>JACDQD010000012.1:6828989-8028989 GCA_019843655.1 Lethocerus indicus | reverse complement strand
TAACGTCACGGTTATATGAATAGTTTCTGCGCTGCTTCCCCTACACTCGAGTAACATTTTCAACCGGATTAATATAGCGTTGTAATTATTTCATTTAGATGATTGCGGTCAACGCGGACTCGAACCATAAATGGTTTCTTCTGGTATGCAGAAAGCGCGTTTTAAATTAAAAAATGGCCTCTACATGCCGTGCGGATTCCGGCTCCCCGCTTTGATTAATTTTTCAGCGGGAAAGCGTTCGCGTGTAGTAGTTTCATCTTCGTGACAATGCTCGTTATTATACCGGGTAAATCAATTTTTAAACAGGACATTCCACCATATTATCCTTATCAAATGTGTTCCACGTCGAAACTAATATTCGATAAAATGTCATATTGGTGTGACACACACACAGGCACATTTGATACGATGTATCGATGGAATTTTTTACGTTCAAAATTGTCGGTCTAAGCTGAATATAAGACGAATGAAAACGTGAGCGAACATACCTCTTGTCGGGCTCGAACAGACGGTTTTGAGTGGTATTTTAGCCGGGGCAGTAAATCTTCGCCGGGATGGCGGACAGCCAAAAACGGTACCGAATATGGTACGGATTCACTCGTCATCCTCAAAGTTTCCGGACCTGAAAGGGAAAATATTCGAATCAGAGCCCAGTCCCGGCAACATAAATATATCGGCTGATCTTACGATAGTAAACCAATATCGGTCATAAACTGTCCGTAACCCACTAAGGTTGCAAATGTAACCAAAATCAATGTATTCGGCTCCACATAATATCACGTGAGATTAGCGCCCTTTGCGGAGACCCCGCAAACCCCCATTTTCTAGATTAAATGAAATAATACCTAGCATTATCTCCTGCATCGGAACAAATGGATTAGGCGATGAGCGGCATGCGAGACCGCTTTTAATGAACGTTAATCCCGCGTAATTCTTCGACCGTATTAGTGTAACGAGAAAGTTTAGCGGGAAAGGAGTCTTTTCCTTTTTCTGTCTCTCGGGGACATCTGAATGTCTCCTTTCGAGATCCGTTTTTAACATTTCCGGGGGGGGCCGTGGCCGGGCCCCTACGTGGGGCGACAACAGCTTTCAAATAAGCACTGAGATGAAACGTTATTAACTGTCTTCTTAACAATTCTTCGACTTTAAACAATATTTAGTACGTATGTGTTACGTGGGAAGGATATCGGCTGGCAGGGGTTGATCTTAATACCGAAACACCCGAGAGGGCCCCAGAAGGAAAGGACATATATCCTTCCAATAGAGCTCAGGTGGTTTTCAAATCCCGAAACCTTTAGAACGCCAAAAATGACCTTTAACACGTTCGGCGCCGCGTCACCCATATTTGGGTGACGCTTTTCTTGTTCAAGTTAAATAAGATTTTCATTTGCATTATTAAAATAAATTTAATAGAACAAGCACTGAAGTATAAATATAGAATATACAGCATAAAAATATCAAAAATATACGTATAATACTCTACTTTTTATTAATTTATACAGGACCTTTCCCTCGTTTGGATGTCATCAAGGTCTTCACTCGCATATGATTCCTCAGTATCCGAGCTTGAACTCGATGAGATTCTATTTATAACTTTTCTTCGAAAATTCACTACTTCTTTATCACTGCCCTCCTCACTATGAATTACTCGGTGCAATGGACATTTTGGGGATAAAAAAACACTGCGCTAGTCACAAAAAGTATGCTTCTCGAGTGAACGAAGGATCTGGGATAACTGCAGTGAGATCCCTCGCAGTCCTCTTTCCGAAGAGCTTATCGCTTACATCGCACGGGTCGAGTTACATCGTTCCTATTCCTGCTTATCGCTCTTGTTTAAGTTCCGACCCTCCGACAGTCGGATTTCGGCCCCGAGAGAAACTACTCAACCGAATCACGTTGGGCCACTGTAGATAATGCAGTGTCACAAGCAAAGCGGGTCAATTCGACGCCCGGCGAGCGTCCCAGACGTCGTTATAAAATTGGACTCGAGAGAGCGGAAGAGAATTAGGAGACGAAGATGACTGAGCCGAAAGCGCCACCATGAAAGCCGTAGTCACTCCTCCCACTCGGCAACTCCTCAAGTCGAGAGCCGGCCGTAATAATTCAAAGCCCGAAGAGTGGGGAGGCCTCCGGGCCCCTCGAGGAGCCGACTAATAACAGGATTCGAGACGAAGGATAACAAAAAAAAAAAAAAGAGAGAAAAGAAAAGGGATAAGAGAAGAAAAGAAAACGGAGGACGGAGAAAAAGAGAAAAGCGGGACGGGGAGAAAATGGGACCGCCGAGGCGTCTCGTGAAGAACACAATGTGGGACAATGCGCGCCCCCGGGGGGGGGGGAAGTCAACAATTGATCGGTACGGGCATGACAGAGAGCCGCACTGAAACAACGGTCAGGTCCAAGCTCCAATACAACACTTCACGGTACACCTTCAATCATGCCAGAAGCCCAAAGCTGTATTTCCGAAAGGTCGGACAATAAACGGTAAAAAAGTGAGATTTCAGTAAGCCAAGATGAGACCCTTGACCGTACACTAAGACAAAATTATAGGAACCAAGTCATGATTAGTTGTAGCTAAGATGGCGATAACGTTGAAATATCACGGCTTTGACTTAGCCTAGTGAAACGAGCCTAGTTTTCTTGAATTTACATTCCATTATTTTCGACACTAAACATATTTTCGATGTCTGATTCTATTTTATTATCCCGGTCGAGATCGTCGATGGGGAAACTTGTTAAGAGTCGAGCGCGAGTAATGTTCGTTAGGGGGAAGAAATGCACTGCCGCGTGGATCGTGACCGGGGACGGGACCCTCGTCTCAGGCCACTCGAGCCCGTAGAAAATTCCCTTCTCGACCGTGGCCTCCCTACTCCCCCCCGGAGGGCCGTCCGGAATTGGTTTAATTAAGAGAGACGACGGCTACTCGTTAGCGCGACGATTGGGCGAGGGAAGGAGCTCCCATCGGTTTTGGAACGGGAATGGGCACGTATCACGCTGTCCGAACAGTTAATCCACCCGAGCGCGGATTTCCAAGCGATCTTTCTTCCGATTTACGACAGCACAGTATAGAGGACTAGCTGGGAATTCGGACGTAGGCCCGGTGGAAGATCGAAATTGGGAAATTCCAGCCGTCACTTAATGAAATGTGTTTAACTACAATTACGCGAGGTTTAATTGGGACAAAATGTGAACCGTGAGGTATGAAATATAGACCAGAAAAGGAGCGACAATGGGCGATAATAGGCTGAGGCAAAATGTTTCACCGTGGAACAAGAGGACGCATCACGCATTCAAATCAGAATTATTTTCGTCACTTCCACACGTCACTTGCGCGTTGCGCAATATCGACGACTCAGCGCGCGCGCGCGCTCAGGAAGGAGTCGTTTGTGCGGCTTCCTAATTAGCGGCGGTCGCTATCGCTAAGTTCTGAACTGTGTTTTTTCGCCCGGTTGTCATTAAAAAAGAATGATATTTGAAGCCTCGAAGGGTAATAAAATCTTGACCGAATTTTAAAATGGACGAACGCCATGAGATCGGGACACGTATGCAACAGTAACAATACAAACTAACCCCCCAACAGCGAACACTACAGAAACTAATTATAGTATAATTAATTCCGTCTGGGAATATTTTTAATGTCAGGACCGTGTTGGAAACTTATGTACATCGAAATTTGTGTGTTCAAAGAATGCCAACACGAGAGATGTGTGACGCGGGCAGTTCGAGTTCACACGGGCCGGGAACGGACGAAGCGTTGTAACTAACAATTTCCTAAAAGTAGGAACTGGCAACAAGCAAAAAAAAGTGTTGAGAAAATGAAAAAACGTAACCCGCCCTATTGTTTACCGGGGTCAACGTTCCACGAGGTAACCGCTTCGTCTTCTGAGACAAACTAGAAAATATTCACGGCTTCGTCGGACGACATTTTAATGGATTTGATTACCGCTTTCGGCGTCGCATTACAAAGCGGAGATTATAAAGCGGAGCCGTCGCTTTGAATCCATATCCAGAGGACATTTCGAGGTAGTCCAATACATTGATTTCCTTCGCAACAACGATACTGCGATATTTTCACGCCGAAACGGTGTTTTCACGGCGCTTAATAATAAATCAATTTCCACACTCTTTAGAATTCCAGTCGGATATCTCGCTGATTCGAAGAAATGGAGATTAAGATTTCAAAGAATTAATATCCCCTTAATCCCAGCCCGTGAATTTTAATCATCTAAGAAAGTGTATAAGCATGAATTATAGATCCATTTTCCGGTACTAATATCCCTCGATTAAGAAATATTGAACAATGTTAGATGACAGATAAATAATTCATTTAATTTAATTGTACTGCGAATAATTTAAATATTACTCCACTAGTTCCTTATATGTACGTAATCACTAATTTACTATATAGATCCTTGCAGGATTAATCCCATAGTGTTCAAAGGCAAATTTTTGGCCTTTTTTAAATTTTATTGTGGTCTAATCAAGAGTTACCTGAGGTATATGGTACCTGATGGTTCATAAACGGGACATCAGGACGAATTTTAGTAATGGCAAAGCAGACTACGTCCCAAATATGGCTGATTTTCATACTAAGAGGCATTTCGTTCTCAGAAAATTCTTGTCAATCGTCGCCCCGTATTCCTCTCACTCGTCGGTAAATGACATTTCCAGAAGCATGGATTTCGACAGAAGCGCCGCGTTCGTTTCACAACCGGAATGACGTCCGGCGGTATTGCGCAACGCAATTATTACTTAAAATAATTTTTCAGCTTATAGCTTTCCAACAAGAAATTATTAACTCGGGCATATTATGCCGGTTATAATTTGTGGAAAACTATTTCCGACCTAATAATTTGATGATCAATTTAAAACGTTAAAACGGAACAGCTTGAATCGTTTCACAGTTATCTACAAGGAAGTGGCCACGAATGTAGAAGCCACGGGCGTAAAACACACACAAGGCCTTTTTTGTTTCGAACGTCCACAATCTTATCTATTCAGAGTGTCGAGGCGAAACCAGCATTAACAGGACGAGGTGCATTAGCACAGTGTCTACGAGAGCCCACAATATTACAGAACGCATACATTCCTCATAAAATATCTCAATAATGTATGTAATATTATTTTAATGCAAGTTGTATAGCCCATCTGAACATCGCTGCGAAGCGTGGACGGAAATGACCGTGACGAAATGGTACCTCTAAGAAATATTCGATGGGGTCTAAAAAACTCATTGTATGTTCATTGTTTTAACATCTCGATGAGACAGTATAACATAAAATAATTAGTGAAAATTTTTGCGTGATTAAAATTCTTGATAATTATAGCGTTCCAATGTGTGTTAGCAGAAACATCTACTGGCATTCAGACATACCATTTTTTTCTCGTTATTTGAATTTAAGGGCGAAAATAGCAGTTTTGTGGTCTGCGAGGGGTTGGAATACCGTAGGTTCGCGGTGTTTCTGTCTCCTCTCGCTGGTTTGGTCTTTTGCTAGACCGGTTTCGGCTGCTCGCCATCTTCAGTAGCGGTGTTAGTCACTGTTGGCACTTCGGATGTCCATTTCTTTCCCTTTCTTGGCTGGGCGTAATAACCTTAATGATTTTATGATGTTCCGGAGTTTATTATGTTGTCGGTGAAGTTAGAATCTGTCTGACAAGACTGTCTTGTCAGATCCAACCCAAATAAGACAAACGTAATTCCCCAATAACAATGACAAAGTGCGTATATATACAACTGACGAACACTGCAGTACAAGTGAAAGTGACAGTGCAGTGAGGTTGCCAAAAAACATCCAAAGTGCCAACAGTGACTAACATCGTTACTGAAGATGGCGAGCAGCCGAAACCGGACTAGCAAAAGACCAAACCAGCGAGAGGAGACAGAAACATCACAAACCTACAGCAGTTTGCCCGTTATGCAGCCCCCGTTTTACCAAACAGATGCGTATTAGTAACTTAATGCCGGGCTACAGAAAACGACAGGAGTGATTAGCGTTTCCAAAAGCAATGATTTGGATTGGATGGGCAACGCAGGTGCGCTTTAGCGACAGGCGTGCCAATTTAAAACGGCCGGTAGGGGAGGGGACACCGCCCAATTTATTTAATTGTTCCCCTGAATACGACCAATCAACCGCCCCTGCCCCGAGGAGCTAACCTGCAGCGCACACTTCCCCCCCTTTGGACCCTGTCGGTAGCCAAAACCCGTCCATACAATTCAATTATGCCCCCTTTCTGTCAATGCAACGGTACAGTTATTCCTATCGGTCTAACAGTTTAAACAACGCCCGAATTACAGATGGCGGCAACGTGCCTGAAGAAGAAAAAGTTCGCAATTTTATGTAGTCTAATTACGGTGCAAATATAAGACGGGAATAACAGGATGTTTCGAGATTCCAATTGAGATACCTGGGCCTGAAAGCAAGACAAGGTTTCGAATTTAGAATACAATTGCGTATTGCGCAAAAATATTGCAATTACAGCCGACAATGTAACCGATGGAACTAAAAAAAATTATTGATTAACGGTGTTTCTTTTATTAAAATTCTATTTTTTCCTGGGTTTGTCTTCGTTATAATTTTTTGTCTACAGAGTTTTCTATCTGGGGGAAAACATTATATAAGATCTTGATTTGTCATTTATTATCCGTGCTCTACCGGTCTATCTTGAACGTATTTGGGACGTTATACACCGTCGAGAAAATTGAGAAATTTCACGTCAACTCTACAATGTGAGGTAATAGGCTCTATGGGGTACTGAACCCATTCAGGGAATTAAATTTTCCTGTGTGAAGAATGAAGTAAAAGAGGAATGGTCGAAAGCTATTCGGGTACTGCACAGCGGACTTAAAGCACGCTCATATTTTTACCGCCGGCTTTACCTTTCCACCTCCCTCTCCTACAGACTAAACACATTCCGAGCTTACGACGTTCGGCTTCACCGACGAACGTGACCGGGAGCTGGTCAGACGCGTGTGCGGTCGTGGACCGGGTGGAAGGACAATGTAAGGGCGTTTTGAGGGGGTCATGGGTTGGTAATTAAGCACATTTTTTAAGTACATTACGCAAATAACTACATTTCAGGGGACGCTTTGGGATCCCAACCACAGACGAAATTAGCGCACTTAAGCTAGCTCTTCAATATTCCCTCGGCCAATTATAATTAGATTCGAAAAAAACTCGAATAAAATATGATAAAAATTAATAGCTACTTTATTTGAACACAAGAAAACAGCAGACCGTCAATTTTTATCTTGGTTTAAAATTAAAATCTACCCACTACATTTTAATTAAAATAAATTCTTCTTTAAATGGATCCAATAAAGTTAACAAACAACTTTCATTCTATTTTTGGTAGACACAGTAATAACAAATTCTCTCGACTTTTGAAAATACAGAGAGAAGGGCGCATGTGTGTCGTCAAACAAATTTTTAATAAAGAAAACATCTTCAAACTACAGTCGGTCATTTCTCGAAATGGTAATACTGGTATTAGTATTGATCGACAGGAACTGTGACTGATCGGTTATCAGTTTTGATTACAAATTAGGCTAGACTCATGCCCATTCTGAGTCATACGCGAAAGCCGGCTGAGGTCATTGAGCTGTTGCTATTTGAGAACGATTCGTAATCGACTGAAATATACTATCGATCGGACGGTTACGGGTCGGTAACCGAATCTGGGTCTACGCCAGACGCCATTACAGAGAGGTCCAAATTTTTATTTAATCCCGGAGAAACGTTGAATGGAAATTCGTGGAAAATGTTGGCCAGCGAGACCGCATTAAAAGGAACAACTGAAACTAAACATTCTATAATTTATATAACCCGTGTACCGCCTCCGCATTACGAATGGGCCCATCCCACTCTGAGTCACGCCGACGTCCATTAGCGTTACGAGCTTGCGTAAGCTTGCGCAATTCGTTTCACTTGTCAACGCTCAGCGTTTTGTTCGGCTATGCGCGCGGAGGAGGCCTAAACTTAAAAGGTATTAAACGGCCGAATAATAAGGGAAGGGGGTTCGGGCGACTCCTGAGCATTCAGATCGCATAAACTCAGCCCCGCTGAGGGGTTGGGGGAAATATTCGTGCCCTGAATACGGTCGAACCGCCGCCCCCCGACTTTACGATTCGACCAATAACTGAAAAAAAAAACAACGGGTTAGGGGGAGGACAGATAAATTGATCCCGGAATGAAACTGGTCTACTTTCATTAACGAGAAATGGTTTTATTACCTTCGCGCCCTTTTGGTCTGACGCCCCAGAGTACGCACACAAGTCATTAAATATAATAGCATAAAATTAAATTCATTTCCCGCATAAAAAAAACCCGTAAGGTTCCAGTTGATGTAACTTTTAAAAACCAAATACTACGTCATAAACGAAAAATGAAGCTCGTGAATTTCAAACAATAATGACGTTGTTTAGAACCGGAGGGGCTGCGGTACCGAAGACGAAAAATAAATGGAGCGTAGAGAATCGAACGGGTCTAATTAACAGCAGCGGCTTATATTGTCGATTCCACGGTTTGCCCGGGTAATTGCGGCGGTTACCGCCGTATTCAGGCAATAAAATAGGGAGCGGACCAACGCGAGTTTCTATATAACAATTTAATAAATTGTCTTCTATATACGGAAAACCGACTGAGGAAGGGGGGGAGGCGATTTGTTATTCGGCCCATTGTCATATGCCAATTCGAGGGGCACGGTTAAATTCCCGTAATTGCGGAAGGGGGATACATAATGCTCGGTAAATACCGGGTGTCGCGAAGTACCAAAACGGCTTTCAGATATTCACCTTTTAAAGTGGTATGTAATTGTGATGGGCTAAAATTTAGGTTTCGCACATGACTGACGGGGACAGTCTCGACGGCCAAATTGTTACACATTGCTCGGCGCGAAGAGGAAATTAAAACCGGTACAAAACCGGAGCGTAGTCAATATTCCGATACCGACAGCTGAACAGTTTATATCACTAAATTTTGAATATTGCGATATTCATTCGATTTTTTAAAGCTATCTTCGTAGCGGGAATGAAAAAACAAAACAAAATAACGATTTCATGGCCGCACGAGGAAAACGAGACATAAAGCAGAGACGGAGAACGCCACTAGGGTGGTGCAATATTGATACACGTGTAGGAGTAAAATGACGAGGGAACATCATTTTAAATGATTCACTGGAGCTAAATGCGCGCATTCACCAACTCCTCTTTGTTCCCTTTCAATTATCTACTTTGTTTCATATATTCGGTTGATCAATTCAATCTAACTATCTCTCTCTATCCCTCTCTTGAAACGGTTTTGATATATTCAAATGCCACTTAGTTTTATTTATTGATCATTATTTCAGAAATAATTATTACCTGTACGCCCGGATTTAGTCATTCAATCCAAAATAGCCGAACAGTTCCCTTTGTACATAATTAAACACCTCACTCTCCCTCTCTCTCGTGCATCCTACCATTCTAAATTTGTCAGCATTTACAGAATTATCCAGGATAATCCTAACAAAATTCGCACGTCTAATTTTCATTGATGTAATATTTAGCATCAATATGCAGTAATTATGACTGTGCTCGCTGTGGTATGGTGCACGTGCGTACATGACTGTTTAAGCGCTCAATACGGCCCAAATTCTTTAATTATTAATTCCTTTTATGGTAATTATAATTAACAACAGAGAATTGTCAACTACAGATTACGGCGAGAGAGAACAGACAATTTGCACAATAGTTATCAAATAAATAGGAGACGCGCCCAATTGTGTACACCCTATCAAAACTTGTATTCAGAACTGCCATTATAGTTCATAAAATACGATTTAACGCGAACAAAAAGTTATTAAACCGTGAGGAACAATGGATGAGGGGACGGGGAGCGCCGCGCATCGGGCGAATCCTTAATCGGCTTTAGGATTGAGCAACGTTGCGCAATTATCCCGCAGTTCTTTAAAGAGAGGCTTGTTCAATATTATAACCCTAATAACGGAGAACAATGGGCCGGCTAATTCGGGGACGGAGGCAAGTCTCCTCCTTTCGAAGAGTCAAACCCTGTCATCTTTTCAATTCGCGTTTACAAAACTTCATAACTCCGAAAACGGGGGCCCTTCCAAATAAGAGGCCGTCCAATAGCCGATAATTCTCTCGGAAAAGGCGTAGGAAGGAAAAGGGAAGCCTCTTCCGTAATTCGGTTGGTGTAATTCGGACGGGGGCGCTTTCGTAATAAGAGACGAACAAGGCCCATTGTTAACTGGGATATGACTCGATGAACAAAACTGGAAAGGGGTAAATTACCGGACGGATAACAATATTATTTTCAGCGAAAAAGATGCGGAGACAAGACTGTTGTGCAAGGTAAAACAGAACATTCAACAAAATACAACTATGCATTCCTTGAAATATGCAATATTATACTGTAATTCAGTTATACTAGTTGGAAAACATTATTGTCGCAAGTTCAAAGAAAGTGTAACATGTGTATAACTTTATAATTGAACAAGATTTGGTTATATACGATAGCCGAATGAATGAAAGGCGATAATTAATGCCCCTAGGGTTTTTGGTTCTGGATGAACACAAAGGAAGATGGAGGCAACAACTGTCTGGTAAAGCCGTTTTCCCTCCCCTCATCATTAAATATAGTTTTAGACTGGAAGATTAATGGACAACGCCCCAACCCGAAACGCACCGGGATATGGTCAGTAAAAAATAAATAAAACTGTTTTTAAAGTGAAATATTTTCAAATTACAGGTGAAGTTACGTGGCCGCTACGGGAAAATCGCCTAAATCAATTACACGCCCACATACAGCACTCCTAATATATACAAACGCATTATTAGATACTTCACGTTCACCTAACAGCACTGAAAAAGGATATGAGGCCTTCAGACGCTTAAGAAAAGTGGATTAATGTCAGCCATATGGGAAAGCCGAGTAAAATAGAATGAATGAAATCTGTATCTATTTTAAATAACCAGCAATGCAGAGAGACTTCCTGCTCAAGGATTACTATAAAGGAGTGATCCTATCTTTAAGAATAGTCGGTAAATTATTGCATTAAGCATTGTTTACGCTATCCTTCAAATACTTCCCAATAAGGGAGAATGTTGCAGAGCTATTGTTCTTCCGCCGTTGGAGTGCTACCCCCAGCCCAATTGTACTTGAAATATTCGAATACAAGTTTTCCATTATTGTAAGAAAGCGGGGAGCGAATACAACCGGATTAAATGCGATTCAAATTGAGGGTTTTGCGAAACCGACAATAGGCAGCAGCGCCATAAATGCACCGTGCGGGAGACGCGAAAGGGGCCGTCCTTGCCCCGGCGTTGCCTAATTGACGTACCGGCTGTAAACAGGAAATTGATTTGAAACTCTTCTTAGGGCCCGCGCATAATCGACCGAATAGAGACAGAAATATGAAAGGCATGGATGAATATGTAAAGGTTGGTCGGCGGAGGAGGGACAGCAGCTGTGGCCTGCACACGCTCCCCACCTGGCATTTCAGAACGCCGTTCACGAACCGTTCGGACAAACTTTCAATGGTAAACTACCGTTTTTCTCCACACGAATATAGTCCTCAGTATCATCAAATGGTATTCATATAACTTTTGGAATGTCTGTTTTGCGATGGTTCGTAAGATCATTGTCCTTCTTGTTATAAAGACAGTGTAACAGAGCACACATGATGCCTTAATAAACTACAGTGTAATTACAACTACACATAGAATATTCTAATTGTATTCTTTTAAATGTAAATCACTATATTTCTTAAAAATCGTCTCCAATATTATTTGTTATTGTTTCTTGAACTGTTGTCGCACTAAAAAATATTATTGTAAATTATTAGTAGGTTTGTGGTGTTTTTGTCACCTCTCGCTGGTTTGTTCATTTGCTAGACCGGTTTCAGCCGCTCGCCATCTTCAGTAGCGGTGTTGGCACTTGTGTCTGGTCGGTGTTTGTACTGCGACACACAGTACAAGTATTGTACTTGTACGTACGAGAGGAGACAGAAACAGAACAAACCTACGGTATTCCAACCCCTCGCAGACCACAAAACAGGTAATTAAAGGTTTTCATTTCCTATTGCCAATCAAAATGTTTTGACCACGCTCTTCGGGTTAACCGGAGGGCTTGTAACAATTATTTGAATTGCACACAGGGCGCATAAAAATCCTTGAAGGGCCTACATGCATCGGGAACATCCGAACAAAAAGAGGGTGGGGGGGGGCGGTCACGCTGCGGCTGGAAAAAAAAACGAAGTGGGGAAAAAACCGCACAAAGGGAACAATGGAACGACCGGGAAACACGGTCAACCGTGTTTACGGGAGCACGGCCGTCGACTTCCGGCCTCCGCGAGGCAATAAACCCCCCGGGGGGTATACGGCGGGGGCTTTTTTTAAAAAAAAAAGAAATACAAACAACCCCCCCCCCTTGGTACCGCAACACACGGGGAAATAGCCGCCCCCTAATAAAATGCGGAACCGATAACGAAATACACCTTGGAAAAAATGGCGGTAGGAGGTACTGGGAATTTTCACCCGTAGTAGAGAAAAAAAAAAGAAAGGAAAACATCGATCTGAAATTCCGTATTGGTCCGGAAAAACAAACCCAATTTTCCGCGGTCCGAAATACGGCCCGCGGGTCCGACTTCATCTTTATTTATCGGCATTTCTCCCTTAAAATACATATTTTCCCCGACCGTTTTTCCGCGGCCCGCCGAAAAGGGGTAACTGTTAACTTTCTTTTCGTGAAAAACAGTGAATCGGAATTGTAAAATGAAATGAATAATTTATCCGTGAATAAAATATGAATCTATACAAATGTGGGCGTCTTATGAAATGTGACGACACGAGTGATGGGTCAATTAAAAGCGGGGGAACGAAAGAATATAAATTAAATTAATAATTATTTTTACCTTTAACGCATATTGAAAGAAAATCGCAACAATTTTTTCGAGCAGACATTCCGGGAGAATCTGAAACAGATCAACAATAATTGACTACCGCAATACAGTACGACAAATTGTTATCTATCCATTAAATATTCGTAAACATAACCTTTGTGTGTCGCGGTAAAACAGCGTACAAGAAATAAGTAGATTGTAACTAATAGTTCTATAGATTCTGGCCACGAGTTAAGTGTCCGCTTTGCAATATTAATGAAAAAAAGGACGGAGTCATTTACATGTTGGCAACACGTCCGGTATATAAATGCCCAACACTGCACTGCGTATATGCACTGTGGAAGTTTAAAAAATACTGTTTGTATGTTTTTCTCTACTGATGATATGGGGTTTTTTCTTGCTCAAAATATTAATTAGTTTTTTTTATTTTGCACAATCAACATTGAATGTTATAAGCACAAATGTAGTATGTATTTTTTTTCACATGTATTTCGTGATAAAAGGAACCACCCGAAGATGGCACTTTTGACACAAGAACAATTATAGTCTAAGGGCTAAGAAGAACTCTAGGCCAGGGGCGTTTAATGGATGGGTAAGAGAGAAAAGGGACTGAACGAGTGGATTAGGATGAGGAGAAAGGCGGGGAGCATTAAAGATGGTAAGAAGGACTTTTGACTTAAATCTCTGGATGGGAGCGATGTCGGATGTCTCGGTGGAACCCCATAGCTCTATACCGTATGTCCATGTCGGTTTAAGTATCGCTTTGTATATTGTCAGTTTGTTACTTAAGGTCAATTTTGATGTCCGTTTTAGTAATGGTCTTAAAAGTCCAAATTTTCGGTTTAAGTCGATTCTTTTGAGTCGGGTATGGGGATTCCACGTGAAATACTAATTAGTAAGTACAAAATTAATTTAGTATAAAGTTTATTTATACGATAATATTTTTAGTTTTAAAGCGATGACCGATTCATCGGTTATTACGGTCCTCAGTAGGAATCCTACGGTAAATAGCGAAGCACCTAACAAAACCGGTTTCGCGCTTTTCAGTACAGCCGATACCATTTCCCGTTATTAATATTCCGTCAGAGACAAGGGGGGCGATATACCGAAACCGGTCTAACGCTGGGGATCAAAAGGACGACGATATTCCAAACCCCTCCGGGACGTTTTCTCGGGGGGGTAAAAAAAGTTTTCCCGAGGAACAATCTGAATGAAATCCAGACGAAGTTGGACGATTTATGCCAACGAGGGCGATCGAAACCTGTTAAGAAACGGAACCGGCGTTACGCTCCAACGGGCGAAAACAGGAAATCGATCGGCGGAGAGGAAAGGGGTTCGGCTCCGCTGGTACGGCTTCTTCAGACCTCAACTCGGGTCTATTTTTTCGAATTTTTTTCCCCACCACAGTTTTTATCACTACGTGGGCACCGAAATTCTCAAAGAGGTAATGAAATAAAAAAAGGTGAAAACGAATTCCAAATGTGATACGCAGTCAGGACTAAGTGACAGACAATACTGAAGATTGATTTATAAATGCGCTGGTCGACAATATTTAAACATATACTCTGCAGTAAATTAATATTATACGATAGGAGAATTAAGTTCCTTTAGTTGTCACATCCGGCATGAGAGCTACAACTCGTTATTAGTCTGGAATTTTACAGGATAAACCTACGGCATTTTTAAAGTCTAAACCCTTACAAAGTGCAAGGAAAATGCCGGAATAAAGTGGAATTCGTTTTACGCAGTTGTCTTATGCAAGGGGCATCGAACTTTCAGTCAAAGTTTCCTCCCCTTCTACAAATCCTCAGCGAAACTTCCTCCTTTTCCCTTTACCCGGAAAATACCAATATTTCAAGCAAAGTTGTCCCGAAAGACAAACAGTATATAAGTATTTCTTGAAAACGCCTTTATTCTTCCTTTACCTCCATTCATTTTACTGTATCCTTCTTTTGGAAATTAAGCGACCGATGCAAGATTGGCTTGGAGTTGTAATATATTTATACACGTTATAATTAATTCTAAAGGAAATTTTAGTATACCGTTTAGTAGTACCGCAGTTATCTGGCTTGGCAGTTTCAGTAGAATAATTTGCTTGGTACATACCGTAAATTGAAAAAAATGACTATTCTTCAGACGTTCCTCATAATCATAGGATCAAATTTATACTTCTGGGCCTAACAAGCGTGAAGCTTCGACAGCTCCGTCTGTCGATACGGGTCAGATTTACACGAAGCGAAAAGCACATAGCGCTAGCCCATTAGCGGCCGTGTATATTCACAAGGTGGGTTGCGCTTAAAGTATAAAACGCCCGTAAAATGGGGGGGTTCGGAGGGGCTCGACTGTCTGCCGATCACGTGCCCAAACGGATGTCGCAAATCGGACCGACAAATCGAAGCGCGGACGTGATAAGTTTCGGCAAGCATTCCTGGGGGACTTGCAAAGCGCCCACTGGAGTGGCCGGGAAATGAATACAATAAATCGTTACCGAACCAACGCCGGAGGCCGGGCATTGCGAACCGAGACGCCTTCCGTATACGAATGGGATGAATTCGGAAAGCCGTATTAACAGAGGAGGGATCACAGAGACCGCCCGCCCTAATTATACACCCTCAGGATTATATATTCATTCACTCAAAGATTGGCATATTCAATAAAAATTATAGGAAACTAGGCCCTAAACCCATAAAAAAACATGGTGCTTCCATTAGTTTAATATACCTGTTTTGTGGTCTGCGAGGGGTTGGAATACTGTAGGGTCGTGATGTTTCAGTCTCCTCTCGTTGGTTTGGTCTTTTGCTAGACCGGTTTCGGCCGCTCGCCATCTTCAGTAGCGGTGTTAGTCACTGTTAGCACTTTGGATGTTTTTTGGGCATCTTCACTGCACTGTAGTACTACAGTACCGAAACCGGTCTAGCAAAAGACCAAACCAGCGAGAGGAGACAGAAACATCAGAGTATGGTGCTTCCATATATTTGTGTTCTTCGACCCTGCACGTTGTACAAGAGTATTCCAGTTGAAATATTCCAGCTTGTTGTTATTTGACAACACAAAATTTCAACGCTGTGAACGTAGTGAACTGATTCATTTTTTAATTGTTTACCAATAGGATTCTCGTAATTTTCAAGTGTTAACATTGTCGGTTTTAATTTAGAAAAAAATAAGTGCCTCAGCTGATACAGTTAAATATATAAAGTAGAGGGATTCCAACAATTTCATTATTCGCCGAAAGTAAATTAGGGAGAGACCCCACCGGCTCCTTTCGATCATAATACAATATTAAAGGGGTTTAAAAGAGAAATAGAGAGAGCGAGAGAGAGATTGCCATGGGAAACGGGGGACGATGTAGGGGAATACAGGGGTGGGCAACCCTGGAAAAAAGTGGAAGGAGGAGGGAGGGAAACTGGAAATGAATCTTTCGTGTAGTCCATGGGAGCGGGATCAGCTGCTTTCCCGACAGTTCCACAGGGGCTCCCACTCAACACTGACCTTTGCGAACACCCCCTCCAACCTGTCACTTCCCAGAGGACAAAGTCCGTCCCCATTTTAAGTTTCAGGGCGGACAGGAAGAGCCCCAATAGCTGAAGAACGTACAAATATTTGACTTCCCGGCCATCCGGGAGTCCTTAGGTTCGTCGCAGAAAAATATATAAATGGGCCCTCTCGAGTGTTCGTACCTCTTACTTGTTCCATCGGTCTAACTTAACTGTAGATCATTTTCCTATACCAGGAGGTCGTTAATCATATAGGGATTAATAATTATTCTCGTCGCGTCGCTAAAATATTGTGTTCGTTTGGTTATATTTTCCAAAAGCAAGAACTCAGGTGGTAAACTCAGACCCAATTACTTTATAACGCTATTTATAAATCCATTAATTTCCCCTGTATTAAAATAGAGGGGGGGGGGTGCTGGGAAACGGTCCTAATGCGGGGGCGGCGGCCCGACACATTTCACACGCATTAGAACGTACGAGGCGCGGGTGGGGGAGGATTTGAATCTGACTGCCGGGCATAATACGAGAGAGGGGTAGGTAAAGCCTGTAAAAGATTTGAGGCGCGGGCCTCTAGGCCCAGGTGTGCCACTGTGACAGGGTAATACGGCGGGCGTTCGACAGGCGGGGAACACATTTTAATGGAAAAATCGGTTGGCACCCCCTCGGAGGGGGTGGAATAATAATTTCAGCCCTTGGGGTTGAACAATTTCAGTATTCCAGCCACGCATATGTACCAAAGCTGAACTAACTTATGCGGTCATACTTGAAATAGTAAGAATAATATACATACAGTACATTCAAAATATTTTATAATAGGATGACATATCGGAGCAGTCATTATTAATAAAATATTCAAATTGAATATTCAACGAAATGTATAAATACAGAAAAATTTAACAACCGCCCATTATTTATTTATTTAAATTATTAAGCACGAATGGAATCATTAAAATACTAAAAAATAGGCATAAATTAAGAGTTGATTAGTCGAGGCAACTGAGAATAAATTGGACGTACCGCAATTCAGGTACTTAGAGCCGAGAGAACGTGCCGATAGAGACAGTAATAAGGAGTTGGTAGCAACGCGGTAATCGTTCACTTGCACAAATGGGAATACCTTTTAGCGTTACATGAGCACGGTGAGCTTGGAGAGCTTCGCACTGCACGGTTTCCCCCGAACGCGAACACGACTTGATTACGGAATATAAATTGGAGAGGACTGCAGAATTTCACCGGATAATTCGAGAAGGAAAAGTGTCTTGGCGGTGGTCCCTAACTGCCTAAAGATGTTACAACGATCGAACGAAGGAAGGAAAGTCGATTCACCATTCAAAGCTTAAGTATAATGCGATATCGGCGTTTCAATAAATGTGCTGACTTGAACTTAGCCTCGAGGTTATCCCCACCTTGGCATGTGAACTCACCGGAAAGTTGGTGATAATACGGTAATACTTAACCTACAATATTAAAATAAACATAATGGCGAAATGAAATACGTACCAAATATAAATGAATTCGAAAATATATTCATTACTGTTGTGGTTTCCAAATTTTTGAGGTTACTACCTCTACACACTAAATTACGACTGGACAGTCTCATTTTATCCTAAAAATAAATTTATTACATCCATCCGTTTTAACTATTCTGCCAAAATATTTACAACCTGTATGTTTCCCATGTTGTAACTCATAACACGTTGAAAGAGTTGAAAATAACTTTTCGCAGAGGAACAAAGTTTCGAATGTTATTAATCATCGGACTCTGTATTATTGCCTTTCTAAAAGCAAACCAGTGGTGAGGAAACGCTTTTTTTCGTCCGAATCTACACTTTATATCAGGTTTGAGGGGCGAGCAATATTTGTGTTTCTCCGTTATTTTTTCACGAGACAATGCGAAATAAAAAGGGGTTGACTGGACTAAATAAAAAATGAAAGGTTAAATAAATAAATTCCCGGGCCGGGAGTTAATACAGGAAAATGCCGTGGACCGGCGAACAATGTTATCAGAGCTCCCGTCCGCCTATCTCCCGGCACAGGGGGCCGATTCCAACTCTCCACAATGCTTTATTACCGGCGAGCTTCGCGGAAAAATGCTTTATCGCCCTTCCAACCGACGGTATGTAAATAATAAAAACCTTTTTAACCTTTTCTAAGCCCCCTCCCGCATGAAAAAGGAGAGCATTTCTATAATTTTTAGCGCTCGATCGTATCAAAGCTCGCGTTCGTTATCCTGTCCCTGCACAAAAATTGGCTGACGGTTGGAAACAAAATGTTTTTGTTTTCTAAAATTGTGCCTTTTTGTGATCCGATGTGGAGCTTATTTCTAGGATAACTTTCCCTCTGATTATCAACCCGACTTACGAACTAATATCCACCTAACAAATACCTTATGACGTTTATTCAAATTTAAAATTAACGTTAAATGTATTCGGGTCGCCACCCCATTTGTCACTTTAACACCCCCAAGAACCGGAGAATCCTCATGAATTTCCGGATGAAATTATACTGTTTTGTATCAGGAACAAACGAAAGGGAGAAAGACGGTGCGACACGAGATATAATTGGACGGGTTAAGGTGGAATATCTAGACTCTATTTCGATTTCGGCGCTTCCGGTTTTTTCAAAGTTGAAAAAAGCCGTACCATTGTTGTCCATTTAAATTTTTGACCGCACATCCTGTTGGAGAGCGGGCGGGGAACACGGAAAACCGGGTCCGTGAAAGGATAGAGTGGTGGGAGGAGTGGAAGACAGGATATAAAATGTCTTCAGTTCGGCATATCACGATCTGTGTCACTATTGGACACGAATAATAATATGTAATCGGGCGGAGAGAGACCGCTGCCAAACGGATAACAGAAAAAGAGGACTCGGAGGCGGGAGACTGGTCGAGAAACAAAAAAAATAAAACTGTAGAAACAAACAGAAACAAAACGGAGGCAAGGAGGAACAAAGTCGGACGAGAAAGTGAGGTGGGAGGGGAAAGGTCGACATTCACATTCAACGTGCTAAGAACAACAGTCGAGTAATATTAAAAAGGTTAACTATCAAGAGGAAATACATTTGTTGGTCCAAAATGTTAGTTTAAAGAAAAAAAAATGAAAGAATGTGCGGTACCGAAATTGACATTAACAAAATACAGAATTAAATAATAATTATTATTAAGGTTTAAACAGCACTGTGACACACTATCAATTTTATATATTGCCACCATGTTGTACTGCTATTCCGTTAATGTTTGGGTCGATTGAGGAAAATTTTAAATAAATTGAATTTTCAATTAAACGAGTTTAGAATACCTGTTTTGTGGTCTGCGAGGTGTTGGATTACTGTAGATTACGTGTTGTTGTCTCCTCTCGCCGGTTCGGCCTTTTGCTAGACCGGTTTCGGCTGCTCGCCGTCTTCAGTAGTCAGTCTTAATCACTTTGGACGTTTTTCGGGCATCCACGCTGCCAAAGTGCCGAAAGTGACCAACGCCGCTACTGAAGATGGCAAAAGGCCAAACCAGCGAGAGGAGACAGAAACACACGAAATCTAAATGTATTTCAATTAAACATTGCTATATTGCTCAGCCATATACACGTATACCCTGATCTAACGGAGGGGCAATATAATTGTACTAGTGTTAACAAATCCCACACCCGACTCAAAAGAATCGACTTAAAATTTGGACTCTTAAGGCCATTATTAAAACGGGCATCGACATTAACATACGGTACAGACATGCGGACATACGGTATAAAACTATGGGGTTCCACCGAGACATCCAACATCGCTCGCTTCCAGAGATTCCAGTCGAGTCCTTCGTACCATCCTAATGCTCCCCGGTATGTTTCTAACCACATAATCCACCATGACCTCAACATACCTACAGTCGACGAAGTCGCAAAATCCCGGTTCCCGAAGTTCCACTCGCGCCTTTCTCCTCATCCCAATCCACTCGTTCAGTCCCTTTCCTCTTTCACCCGTCCACTATCCCCACCACGACGGCTTAAACGCCACTAGCCCAGAGATCACCTCGGGCAGTAGTTAAATCGTGTCAAAAGCGCCATCACTGGATGGTTTCTTTGTCGAGATAAGCACGGGCAAAATATAAAAAAAAAAGTGTAAACAAAAAATGGAACAAGGTTACTGGAAGTTGTTCTTTATAATAATAAACGGTTGTTTTATTTATAAAATTCTAAATTAAAAGTATAAATACTGTATAGGGACGGGCGCAAAAAGCGGCGGAAAGGCGATACTATTTGCTGGAGGGTGTGGGTGGCGTTGATGGGGGCGGGGGGGGGGCGGTGGCGGGGGCGAGCAGCACTCCGCCTCCGCCCAGCAGGGCCAGGGGAGGGGCGGTCATGACTAATTCATGACTCGGCGTTATTGACCTGTGCGCCGCATTAAACGCGGGCCCCGGAAGGCTGCGTCGATAGGGGGAGCTACCGCCGCCGCCGCCGCCAACTACACAGGCTGAATTTCGCACCGCCGAAATTTAATACCAAAACATTCTCCACGCCTCAACGAAAATTCAAATAAAAACAAGGATTACGATCTTATTTACTTCTTAAATTAGTAGTCTTTACTGCGCACTGAAACCTCTTCGGGCCTACGAAATCGAACTGTCCACCACCGAGCCGTCCAACTCTTAAATCCTCCAATCCTTGCAATCCATAATTCTTCGAAAAATTACCAACGCCCCACCATATGTCTCCAACAGAATGACCTAAAAGTCCCCTTCGTTCGAGAATTAGCCGCTTCCCGGTATAAATCCTTCCCCGTATCAGATCTAAATTTCAATCATCCGCCTATTTTAGCGGCGGGTTCAATTAAATATCAATGAAAATGTCAACACATCCCAGGAAATATATCGATTTAGCAAAGATACAGCACTCACTATATTCAAAATTTTCAATTTTTATAATTTTAATCGATGCTTTTGAAACCAACGTTTCTGTAAACCACACAACGAATATTTCATGTTTCAAGATTTAAATCAGTCCGACGTTAGGCGGATAATTGTCCCGGAAGTTGCTGCGGCGAAGGAACGGTCTCGCCCCAATTTCGATAGTAAGATAAGGAGTCCGTCGCATAAAAATTGTTGGAAAGCTATTATTTTCCGAGTGAAATTCGGTCGAGTTGGACTGCAAATTTTCTCTCCCGTACTCGACTATTTATGAATTGAAGTGTACGCTCATTGAGAAATGAAAAGCTTCCGAGACCGGAGGGAAAATATAAAGTCACTTCAGGCTCACTCTCGGCTGTTACGAGTTCAATAACACACGGTGTATTCGCACAAACGCTGAGTATCGAGCAGTTTCCGCCGTTGTCTGAAATTCGACACCTCGGCGCCTAATTCTGATGAATAAAACATCAACCGTGAGATATAAAACAAATCGGCACTTGAGGTCTAAAGTAAACATTTCCAGAATAAGGCCCGAGAGTGTATTAAAATTTTCTGTACTCACTACAGCTGCTGGAAGACTTTCAAGTACTTATCTGTCGAAATTTCAATGTCGAAGATTCATTCAAAAATTGGAATTTGAGACTTTCCGAATTACGACTAAGCCCTAATCATCTTTTCCTAAAGGATCCACTTTGAAGAATTCGATTTTTCCCCATTATAATACAAAAAATTAAAAGGTATGTGTACCCCTTTGTACGGTCCAAATACAACTACGAAAAATGATATTGTAGAGCGGAAAAAATCAGATAAAGTGAGAGAAAAGGGAAGTCCGCTGGTTGGATTATTAGCGGCTCTGGGTCCGGGAATTTATTCCCGATAATAATTACGAAAACATCCTGCGTAAACCGACGAGAAAAATTCAGAAACGTTGCTTATAATTAATGGGGTTATCGCTGGTCTGGTAAAATTGCTGTACGATGGAGAATTGTGGCCCTAGAATATCTTTTACGGAAAAAAATGTAATGTATATGCCAGTCGCGATTTGCATTTGCGGACCCAATCCTGAACGTATTTTCATTTACATCCGCCGCTCCGCATCGACGACGCTGGAACTCAATTTAAATAGGAAAATTCGGAAAACTCTCTGAAATAAAAGACCGGACGGGTGACAAAGCGAAGACTATTGGATTCGGGAAATAGAGAGGCAGGAAAATCGCCCTCTCTCATGATTTCTCGCGCTCCTCCCCGTTATATTCAGCGAGCTTCAATCGCGTCGAGCCACTAGCGAGGAAGCTTTACTCGGACTAAATAAATTCCATTTGGGATTGATTTATGTCTCCGTTCGGAATTTCCTTTTACGGAAACTCATCTCGGGAGGGGGCGAATATCGTAACATAAAAACGGTAGTCAGTCGCGATTTTTCTTCCGACCGAATCTTCATCAAAGTCCGTGCTGTTAAAATAAAATATTATACTGAATTTTTATAATAAACGAGTTACTAAGAGTTGAGATATTCGGAACGGGCTGAGAAAAGTTTGTACCGCACAAGGTCGAGGTGACCCAATTTTCGGAGCAATATGGTCCTTTACGATACCGCAATCGACACAGCGTTTTGATTGTTCTTAAATCTAATTTATCGAAATTTCAGATTCATCTGGAAAATAATAGGAGGATAATTTTGAGGGGACTTGAAATTTCAGAGCAGTTCCATCGCTCGTATAACCGAGGCCACTTCCCCCCATCAGTTTCCGGACTATCTATAGTTATAAAGGTACATCTCGGTGACAAACAGAAAACAAAATGATCGCCAAATTAACGCGCTTATCGCGGTACGAAATAGGATACCCTCTTGCGCCTATCAAAATTTCACAGGTCTCATCCCCCCCGGCCCCCGCGATCCCGGAAGCGCCCTAAATTATATCTCCCCGCCCGCAGGAGGGGAAAAGGGTATTCATTACCCCCTATCCCTTTGCGGGCGAGTTCGGGGTGGCCCGGATTAAAACCGGGGAATAACTTATGTGCGGGGAGCATGAATTTATTAGGAGGGCTCCCGAGCGTGGAGCGGGGTCAAACCCCCCCCCGCCCAACCTCCCAACATCAACTCACACGAAGAACAAGTATATCAGCGCCTGTATAAATAATCGGAAAAAAACGGAAGAGGAAATCTGTTAATTAAAAACTTAAGGGCGAGCGCCGGCGGATTTGGCGATTCATAAATTACACTTCCGGTAAGAAGGTGGGAGGGAGGCAGCTTTATCAACTCCGGAAATGACGCCGGATACGGGGACACGATATCGAGGGAAAAATCTGGGCATGTGAAAAAAAAAGGTTTCCGAGAATTGTTTCTAATTCCCGAAATATTTCTGGAGACGGATCGCGAAGTGAATATCCCGAGAAATATTCTTTATCTTAATCCACCGACTTGATAGCGTTAAGACGACTTCTTATACGGAGTCGGAAAACGTCGAGCAACCGAACTACGACCGTCTGCACAATTTGCAAAATATTCGATTGCCGCGATGTTAACCTAATTTAAAGCTCGGGTCCTCTTCTTAAAGCAAGACGGGTCGCGGGCGAGAAATGGGTGAAAAGTCGGTAAGGGGCGTAAACGCGTCGGATTCCGGACAAAAAAAATGATTTTCAAATGAATCCTCAATACAAGCTATACTAAAATTCTGAACTCATTTCGGAACGTAATTCGCTGGACTTGTAATGAAATTTCTGCGCATATTACCGCAGCGTAAAATATACAACACTTTGAAATTTTCTATATAAATTTCCCTATTTAAAATTATGTTAGTACTGCCAATCCTAGTTCTTCGGCTTACGCTTACAACTGTTAAGTTCTCTTAACGTATTTCCGAGTTTAATAGAACGGTCGTCATTAAAATCGGCGAACTCCCCGCAACGACAGCTCGGAGTTTTTAATACGCCGATAAAACAGGAACTCGATTAATTTGCCTCCGATTGCAAAACTTGCGCCCCGGAATAATCCCGTAATTGTCGAACGCCTCGGGGCAGGGGGACGGGAATTTAATTCCGGTCCAACTTTAATTTCGGGAACGTCCCGAACCGCTTCGCTGAGAATAATCGCCGGATAACTTCGCAAAGTTTTCAAGCGATATCGGCAGCTATTCTGCGGGCAGGACGGGGCTCGTAAAAAAAAAAGTGGAGTAATCGATACCGGCAAATTCGGGGCCGGCGAAGGAGGAAGCCCGGACGAAATCGGTGTTTAAGATTAGGCCCGAATATTTTAACGATCGATTTTCGGCGGACGGGATTATTCCGGCGAAGAGGGTGACGAAGGAAGAAATTTGTAAGTGCACTCACCGCTTAAGGGGGGCCGCTATCCGGGCACCGACCGGTTTTATAGCTCACTGTGGAACGCTGTAAATGGCAAAACACAATTAGGGTAACACTGAGAAACTGATTCATGGGGGTTTAGGGGGCTACACCGAGAGGCCGGAGGAGGACCGACTGCAAGACTGTTGAGGAGAGATCCGAACTGCACGGAGGTCGAAGGTAGACTGACGCATGCACGGCCGGTGGGGAGGAGGAGGAGGAGCAGGAGGAGGAGGAGGAGGAGGAGGCCCCCCCCCTCAAAACCAAGTGATGGGGCGATATCTGCCGGCGCCCGGGGGAAACAGCTGGACGTGCCCCGCAGGCCTGCCAACTAACGACACCCGGCGGCCACCACCGAGAATATGACGCCCGATTCCACTTTACACGACCCCCCCCCCATCTACCAACCCCTCGGAATAAAAATGATAGGGGAAAAATCGAACGGTGAGGTGTAAACGAAATGCCGCCCCTACAAAGCCCCCACCGCCCCTCCTAACAACACCTCGAATTAACGGGTTGTCCGGAAAGTTCTTTTTTTTTCATTTATTGATATAGTCACGACTACAATTTTTAGATTTTATCTAGTGACAGTGCTCTAACTTTACACTCACTCAGTGAACTCTTGTAGGAGAGGCCACCCAATGATGGTACTGCCCTTACTCAGGAGGTCATGAGGAAATCGCGTCGCCATCTCCGCTTTAGGCGACGCACGGGATTTTCGGGAAGGTGAAGCGAGGAAAGTTGTAGAATTAAGGGATCGGATTGAAGGGATAGTTTGGAACGGAAGGATTTATGCCGGGAAGATGCTAATTCTCGAACGAACGGGACTTTTAGGTCATTGTGGATTATTCTGTTGGAGACATATGGTGGGGCGTTGATAATTTTTCGAAGTATTATGGATTGCAAGGATTGGAGTCCATAAGAATTAGACGGCTCGGTGGATCCCCACAGTTCGATTCCTTTGGCCCAGATAGGTTTCAGTACGCGGTTGTAAATTAATAATTTGTTTGAGAGTGATAGTTTAGATCTGTAGTCGATCTGTAGGAGTCTTAGTAGTAATTTGCAGCGTCGTTTCGTTTCTGTACGTTTCAGTCTTGTATGTACTTTTTCCGAAAAGGCAAACGAGATATGCGCTGTTTATGGCGAAGGTGCTGTAGCCGAAAGAACTGTGGTTCTGGAAGGACGGAATTTTCAAGTTGCACGAAAGATGGAGAAAGGTTGTGGAACAGAATGGCGCCTACATAAGATAATAAATGTGTACCAAAATTTAAATGAGTCGCGTTTCAATTTTCCTTCAAAATCCCCAATATATTGAGCGTAGTCGAGTTAAAATTCGGTTCTGTGGACGCCACTTGGAGAAGGCACTTACAAAATAATGTTACAAAAATGGAAATACGCGGTATCAAAAAAAGTTTGATACATTCATTGAATTCATTTAAATAAAATTTAGTAGGACGGATCGGCGTTAACTCCCCGGAATCGATTTTTTTCCTTCGATTTCCAATTTACGAGTACAACGATCAAACGTCTTTTTCACCCTGACAGCGCAGAAAACCAAAAATTGTACGTCGTCCCAGTTAATGGTTCTTTACGTTAGGAAATACAGTGTTGTAATTTCTGGGAAATTTATTCACCAAACAAATTAATTGTACCCGGTCCAAATCGATAATAAGTGAGATATCGCAAAACTGCATTTATAATTAAATACATTGGATAATTGAAACATTTAAATTATAACACTTAAATTTAACCTCCCGTGGGGCACACTTGTAAACTGGTGAGGCACTTACGAATTTACAAAATGAAACTTATAGTTTTCAATTCTACGTGAGTTTACCGAGATACCGGGACAACAGTGGGCAGGAATCGAACCTGCAATCTCCAGTATTTGAGTCACAATATGCAGAATAATGTGTCCGATTCAATACTGGTAGGTACCAATCTGGTATGAATGAGTATGCGCAAAATAAATATCGATTCCAGCGTTATTGTGTGCCAGTAATACATGGAGTTGTCAAAAAGTTAGCGTGTCTACATACCTATATATTATTTTATTATTTGTAATAATATTAAAAAAAAACTTGTACTTTCGTTTCGCATATTGTAGTATTGTAGATAAATTGCACTGCAAACTTTCAGAGCGGAGTGAATATAGTTGGTCTGAACGGCGATATTAAGCCTGTCCCTGTCTAGTATTAATCAATACTCAGCTCTAGGTCAAGTTTTTTATAGAACTTGCAAGCTTAACAGACATTGCGGTGGAACGGACACGTCGACATTTAGACCTAGTGGAATTATTCCGACTATTAGTCCGACTAATTACTTAATTAGTCTACGGACATTTTATTGTTTCCAAACGGTAATTGCCCAATTGTAAAAGTTCAACAAACTAAGGCCGAATTGGGCGTAAATCCCCTGCTCCAATTTTAACCTTTGATAAGAGTTTTGTCAGCAAATTTCGTTAATATCAAACACACGGGGGGATCGGCCTTCTCTCTACAGGAGAATCGCTTACGACTTTTACGAAAAACTTTGCTATATATTGGGGTTCAATTTGGATTCAACTTTCGTCATACAATTTGGAGACGCCTCTGTTCTCGATTCCCGCAATTGGAATTCAGTTAGGACAAATATTAAAATTGATTGATCCTACTCTTCAGGAGACATGCTGTAATTAAGTGTGCAGGGAACAATTACACTAAGCGCCCCTTCTGAGTGCACATCTCCTGCTTAAAGTCCCTTGGAAGGGCGTTGGCCAGAAAATGGTAGCCACGCAGAAAATCCGCCTTTTGATCTTTAATCCATTTTGTTTATCACAGTTTACGATTTAAAGGTAGTAAATTATGCCGACTCGCACCATTAAAGCACACAATTCCACATCCTTATTTACAACAAAATATCTGAGTAGTACGCAGGATCAGCCCATCTCTTCTACTTTCGGATAAAATTTTCCCTGGTCCCGAACTCAATTTCAGTCCTCATTGGAAACTCGCTTATGAATATTGAGAGCGCCGGTCTTATATCCTCACTTTAAGTGGAATTTATTCGCTCCATTGACTTTATGGGTTCCACTCTTAAACGATCGAAATACGGGATGGAATTACTGTTGTGCCAAGAAATGACCCGAAACGCTAATCATCCGAAATCGTAAAATACAGGGGGGTGTTAAGAATAATTACAAACGCTACGTTTTAATTACCGTTTTAAAACGAAATATGGGAAAATCGAGGCCGAAAAGTCCGCGTTTCAACGACTCGGTCCGAGAGTGCCGACCACCGCATTGGTTCGACCGGGTTCCGAGATCTAGGCCGCGAGCTGTTATAAATCGCTGTTTTTACCAGCAGTGTAAAGAGAAATGAAAAATTCTAGAAAAGAATAAAAATAACCGAGTTGTCCGAGGGTTGAGAGGAGGGGAGGAATTCTCCTCGGTTTACAGCAGGCGCAGAAGGAATTGCATCTGTAAATAAAACTGAGACCCGCTTTCTTCCAACACCGACCGCCTTGCTAAACCGATAGAGACCGTGGGGAGACTGAGGGAGGGAGGGAGAGTGAGAGGGATGGAGGGAGGGAGGAGAGAGAGAAAACGAATGTTGTTATAGCCCCGATTACTTTTGTACCCGGTCCAAGGAATATAAGTTGGAAATTTATTTTCGGCTTCGGGCGTTGTTGTTGTAACTTTTGAACTCGGCCGGGAGTTTTATTTATTTTGAGCTTCAAAGTCTGTGATATATATCGGGCCCGGGGTTCGATTTTTACGCGATGTCGCGCCGAAAAGCGACCGCCACTCGGGCATAACAATTCCCGAATTGCGGTTTCGAGTCCTCCCCGGCCGTGTCTCCGTCCTGTCGTACAACTTTGTTCCCGATAACTTAATATCGAATTTTCATAGAGGGAAAGAAGCAGCGATTCTCCGCCGTAAAGTAATCTGACCCGGTACTGCACCATCTGAACTACACAATTTTCAACTTTCAAATAAGTTCATTTCTTGTAAACTTCAACTTTCCCGGAATGAATTCCGATTTTCACCTTACAAATGAGACGATCTACAGTCCCAATCGATGCTCAGAAACGGAGCTTATACATTACTTCGTAACCATAAACGGGATTAGGATTAATGATTTTTGTGGAAATCGTTTTTTCGAAATTCATTGGAGCTGGAATCAGAAAACAGTCTGACATAAATTGCAGCGTAATTAAGATATTTTTTAGATATTACCGCCGCATCGATGATGTTATTCCCCCTCTTTAATTAGAAGTAATTGCTAGCTATTAAAACATGAAGGCGAGAGCGGTTGAAGTTGTTCTGAAATGCGAACAATTGCATTTCTTCGGGTGTGGCAAAACAATTTACTTTCCGTTTTCAGCCGAACCAACAACTGATATATCTCAGCCGATAACGCCCATGGCCCCACATGACCGGCGATGTTTATAGGGGCAATTAGCGCCCCTTTCGCCGCCCCTTACGAGAGACCCCCCCCCACTCTGCGTCTTAAAAGGCCCTAGCCGTTGATTTTATACACCGGAATCGAACGAAGTTTTCGGCTGTCGACTCACTGCGCCCTGAGATAAGTCCGGACCGCAGGGGGGGTGGGGGGTGGAGGGGAAAAAGAAGCAGTTCCGTCCACCGCAGGACCGCTATCGCAAAAAGGAACTGCCATGAGTCGTGTCATCGTCAAAGTTGAAGATGAATCATATTCCTCACAGTTTCGTCACAGTTTTCAACATTCAGCTTTCATCTATTAAACGGATAATATATATTTTTAATTAAATCGTAATTTCTACGCCAATCTAGTGATGTGAATCTATCAATGTGGGAAAAAAAATATTGTCTGCTTAAAGTGTGCACCTGAGCCCAGATTATTAATTAAGTGGACGTATAAGCAAAATAATTGCTTTACTGTACTATTGATAGGCACAAAGGTGTATTCAGGATTCAACGTAGATATATTAAATTTATATGAGTATAAAATTGTTTTTAATTTTGGATTTTAAACTGGAAATACGTCAGAGTGACCTCATTGTTCCGGATTTTCATTTAGAAAACCAAAATGTGGCCCCGTTCTGACCGTAAAGCTGGGCCGACGGAAATTCACTATTTGAAAGAAAATTCCCTCTATATATATCCCCCATTCCCCTTCCCGACAACTCATTTTAAAAATAAAACCCTCTCTGTAATATATTCGTTCCGTGGGAGGGTATACAATCTCATAGTGAGGGGTGGAGTGGCGGGTTCTCCCCGGGATTATTCATAGCCGTATGAAAACCCCCGGACTGTATTAACATAGATAAGTGACAGTGAAAGATGAGTCGGTTTGGGGGCCGCGGCCGTATATACCTTGCCCGTGTATGTGCACGCCGTTGCCGTTCGTATACATTAAACTTAATCCGAACGGGGTTTTAACCCCGGACCTCTAGCCAAACCCCGCCCCCGCACCGCCCCCAACCGGGGTTAGGGTTTTCGGTGGTTCATTGTGAGACGGGTCACCGAACAGTAACGTTGACCCCGGGCTTGTTGAAGCCGATTTATTCAGAAACCGAGGACCCACAGAGTCCGTATATCGAGGAGACGCGTCTGATTAAGTGCAATCCCCACACTCTGTACATCGTAGCGGATTTTCTCGACTCTTAAAACAAGAGTTTGATATAAATTATTCATTCTATTTGAACTACTCCCGGGAAACCCTAAATACCTTAAATTCAGAAAATGTATAAGGACGAAGAGAGGAAATCATAATCTAAATAATTAAAACCACCAGTTGAGTTACACAGAAATTATCTACCTGTGTCACAGTCAACGACGAGGTAATAAATTTTAATTATAATATATGATCGCCTATTTGGGCTTAAGCCAATGGGGTCAGTAATGTTGGCTGCCGTTGTAGCATCGGCTCTCAGTACCGTTGACTGTCGCTTAATTTACAATCGACAATAAAAGTGTTCCCTCACACGCTTTAATCTAGTTGACAGGTTAAAAAAAAAACATGCTGTTACGACCGACTAGATATTGCCCTTCTGCCCTCGGAACGGAATCAAATTTAAGCCTAGCCGTAAAGGAGAGCCACCCGCTCTAATATTGTGCCTAAACAGGGATATAAATCAAATCCTACCGAAACCGAATTATGGGTTTACGGGTCGGAACTGAAACTGCCGGTCGGGGCCCCGAAATGCCGTAAAAACGGGCCCCTCCGCGGATCCTTTTCGATGAAACCATTAAAATAACCCGGCCGCGTTCCGTTTCTCAGGTCACAAATCTGTGTTTCGAAATCGTCCGTTCCCTCGGGCCGTTAATCGATTCTCTTTGAACACGTCCTCCGAAGGTTCGTCCTTTCTTTACCCGAAAAGTAGACATTTAATAGTACTTTATTCACTTGCGTTTAAGCCAGGCCCTTCTTTGCGTTAAAAAAGAGTTGTAAGTTAGACATGGAATTATCAAAAATATAACTGTCCGGATTACAGCGGATTCTTCGTACCAAGATTAATTATGAAAACTGAATTAATCGATTGTATTATTAATTAATTACGAATTAGCACCATGTATTAACATTAATTAGTCTATTAATCGGTAATTAACTGATTATGAATACTCACCCGAGACTCTGCCCTTCACAAAACTGTCGATAACATTTATATCTTTCATAAGTAGAGCCCAATATCAACCTTAAAAAATATATGGAACTTCAGTTCAGTTTCAAATTTTCTTGAAAGTTATCAGTCGGTAAGTATTGAACAGGAAATGAATCCTTATATAAAAACCTAAATTTCATAATTTTCCCCTCTAATTGCACCTCGGGTCAGACTAATCGACCATCTGTTGGGACGGGATTGAATCAAATAAGAAAGTACGTCACCGGCCCATGTCTGGACGCTTGGAACGACAGCGGTCTGTACACCTGTCCAATTACCGTTAATTACCAGCGCTCGGCGCAACCTCTTAATAAGCCGGACGATTGCGAGTTTTTCTTACGTGTTTATTGTGTCACCGACGCCTCCGCTGACCGTTTCACGATATCAAATAAAATATTTTCCCACCGCCGCTTGACCGTCAGTGAGAATGGGAGGGTCAAAAAAGGACCTTCCAGTCTGATTCCACAATTTTTTTTATATCAGAAGGCCCGAAATTCAGATTACGTTATAATTATAATAAACGGTACGTAGTTCAATTTTTGAGTATCGATAGAATATATGAGATATTTTAACCTACTGCCCACAACCACTTCCAGTTAACTACTACCAGTATGGCCGTATATTTTTCGAAACACGATATTCCAATAATTGTTCAATAAATTAGCCGCGTGTATCACGAAATGGAACCAAAGATGAATTATTTTATCCTTGTAGTAAGATCAGAAAAAATTCTTTTCTGAACGTATGCCTCAATGCTGCCCTAATATTTCACCTTATTTTGGCAGAGTTTTTTAATTATTTAAACCCTAAATGATTTTTTTTCCTTAAACACAATTTAAGGATAATACCTAGGCTCAGCTTGATGGCAAAATATACATAGATCTGATGCTTGATTACTCGAGTTCTTGGGCAGATTTGATGTTCGGTATCAGAGGAATTATGTCCGTTTCCTTGGGTAGCCCAGTGGAGTATCACAGATGCCGTTCAGGACGGAGAAAGCGGATACGTCCCTCGGGCGAGCGCCTTGCTTCGGCTGTTGGGGGTGGAGGGGGGGCCGTGCTTGAGGACAATATATCCTTTCAGGAGGCGGCCACAAAGGATATCCTTCACGGGGCTAACTGAGCGTGTCAATTAAAAAAAAAAAAAAACAGAGAGCCCCAGATAGTCCGGGCCACAGTTCGGATTACACATCGGGGTAATTTCCTGCGTTTAAACAGGGGCCCTCCTCGGTTATGTAAACGCCCCGCGGGCTCCACGGGAAAATCGAATTAAATTAGCTGTGACGAATGCAGGAATTCACCACTCGGGGGGATCCGTCATTGTTACCAGCGGTGGAAAATCCTGTCCATTAGCCCGGGTGAGATATCCGCAGGAAGTTCTTTAAAAATCTAATGAACCAATTTCTCATCAAAATTTTAAATTATTTGTGCTCCTAAAACTCATCATTTAGTGGCTAACTGCTTTAACCTCTACTGGGACAACTCTCTTGGATTTCGTTTTAACCTGAAACGAAACGCTACGAAAGCCAAAAAGAAGAAAATATAGAATCGTAAAATCTTTAAAAGTGTTTTAACGCGTCTAGGGATAGGGAACAGGAAATTCTGTTCCTAACGACTGAGCCCACATGACGTGGAATAAGGTAGTGAAGGCAGTATTGAGAGCTGAATATTCACACATGCCGAACGGACGAGAGAATGAACTAAAAAAAAGCTATGGCTAAAATTATAACTGCTAGAGAGAAGCCTCGAATGTTTCCTTTGAGGATTAATGTAATTCGGTCAAATAAGCTTCTAATATTGTTGCGGTGCGCCGCCTAATACTTTTTTTTCCGAGTACTGCCCACTAAAACGGGTTCGTGGGCGGCTACAGAGTGTGGCGAGAAGTCGAAAGGCGTTATCGTCCGGCCGGCGCAAGCTCGGATCGCGTTTGTTAGCTGGCAAATTGCGCGGTAAATGAACTATCGCCTGCCCAGTGATTTTCCGCCACGCCGCAGGCGGTGGCCCGAACAAGGGCCGAATTGAACCGCGCGCATTATCGGAAGCCGGCGGAATTAAATAGGGGCGTGGGCGAGCCCTTCTCACCCCGCTTCCGCCGGCTCAGAGCTATTGAACAAACTAACGACCCCGGCGGCGGTCCCGGGACACAACAAATCGGTGCCCGATAAGCCCCCGACAAAGCATTAATTCCTTAAAGCCCACAGGACGGCAATAAACTCTGAAGCCCCCGACCCGGGGGGGTATTTGTTAACAGCCAGGTTAACCCGCACAACAGAAGCCGCTTTTGTATATAGCCGGCTATATTTTAATTCAGGAATACTGAATTATAAAAACAGAAGAGTTTAGGAAACGATAATGTCTGCAATTGTAGGATGGAATATCTCAAAAATCAATTGAAAATTAAACATCTAGGTAATTCTATGTCTTATAGAGCGGGAAATAATTTTTTTGAAATGCCTGCAGAACTTTCGCCTAAGTTGAGTGATGAGAAAACATCAAAATATTATGTGCGCATTAGATAATTTATGTCAATTTTAATAGGCTTCGATGAAGCCGGGATTATAGTCGTGTCGACTAATCATCTTGCACTGTGGAGTGCATTACTGAAATAAATATCGATAAATTCAATTTTGAAATTTCTTTTCTTGTGCGTCATGAGAACTTACCGCACTTGGGAGGAAGCGGGTAAAGCATCTGAAACAAACGAAAAAACACTTCGGTTAGTATCCCTCGAAAGTGACAAAAACAGTAGGAAATTAAAGTATATAGGATTCCCGCTTATGTCCTAATCAAAGGATGCCCTCGGTCCTGGACTTACAGGGAATTATTTGTATCGAATAATTGAGAAAAAAACACGATGAAACTTATACCAGTATAAAATTCTGTATGCATTAACGCATTATCATTCCAATTGATTGAGATTCTCAAACAATTACGTAGAACATTTCTCTTATATAATTTCAATTGTGCAATAGGATGGCAAATTAACAGTTACCTAATGTACACTATGAATAAATAATGTCTTAGAGTAAACAAATCAACGGATATTAATTTTAGTAAGCACACGGAATACTAATCTAGAATATCGCCCTGGAACGCTCCTTTATCTCGTCACGTAGAGTAAATCTATATTGGTTGAACAGTTAATAAATAATTGGCACACAATTCCGTTACAAATGATATTATGAGAATTACTAATTGTAATTAATTTAGGATTAAATTGTATGGTCTCATTTCAAAAGCGCTTAAACATACGGCGATTAATTACAGAATATATTAGTTATATTTAACCCTGACAAATTTGACCTCCGAAAAAATTTCTAGGAAAACTGATGTACTTACTATAAATGTTAATCAACGAAAAACACAACGTGTGATATCGATGCAATTCCGAGCAACGGGCAAGGTAAAATGCTAATTTTATTAGCGCTCTAGGACACACAGTACACACTTATAGAGGTACTATAGCTTGGAAATTGATTATGTTTACCTGACAGGGAGACAAACAGGCGGAAGTGCGTCCGCGTAATTTTATCCGGCGGGAAATAAGTTTTCTCAAATGTTTGCAAAATTTGCGCATATTAGATAACATCAGTCAATTGTAATTGGCTTAGAAAGTCTAGAAAGGAATCTGTAGCCCACACCCGGATCTTTCTAGTAATTTTTAATTCAAAGATAACTAAATGTATCATTATATTTTTTAGTCAATAAACACTAGTCAACTAGTGTGAGTGCTTAATAATTTTGTAATTCTTATTTTGATTAGCGTTAACACGCTGAGAGATGTACCGCGTAACACAATTTGGGGAAGAGTGATGAATCAATTCCATGCTATGGGCTCTGGAGTGCAAGGGCGCATAATCGATCGTTTAACCCACTTGAACCGAGTAATGCAACACTAAGCCCATAACTGCTACTGACGCGGTTAATACCGCGTTGCGGCAGTGGCATTCCGGTAGGCGCCGAAGCGTAAAAAAAATACCGTGGGTTCGTTGTGTTTGTTTTTGTGTTTTGCTAGGCCGGTTTCGGCTGCTCGCCATCTTCAGTAGCGGTGTTAGTCACTGTTGGCACTTTGGATTTTTTTCGGGCGTCCTCAAAGCACTGTCACTGTCACTTGTACTGCGACAGAGTACAAGTATTGTACTTGTACGTACGAGAGGCGACAGAAACGCAACAAGCCTACGGTATTCCAACCCCTCGCAGACCACAAAACAGGTATGTAAATTATGTCCTTACTTCAGTCACCGTACTGACAAAAGATGGCGAGCAGCCGAAACCGGTCTAGCAAAAGACCAAACCAGCGAGAGGAGACGGAAACACCACGATCCCACTGTATTCCAACCCCTCGGAGACCACAAAACAGGTATATTAAACTAGTAAAAAAAAATATTTAACGGCAATAATTTTCATCCTTTTATACGACGATATTTGAAACGGCTTAAAGTGTTTATGAAAATTTTCTCGCGCTTTTACTTTTATTGCCAGCGTACAATGTATCCCTCCAATGGCGGGGGGGGGGATATCAAACTCCCCAGACGCTTAGTTGTATAATGACGCCGGGGTCTCATAAAAGGGACATTACCGTCATCACAACTCCCGGCCCTAGAGCTCGTATAACGTTCATTCGATAATGGCTTATCGCAGTTTTTAATGTCCGCTATCGGCCACTTAGAAAGCCCAAGGACTTTTACGCAACCGGTCGATTTTTTCCCCGCGATTTTCTTTCCTCTTTTTTTATTAACCCCCCCCCCGACAATAACGCGTGAAGAAACCCCGATTCCCACGTGCCCCGCGGGATCCCGCTAATTGGTCCCGCAACGGACACGGCCATTTGCATAACGCGCCCGCAGTGCCGGCGTAAAGTTTTCAATTTAAAGTTCCGAACTCTGTTCGCTCGGTCGAACGAAAACTCCCGGCTCGCGACTTCCAGCCCCGCCGAGTTGCCTCCAATACGGAAGTTGCGTAAAAATTGCACCCTAAAAACGTTGAAGGGACATAATCTGCCGCTAATTTTTTTACAGGTGCGACCTGAACTAACAAATTTTACAAAACATAAAACGGCCTCGTAAGAAGCAGTTTTAATAAACTTTGTCTTCCTAGTTAAGACGACGTGGGTTACTGATTCCTATACTAGTTCGTGGCTAAACGCCGAACCCTTACTATATTTAGAATGCACAATATCATCAAGAACTGTAATTATTTAAATTGACTACTAGTAGAAATAATAGTGACAAATTTATTGTTTAACTATTATATTAGGAAGTAAACAAGTGCTGAAGCGAAGAAAATACCTAATTGACCCATCAGCCTACTAGCTACTGAAGAATATACTGAAACCGGTCTGGAAAAATAAGTTCTTAGAACTGAACTGTCTGCCCCTAATTAGGGAGAAAATTGAGTTTCCCAATCACAAATTTTCCTGTCGCTAATTGAAATCACAACCGATCGTCGCTAGTCGAATTAAACCTATATTGGGGGGAGTGCATATACGACTTCGGACTTGGGAGCTTCCGGGATTTGATACCGGGACAAAGGGCTCGTTTTACGAGCCGAAACTGAGGACGAACGATGGGGAATATTACCGGGGAATATTCTTTTCCAGCCGCCCAAGACGCGACTGCTCATTGTTCGTGAACAATTAGTGGGCTCTTCACAACAATTAACGTCCAGGAGTCCGCCGTTTACTCCAAGTTAGCAATACGGTCGGCCAATTCAGTTCCCGAAATTACTCCATTAAACTCACTTCAGGTTCGGTGTTGATATTTCGAAATTAATTTACGAACAACAACAAATGTTTAATCTCCACAAGATAATTATTCTAAAAATACTTTTTATTTAGTTTGTTCCCGAAACAAGATTACAGATATAAGTCCAACAAGAGAAAAAATATATAAAATCCCCCTAACTGGTATATCAGATGTCGATAAAATGAATAACAAGATAATTCGTTAACAGAAAAGAGTTATGATATAAAAAATAAGTTACGGACGGCGGTCAACGTTATTCAGCGTTGTGGATAAGAAGAAGTGTGTGTAAATCATTAATAACGCTCAAACACTGTCCGTATTTCGTGATAATATGACGGGCGATTGAAACAAAGTTATTAAACACGATGCTTTGTTCGCATTAAAGACAGTGTAACTGGGTTGCGAACCCGGGGCAACGAAATATTACCAAAATTGGAGGTCGGATCAATACTTTAGCGTCAATGCTCCCTATGACGTGTAACTAACGGCCTACAATATATATATATATATATATATATATATATATATATATATATATATAAGTTAATTAAAGACCTAGAATTGGATGGGTCGATCGTCAGTGGCGGATAACCCATCATATTTCAAGTGGGCAAGTGCTCGGTTTGCTCCCAACAAAGAATTCAATCAATCCACCCCCGACCATCAATTGAAACCCGACGGCATTTCCAGGACAATGAAGAAGGGGGGGGGGAACTCGATCTGAAAAAAGGGAAAAACCCCACCAAGAGCAATCCTCCCGGTTTTTCAGTTTCAGTTAAATCGGGGAGCGTAGAGCTAATATTCAATGAAAGAAACGCCGGTCTACAGTCAACGTTTCGTTCCGTGAATTTATTCGGGAATATTTCGGAGCGTTTATATTTGGACGACGTCCCGTCGCTACATCCCAATCTGAAGGGATTAATTGCACGAAAGGCTGGACAAATTTTGATATATTACGGAGCGGTTGAAATTGTAAGTGGAACGGACAAATGCGGAAGGGGCGATCGCATCGGAGGTCGGAGAGTACAGGTTTCAAACGCTCAGCATTTTATGCAGCCCGAGTAAATATTTGCATGGCAAAGATCCCGCCGTATATTTACGGTAACGTCTGAAATCCTGAAAGTTAAACCTAGTTAAAACCCCGTTTTGATAACGATACACGGTTTTCGTGGACTTCCGAATCTGATATGACCGCTATCTACACTGGGGCAGACGTTAAACTGTACAATGGTACAGTAATAAATGTATAACTCTATCTCCAGTGGAACAATATTTCCAGCTCGATCATGGTGCACTGTTTGTCATATATTCCATTATTCTCATGGAGCCCGGTTTTAAAGAGCAGTATAATTTAACTGTTTAATAATGTATGAACAACACTACTATGTTTATTTAATAATTGGATGCGAGATTGTTTGGATTTAGTACTTCCAAAAAGTTGTCCAACTGGTGTGCCACATGTGTATTACTTTAAATATAAAGTAGATAAACAACAATAATTTCTAGGGACTTTAATTTCAGCGCCTTCTGTTAAACAGAATAAAGACAATTCTTTGCTTTTTCAAATGCTTATCTGAATGGACTGGGAAGTTCTTGAACGCTATTCCCTTTCCTTATAACTCTCTTATGTGCAAGGTCAGATATGTGAAATACATAAAGTATCGGCGGTTGGGGTTTCCGATAGGGAATTATATATTTGATACTTTCCACTGCTTGGTATCGAAAAGCGGGACCACCCGCCGACAGCTTGCAGGTCCACTACGGCTACACGTACCCGCACTTAAGCCCCTTAAGTGCGACTAACTCATGCTATAGTCGTGGGGGTGGATGCGAGGGGGTTCAACATCTGGATAGTGCTACACGGTTCTGGAGGGCCCCCCCCCTGCGACGAGTCGTGAGCGCCTCTCGCCATTTAATGTCCGGTTCCACCAAAAACAGCCGAACGATAATAAATTCCGACACGTATAACCTTTCCCTTTTCTAATGTCGAACTTAATTGTCCGGCTTTCTCGACAATCGCGTTTCGGCTGTGTCATTTTGCAGCGCTAAACGATTCGGATCAATTAGGAAGGATTGCAACGGACAATGGATTGGAAATCTTCTGAAGCGGATTTCTTAAGAAACAGGCGCCAGGCTGTATTGAGAGCAAAACTTTCCACGCAGGGAAACGGTGTAGATGAAATTTTTATTTTTACGATAGCTAAATTTTAATGTTCTCTCTTCTTTAAATGCATCCAATTAATTCATCAAACGTCTATCCTATCTTCGGTAGCTTACCGCATATTTTGGCCGACCTCGACCCAGAACAACTGATATTAATTAATACATGATATGAACAATTTGCTGACAAAAGCATTCTTTTGGTAGATATATTCTTGATTCTACATTTGGAGGGTAACGCCCTAACCCCGGCTCCAAATTATCATATATTATAAGGTGTTTTGAGACGACGTGCCAGGGCCGATAATTGCACTCAGCAATGAGCTTAATGGGCCGTTTAAATATTAAATCAGACGTGTTTCAGATGTGTAAAAGTAGGCAGAAAAATTCGTACCGACCTCACTTGACGGTCCCGAACTTCATCTTAGGTTAGGTGCCGGTTAAGACACCGGAATTTCGAAACACGGACACGGGACTTCGTTTCCCCGCATCCCTACAGGAATACTGCTTGAACGTTTGGTTGCGATACGCCGAGAACTGGTCCTAAAAACAACTCAGTGTCGGCTACGACAACAGGAAACGGTGAAACAACTGTTCAGTTTCGCCGGCGGCCAACTTCAAGTCAAAACTTACTGAACTCCGGCTTTCGTTCGTCCGACCGGTGAACGGGGCGCGGGTGCTTCAACGCCGCCGCAACAACTTAATATACAAGAAATATGACAGAATATGGGTCGAATTCCGCACGTATTAACTGAAAACGAGGGCTGGAAATAATTGGCCGTGAAGGCTGGCAACCATGAAAGGAATGATGTCATTCGGCGTTAGCTCATGCATCGGCAGATAACTCTTGTAAACCTACGCTGACCATTGCACAGCGATATTGGCGTGTTTTTCTACGAGGCGCGACGGCTTGCGGTGAATTGACACTAGCGACGTTCTTCATGACTGATATTCAAACAGCACTAACACACATCAAAACGAATTTCTTCAGTTATGCTCTGCATTATTACCCACTGCTTCAAAATACAACTAGCGACATTAACAGCACTAACAACGAATAGAACCCACTAGTTTGCTCCCTTCTTTAATTTTATTATACTTTTTTTATTTCGTTTTCACACATTCAGATCACGTCAACACTCCCTTTTAAGGAGTCTTAATTGTCCAGAAAATTTTACACAAAGCGTTCAGCGATAGAGTCTGAGCCCGTAATGTATCGTTTAATGCCCGATACCGGTTTGAAGGCCCGCAACTATTCGGAGTATCGTTACTATTTCCCGTATACCGCCGGAATTACTTCACAATTTACAGTAACATCGAGAGTTTTTTTTTTTTGTTGCCGTCGCAAATAATCATGGATATACCGTAATATATGTTTAACGGACACATGCCGCGTGCAGATAACACTGTGGCATATGCCGCCTCCCTTTGGGGTACAAGTTGGACAACGCACCACGGCGCCGCAGGTCCGCACGCACGCTCGCAGGCGTACGCGCACCGGCGATAAGGCCCGATTAGAAAACGCGGCATATGTTACGCCGTTTAATTTCCCCGTTTTTTTCTTTCACCCGCCGGCTCGCTTTTTCTATTGCCGAGCGCCGATAAACGTTTTACGGCCGCCGCGTCCCCGCGATAATAACTTTTATTGCCAGCCATAAAACGGCAGTGGGTTTACCGTTTGTGTCACGAAATAAAAACGTCCGAACGAACTCGTCCGACTTCAAAACGGAATATTCTACAAATGAAATCATAACAATTAATAAATGGAATCGCAAGGACCGGTTTTTGCCCCGTAACGTTGCTGCCCGTATCGTAAAAAATACCGGTAAATGTTTCAACCTGGTTTCATATAATTTCTTTTTTAGTGTTTCCTAATTGGCATTTCGTTTGTGAAAATGTTAACTATTTCCATTTTCTCTGAAGGCGTTTGTATGAGTGAACATTTTTTTCTGGAATGGAAAACTGAAATTTGTACGAAACTTGGTTAACTATATTGGATTAACATAATACAAATACAAAATTGATATACAGAAAAAATGTATATTAATATGTAATATTCATTTTGGAGTTGGCCAGCTTTGACGCCCTAGTAAATAGGGAATGCAATAGGGCCAAAGTGTATCAACATACTAGAGGAAATATTGTGTCTGTATTATGATTTAACCTAACATCGGCATCGTCGATACATAGCAAACATGTAGAGCTGTGTATTTACATGAGTGTGTTTCCCTTGAATTCAAATACATATAACCGAAGAATCTGGGTATATATATTTGTAAGGGGAAATAGGGACGGTCCACTGGATGAGTAAACATGCTTTCAAATTTTCACCAAGACGATAACATTCTGAAATATAAGTTGGTCTAAAATTATCGATTTCTCTTTACTAAAACGTCTAAAACGTCAAGTTTAGTAATTTAGTAAGGCCACAAGACCGGTTGAACCGAAACAATAAATTAAATGGAAATAGTAATTTTAACAGAGTAGCCCGACGAGTAGTTTTAGGAGCGTAAACACGGCGCTCCTAAACGAAATCAATTTTAATTAAAAGATAATCTAATTAGCTTACGGTACAATTACATACGAATGGGCATTCGCGTGATCCGTAGCGTGCTCAGCAGTAACAAGTACTTCGGCCTCACGTTAACTATACTTTGTGGAAAACCCAAATGAACGAGTGACCTTCCACTTTGTAAACGACACAATAAACTTCGGTAACATACATTAATCCGAAAGATAAATTAATTAATCAACGCAAATTAAAAACCAATAATGCGGTTAGTATGATGTTCCAGCGTGTTAAAGTTCTGTGTTTATTCCATTTATTCATTCAATATTATATTCTTAACCAACCATAGAGCAAAGTTTGACAGACCTGTCTGTATTAATCTTGACAGGGAGTGGAGGAGCTCGTGGAATATGAACCTCAAAACCAAACTTCGCATACTTGGATTAACAACACGCTTCGACCTAGCGCTATTTACATAAACAGGCTGCCGTTTATATACGTAAGGGAATTGATCCTATTGCAGTGGCGCACTAAGGAACACAAAACGCGGCCGTCACAAGGTAAATTATAGCGGCCAATAAACACGGGCCCACATAAGCATAGGCAGACGGAAATGATCCCATTAGGCAAATTGCAGGTTGTTAAAAGTTCTCATTCCGACTTGCCCTGCAATCCTTCATAGTCTTGGTCCCTTTCAAAATGGATCTGGGTCCGTTTTTCCGCTAGTTCTAACTACGAATATTCATTTAATAAATCAAGTAAATACAATATAATTCCCAATACACTTGTTATTTATTTCCTGTATTTCTCTTTTGACTTTGACTCGTCAGTTCCATTAGGCGAGCTTCTGAATTGCAATTCGCCTCTAGTACACTACTAAGAGTGATGAAGTGCAGTCTTAAATAAATAAAGTTCACCAACATTTCCTTTAAGTTGCGCGGAAATAATAATAGTTTATTGACTGCAGTATGCTTCATCAAAGGGTAATTAACTGAACAAGAGTATTAGAAAAGGACTTACCGGGATTAACTTTAACACTCCGAAGTTTTCGCTAAAGATCGCTGAAACTTAAGATTAATTCAAAATCTCTCTCCAGTCTTATCAGGGCATTGATTATTCATAACAGAAACCGATGCGGTACATTTTTATCTTAATTATTTTCGGTAAGGGGCATTTATACGAAGAGAAAAAAAAAGAGGCCCGAATAAACATTATTAAGGCCTTAAGAACATGCACCGCTTAATGGAATTGAAAAGTTTTTCCCCGCCCCCATCCTTTTCCGGAAAGAAACTTCATCCAGTAAAAGAAAGTTATAAAACAACTTCGCTACTGTATCGGAACTCGTTAATTGTGTTTACCGAAGTTGTATCAATCTATTTTAAATGGGAATAATTTAATAACCGTCTGACCGAACGAAATCTCCCTTCGGACCGACAAATACCCCCGAAGTTACCCCTTTAACGCCCCCACTGAATATCCTAACTCGGACAAATTAAAATAAAATTACCAAAACTTAATTTTCATTTCAACCCCCTCTAATCACTGGTTGGGGAAATCACTCCGGGAAAGTAGTTTCCCTCAGGATTTCTTTCGCCGATTCTGTTCATTCGCGTTTTCAGTATTTCGCTGAAAGAGGACTTTTCACCAGGAAGGATAAATTCTATCACCGCTTTCTGACACTAGTTTTCAAGGTGCACAGAAATATTTATTTCTTTATATTCTTTATATCCTTATTCTTTATAAGGGCATCAACTCAAACAGCCAGACATGAAGATGAAGTACTCGGGCGGAATTGATTTTTGGGTCAAAAATAACAGTAGTCCTGTAGAGTATAATTTATAGAAAGGAATTTTATGAACAAAATTTTATGTGTCTTTCACGAAAAATTACAAACAGCATGGAAAAACTGTGGCCTGGGGTGAATTTTTAATTAACAGTCATTTTCAAATAGACGGACCGGCGGCGGCGGCGGAAAATTTCGAACAGTTGGAACGAAATTCAGGGCGTAATGAGACCGTAAATCCGCTGACCTATTATGGAGCAGCTCTCCCTGCGAGGCCGCCAGCTCCATATTTGGTGACTGGAGGAGGAACCCCGGGGCCCCGGTCCTAGCGAGGGTTCATTACCGGAGAATAAAGTGAATGGGGGGGCCCCTGCGATGGCTTTCAGTCGGCCGATAAGGCACGTGCTCACTTTGAATTTTAAATACCGCCTCTTATTCCTTTTTTATCATTTCCTCGACCGAAATAATAATGTTTCAATAATAAGGAAATTATATCCGGTACCTCGGCGGCCGGTGTGTTGAATAACAGACAGATAAAATTCATGCAACAATTACGAGCTATTGACAACACGAGCTAATAAAAACCTAGAAAGAAGCCGATAAAAACACTATTTCTGTAAAAAAAAATTCAGTTTTAACATGCACTACTTTTATATCTCAGCTGCCCTCCCAGAGACATTTACTGAAATATGCGCCGTGTTTCTCTGCCTGCAGTTTAATGAAGACTTAGCTGACATTTTCGCGGCTAAGCGCAGCGGTCAGGGGCTAAGTGGTGGGGTTGACGAAGGGTAAACGTTTAGAATGCAAGCCGGACGCCGATGCAAATTGACGTAAATGAGATGCCAAGGAAAGCGGCGTGAGACACAGCGGCGAGTGTGCGACGTTCGTGTCCGCACTCTGGTTTGGGAATTTCTTGAAAATGAAACTACTTCGGACGCCAGGAGGCCCCGTCCCACTTTTTCCAATAATTTATAATACTTATAACGTAGACGTTTTGCGTTTCTGCCTCCTCCGGTTTCGGCTGCTTGCCATCTTCAGTAGCGGTGTTAGTCATTATTGGCACTTCGGATGTTAATTGACAGTGCAAGTGACAACGCACAATGCAGTGAGGATGCCCCCAAAAAACATCCAAAGTGCCAACAGTGACTAACACCGCTATTGAAGATGGCGAGCAGCCGAACCAGCGAGAGAGAGGCAGAAACACCACGAACCTACGGTATCTAGTCTAGCTTGGGGGCGGGTTAAGATTCTTAATAATATTCTTAATCTAAGATCTGGGGTCTTAATCCTAATCAATTTTTCAAAATTAAATATCTTAGTATTATAATGGCACTGAATTAGTCTTATAGTGTATGAATTACTATTTAGTATTACGATAGTATTATTTCATTTTAACTTTGGTGTCTCCAATATCGTATTTCCATATTTGGAGTGTAGCTCTTTTGGTGTATGTCTACGGGCTTTCTCATTAAAATCCTCTCTCCTCGTATATAAAAATACACTGACAGTGACAGTGCAGTGAGGATGCCGAAAACAACCAAAGTGCCAATTGTGACTAACACCGCTATTGAAGATGGCGAGCAGCCGAAACCGGTCTAGCAAAAGACCGAACCGGCGAGAGGAGACAGAAACGCAAAAAATCTACGGTATTCCAACCCCTCGCAAAACAGGTATGTTAAACTAAAATATTTTGAACGAAAACTCATAAACCGGGAGTCGAATTCATTAATTGTTTGCCTATTATTACTGAGAACTGATCTTGTTACGCTTTTCACTGAAACCACACAGGTTTATATTTGTTGTCATTGTGGCCCGTCGAAATTCCGCAACTGAAAAATCCCACAGACATGAGTCTTGCATAATGACTGTAAATCGATTGGGCTTGGTCAGCTCTCGGACCCGGATAAGAGGGACATCACGATCTCCAGAGGGATACCGATTTCTTTTTCTTCCCTCCTCCTCCTCCTCTTTTTTTCCTCCCCTCTCGTTTTTTACTCCTTCTTCGTCCGAACTTCTTTATTTTTTTTTTTTTTTTTTGTTCAAATCGGGCTCTCCAACGATTGCCGAAGTAATGGTGGGCGACTGGAACCACCGTTGCTCGGCAATTTCGATATATAAATAATTTAATTTCTAATAAGTGTACAGTAAGTCTTATATTCTGTCTCGGGGCACTATAATTTTTTCTAGTTAACTCGTTCGCTACCGACCGTCACATATATGTGACACAGCTTTTTTTACCAAAGCCCAACGTCACACATATGTGACAGATATTTTTGCACAATTTACAAAGGCATAATTGAACTTGTCGAGTATTGAACAAAATTGTTAAGTTCTAAAACTGTAAAATGTATGAAGCCTGTACTTGGTCCGCTCTCGCATTAGATTATTTAGGGTCTATATAACAGTTGAATAGGTCGGTTTAGCAGGGTTAGTGAAATTAACAGGCAATAAGTTAAATTTAAAAAGGAAAAGATTTTGGGAAGCAAAATTATTAAAATTGTTATGTAAATAGCTAGAAATAACTGAGCTATAAAAAATTATTATTACGTTTAATATTTTTTAACAAAATGTTAATTTTCGTCCCCAAATGAAGAACAGGTGCGTAATATATTCCAGGGGACATGGAATGTGATAAGGATATACCAGTACCTGATTTAAAATAAAATGAATTTCATATCGATAAATTGTATTTATATTTTTTTGTCTTATAATCAATTTCTTCTAATTCAATGTGACACATATATGTGACACGTGGGCTACAGTGTTTAGTTTTTATCTATAGCCCAACGTCACATATTTGTGTCAGTTTAAAATAATACTTATTTTACTTTTTTAGACTGTTCTAAATGCACATACGTAAAATCTATTCCAATTGATTTCAAATAATCGCGAAAAAATCTTGGGCTAAGGTGGATGTTTTCTCCGGAACTGGTTAAATCTGTTTGTTATCAACGAATGTTTTGCACTGAATCTACCTGACAGGTTTTTAACAATTAAGTTATTTCCTTTTCATCGTTGCCTCATTCTGAATCCTCTAGAGAATCTAATAATCCGGTAACGAACGTTTATTCCCAGTGGTAGTAAGACAAAAATTAAATTTATTCTCAACGTCCAACTACTTCCATTGTCGAGGAATGACTACTGTCGTTAGCGCCCCCCTGTACTAGGAACAGTGAGACGTCACTCGCTAAAGAAACTAATATTTTCCACGTACTCGTGTTAACGAGTTCTCAATAGTGTTCGGCAGAAATAATTGCACGCCTAATAACAACCGGCAAGGCCACACAGTCAACGAGAGCTGTCCACCGTTTCCACGTTTCCTACTCCAAGGTGTCCACTTCCAGCGGCACTCTGCATCTTTTCTCACGCGATAAAATCGAAATTTTTTATAATGCAATCGAACGGTGTTATTTCAAATGCCGGACAACATATTGCGGCTTGAACGTAGAAAACTATTCTAATTTCTCGGATAGCCGCAATTAGACCTATCTCAGTTATGTAATTCCCCCGGACGTTACCCGTTTGACACCTGTCGTTGCGAGAATGCGCCAGAAATGTTAAACACCCAATAAACGCAATCTTTGTAGCGTATATATAAAGTAATAATTATATAACCGCGCCGAACCAGCGCGGAGGGAAATATTTTATTACTTTACAGCCGATATTCTACATAAAACGTAACGGCTAGGACCGGCGGCTAATGAGCAATTAAAACTCGACTCATCGGACCAAAAAAGAACGGGGGGAAGCTTTATGGGCTACGTCTGAACTTTTAACCGCCGGTTTCTTTACACTCTACCGATAAGTACTGCAATTTATAGCTTCCTGAAAGCGAATTTCGCAATAAAAGGGTATCGCTTTGCTCAAAGGAGGTACTTTTACGAAGATGACGCAACGAGTGACGGAGTCAATTAATGGCAATCCCGGTTGCCGATGTTACAACAAACTAGAAAAGGTATTACAGTAAGGTCTAGTGTATAGCTTTCATCATAACTAATTTCAAAAATAAAATGAAGATTACATTGAAAATTTAAAAGAGGAAATGTGAGCTTGTATATACATTGCTGCATTGGCTCGATATATAGTAAAAATATCCCGGTTCGATTTTTCCAACAAGAACTTCGTTAGAGGTAGCGCCAACGATATCGCTTACAACATAGCGTGCGATCGGTTTTGTGTAGCCTGCAATCCGGTCGAGAAACTAGAACCGTGTGTATGTAATTATTAAAATCGCGTGCAATTTTTCAGTACATTTTCCTATTTTTCTACAGCGAGATGGGATTACGTTCTCGACCCTTGTCGAATTTCCTCGTTGAAGGGGGTTAGAGCCTAGACCACCAGGAAATGCAGGACTATTTCTGTTTTAACTTCTACTACCCGTCTGGGTTTATAGATAGGGAGGAAGATTTGCACGACAAATCGGGATAATTCGTATAAATCCTGGATGGGGTCTGAATATATGAGCGTCGCCATTTTCAAAACATTTGGATATTCCTAACGTCTGTTGAATAAAATCGGTCTGATATTTAGGAAAAATATGAGGCCGGCACGCTTTCTGGGTTTGGCCTTTGCCGAACGCGGTTCATTTCATCGACCCGTTGGTTCAAAGCAGGAAGAGCCTGTTTTTAATGCCCATTTGACCTTTAGACTGGGAGTACCTAGCGGTAGCGAGGGGGAAGGGGGACGGCCATCTGCCCCCGCCACAGTCCGGTGAAATTCTGCTCCGATCGATATCCGGTTCGGCCATCGAACGGCTGGAAATTGGGAAATTATGAAGAAAATTGAATTTTCCTCCCTCAATTAAAGGTCGGCGGGAATACAGGAAATTGGTTTCGGCCGGGGGGGTTTTGTTTTGCAATATTGACGGACGTGGACAGGCGATTGAGTACCGTGAAATTGGAATGTGGAATCGTCTCGTAGATGACCCGAAAAAACCTGTGTGTGGACGGAATACGATTTCGGTTTTCGTGCTGGGTGGGCCGTCACACGATTTGAAAATTAGAGTGATCTTCTAATAAAACGCCCTCGGAAACTACTAAACATATGCAGATTCAGGGCCCCGCTATTTTTATATACGAGGAGAGAGGATTTTAATGAGAAAGCCCGTAGACATACACCAAAGAGCTACACTCCAAATATGGAAATACGAGATTGGAGACACCAAAGTTAAAATGAAATAATACTATCGTAATACTAAATAGTAATTCATATACTATAAGACTAATTCAGTGCCATTATAATACTAAGATATTTAATTTTGAAAAATTGATTAGGATTAAGACCCCAGATCTTAACCCGCCCCCCAAGCTAGACTAGATACCGTAGGTTCGTGGTTTGGTCTTTTGCTAGACCGGTTTCGGCTGCTCGCCATCTTCAGCGGTGTTAGTCCCTGTTGGCACTTTGGACGTTTCGGGCATCCTCACCGCACCGTCACTTTCACTTGTACTAGTGTTTACTTTGCCCAGTGAATGCACTTTGACAGTACAAGTGAAACATCCAAAGTGCCAACAGTGGCTAACACCGCTACTGAAGATGGCGAGCAGCCGAAACCGGTCTGGCCAAAGACCAAACCGGCGAGAGGAGACAGAAACACCACGAACCTCGCAGACCACAAAACAGGTATATTAAACTGGACTAGATAATTTTGTCGGAATGTTTTGCCCCAGCTAAAATTCATACGGTCGCAATGTGGACATCAGAAAGAGAATCGTACAATTCAGAGACTAGAGACAAAAATTTGAAACTTTTTTCTCATTTATTGTTATAGTCACAACAACAATTTTTTTTTTAGATTGTATCTAGTAACAGTGCTCTTACTTAACACTCACTCACTGAACTCTCGAAGAAGCCACCCAATGATGGTACTCCCGCTCCTGCCCTTACTCAGGTCGTAAGGAAATCGCGTGGCCATTTCCGCTTTAGGCGACGCACGGGATTTTCGGGAAGCGAGGAAAGTTGTCGAATTAAGGGATTGGAATGAAGGGATAGTTTGGAATGGAAGGATTAATACCGGGGAAGCTGCTAATTCTCTAACGAATGGGACTTTTAGGTCGTTGTGAATTATTCTGTTAGAGACATATGGTGGGGCGTTGGTAATTTTACGAAGGATTATGGATTGCGTCTATAAGAATTAGACGGCTCGGTGGATCCCCACAGTTCGATTCCGTAGGATTGGTTTCAGTACGCAGTTGTAAATTAATAATTTGTTCGAGAGTGATAGTTTTGATCTGTAGTCGAGGAGTCTTAGTAATAATTTGTAGCGTCTTGTTATAGTGTCTTAATTCTAGAAATTGAAATGTATGTCCGCGGACTACAAATTGGTCACGTTCATCTTCCCATACCGAGAAGACTAGAGGTAACTCGGTCCAAGTATGGATACTATAGACGGCGGTTTTTCCGTAGAGTTATAGAAAGAAAAAAAAATAGATAGGAGGAGGAAGAGATGCAGAGTCAGTTGGCCATTAGGAAGGAGACCGGACTAAGAATGGATGTTAGGTTCGACTGGGGGAAGACCGCGCCGAGATAAACCGGGCAGTGGCGGCGTTTCCTTTTGTTCCCCGGGAGACGAGATCAATCCCCTCCCTCCCTCCATCCCTCCCTCCCTCCCTCCCTCCACCCCATGACGGGACGTGGCTTCCGGCTCGTTGTTCGGCTAAATAAAACCGGTACAGGCACAATGGGGTCCTTGGGGCCCCCTGCTCGGGACGGTTTTATCGCTGGCTTTTCGCCCGAATTAACAGAGCCCGGAATTATATTGCCGACTTAGAGGGCTCAGAGATGCGGCGGGGCGGGGGTGGGCGGGGGGCGGGCATCGGTTCGACAGCGTCAAATCAAGCCCCGCACCTCAATAGTGAGGGGCGGTCTCCTAACTACGATGCAAATAGCTTTCAATTAACTACTCCCGGCTGTAAACTACAGTTCTCAAAATCGTGGCCGCCCTTCACCACTGAATACGCGATAACACGACCAAATTAAACTGCAAGGGGTTGAATGTGTCTTAAAAAGCCATCTTCCTCTAAATCAATGGATAATGTAGTAGTTGATACGTCTGCACTCCACCGAATGGAATAACCACGTATCCTTCAATTTTATTATTAATTCGGGTTGTCGGTAATGTCATAGGGGTGTACTTATTGCAGAAACTCTATTAGCTCTCGCCACTCAGTCAATTACTAATTTGAATCGATCACAATTGCGGCGGTTGATGCGCCAACGGGGTGGTAAACCAGGTGCACTCATTAGAGTTAAAGTTACAAACGGGGCCTAATTTCAAGGAAGGGGATGAGCGTACTAAAACTAGATGCGCGAACCGGCCTAGACTAGAGCATGCGATTAAAGAGAGCCTTGCAATTTGACACCGCAAGGAGTCTCAGCCCTCCCATCAACCTTCCGATTAGGGCCAATAATTATAATTAAACTCATATACGTAGTATAACTTTGAGAAACATTAAGAAACTTATGAAAAATACGCATGGATCGATCTAATTCGATAGGTACAATATAAACATATAATCTACGAGGAATTCTTGACTTGTGTCATTTTCTATGCAAAACTATCACCAAATTTCTTGCGACATGTACGCATTTAGGTACGGATAAATATGGTCAAAGATATATCGCGGATAAATTTCAAATTTTAGCCCGTCCGAAAGGGCGCTATGAACCTATCAATCTAACGTTGCTTGACAAAAGGCGTCTCCGGTTCCATCAACTGTGGATGGGACGGTTCCTCGAACCCCGATTTCACCAACCGGATGATGAATTACGCCGCATAAATTATGAACGAAGGTGATGCATCTCAGCGTCGTCGGTCATTTGTGTGGAGGAGATTGAATACTTTTAGAGAATCCGTCTACACCGAGCTCGGATCTTGGCTATAGATTAAAGTAGGGAGAATTATGCGATCTTTTCACGAAGTTAGATCCGTTGGATGGGCTCAAGAAAAGAGTACCTTTTCAAAAAGTATCGGCTTATTTTCTTTGGTTATAAGAGTAATAGTATTTCAAGATTAGCCCTAGTTTCTTTAGGTCAATCCCTTTACCAAATTAGTCGTCATTAATGTGTTTCTTCTTGTGTAGATCACCTATTTTCGGTATCTGGTTTATAGTGAATTCGGGTCCACTCTATTCGTCGTTATATTGGTTCGAACATTAACCTACTCCCGATATCGTTGCAGTCGCTAAGCCGCAAACTTATGTTCGTAACATTTGAAAGTCCCGTTCGTTCGTGAACCGGCTGTTTCCCGTCATACCTTGATACTTTGATTCAACAGTTCTGCCAACGTCACATTCCTGAAAATCCTCACTACCCAGTAAGGACATTAGCGGCAGGACGGGCGGGTACTCAGTCGAAAGTGAAATTTTTGTGATCAAATACCGCTAAATATAATTTTTAAAAATTGTAAAATAAAACCTTAATATTCCCTCGAGTTCGGCCTTGAACCGATCTCGGATTTCTGTCCGGAATTCCGACGGAAACGTTCCCTATTCTGCCCTCGCCCCCTTCACCGGTAAGCGCAAAAGATAAAAGAAATCTGACATACCGAACGGCCTTGGTACTCGGTCCAAGCAGTTTATACAAACTGCTGGCTAATGACTGTGCATTATTCGGTGCCGGACGCTTTTGCGCTATACGTATACAGCTCTCGAAAGCCCTCCTTAACAACTCCGTTGGGCCTGCATAGAAAGCTGCCTCCAGTCGGTGACCTTTCCCTGGCATTTCAGATTTCCCGCCCGCACTAAGTCGGAGGTGTTGAATTTTAAAGATTTTCAGTCCTCCGCGCAAATATTTATCGACAATTTTCGCAAAAGATTCACATTATCTGTTATAACGATCAATATCAAATAATACGAATACAGTTTAGCACACCTGTCTTGTGGTCAGCGAGGGGTCGGAATACCGTAAATTTAGCGTGTTTCTGTCTCTAGCAAGAGGAGACACGCGAAATCTACGGTAATACTAATACAGTTCAATATATAGAACTAAGTTGTATGTAACGAGAAAAAATTCACTGATATAATTTAGTCTAATGCAGTGGTTTACTCCAACGACTAAATGTTGAGATAGAGCTGTCCTTCTCTAAGCGAGGAACTTGACGGCATAATTAATTACCTCTTCAGATCCAGTTCTGTTAAATGCGCGGGTAAATAGAGAATTCGCTCTATGGTTGGTAATCGAGAGAGCGTTCACTCCAGGCCCGGAATGAATTCGCGTCGACAAAGGATCCTTATTTGATCCTTATTGAATAATTACGAGTATTACAGAACTCAAGAGTTCAAAGGGGGAATAAAACTGGAAATAAAACTGGATAAATGATTCCGATCAAAATATTATACAACCATGTAACTTGTTACCGGATTGATGGTAGTATTTGATGAAATTAAATATTATCCTTCTGGGGCAAATGACATAGCGTAATAAGCAGAAACCGCGTTCTAGATCAATTCGGCTTTCGTGCTTAGTCGACGCTAGAGAGCCGTCGGTTGCTCAGCCGATCGATCCGGACAGCTGATCCGATCTCCCCCCGCCTTTAACCGAACCGTGCGAAGCAGATGGCCGGTGTAAGGGCTTTGAAATGGTAATGGGGACAGTCGCTCGTATCTAAATCCCCGTACAGTCATAACAACAAATGACGCGATTGCGTCTTGTGTCAGACTCTGTATAGCCGAAGGGGAGAAAACGATTTGTTGCGATTTTAATACTGTTATAACCGCCGTATGAACGAGTCGGTCTGCGCTGGATAGGAGCATTCCAAGAACCTACCGGGGCCGTATTTCGTGCCGAGATATTATTTCCGGGTAAAATGTCACGATAGCGATATTGACATTTCGAAAGATTATAAGCTCTGTAGAAATCGGAGATAGGGGGGAGAACCAGCAAGGTTTTCAGCGAACTGAAACAGGACGGAAAGAAAATATTTCATGTTCAAACCACATAGAAGTTAATCATAGACCATTCTGTAACAGTCAATTATTTTATATATACTAAAAATAAGTAAGGACTGAAATATTAAATCTAATTAGGTTCATTCGCCCAGAAAAAGAACCTGACAGTAATGAAACTTTTTTCTAGATAGAATCTACCATTTTGATGAGCATCAAGTTTGGAATAATCGAAGACGGAAACGCGTCTGTGCTTAATAGCATAAATTAATAGGATATACAATTGTACTCACCGAATTCAAGTCCAATGGGTGTAGGATCCATCATGGAGCATCTGAAATATACGAAAAGATATATTTATATATTGAGGAGTACAGGGTCACAATATTGGCTAATCTGGGGCTTAGAGAACGAGTTATGAACTCGTTTATCATTTAATTGGAAATTTGAAATGTAAATTGTTTTATACATCAATTTTTTAAGGCGAAGAACGCTTTCTCAACAAACGGTTTTTTTTGTATTATATATGTTTTTGTCATGCCGGATTTCCCGTTTTTTTTCGCTTACAAAAAAGTATCGTGTAGGCGTGTGACATGAAAGCGTATGGAGATAACGCAAATTACCAACCGAAAAATTTGGAAATACACATATCCTTATGTAAGTGGGTGTTTATTGGGAAATGTAATCGGGGACTATAAGTGCTTTCGGTTGACAGTAGTCAACATGCACAGTGTTTATACGGCCTTACGGTCGGACGGTCCCCCCCAACAGCGTTCTGATAGGAAGGCGGGGGAAAGGGGAAAAAAAAATTTAACACGGCGCTATCTCGCTCCAATGGGCCCATCTTTATCGCGCAGCATAATCGACCCCCAGCCCCCCCCAACCTGTGATAAGGCGGTGCCGGTCGCAAAGTTGGACACAGCGGCTCGAACCGACAGGCCCGATTTCACGCCCGGCCGGCGAAGTCCGCCAAAGTCCGCCGGATGATTGGGGAATAACGTTTTCGTTCCACGTGTTTATCGCGTCCCCAAAATCGCGGATTCAACCGATCAGAAAACACAACCGAAAACTGCGATCGGAAAAATGAAATTCCAGTCCGACAGAAGAAAACCGAAAATATTTATTATTACCCTTTGAATCAAGGTGTGATTGTCATTTCTTTTCTGTACTGAAAATAAAATATTCATTCACTGTCAGGAGCAGCTAACTTCATCCTAAAATATGCTCACACATCCTTATGAAACCTTATTCCTATTTCTGTTCCAGTCAAGGGTTTAATAGATTGATTAGAGCTATTTTTTTATTGATTTTTATATTTCGCCAGTTGTCACCGGTATACTGAAATTTTCTAATATGTTCTAATTTTTATAGCACACTTAACCCTTTGCACTCCGTTTCCGCGCGGACTAACCAGCAACTCGAAGCGTTTCGTAGCGCTTTTGGTGAATTTCTTACCTCTAACTTAAAATGATTACACACTTAAAATTTTTTTTAAAAGGGTATTTCTTGGGATTCTGTACAACTAATCCAATCAGAACTGTCGGATCGTGGGTCTTCTGCAGTATCACTATCACTGTCACAGCCGTGTTCTCTCTACCGTCAACCTCTTTGCGAATAGCTTTAATTTCCTCGTTTAGCGACTCTAAATCATATTCATCTTCACTCGAGCTTATTTCATTACTACGCTCAGTGAGAGAAATTTCAATTTTTCTGTTCCTTCTTCCGAGGCTGTCAAGTTCGAACCGATGCCGAAAATGCAGTCCGCTTCGTGGTACTGGACTAATATCGGATAAGAAAATCTTGCGTAGTTTGAAAGGGACATTACGTCGTCCTTGCAAGATTCTATACGCAGTGCTTAGGACCGAACAAGATAACCATCACCGCATAAGGAAACATAAATAGTTTAATATACCTGTTTTGTGGTCTGCGAGGGGTTGGAATACTGTAAGTTCGTGATGTTTCTGTCTCCTCTCGCTGGTTTGGTCTTTTGCTAGACCGGCTTCGGCCGCTCGCCATCTTCAGTAGCGGTGTTAGTCACTGTTGGCACTTCGGATGTCCATTTCTTTCCCTTTCTTGCCTGGGTGTAATAACCTTAATGATTTTATGATATTCATTGTTTCGCGTCCGGAGTTTATTATGTGGTCGGTGAAGTTAGAATCTGTCTGACAAGACTGTCTTGTCGGATCCAACCCAAATGCAGACAAACGTAATTCCCCAATAACAATAACAAAATGGGTATATATACAACTGACGAACACTGCAGTACATGTGAAAGTGACGGTGCAGTGAGGATGCCCAAAAAACATCCAAAGTGCCGACAGTGACTGACACCGCTACTGAAGATGGCGAGCGGCCGAAACCGGTCTAGCAGAATACCAAACCGGCGAGAGGAGACAGAAACATAAATAGATTACAGGGCGCATCGAATTTCCCCACCAAACAAAGTGGTGAGCTGGAGCCACCTCTCGAGTGCGAAGGGTTAAAACTATATGAAATACGGTGGGATTGGCAGGACCGAATTTCGGTCTGAACAACCGGGCGACGGTCGCTGGTCGCCAAAAAAAGCGTTCGGCTCTCGTACGGCAGACGGTCTCGGTCGCTAATCATCCAGATAGCGGAGAGCGTGTCCGAAATAACCTGCTGGTGTACGGGGTCCATAAACCGAAAATATACCGCCGGACAGAGGCTCGGTTATCACCTGCGGAGATAAGCCCGGCTCCCCCAACGTTCAGTCGTTAATCAATTTCACAGAACGAATTAACACTGAGTAATGCCGAAACGTATTGAATTATTGTAATATAGTAGCCCACCCTTATTTTAATATCGTAAAGTATTGGGCCATAGTTAATTAAGAAAAAGTCTCTTGGCCCGCAAATACAGTGATCGGCACAAATATTTTTTTTAACTTTTTTTATTTTCATGTATATTTTTCGCGTGTTTGTCTCGATAAAGAAACCACCCAATGATGGCGCTTTTGACCCGAGGTGATCTCTAGGCCGGCGGCGTTTAAGCCGTCGGCTGTCGGTATGTTGAGGTCATGGTGGATTGGCGCGGTTAGAAACATACCGGGGAGCATTAAGGACGCTTAAGTACGAAGGACTTTCGACTGAAATCTCTGGATGCGAGCGATGTTGGATGTCTCGGTGGAACCCCATAGCCCAATACCGTATGTCCATGTCGGTTTGAGTATTGCTTTGTAATCGGCACAAATAAGCCACAATTCTTCACATAATTCTAATTACACGTCGCCCTTTTTATAATAATAAATATAATGTACATTTCTAAATAACTAAATTCATCAAATTTTTATTATATTTGTTATTACGCAAGTAAAAGAAAATACGTTACTGACAGGATATTTTTTTCTGAAATTCTGAATCGATGGAAGTAGTTCTCCTGTGATATCTCAAGATGCTCGTCGGATATTTTGGTGAAATACGATATTTTATATAACCGCTGGCTGGACAAGCCTGTTCCTATGGTCATTTTAAAGGTTTAGGTTTAACTGAAATAATTATGTCGGCGTGGAAGCCTGTTACTGTCGATGGGGGACAATTAATTGACAGGTCGTTAATTTTTTATTTCTAGAATTTGCCCTGAAATTAATTGCGCCGTTAAAAATGCGGCCGTCTCGCAAAAAACTCAATTAATCGGTACGATCCATTGATACTGGGTCCGCGTTACTAGGCCGGGAATTACACAAGTGGAAAGGCCGCGAAGTTAATTATAACAACGTTTCTCTTTACGCCTAGTTGTGTTTAATTAATTGCCGTTTTTCAGGGCGGTTAAATATCCCATATTGCTACGGTTAAAAGTCGGACGAGGTCTCACAGCCGACCGGCGGAGCATGAATTTCAGCAACGCCATCGCCCTAACCAATTGCCCCGACTCGTAATTGCGGGGTTAGCTCTGGTTCGGTCTTTGGCTTGACCGGTTTCGGCTGCTCGCCATCTTCAGTAGCGCTGTTAGTCCCTGTTGGCTGTTTCACTAGTACTGTCAAAGTGCATTCAGTAGGCGAAATATTCCACTAGTACAAGTGAAAGTGAGGATGCCCGAAAAACATGCAACAGTGACTAACACCGCTACTGAAGATGGCGAGCAGCCGAAACCGGTCTAGCATAACACCTACACCACAAACCTACGGCAATAATTTAATGTTGAAGTTGGGAAAAATTTATTCAGGAACAAACTGTCGAAATAAAATCTGGTTGCTGAATTTTCGAATGGGAGCTCACTTAATCGACCTTCGATTTTAAATTTGAACTGACGTAAATAGAGGAGCTCGCTAACCACGGCGCATCCGTTAACTCGCACTGAGATACACAGGAGACGGTACTCTTTACGGTGAAGAGTAAAGAGGAGGATTAGTTCGGGATTATCCGGGAGTCATGAGGGTTCGTGATCAAAGTCGCCTCACGGAGTGGCAAGAGCGATGCCGGCGGCCTCTCTCTCTCTCTCTCTCTCTCTCTCTCTCTCTCTCTCTCTCTCTCTCTCTCTCTCTCTCTCTCTCTCTCTCTCCGGGGCGCTGCAAAAGCGGCTCTCATTAGCCGCATAAATCCCGGGGCTCTACCTCGGGGGAAATTAGCTCCACCACCAGAGTTAGGACCCCGGGTCCGAAACGTCCTCTTAACGTCGCGGTGTTCGATCGCAGGATCTGTCGAACAGTTCCCAACCAACTGCTTTAAATTCGAAGGATAAACGGACATTTTCCAGGAAGCGATCTGTAGGCCTTTCAGCCATTGACTTAAGAAAAATTTGCGATAAATTGCTCAAGTTTCCTCTAACTGATAATTTGAATATTTAAAAAATTTAATAAAACCGTTTCAGGAAGAACTTCCAAATATTAGAATGCAGCAGATAACTTTCAACTAAGTAAAATCATGTCAAAAGCGCCATCACTGGTTTCTTTATCGAGACAAACATGTGAAAAATATACACGTATCAATTGCACCTATAAGTGTAAAAGTTGATTGTGCATAATAAAAAAGTAAAACAAAATTGAAGAATATGTTTATTAAAATTTTAGACTGGCCTTAATAAATAGTTCGGGGTAGAAGCCGGTTATTGTTGATGATCTTTTTTTTTTTAATTTGTCTCGAAATTGCCAAAAAGACGAGCGGAACCAAAAAAAAGTAATTCGAAAGACTTGGAGCAACGTTAATGCAGACGTGCTTTCTCGTCACCGCTGAAACTCCGACTTATCGGCGCTTGGACGTCTGTCCATGGGCCCCGTTCTGAATATCCCATGCGGGGAATTCGAACATGACGACGAACCGTCGGGTGGGCGCGGTACCGGCGACGGAAGAGGGGGGACACCAACCTCTCCAGGAAGGAGATAATTGATCCCATTGTTGGGTCCCAGAATGGGGCACTGGGAAGAGAATTTTTAACGATAACAAGCCGCTATTGAGCGGCCGCCAAGGCCCCAAACAGAATCGTCGTGTTAGGTCACTTTAAAATCATATTTCCAAAATATATTTATTAAATAACGTAAAATAAACGGCCGTTACTCAGTTGCACTACTCGGACTCAGCTGTATGAAATGCACGATACAAATATAAATTGCAACGAGAAAATTAACAAACTCACAATATATAAAACCATACTAAAACGGACATGGACATACGGAATAGAACTATGGGGTTCCGCCAAGAAATCCGACATCGGTCACATCCAGAGATTCCAGTCAAAAGTCCTTCGTACCATCCTTAATGCTCCCCGGTATGTTTCTAATCAAATAATCCATAATGACCTGAACATACCAACAGTCGACGAAGTCGCAAAATGACGATTCCTTAAATCCCACTCCCGCCTCTCTCCACATCCGCCATTGTACTAGCATATAGTTGATTGTACAATAAATAAAGTTAAAAAAAAATTAGTCATATTTTTGTAAAATATTCCAGGTATAAATAAGCGACAGAAGGCAATAGCAAATATTCCTTCGGAATCCGTAAACTTCCTTCCGAACAAAGCGGACCGCCTTTTTATAATGTTTTCCCTGCCGACCCCACGAAATAAGAATGGAAGGAGGGGGTGAGCTCGCTCCCTCCCGGCAAAACTCTGCTCCTCTCAGGACCAAACTTGTCCACATAATCCCGAAGCAAGTTAAATCCCCGGGCCGCCTTCGGTGGGGGTAGGGGTGGGAGGATTCCTTTCCCCTGGTAAAACTCCCTTCCTAAAACCGCTTTTAAAATCTACGCCAACTTGTATACATCATCCTTTATTGCATTTCTAATCTCCCCACGTTATCCTCCCGATATCCTGTGTACCGCCGGGGAATATCCTTACGAGCTGAAAAGCGTAAAAAAAAAAATTCCTAAAGTTTTCAATCGTGAAATTATGTTCTTCCTATTTCGTCGACTAATAACGTCGGATAATATTATTTTTATTTTCTTCATGGCATTGTAGTAATTAGAGAAGGGGATGAAAATCCTATTTAAAATTTCGCAGAATAAATTCGCCGTCCGGACACCGGAATTAATTTCACAGAAAATAAAAGGAATCCTTGGGCCCCCCTCGGACGTGTAATCCGATAGGGGTTGTGGGGGGCCTAAAAGGGGCCCCGACATCGGAGAACGATGCTCCTCAATTTCAGCGCGCTTCCTGCCGCAAAATGCGCACTGGCCAAAGACGTCTACAGCAATTAACAGTCCCCGCGGCGGATTATTACACAAATACCTTTAGAACGGTTGATATTTAGATTCGGCCCTTTATAAAAGTCGAACTGTAGAACGGATATATTTGAATATTCGCTCCTCCGATTTTCGCCATCCGCAGTAACGCGATAGGCTTTTGGGCGTCCCTTTTTCCGGAACGCTTCCAGCTTAGCGGGGGCACAATTCGGGCATTAAAAGTGATGACTATGCAAACTCCGGCGGACTGGGAAATTCAAATCGAGCCGAAGTACATAAAAAAAGCGTAAACGATTTACTCTGTATTTCTGGTTAACCGCCTTTAGCCGGTAGTCTAAGGAGGAATAGTGTCCGTAACGAAGATATTTTAAATCGTATCAGAGGATCGGATTGTAATAGAGACCTGTGATTTTGACGTCACACGCTTTCAGGTACCGGGGAAATTATATGGCCTAAAATAAACCCGAAAAAAAATATCCGGTCAAGCGGTAAAACAATTCAATTTCGTTCGGGTACAGAATTTACAACAGGCGTTCAATTGGGGCTCGGCCACTTCTGTGGGGGCGGACAGAAGGGTGGGAATCAAAGCTCAAATCAGCGTCCCCAACCCAAATTAGTGCCTTCAATGTAATCAGACGGGCTTCCGTAGGTTTGACCTTTGATTCGCGTTCATCGGCCGTTTGATGCCCGGTCTACGCATCGCGAATGGGCGAATTTTAATTGGTCAAAAACTGGAAACGGGAACGCCGAACCGCGCTGAAACGTATAATGTTCGAACTTACGAAAATTCTTATATCGGATCAGATTCGTCGACAATGAAAATTTCCTCTCAGCGCCTGAAAACAAGAACTTTCGGCGAGAAACCGTTTTTCCGAACTAAGAAAAGCGAGGCTGTAATTAAACTGCCTCTATAGCAGTCGACTACGCTGTTTCTTTTTTTCGGTCACGCACCCTTTCATGGCGCCGATATAATGTAAGTAGTCGAACGAAAACGATACTGATCTTTTTCTCTACTTCGGTTAAAAAGCATGTTGAAAGGGTTGAAAGTTAATGATGTAAGGTCATGATTTTTACATGTAGTAACATTGTTTAATTGCCGAAATCAATACCAAGAAAAAAAACACAGGATCTTTCTTGAGGTTAAGTTACACCTTCAGTGTAATATTTTTGCCGAACATATAGGAGATCCTTGCAACCTATTTTTAGGAGTTCCCTTCCACTTATTTTTCTATATAACATTTATACCTAATAATCTAACCGTAGTTGACTTCCGGGCGACACTATAGCCATACGGCGCTATTTTATCTTGCCGTGATTCTCACCAATTTCATTGAAATCAATTTGGCCCCGATTTGTAAGTTCGCCCGGACAATAAACGCGCGGAGGGTACAATTTAAATACCGGAACAGGTACAGGTGCAATAAAGGGGTTGAGGGTCGGGTGAGGGGGTTGAGGGATAATCCGGGAGAAGGTCTAAACCCAAATTAGGGCCTCCGGCCCCATGCTAAGCTCGGGGCCGCCGGTGATGGATGCGGCCCGCGTAAGTCATATAAAGCCCGTGGGGTAATTCGTGGGTTGAAGGGGCGTGCGCCGCCCCCGCGGGGGTATGCGCCAACCCCGCACCCAGGGGAACACTATACAACAGAAGGTATACGGAGGACCTCATATTAGACCCGGAATTACGGGCGGCGCTATAGGTAACATCCGTTCTGGAAACGCATTTTAGGTACGAGGGTACGCTTAATCAATGGTTACGATTTATAGATCCAACAAATTTTATCATGTTAAAAGCATAAAATATAGAGAGGTTCCTTCCGTTGTCAAATTGTAAATTTTCCAACGCTACTGAAAGTATCCGAATAATATGTGGAGGGATTCAAGAATGATCGCTGTTTATCGTCTAATAGGAACGCGATGTCAATGTCGAATTCGTAATTTGAAAATTCGAAATAATTTTGAGACATTTAATCGCTTCACATAGAATTTTGCTTTCATTTATGATTCAAGACATGAATTACACATTAAAATACACTGTTGGCTTATGCACTAATTTTACATCCCCAGTGTGTTCATCGTCAGAAATTTGCTGCGGTTGGTTTAGGTTTACAATTGGACGGCGCACCACGTTTTATTGTCCCGCAGTACGCGACCCGATTTCAAATAGGCGCCGGATGAAAGCATAAAGTTTGTTAAATTTTAAACGTCAAGTCCGTCACATAACTGCAACGGTGGGGGGGGGGACTTTAATCGCGGCCGGCCATAAAACTCGGTCGCGGCATTAAAACAAAGTTCGGCCGTCGGCGTGCTTCGTGCTTCGCCCGGAATTTCAAGTCGGCTCCGATCCGACTGCATTTACAAATTAAGCCCCCATAGAACAGTTAACTATCCGATCGAACCTAATCACATGAGATTAGGACTAGATTGTAATTGCTGTCTGCGAAAGGAAATTGGGCCTACCGAAATTCTATGTTTTGCGATAGGGATTCCGAAACCGGGATTTTCATAGACACCAATCTACAAATCCTAATAATTTATTAGGCGTAATGTTAGGAAAACAGGCTGGCAAAATTAAACCGATAACCGATAACAGAATCTATCATTCAATAAAGCAGCATTTGAAACAGATTATGCACCTGAATTCAGATCAGAAGGTATTTGCGCCTTATCTATTCAACCGCCAGATTAATAAATTTTTCGTTTTTTTTCATACAGGAAAATTAGTTAAGCACTCCACCTAAAAAACCCACTGTTATCTTTCTACAATTGACTTATTTATTCGAAGAAGAAGTAGGCCATAAATATTCATGTAACCGAACTTCATAGGATGTTTTTGTTTCCATCTGCGGTACGATTCAACTCAGTACACAAAGCGGGCACACACAAACCTCGAGCCGGATTAAATGAAACAAACTGCAACGACTGAATTCAACGTCTATTTTTTTTTCTCTCTGTATCCCTTTTTAATGAATATGCAGTGGCTTCATTAAAACATGTTTAGGCGGAAGCCCGAATCTTTTTTAATGGCGCACTACACGTAAAAACAACTGGTGGGGGGAGGGGGAGGATTCATCCACCGTTACGCGGTAACGGCGTGTAATTAAATTCAAGTACCAAGTGTGTCCGAATAGTGGGTTCTGTGATTAGAGTTTTCCAGATTTTCCTCTACGAACCAGACGGAGAATTTCCCCATCGAATATTTTCCGCAATTTCTAAAGGGCTATAAGAATAAAGTATGTGAAATATATCAGACAAAATGCAAATATCAGACTCACTCCAATAACCTGCAGTGTGGACGTACAATTGCAGTGAACTAACAAATAACGTCTTCTATGAATTAATTATCTATGTAATATAAGCTAATTGCTACATACGTCTTTTTTACCTCATAAAATCTTGGCAACTCATAATTGATTCCATTAAATTACACCCAGTCTAACGGTGTAGTTTCTAAAATATTGAACGAATTAGTCCATCGGAGTAATTTATTATTGCGGAAAAATATTAAATATAAATAAATATTAATTAAGACTCGGATGTGTCGTAATGTAAAATAAGACGTATAATCTTTCTCCATCGCGAGGTGAAGTCAAAGGAACGGAGCAGGAAACTCCATGACCTTAACGTCAACCCACTGCAGGCAAGCCATAGGAAAACCTGTTTTGCGTACAGCACAGGCCTCTTAAGAAGACGTTCACTTAAAGCTCAAGATCTCACCATTAACATTGTACAATTGAATTGGCGCTCGCCTTTGGAAACTGGCAATCGGAAATGTAAACGGGTTTACGGAAATATTCTCTGTCGCTAAATTGTAAATTGGGCGGAATTTGTTTGCCTCGGTTTCTACCTTTCTTCAGTAGCGAGATCGCTTGGGTAATTGAATGTTATATAAGTTCAAGACAAATCGGAATAATTCGACCTAAATTGTCGAAATATTCACGAAACGCTGACGAACCCATTCCGCTTCTCGATCGGTTTCAAGCTTAGTCGATGCGAGAAAATTATTTACAGCGTATAATTTATCTGTGTGTAATGGCGCTGTAATTGTCTGCAATTGCAACGGACCTTTGTTTGTACGTTCTCGGAGAATGGCCGCACGCGTTACTGCAGTCGGTATACAGTAATTGGTGATTCTACAGCATTTAATAGACAACCTCCAATCAAACCAAGTTAGTTTTAGCAATCAATAATCGTCGATGCCGTTCTTGCATCGAAAATAACAGGGGGTGTTCGACCGATTGATCAAAAAGGAACGACTAATTTCAATGTTCCGAAGCAACATTCAACGCATGGTTTGATGAAATATTTTGATACGTCAGAATATATCCATTTATGATCAGTTATTTACGTCATACCGATCGACGGAATTTCTATTCAATTCTGTCCCCTACATACCGAAAGATTATAGTATATCAACATACAACACCCTTGACAAGAAGTAATTACGGCAGCTGAGCGCTACCGTCATTTGTGGATGTCCTCTAAAAGACTTGAGGTCAAGGTGGTATTGATGAACTTCTCCTAGCGTATACCCAGAATAAATAACCCCGATTTTGCTGAAATAAGTCGTTATAACCGCGGCGAAATACTGTTACTTCCAGCAGTTTCGTTCCGAAGAGATAAGCCTTGGATAACTTAAAATGGGGGATAAACGGAAATTTAATTAAGAGCTGAGCGATACCGACGCCCAATCCTTCGAGAAGTATAGTCACCCCCCCGAAGTCATGGTCGTCTTTCAATTAGCACCGTCGATAAGGGAGGTAGTTGGCCCACTGCCCTGTCCGATCGCCAAATCCTCCTATATAAGGCGGAGTGAGGAGTGGGCTTTGGACTTGGGGCTTCGCCTTATGAAGCCGCCTCTCCCTCCCTCCCTCCCTCCCTCCCTCCCACCGTCACCCTCTCGCCGCTCTCCCCTCACGACTCCCTCTACCATGCAAATTCCCGCCGGACAGGTTTTTCCCGCGCCGGACGCGACTAGGCGCCTTACCAGCCTCTGCCGAACGGAGTGGGAAAGAAGGGAGGAAGTGGGAGGGCCCGGAGGCCCCGTTCCCTTAACGACGGCCGACACTTAACCGGCTGTGGACAGACAAGCCTTTTTTATATTCTGTAAGAGCCCGTTCTGAAAATTACGATCAAATATCCGATAGAGGTATCTTCAAAAAATACGACCGTCCCAGGAGCTCAATACGTACAAAGAGTCTCCCTTAGGAAAGGCACAATAAGTACCAAACTATTTTGGCATTTTCGACAAAAGTTTCCTTCTTCATTTTTATGGCTGAAAAGTTCCCAGATTCCAAGCTTTGGGGACTTGAAAACTAAAATTAGTGCTTTATTTTCGATCGTCTTTCCCTATCGGATCTTTGTTCTAGCTTTAGAAATCTAAAAGGGATTAAAGTCAAGTAACCTGCTTGCAGTGCATAAGTTGAGTGCGAAGAGTTGGGATTTTTTGGGGGAATGTTTGTTATTTGTATAAAGTAGACTTTCGCCGCTCATTAATCCTTTTGTCTTTAGAGTCCAATGTGTCTAATGCAATGCTGGTCTATTTTCGATCAGTCGAAACATTCCCGATATTAGGGGAACACCGCAACATTGTAAGGGAGAGTGAAAGGAGGCTATAGAATTGTGCGTGAAAATATATTATTTTAAATTGTCCGTTTGAAATCGTTTGAAGATGAATTCGGTTGAAATTCGGGAAGAATCGGACCGCGTTCTTCGGTCTCCACGTGGGCCCCCGTGGAATGGGGCCGGCCGACAGGAAAAGAGCACGACGACAGACGGTCGGAAACCCCGTAAAATGGGAGTAAAAGAGATGGGAAGAGAGAGAGAGGGAGAGGGAGAGAGAGTGTGGGAGAGAGGAGGGAGTTCAAGGCGAAAGGCAGATTGGGATCGCTAGGCATGACCCAACCAGTCACTATACAACGTGCTCTCACTCCTCCTCCACAACCTCCTCCTCCTCCTCCACCTCCTCCTCCTCCTCCTCCTCCTCCTCCTCCTCATCCTTCTGCCCGGCCGACCCAGACCGCACAACACAAATAATACCGGACCAATCGAAAATATAAAATCCGGTATAATAAAGCCGGTAATTCCCCACGGGGCAATGAAAAACATTTTAAGTCCCGCAATTATTCAAGCAAGAAAGGATAAGGCTGCCCAAATGGAGATGTACAACATGGAGTATGACATTAATTTAAAAAATCACCTAGTGTCTAGCACTATTCATTATAGAAATCAGTTTATTTTAAGTTACTGGACAGTTATATTTAAGCCGTTTCATACGAAAAAAGTACATTTGTACTTTTCGTTTCGGTATGCATCAATATTTGTTTCGAGTATTCTCGGTGACTTTAAAATTTTGTGTCGGGCCGCTATTCGGAGAAGCCACATATTTTACGGTAATTTTGAAGCAATACGAAATTAAATAATTTAAGTCTCTAGTGCCGTCAGTCTAAACCGACGGGTACGCGATACCCAGCGCCCCTGCGGAGGGGCTGGTCCACCGGTACCGCGGATCAATAGTGCCGCCGCGCACAATATGTAGGTATCATCACGGAACATCAATATTTAAGCGGGCGTAATGCCGCCTGCATTTATAAACGTGAACGGCGGGGGCGGTAAGGATGGCGAAGCCGCCCCCCCCCCGCTACCCGCTTACAACATTTACAAGCGTAATGCGGCTAACGTCCTTATGCATGTCTCATGTCAGCAGCCGGGTAAATCCTGTAGAGGGGTTCCTCTTATTTATCGGCGTGTGCATTTTGCGTGCATTTTTTCAAAACAGGTTGAAACGCCGTAATATTTAAATGTGACCAATAAGGATTGGATTTATTTTCTCCCTTTAGTATACCAATATCATCTATATATTTATATGAGTATGTATTAGACAGTTTATGCAGTGATAGTCTTCACGCTTTCATTTTACAATTTCCATGTTGTATTTCCTATGCTTCCGATTCGTTTAGGCTGTTTCAACTGCTACGAAACAATCTACATATTGAAATAATAACGCCTCGAACGAACTTATTTTCTGGTTTTTCGCCAAAACTGGTCTAGCTCCGCATGCGGAAACTGAACAACATGACAAATGAAGAATATCAAATCTCCGTTTGGGGAGGACAAGTCAATTTAATTCCGGGGCCCTCCGCAAAACGTGTCCGATATTTACTTTGCGCTATGTCCGAAACTGGTACCGCGATTCCGGTCTCTCTGAGGCCCGGTTTCTAGTTTCGAGACCGAAAGATTTTCGGCCCCGCCACCGCTTACAAACGAAGGGTGATTCCGTGAATATGTTAATTCCGGATGGCGGGGGGGGGAGAAAGCAGTTTTAACTAGCATCGCTCCTTAGTTAGCCCCGTTTCAGGTTCTCGTCATGGTCCGTAGCACCGGCGCGAGACCGATGACAGGAGTTTTCAAGCGCAACTCCTCTCAACAAATAGGCGAGTGAAAGATCGCACGATAAAATCTCTTTTGATTCGGCGATAAGGAGAATAATGGGGAAATTATTTTAAAAAATATTTTTTTTAAACAGCTGTTCGCGTTGGAATTCTTACAGTTTCGCGTGCCAAGATAAAATATCAGAAATGTGACTGAGAAATTTAAGGGACAATATAACCACTCCACTCTTAATGTGGATATACATCAAACAAATGTCTTATAATATACCTAAATTACCGGCGTAATTATAATATCGATGGCGAGAAGCGGAAATCGATTCGGATTAGGATCATGCAGGCGAGCGATGAAGGGTCCTTCCCACTCATCCGTTACCATTCTGGAAGACCAGACAAATCGTCCTGGAGGAACCGACATGTCATTTTTATGAATTATTTCAATTGAATATTCAAACCTAATTCAAAGCCGGACAGCCCTGAGGCCTCTCATATAAGTAACAAGCAGATTTGGTAAGGAGCTATTTATTTTATTACCTTTTTTTTGTTTAAATAACGCCCGTCCCGGGACCCGTCTCTTGTTTCGGGAGGAAATGGGGCCCTCGCGTTTAGAATTTTAATACGGAGGGGGGAAAAAAATTGCCGCCGCCTTATCCGCCGCTCTACTTGTCTTGGAATATTCACACCGATTTACTCCAAGCGCGCGGAGGAATGCACGAGGGACGAAACTTATTTTAATTGAAATAAAAACGTACCCGGGCCGCGTGTGGGTTCAGCGGTTCAACCTTTTTACTGGCGTCTTCAACATTCGAGAGGAATTTCAATCTGTATATTATAAAGGGAGAGCCAGAAATAAGTCATATCGCTAAAATTTTTAAAACTTCCTTAAATTTGATAAGTGATCTGTCATAAAATCTGTTACAAAATGAAATGACCCGGAAGATTATTGTATATTCAAGGTTGCTGGAACCATATTGAACTTGAGGAAATAGCAGGAATGCTATCAGAAAGTGACGTTTTTGAAATACAAATTCCATTTTTAATGGAATAGACGCTCGGGCTTTCCTTCGTACGTGAAGCATAAAGGTTCCCCACGACGGTTGGGAAAAATCTGGGAAGGTTTTTGAAATTTCGAAAATTTCTGATTTCCTCTCATACACGAAGCATATCGCACTACTGTGCTCATTGAGTCCATGTCAAATATTCAAATCCAATATGCAAAAATTGTAAACGATAATTTAATGACATTTTGTTTTTAATAGACAAAAACGCGTCTATTCCTATTTATATTTTATACTATCGGATGGAATCAGTTTATTATAATGCATTAAAAAGTCAATCGAAGCGGTTTGAAAAAGTCTGCGCCAAATATAAAAGCGGCTTAATTCACAAACGGAGCCCAGATATTTTTATCCTGCCTGAGGACTCCCCCAAAAGCCGGCGACGTTATGTAAAGCAAGCGTAAGCCGATATTCTACTGTCTCGGTGGCTGGCCTCGGCTTCCAAAACCGGTTTCACACGATTGTTCCACGACCATTGGGTCAATAGGCTAAGGGATATATTTATAGCGCAAAAGAATCCGAACCGTTCTTGCAACAAACGACGCCGCAACAATTTACACGGGCCGGTGTAAACTGGCTGTTTCAAATTTAGAATTTGGAATTTTTAGACGCGGGCACAGCCGTGTAAAATGTTCCAGAAGACTCCTAGAAAATTTTTTGGATACTCTTGCTTGTATCCATCTTGCAAAGTATATGCTGGAATGTTGTGCGGCGTTAACGCAATGGTTCGTCATAAATTCCAGTCCACTCGTTAGAAATTCATTTTTCGTAAATACTCCGCAATTAAACGAATGGCCATTAGAAATGGAGTTCCAGCGATAGTTTAAGTATCCTTTCCGGTTTTTAGATACGGTGAATTACAGACGGGGGGGGGGCTTTAACTGCCGCCTGTGCCACGAGTCAATGCAATAAATACCAGTCTGGGCGGCGTTCGAACGGCCGCGGCTTATAAAACAGTTGTTACGCTCGAAAAGACTCCGGAGACGACACACTTAATTACATCTACGAAGGGGTCAGTTATTAGTCATTGGAGCAATCCAATTAAATTTTACGACCGGCCCTCGTAAAACTCTCTTAACTGCTATTAGGGATAACGGTTCCCGTTTAATATCGGTACACAAACCACACGGTCCACATCCAAGCCGCAATAAACGAAGCCTGGAGAGAGGGAGAAGAGAGGGAGAGGGTGAAGAGCAACTACTATATAGTATATGTGTTTGTTCCGGTCAAATGATGTAAATGAACACGAGTCAAACGAAGGGGTTTGGGGGCGTGACATCGCGTTAAACGGTGTACATTAACTGAGGTCGATAAAACACAATAAACCGAACGTTCAGGCTTGTCACAAGCGGCGATAGCTCTTTCGAAACAGTCAGGGAAAAGTTTAGAACTTTGTGTCTGCCTGCACAAAGTTTGAACGGTCGGATAATATATTTTAGATCGCAAACGGAAGTGTTCAGATAATCGAAATGTCGACATTAGATGTCATTAGATACAATTCGGTTTGCCGGAAAAACGGCCGCGTACCAAGAACAAAGGTTCAAATACACTTCGAAAAAAAACCTGAAATATACAAGCACATTGACGTAAATTACCCCAGATACAGCACTTGTAAAGGTGCAATATTCATGTATACGGAACAACTGCAACTGGAAATATATACTGCTGAATTATTCAGAACTTAATATTGCAGAGTTACGAAGCATCAATCCCAGCATGGGGCTGATTTTGCTTTTGAATAAAATTAGAATGAAAAAGTCTCCTAACGGTCTCTCGTTGATTAATTGGTAGGAGAAGAGGTTTTCTCGAATGCTGAAACGATGTTTTTTTTTTTAACGATTAATAGAAACCGTTGACGCTCGTATTGCGGCGTATTCTGTACGACCAGCGTTTCCCATTAGGCCCATTAGAGCGGCGTGCCATCGGCGTGAACGGTCCCCGGGAACGGAAAGTTCTTGAAAACTTCGTCCGCTCGTGCGGAAAGAAACGTCGGAAAGAAAACCACTTTATGACCTCCACGGAGGCCGTTAGTCGGCGCTGCACAGGATACTTGGAAGACGGGAAGCCGGTTGAATTTTTAAATACTATTCCGTGCTCGAAACGGACTAAATATTCTTCCATTTCTATACTTAAATCGCGCATTAAATAGAAACGCTTCGTCGCAGTTTTTGTAGCATCAAACAATGCCCGAGGTTGAACATAAATTCATATGCGTATTTGTCCGATAGTTTATGCCGGATGGATGGCGTAGTGAGAATCTGGAGAGAAAAGAAATAGAGCTTATGCGGATTTGGTCCGTGTCGAATCGCGGATGCGGGGGATAATTTCATTCCTTCCTTTATTTCTATTTTCATTCCCTCGCGTTCCCCTCGTCCTCGTTTTGGGTCCCGGGGGTGACCTTGCCGCCTCCTATAGGGGCGGGTATAAATAGGTCGACCGTTTTTTGAATCGATTTCGGACTCCAGAATGTAAATATCTTTGCACCAAATAGTCAATGAAGCACTTCGATACGTTTAGAAGAGCTGTTTTATTGGGGTGTTTAAAGGCAATATTATGCCGACGATAAGTGTTATATTACTTACAATTAAGGTGCGTTATATATAAAAATTTGTTGAAATAAACGCCATTTTTAAACTGCTTCTTTCTACGCCCTGCTATGAGGTTAGAGCAAAGTGCTATCGAAATATGATTTAATAAATTCTATAGTGTAGTCTATAGAGGTCTTATATAAGAAAGTTGAAAGAAGAAATTTTCTTACCTGCTGCCCGCTCTCCGCCGAAGAACTCCGAGAAGTCGCCCGTCATGGCCGCGGTCAGAACTGCGAACACAAATTGCGTACAATTCAAACAACCGGCAGAGGAATATGCGCCAAGCATAATACAATATTTTAAATATGTTAGTGAAAATTCTTCGCGGAAAGAAAGATGAAAGTCTCCGGTCTCGCGCTGTCGGAATGCGAACTGCTCGGGAATCTTATAAGTGGGGACGCTCGCTTGTGAAGGACTTGAACTTAATCGCAAGGACGATTTATATTATACTAGGGGATGAAGCGTCCTGTCGGCACTGTCACTAAAACAGGTCGGGGCATTTATTGGTCCAGCAGGGGACAAAATTATCAACCAGTCATAAAAAAAATATTTACCGCTTTTCCAGGTTTTTAGGATAACTGAAGTTTGGATATTCAAAGCTTGAAATTTCTGCTATCGACCACAAATATTCGTACACAAAATTTAGTTAATAAGAGTTTTATTTGCCACGAACTAAATAGTGTCCCTACTGAAAGTCCGAACATGAGGGAGGGAAAATTTCTAAGCGGGAACGGAGGTAGAAAAACTGGGACAGTGGGACTTGTATAATTAAAAATCAAGGTGTCCACCGAAACGGCCGATAGCGGTTTAATTTCCTCTAAAACGGAAAGCCCTCCACCCCCCCAGAATGCTAATGTCAGGTGGCCGGGACCTATTTCCGGGACCCTATTGGACCCCAACAAATACGTTTTTGCAACGGTTTCGCCATTCCTATTTCGTAGTTGAGGACACTCAGGTTGGATCGGAGTGAGGGCATTAACTCAGGTAGCAATCGCAGGTCTTTCTCCGGGCGTATGGGGAGAATATTTTTCTTCTCTTTTTCTTTAGTTGTACAATCAATTATATGTACATGCGTTGAGTGTATGTTTCTCACTTGATTGGCTTGACAAAAGTAACCATCCAATGACGGCACTTTTCACAATGGACGAAATAATTCTACGGGCTAAGAAGATCTCTGGGCCAGCGGCGTTTTAAGCCGACGCGGGGGAGATAATGGATGGGTAAGAGAGGAGAGGGACTGAACCAGTGGATTGGGATGAGGAGAGAGGCGGGAGTGGAACTTCAGGAACCGGGATTTTGCGACTTCGTCGACTGTCGGTATGTTGAGGTCATTGTGGTTAGAAACATACCAGGGAGCATTAAGGATGGTGCGAAGGACTTTTGATTGGAATCTCTGGATGCGAGTGATGTTGGATGTCTCGGTGGAACCCCATAGCTCAATACAGTTTGTCCATGTCGGTTTCAGTATTGCTTTGTATATTGTTAGTTTGTTGCTTAAGGTCAATTTCGATGTCCGTTTTAGTAATGGCCTTAAGAGTCCAAATTTTCTGTTTAAGTCGGTCTTTTTGAGTCGGGTGTGGGGATTCCACGTGAGTCCTTTGTCGAGATAGCGCAAGATAGCGAATCTGTTGGGTGGGATGGGGAGAATAAAAACATACTTTTATACTTTGAGCACGCCTTTCCAATCGGATCGGAATATAACAGCCGTCGTTTAACCTCATCAATGAATTTAATCCGTCGAAAACGATATCCGCATAATTTTACAAATATCCAACACCAAAGGGGCATCAAATTTCGGGGTGTTGGCGGGATGAGCGCGGGAGTTTCGCTCAAAGTTAGGAACAGGCAATCAGACATCAATAATTTATTAAAATGGACGCGCCGGCGGCGGCTGCGGGGGCATCCGGACAATCAACGGCATTAAACATGCAATAGCGAATTTTAATACCAAATGCCCGGGAGTGGATTACAGGCAATTATGTCCCAAAGTTCTGAATCAACGGTGGCGCTTTATGCGCCGGCACAATACATCTCATGAATGGGGAATACGGCTCGCGGGGGCCTCGGGGGACTTAACCGAACCAGCTCAAGACCACCTACCTGTTGTCAACGGATCCGGTTAACAAGTCCGATATCGGGCGCTCGAAATTCAATCCGAGATTCACGGGAGAATCACGACCGGGAGGGAAATTATAAAAGCAAGGTGAAGCGGAAATATTTTGAAGCAACTCATCAAATTAACGCGGTTTACGACAGAAATATACACTTATACTCACTATATTACTGAAAAGCCGAAACCGGTCTACCGCTGGATACTGAGAGTTACGTCTGAATAGTACTGAAAAATCATAATTTTCGAATAATAGAAAGTTTTTCTCGTACTCAGAAATTACTGGCAAGACCTAATTTATTTATTGACAATTCAGAGCGGAAAGTGAAACTGTTATGACACGTGTCAATAATTACTTCCAATTTTCCCACGTTCGAATTAGGCGTCGGGGGAGTACTAGGACCGAATATTCACGCGCCGTATCATTATGCCATAACGCGTTTCCTTCGAGAGTAGTTCGTGGGGCGGGAGGACCCCACAGTTCCTAACGCCCAGGAGCGACGGGCACAATAAAAACAGCCGGCTGGAAAAGAAAAAATTAAGAAGCCGAGAGACGAAAAGCAGAGGAAAAAATTATAATAGGTCCATTCGAGGAGGGAGAGAGAGAGAGTGGGGCGCGAAGGGCAGTAAAGCAACCGTTCTCTTATTTTTTGCCCTCTGTCTGGGGCCCCGGCTCCCCGGGGAAGTGATAAAAGTTTCAGAAGTCCGAGCCGAGGCCGGGGCCTTAGACACCGTGGCGAGAGGCAATAATAAATAGTTACGAGCGTCCGTCTTAATAACCTCTTTCTGAGAGGCGGTCGGGGGCATTAGGCGCGGGACGCTGGAAACTGACGGCGCCTCCTCAGCGAGCGTCCCGACGGCGGAGAGAGAGAGAGAGAGAGAGAGAGAGAGAGAGAGAGAGAGAGAGAGAGAGAGAGAGAGAGAGAGAGAGAGAGAGAGAGAGAGAGAGAGAGCAACGAAATTTACGGTCCGGAGAAAAAAAATAAAGTCTCGGCCATAACCAGGATTGAGAGAATCGCCTTCGTTCTGTCCGCGTTCGTTCCAGCAGAAACGAGCACACAGGCTTTCCGGAAATCAGTCAGCACGCATCAACAATAAAGTCAATAATAACAGTAAAGTATATTTATTTATTCCTTCGCAATAGCCTGTCGTACCGCCTTGGATTTACGGATACAATAAACGAAATATAGAGGTTGTATAACCTAAAATATTTTCGGTTTCACTGTATTCATGTCATGTATGTACAGAAAATATATAGGAAGGGTACTGGATTTTTGAAACTTTTCATTCTGTTCTTTATATATGAGTAAATGATAAAGTTAAATCACTGAACAGCAGTGTGAATGTAATATTAACTTCAAATTATGGACCTACATAATTGAGAGGTAGTCTAAGATGGGATCCGCAAATTTATATCCACATCAGTTGGTTTTATAACTACTGAAGCCACAAAATTCCCTCGTTTCTTATTCATTACTGATTGATTAAACTACAATTTTAAAATGAGTTTTAAATTCGAGACGAACCACGGAATCGACTGCCCCCAAACCCATTATAGTTTTCGAAGCGGACAGTTTTACGACCGGCACTGCACCAACAACCCGTCCCTAGTTTTATTACCCAGCTTGCTGGGACTTTATCACCACGATCCTACGTTTGTCGGATAAGGACAATACCGTCTAGACAAAATTTTAATCGACTGTATTAAATCTTAATTGGGGACGGCACCAAAGTATAGAATTATGAATTAAACAGTATAATTAATAAGAAAATGACTCGTTGAACAGAGATACTTCTGAAAATGTCACTCGTCCGAAGCCTATCAATTTCCGGACAACATTTGCCGAGAACTCGCATGAATCCATCCGTTGATTGCAAATTGATCCTCTGAGTCACGATTTCTTAATACGTGATTCTGTTAATCACTCATCGGAAATACAGTGGAAACGATGACCGTCCTATTATCTTCAAGCGGGACGGAAATTCTGCAATAGATGAATTTGCCCAAATTTAATATCCATAGATAATAGATTCGTTACTTAAAATTGTAATATTTGAAACTGCCTACCCTACCTATAAATTCTTATTTATCATCACAATCGCGAACATCAGAAAAAAGAATGATATTACATTCTGGTTACTGTTAGATCTAAGAGCCATTCATCAATCTAACCGATTCAAAAACAAATGTTAAAAGGTTTTTCATACTTGAAGATTCTTCGTTTCAAACAGAATTTCATTCTGGCTCTAATGCGCGTCCTAAACGTTCCGTAACGATCACCGTCGTTCAGAACGATCTGACATTTTCTCGAGTTTGATTTAGAACTTTGTTTTTGATTCATTTTCGAAACGGGGTGTTCTGGGGGCGGGTATTGTTTGCAGCCTTATAATCGCTCGTCCCCGTTTTCGATTTCCACCCCCAACCGGCGAACAGTTTTGATTTGTCCGTATTTAATATTTGGGGGGTTGCCGAAAGTTTCATCTCCCCCCCCCCCCCCCGTCGATATCGCAATTAGACGGGAGACCAACTTCGAGGAATATCATCCCCCCCCGGAGAAAACGAAGCGGGAACGGGCGCTATGACTCGTTAGGCCCCGTGTCCCGTTTGGGAGGCAATCAATTTGATGAAAACCCATCAATTCTGGAGATGTTTAAACGCCGCCGGGAGAGAGGTGTAGGCGAACACGGGCGTTTGTGGGGGTTGGATGGGGCGGCCGGGGGGGGCGGGGGGTCGCTAATGCAGCATCTGTGTCGTATCCTAATGACCTGACCCCGGCCCCCCTCCCCCCTAGAGCGAGAGAGAGGGAGATAGGGTAGCTAGGCCGGTGGAAGCGAGAGGGAAGATAACCCCGGCGTGCAATCAAGCCCCAATAACCCCGACGGCACCTTGCTAATTTCCAATCTCTGCTCTTTCGCTCAGCCGAAGCACAGGGAGGATTCTCTATCTCTCTTGCACTCATTAACACCCTCTTTCCCCTCTCTCTCTTTCGTGTCAATTTCCGGTTTCTCGGTGGCCCCTCGAAATGAGGGGGGGGGGTAGCCCGGAAACGGGACGGAGAAATTAAACGACAGCCGAACGGCTAAATTCGTTTGTAGCATTTTTCATTATTGCTAAACAGATTTTGTTGAAGATTAAAATACGGATTCGGTGCAATCATTTCCATCAGCAACGGTAATAACGGGAGAGAGAATTGCATTTCGTATTTCCCAAATAGAACATTAAGTAAAGCTTGATGTTAATAATAGTTTTTCTGTAAGTTACAAAATTTAGAAATTTAGATCTTCCAAGTTAATAATGACTTACAGATTTGCCTATTTTCATCACTAATCGCTGGTATATGCTACAAAATTCTAAAGGAATTTTTCCTTAATTCCAGTCAGTTTTTCCTGACTGAAAAACTGAATTTCCGATAATAGGTCCGCATTTTCACAGCGGACGGACCTAATTTCAAAGGGAACCCAATTGAATCGGCCGTATCTCGAGGCATTGAGTCGGTATCGCGGACCGGAAAAGTACAACTGCCGTGAGGGATGAGTAATTTTCTTCGCATTAAGAAGCGAGCATTCGGCCGACCGTGAGGTTATCGGGACCCACGCTAATGGAACTGTCAATCAGCTCTACGATTTTGACAACGCTTTCCCCGCAAGGAAAATGGAACCGGGCCGGCGGTTTTCCATTATGTTGGGCCATCAAAGGATTCCCCCACCCTCCCACCCATACGTTCCCGTATCATAATAGATAAGCGGTCGGGTTATTCCGCGGAAAATTTCCCCAAAAAACGTAAAATTACACTATCGCGTGATATCTCTGTATTTACATACAGCTAAACGTACGCCGCCTGCTGAAAAACTGAAATGGAATTATGACCAGTTCTGTAATGGCCTCATCATTGTGGGAAAGAGAATTTTTTAATTTCAGAAGTTATTTTAGATCGTAACGGTATTCTAAGAGATTAAACAACACAAACAAGAGTAGGTAGAAAACAAATTAATCCAATCCTCTCCAATAAAATGTTTGGCATATATGGAATTCTTTGTTCCACTTCGATTCGACTTTTTCCGAGGAGAATTTTTTCAATACTCTAACAGCGCTTATGAAAGGCTATTGAATTGTCCAAAAAACATCCGAACCAGCGAGAGGAGACCCCCGTACCAAAAAACAGGTATTCTAAACTAATATAATTTTATATCACTGTTGTTATATTGTCAACATCGCCCGCATCCAGTCCAGTCAAAAGTCCTTCGTACCATCCTTAATGCTCCCCGGTATGTTTCTAACCACAGAATCCACCATGACCTCAACATACCGACAGTGCATGTGAAAGTGACAGTGCAGTGAGGATGCCCAAAAAACATCCAAAGTGCTAACAGTGACTACTGAAGATGGCGAGCAGCCGAAACCGGTCTAGCAAAAGGCCAAACCGGCGAGAGGAGACAGAAACATCACGAACCTACAGCTATTGATTTGTATTATGCATCTCTGTTAAATACGCCAATGAACGATAGGTGAACGCAGTGAGAGGGATGTTCGTGCCTAGCAAATGATTCCGGTTACCACCTATGAATATTTGATATAACAATATTGTCGTTGCAAAGTTCCCGTGGGGTTAAAAGTGATGAAATGGAAAATGAAACCCTAGTCGAGGGGTTAATGACCATAAATTGAACATTTAATAAGAAGGAAATCGGGACGACAAAAATCCGGACTCCGAGTATTTATCATCCGGTAAAAACTCCCGACGGAGACACTTTTTTCTGCCCCCTCTTTTAAACGCCCGGACTGGAAATAATTCAGCGCTCGCGTTCCCTTCCTAAAAATCCATAACGGGAAAAGAGAGAGAGAGGGGGGGGGGGGGGTGGAAGAAAGGGTGGCGAAACAGGGGCGGTTTGGGCTTGTGCTTAGGGTAGGAAGCATTACGGGGCTTTGTTTCGGGAGGACGGGTGAGACAATGGGCCTACGTCAAGGGTCAATCAATACCGCCGCGGCCCCCCCCACGTGTCCCTTCAATCCTACGCCCCGGGTAGGAAACTTTTATTGTACTTTCCTCGGAGGAACGGGGCCTCGAAGAGGACAAATTGGGGATCTCCTATCGGAACCCGGATTTTTTTTGGGGGGGCTCGTGACAGTGAACAATCGTCGGATTCTGGGTAATAATTACGGATAGATTGAAGCGACCTGAGAGGATCTCGAAAAATGCCTGTTCTGTGAACATTCTGTTGATTCTCCCTTCTGGAGAAAATTAACGCGGGAGAATTTCATTTTCGACGCTGAACATTCCCCCAACCGAACTGTGAAATCATTTGCCTTATTCATTTGATTCGAAAATTGTTTTGGATGAGGATGAGTTCAATTTTAAGGAACGCAATGAAAACAGTAATTATAAAAATGAAAGGGAAAGCGACTAATTCTTACACGTGTCCCTTCAATCCTACGCCCCGGGTAGGAAACTTTTATTGTACTTTCCTCGGAGGAACGGGGCCTCGAAGAGGACAAATTGGGGATCTCCTATCGGAAGTCGGATTTTTTGGGGGCTCATGACAGTGAACAATTGTCGGATTCTGGGTAATAATTACGGATAGATTGAAGCGACCTGAGAGGATCTCGAAAAATGCCTGTTCCGTGAACATTCTGTTGATTCTCCCTTCTGGAGAAAATTAACGCGGGAGAATTTCAGTTTCGACGCTGAACATTCCCCCAACCGAACTGTGAAATCATCTGCCTTATTCATTTGATTCGAAAATTGTTTTGGATGAGGATGAGTTCAATTTTAAGGAACGCAATGAAAACAGTAATTATAAAAATGAAAGGGAAAGCGACTAATTCTTACAGGAAAGGGCTTCAAATAATATCCACACGAGGGACTCATTCACTGAAAAGCGATTGTATTATACAATTAAATTCCCCCGCGGTTCATTTCCCATAAAAAGTGAAATTGAATGGAACCCCTTTTTTTGTGCCTTAATTAATAATAATGGATAGGGCACTGAAGACATATTAAACCGTTCGTAAATAAAATATTCCTTTCATTGAAGGTTTATTTAATGCTAAAAATAAATACCACCTCCAGATCTCTTACGAATTAATTGACCAAACAACGAATTTAATTAAAAGTGACAAAACATTTAATTAATCATGATCGCATTTAGCCTTACAAAGCAGGAATCAAAATTGATTAAATATTCTTTTACGCTGCTGGTTTCATTAACTTATAAATATAAAGAAATATTTTCAATATCCTAAAATATCTTTTAATATCAGGTATTACCTATACTTGTTTAACAGTTTCTATATCTCCAAGAGAATGAACTATTGAAATTATTATTCGATCGCTGCCATATGATTTCTTCATTATAAAGTAATTTCATCAGGGCAGTTTTTCACACGCTTATCGTACGCTTCCCGAGGAAGTCCCGCGAAGTACCTTTCCTTCAAGATCTGCGAGGGTACCAGGCTCCTGGTACTAGAAAAACACCGTCGACGGCTATTAAATGGGTACCTCGTTAACTCCATTTTGACAGCCCCTGTATTATAAAATGAATAACGATAACTGGATTTAAATATTCACTGAATTTGTAAGGTGATCTGTAAATGTTTAGGAAAACGATGAAATGCAACCGAACAGCGTAAAAGCCTATATAGGAACGTGGTTGGAGCAATCATTTGAATTGCCCAAGTTCGAAGCGCTTAATCCTAACACGGAGAAATTCGCATACAATAATCTGATGATGAGGAGCCATCAGAAATTAAGTGCGTAAGGTAAGATGTTCTCGAACTGGGTCATAAATTCAGAGCTTAGGAGATCCTGAACTAACTTCAATCAGCTATAACGACCGGGTATCCTGTTTCAACACCAGACACTTCTCTGACTTATGAGGTGTGAGATATAGTCAATTATAAATATTTTCTAACTTCTCTAAAACAATGTTCTTATCTATGATCACATCGATTGAGCCTATTTGGGTTTAGACATTCTGAAAAAATTAATATAGTACGGTAAAATTGCTAAAACGTCAATATAAACTTGATATTCGTTAGGAATAAAAAATTGATCATTAACGCCAACATTCCTGTGATGTTATGTCTCCACTCACTAATTTGGGCCTATGGTAGCGTTTTATAATTACGGAATTTTTTCCGGATTCGAGAAGAAACGTCCCACCGATCAATTATTACCCAATTCTCGCGGTGCCTTTGCTGCAAAGGCTAATGGAAATACTTGGCGTTATATTTAGAAATTCAATATACTTGCCGTGCTCCCAACGGCCTTCAGTCTACTAAAAGGCCCTTCCCCCGACAAGACCTAATGGGAAATGCTTCGCATACGATGCATATGGATGAGGGGCCCCACTGTCCCCCCACCGTGTGTAAGTCCCCTTTCGGAGATAGCGTTAATAGAGCTTTCAGCGGCCGGTAACATCTTGGGGCAGCGAAAAAAAGGAGACACAGGTAGCACTTGTAAATAGTAGGCAATGTTCCCTCCCGATTACTGTACTCGTTTCTTGACGTTACGGAATATTTGAATCTGTCGAATTGGGAGTGACCGGGGCTTTACTCTCCCGGAGAAATATCCGGCGGAATTTCGCCGCGGCCACCCCGGGCTTCAACACGTCGGGAATGTCCGCCGCGAAGAGGAAGTACTTGCGGGGGCAAGTTCCAAGTCCCCGAACTTGGGGATAGTTAAAGGGGGTAGCGCGGACAACACAGTTTACACGATGTTACCTCGAGGGGGGGGGGGTTTGAGGGTGGGTTCCCGACCGTTAACTAACTCCACCCCGGTTATTCCGGCTACGAATAAACTTCCGGCGTGTTCGTATAACTTCCCTAATAGAATTATATATCGTATGTAATAAATAGGGGGTGCGGATATTTTAGCCGGCTTTCGGTCCCGAAGAACCGGTTTGTGACTCAATGTATTGGGCAAGATGTGCGAGAGCTCGAGAGTGTCAGAATAAAATATTTCTTTTCAGCTAATAAATTTCCTTCTCATATCACAACCCTCACCCCTAATTTAGCGCCAATACTATTTCGCCGGAAAAGAATTTATTGGCGCTGGCTTTTCAATGACGAACCGCCGGGGGATTTTCGGACGGCTTTGAAATATTAGGTATCGATCAGCGGGGCTATAACTTGGGTAAGACCTGGTCGTGCAATACGGGAGGGGGTGGGACTTGACTAAGGGGCCGAAGCTCGTGGAAGGGACCGGGGTTACCGATATTACCCTGTCGCTGATGGATGTCGCGGCCGGCATTAAACCCCTGCCCTGTCAGCCATATTGGGCCCTGCTTTTTTTTGTCCTATTTTTCTTTATACCGGCCCTAAGAAGGTAATTTTTCCCTTCGGACAAACAGTATTCAAACGAATTGATGATTTATTAAATTCAAAATATAACTCTTCAAGCCGACCTACTTATTGTAATATCAATAAGTTGCTAAACATTAACACATCGTAACTGTTGAAAATATTGGGTTGACAACTAAGTAATGCCGGAATTCACCAACAAGTGGCGTTGTGCATATTTTTAAGTACGCGGCTTATCTTTGCGCAGATAAGCCGTAGATGGTTTTGAATGCACGTATAAGATACATTCAGCTTCTCTGCAATGGCCCTTGTTGAACTATGCCGAATCGATAACGGCCTTTATTCGGTCATCGACGACCTCCACTGGACGTCCAGAGCGCTCCTCGTCTTTTAATGAAAAATCCCCCGACCGGAATTTCGCGAACCGGTACTGACACTGCCGTTCTTTCAAGGCTTCAACATCGTACACGGCCTGTGAGGCATTAACACCTTTGCGAAAATAAAAAAGCGAAATGCGACGGAAATGCTCACTTTGGTCCTCCGTGTTTTAGCTTTTTATACACACACAAAATTCAACTGGTCAATGTAATTTTGATACCGAATGTTTCAGAAAGGGACCAAATAATAACGTATCGAAGAATCTTATCTGTGCAAAAATGTACTTAAAAATATATTGGTGAATTACTTAGTTGTCAACCCAATACGGCTATAACCCCTGTGTATTTATTCATGCATGTTCCTAAGAGTAAGTTCCCTCGACCTTTACTTGATGACTGTGTTCGAGTGAAAGTTCTAAACTTAAAATCTCCGTTCTAATCCTTGGAGAATTCCTCAAAATATCAGGTGTTTTCAATACAATATTGAGCTACTTATTGGCTTAGAGTTCTAGATTACTGACCTGATCGAAGATTATTTCTGGCAAAAGGATGACTTTGAGCTGTGTAAGATTAATTTAAATAATTAATCGCGATTGTTAGAGTTGTGTGGGAAATATTACAGGATACTTGACAGGGTAATTAGGCCTAGAAATAGCCGAGCTCAGAATGTTAGCGGGAAGTGGTAAAGTAAGCGTTGCGAAGTATTCCCGGGCCTAAGGCCGCCCGGTTGTTACAACTTTGACCGGGGATAAGCCCGGTGGTTGAGAGGGGTTGGAAACGGGGGCGGGGCGGGGCGGGTTTTGTGTGGATCGAAGCGGGTGGCGAACTACCGCTGTACAAACTTCTGCTTCCGTGCCTCGCTCTGTAGGACACATTTCACCGGAGCCCCCCGAGGTGTCGAAGCTTAGTGGCCGGCTTCGAAAGTATTTTTACGCTTCGCCGCCCCCACTGTGCACTTTATAGATTTCTCAGGTGGCAAAAGATTACGGAGGTTCCTATCGCGACAAAGCGCATCGACGCAAGCAAAAACTTTAATGAGTAAAAGGCTCATTGCTTCAGTTTCAGGCCTAAGTATAAACTGGACACAAATTGCGGGCGAAGTAATAATTTATTTGTTGCGAATGCCTACAAACTGGTTTAAGAAGTTTTAACAGTCTCATTTAATCTAATTATATATTGGGCGATTCGTTGCTATTTTTCCTTCAGTCCAAATGTCTAGCGTCCAATTAAACTTTTCCTACGCCCCCAACTTATAATACGTCCCTTATACTAATTAGGTGGAATGGGGGTGAAATCGCAACTAGCTGCCGGCTATATTTAAACCGGAAGGGACGGACTTAATTCGCGGAGTTATGAACAGTCAATTTACCGGCGTGCGCGCTAATGTCGCGTTTCGAAATTAATCCAGTAATGGAAAATCCCAAATTAAATCGGACCGGTCGCAAAACTTGAGTTTTAGAGTCGCGTTAAAATATTTTCCTCAATTATCAACCTGTTATTTTTAGGATTGTTTGCCTTGTTTAATAGCAAGTAGGAGTGCCTCATGCATCACTTGTGTAAAAATTTCCAAATATTTCCTAATAATCATTTTAAACGACTTTCCAATGTAATAGTATTAAAATTGTAATTCGTCGAGTGGGATCTTTCAATTAGAAATTAGTGTTTCGTTTCCAGTAAAACTTCTATTATATTTTGTCTCTTATTCTTCGGAGGCTGAAAATGCTCGAACTTTTCGACGGTCACAAATCATCGAACCGCCTCTCAGCTTCACTCCCCCGCCCCATCGTCAGCGTTTCCTGATAGGGTTTCGCCGGGGTAAGCATAATTTATAAGAATTACTGGTCCGCACCCCTTTTACGGTTCGGGAAGAGGGGGGGGGGGTCGTTAATTTCCTCTTAGGGGCGACCCAATCCGCGGGACTTTGGGTGGAACGAAAGTTCCGAAAGTTCACTTATACAGGCGGTGTTCGGAGGCGCGCAAGTCGGATTCTTCCAGTGGGCGGTTAAATCGGAAATTTACACCTCGGGTCTTAACTTTACTAGAAAATAAACTTGGATTATAATTTTTATTTTTGGTCACATCTTCGCCTAAATAACAAACGAATGACGGGCACACTGAAAACAGTTCTCAATCCACCAGGTAGATTATTGGTTTACACAATATAAATTTCCATTTTTACGATCCTATAAGATTTATATGATTAAGTGACTTTTATTATCCAAATCTGTCATAAATTACCTATTGAAATACACAGTATTGATGAAAGTAGGAGATAATATTTAGATAAATAATACGATTACAATAATTTACTGCAACAATAAATTATTACGCTGTCAGATAAACTAAACTATATTCGATATAACTCCGGTCGTTTTTACTGTATTTTTCTTGAAATTAAAGGTAGAATTAATTTTTTTAAATTGTGTTTATGTGTCTTGGCACGTGGAATCCCCATACCCGACTCAAAAAGAAACAAATTGATCTTAAATGGTAAATAACAAACTGACAATATACAAAGCGATACTTAAACCGACACGGACATACGGTATAGAGCTATGGGGTTCCACCGAGACATCCGACATCGCTCGCATCCAGAGATTTCAGTCGAAAGTCCTTCGTACCATCCTTAATGCTCCCAGGTATGTTTCTAACCACACAATCCACCATGACTTCAACATACCGACAGTCGACAAAGTCGCAAAATCCACTCGTTCAGTCCCTTTTCTCTCTTACCCATCCATTAAACGCCCCTGGCCTAGAGATCTTCTTAGCCCTTAGACTACAATTGTTCGTGTGTGAAAAGTGCCATCTTCGGGTGGTTCCTTTATCACGAAATACACGTGAAAAAAAAGGTCAGCACTTGTACTTATAACATTCGTGTTGATTGTAGAAAATAAAAAAGGTTATAGAGAAAAATTATGTGTTTTGGACTGTCGTGCCAGAATGGCCGTATCTTTCGTAGATCGTACGTCACGCAGTCTGCTCGAATGCAACTCGAAAAACTGCGACAGGAAACGCGATAATGATTGCACTTCCTTGGGCGAGGTTTCGAAGCCCTGCAATCCACACAATCGCTCTATGGACGAGGTCCGAACACGGTCCGGCGTGGGAGAATGATTTTTCCTGTTTTCTGTTTGGACCCCGCCGCAGGGACGTTTTTTGTTTTTCCCGTCCCATTACACCGCGTACGATTCCCGGCTGACCAGAACGCCGGCGACGGTTAACGCTTTAACGAGACCGGAAAAGTCACGGGGTCGTGACCGTTCTAATTCATTTACCGTACGGAACATTGAGTGTGGGAGCGGTGGGGTAAAAATAAACAGGTTCGGGAACGCTGGGAGGAAGGAAGTCCAACGACCGAACCTGTGGGCGACCGACTGTGGAAGGACGGCGGTGGCGGGCGGACGCCATTCGACTGTCCGCCGTGGCGCAACACCTGCGGCCTCGCCCGCATCGGTTCAACAACCGGCGTTTCTTTTGTAGACCGGTTCACACGTTACGGTCCCACGGATATAACACGTTGGAAATTGATACTCGCCTATATTCTATTAAATAAAAGGAAATCGGGACCGCCAGAGTTGTACTACGCTATAGTTCCAAAATATAGCGACATCGGAAAATGTGTATAACAATAATTAAACTTTGATTCGCTGACATCGTCCTAGTTACTGTGGCTCACGTGGAATCCCCACGCCCGACTCAAAAGAATCGATTTAAATCGAAAATTTGGACTTTTAAGACTTATGGCAACATGGACATAATAGAGCCAACATAGAGCTACGGGGTTCCACCGAGACATCCGACATCGCTCGCATCCAGAGATTCCAGTCGAAAGTCCTTCTTACCATCCTTAATGCTCCCCGCTATGTTTCTAACCGCACAATCCACCATGACCTCAACATACCGACAGTCGAAGTTCCACTCCCGCCTTTCTCCTCATCCTAATCCATTCTTTAAGTCCCTTGAGCCAACCACCGCTGGCCTAGAGATCTTCTTAGTCCTTAGACCATTATTGTTCTTGTGTCAAAAGTGCCGTCTTTGGGTGATTTCTTTTATCACGAAATACATGTGAAAAAAATACATACAGCATCTGTACTTATAACATTCAATGTGGATTGTACAAAATAAAAAAAGTTTAAAAAGTAGTTACTTTGGAATACTCTTGACCCAACAAAGTCATAGTCGCAGTTGTTTTTATTCAAGAATGAAACGTAAAATTCGTCTCACGGTGCTTCGGTGTTGGCAGATGATTCGTTATTTTTCCATATCGTGATTCGACTCCAGAAAGTCCCCCCTCCATTCCGCCCCACCCTTGAGTCGACCGGAACTCCCATAACCGATCCAAAAAGTAATAACCGTCCGGGCCCTGACCTTAATCCGGCTTCGCGTGCTCAGTCCGCATCCAACAACGTTTCGACTCGCGCCGAACGTAAATCGTTGAATTGTGAACGGTGCGGTTTTGAGCAAATAACCGATGCCGTGAAGGGGAAATTTGTTGGGCGTGAATTGCAACACTGTCCAGTTGCCTTCCTCGCTTTCCGACCGTTCTATTGCAACCAGAAATTAATAACTAGACCTGTATATATATAAAATAGTGCTAACTCGTAAATGTAAGTAAGTATATTTTGCAAAGTTTTTGTTTAAACCAAATAATGGTACAGATACCATGGAAGATAGTATGTTACACTGATTGTTACTACACTGTTACTAGGACTGAGGCCCGTTGTATCTGGTTAAAAGCAAGTCTGTGTTTTCGCTTCATGTACGGCTCTCGGTACACTATAAATATTCAAAAGTAACCATAACCTAATATCGCTTTATTGTATTTCCGGAACAGAATTAAGTCAATCAAACAGTGTCTCCGCAATAACGTGCAATAACGATAATGCTAATGGGTTGCCGACAACTATCAAATTCCAAACAGGAACGAGGCATTGTGCAAATATCATTAACTGAATTGACACTCGTCTCCCCTTACACGGAAAGAAGGAAAAGTCGCATATTTCAACTCAATGTTCCCGGAAAATAAATGTCTACAGACTTGTTCAACATTTGCCTTTATGATAAACAAATTCAAGTATTGTACAAATGGAAAATCAGATTTTGATCAGTGGGGGCGCAACGATTATTTTAACAGCCGGCACGTCCGGCACAATATGACGATTCGTGGAATTATTATGGGGAGGCATAAATTCAGGTCGGGAGAAAAGAAAATCCGACGGGGCGCGAAACGCATTATTTAAAAAAAACGGGGATAAAAATGAGAGGTACATAAAAACTGGGAGAGCGAGAGAGCGAGCGGGGAGAGAGAAAAACCAATTTCGAAGAAGAGATAGATCTCAAAAAGACATTTTAGCGGGCCCTGCCCCAAGGCTTTAGCCATGACGGTCGGGGGCGGCGGCGGCGGGGGCGGGCCATCAGTCAACGCTCTTTTCAGTCCAATACGGCCATTTATCATTTCAAAAACAGGCGCAAAACAGATGCGAGACTACCGGGAAAAGTGTCGCGCCCAGGGGATGACGGGGATATTAAAGTGGAGCCCGCCGTTCGGAAGACATGCAGATGTCCGGGCGGGAACGGGCAATTATTTCACCGTCCTACAGTTTGAAACGCGCACACTGAACATTCTCAATTTCAACATCATACGACAGATTTAGTACTGAGCTAAATGCAGTGCCCAGAGTGTTAGGTTTCAAGTCTGTAACCTGACACAAAATAATACATTTTTGAAATCGTTGAAATTCGTTGACACTAACTTCATAGATATGCCAAGCTTTTTGAGCTAAATTCGTAATACTTATTCGTTATCTTGTATTGTCCCTCCTGTCCTATTTAACAGTACCCAACAGCAGGCTCGCTACCTCGGGCTCTATATAGACAAACGACTCACGTGGAATACCCATACCCGACTGAAAAGAACAGATCTAAATCGTAAATCTTCATTTGAAAAGGACATCAAAACTGAAAATATATAAAGCTATACTAAAACCGACATGGATATACGGAATAGAACTATGGGGTTCCGCAAAGAAAACCAACATCGCTCGCGTCCAGAGATTCCAGTCAAAAGTCCTTCTTACCATCCTTAATGATCCCCGGTATGTTTCTAACCACACAATCCACCATGACCTCAACATGGATGGTCATGGTCCTTCGACAGTCGACGAAGTCGCTTAATCCCGGTTCCTGAAGTTCCACTCGCGCCTTCAGGAAGTGCCGAAAGAGACGATGGCGAGCAGCCGAAACCGGTCTAGCAAACGACCAAACCAGCGAGAGGAGACCCCGTACCACAAAACAGGTATTCTAAACTAATATAATTTTATATCACTATTGTTATATTGTCAACATCGCCCGCATCCAGAGATTCCAGTCAAAAGTCCTTCGTACCATCCTTAATGCTCCCCGGTATGTTTCTAACCACAGAATCCACCATGACCTCAACATACCTACAGTACATGTGAAAGTGACAGTGCAGTGGGGATGCCCAAAAAACATCCAAAGTGCTAACAGTGACTAACACCGCTACTGAAGATGGCGAGCAGCCGAAACCGGTCTAGCAAAAGACGAAACCAGCGAGAGGAGACAGAAACATCACGAACCTACAGTATGTTGCAATGTTATTCCCGTTCAAAGTTGGGGAAACACGTTCAGTACAAATAACACTCAAGATGAGGGCTAGGGAAAGGAACACTGGTGAAGAGGCGCATGCATATTTAGGACGCGAGAAAGCCCGACTCGTCTGGGAATAAGTGGGATGATGAGGGGGTGGGTTTCCTCGGGTGGAAGTTGGCCGGCCGTAATTTGTATGATTAATCGGCGGGCGTCCCGTCCCCCGGGGGGGCGACTGTAGGAGGGAAAGCCCGGGCGACCCGATAATAAGCCCGCCCCGCCCCGCCCCGGCCACGCTCCTCCTGAGGGAGCCGAAGAAACAGAGCCGGCGCTAACCCGAGCTAATGCTCCTCCGCCCCGCTCCCGCCCCCGCCACCGCCCCATTCGGGTTTTGTCGGGAGAGCACCTTGCGAATACCCAATGACCGCCCCCGTCCACCTCCCGACACTTACCCAGAAGCGGATGAAACGGGTGAAAAGCCGACCTAACTCCGGAGGTTTCCCAGAGGCCACATGTGCCCGATTACAGTTTACGGCTGTGCGTCCTTCCTTTCTTAATTTTTAATCGGGGAAGAGGCGGTGTACAAAAACCTTCTTCAACCTTACGGGACAAGGTTTTGCCACCTGTTAGACACGACCGACAAACCGTCTTTCAGAAACTAAAAATATTGTTAAATATATTACAATAAACCTTTTATATTAACCCTTTGCACTCCGTTGCCCTCTCTCGTGGGACATCGTAATTCCAGCCTATCACTCCGATTTCTGAGACGTGTATGTTTTGCCCGATGTTTTCTCTTGAAAAGTGGCGCGAGACATCGAATCAAAATATAGTAGAATTACTAAGATGTATAAAAGAGATGTCAGCGATTTTTGAGTTTAAAGTCTGAGCTCAGTCCGGTTTGAAGCGTACAGCGATATACCGCTATATGTTTTTACCTAAAGAGAGTTAACGGGGGTAGGGGCGAGACAATTGATGGGCTCTGGAGAATAAATGGAAAGCGAGGCGCAATAACGTTACATAATACGGGCAGCTGGGAATATAATGAAAAAGAAGAACATAAAATCGAAAGGCAGCAGTTGACCTTCCGCTAATCGCGGTTGTCTGATTGATTAATTTGAATAAATCCTCGTCGTTGTGGTACAGCTTGGAGTAAAGTTAATTCCTTTGTTACTGATGCCTTCGTACTTAGTTGAGGGGTTTTGTTTTGTGTTATATATTTTTTCAGTCGTATTGTTAAGTGTAGTTGATCAGTAAGTAGACGTGTCCCAAAAATATATTTAAACTAATAATATATTGGCGTAGATTTCGTGTGTGTCCGTATCCTCTCGATCTTCAGTAGCGGTGTTAGTCACTTTTGCCACTTTGGCAGTGAGGATGGCCGAAAAACATCCAGAGTGCCGAAAATGGCGAGCAGCCGAAACAACCGGTCTAGCAAAAGGCGAAACCGGCGAGAGGAAGACAGAAATCTACGGTATTCCAACCCTCGCAGGCCACAAAACAGGTATGTTAAACTAATAATATATTGCGTTTCCACGTATATTAAACGGACGGTAACAAATCATAGGCCTTGTTTGTAGAGATTTCTTCGCTCCGGCGACGAAAAATGTCCCTCTTTCTCTCTCTCTCTCTCTCTCTCTCTCTCTCTCTCTCTCTCTCTCTCTCTCTCTCTCTCTCTCTCTCCAGAGCCGACGGTCAATATTTGTTCGGCCCCGGTTCTCAAATAAAATAAACCGTCGGGGTAAAAGGATGAAATACGGGGTCGCCGGGAACGGCGGAGACCAAACAAAGTGTTGGGGTGAGCTCAGCTCTTATTCAAATAGCGCTCTCGGACAATGAGCGGCCGAACGGATGTGACGGAAGGGGTTTCCGGCGCGCTAATTGCGCACAATTTCGGTAATTCTGGACCCTTTAGAACTGACAAAGCGACCTAAACCGGGCCGGTGTTACTACGCCCGAGGTTCAACGCTTAGTTGCGAGGACACAATAGCCCGTACAGATAGGGAACATTATTACATATTGTACATTATTCGCTATAACTAATAAATAAATTTAGTTAGTATTTTCTCTTACATGACTCCAGAAGCTGAAATCGGTCATTACTGCAGCGAATCTACATAAGGTTAGAGAAAAAAAATAGTAAGTATTTCTCCACCCTCAGATTCGACCACAGGTTTTCGACTATTTATGTACGTCGGGAACATAAAAGTCAGGTAAGATCATCAAACTATGAAACGGAATGAATTTATTCATAGATATAATACCAGCGATATAAAATAATAAGGGGAATGGATTAAAATCATTATGGCAGAACCATCAACAATACGTTCTTACATATAACATATTTTTCATGAATTATATAACTGTATTTCAACTGTTAACTTACTATAAACTCCTATCCCTTATCATAAACTCCTATAAATTTTTTACTTATTGGTTTGATTGGTGTCCCTGGATGGCTGTCGCGGCAATAAAGTGAAGACACAGTGGGTTGCACAAGAAGACTTTTCCGCGTTCAATAATTCCTCAAAATAGAAGAGTTTTCATTCAGAAACCACAAAATTTCTAAGAGATTTGATTCGGAACGACGATACATGTACGAACGCTTTATGTTGGATATAGTGATGGGACAGAAGTGAATTAGGAATAAAAATATTTTCTTAACTAAACGATGTCTCTTATACTACTAAACAGAGAGGACCGATGAGGTACACGTTCCCCATGAATTCATAAAATATTTATAGATATGAAAACTAACAATTTTTGTTTGTAAAGCAAAAAAATCCCGCATATTAAAAATTTTAATTACTGCGTCGAAGACAACCGACGTTTTCGATCTTCGCGCATATTTTTCAACGGTCGGACAGCTCTGAGACCGGCGTAAAAAGAGCTTCCAACCGCCCTTTTCATAAATCCCAATTCTCATCCCGATTTCAAAGCGAAAACACAACGACCGTAAATTACAACTATGATTCATGAGGAGATGGGGGCGAGCTCGGTCTAAGACCGAGCGCCTGTATTGTTGAGCGGTCTGCATAAGCGATGAAAGCTCGCCGGGAATAAATTGTCCCGAATAAATAATTCCGAGGATAAATGAAAGGTCTGGGGGCTTCGTATGGAAGGATTAAGTCGGTTTTAAGTCGGTGGTCCAATTGTGAATTCTTCCAAAGGGGGGCGTTACTCCGGGTGTTTTATCGTCATTGTCAACGCCAGAAATTGTTTAAACAAACTCAGTATAATTTTTTTAATTATATCAAAAGAATTCAGGAATTCATATTAAATTATTATAAGATTTTTTTTAGGTATTTTGTCGTTGAATGAAGCCATGGTAGTAGTACAAGAAACAACATCAACTATAGAAATTTGGATTATAGAGTCGAACGCCCCATATGGAATGTTATGTACATTCATTTAACGTTAACTAGTAAACAAAATCTTGCGTTAAACGCGCCGGAAAAAAACAGTTATCACCGTTTTCGCAGTATAACGACATTTTTAGATCAATTTCACATTCGGACAGGAAATATCGTGTCGCTTCTTCTTATCTTTACAACTCTCGGTCTCTGTCAAAGGGGGAGGGACGTTTCGAAAAAACTGACAAAAAAAAGCAGAAACTATTACAACTGTTCGGGTTATTGCGTTCGGATAACAAATTTACTGAAGATAAGAAATAATGGGGGAGATAGGGGGAATCGGTTCTAAAAAAAAAAAGTGTAACTTTTTCTGAACCGGACCTCCTCCCATTTATCAGAAAATGTTATGAACAGAGCATTTATACAGGCCCGATTAATTGCTTCCTATTAACTGTTTTTCGACAGGTTACAAAACATCTGAACTGGACTAATGCAGGCAACGCACGCCTTTAGTTTCAATGTGAAATCAGAAATTTTGGTTATTGTCTCTCTGATTATCTAAATATCTCAATGATTTGCCCATAAAAATTTGTTAATAGATACGATCTACAATCATGTAACTAAAGTCCAGTTTTCATATGAAGAACATTTCAAAACCGGGAAGTCTCTTGGACGGATTCATGGGTTCATAACCCAGTACCCGAAACCTTCACAGTATTACACCTAGTGAGAGCCGTTGTTTGCTTATTAAAATAGTCAAAATATCCCCTGCATCTTCTAAAATTCCTCCAAGAGGTCAGAGCTGTGTTGATACAGAGGGACCGATTTACTAAAAACCGGAATAAAGAAACGGCTCGGCGTGATTAATTGCGAAGCGACTTAACGACTCTACTAGGGACTTCGGGCAAGTCGGGGCTTCATTACCCGTGGTGAGCGGGGTGGGGGTGGGGGGGTGGTTGAGGCTTTGCCGGGGTTTATATCCCACCCCCTCCCTTCCAATTTAGGGTTGGCCGAGCAACGTGTAATTGCCGATATAAACCAGGCTTTTTCCCGGGAGAGAAACCGAAGCTGTCACGGCTGGACACAAGGACGGCGTACAGAATTCTAACGTCTGGCGGAATGCAATTAACCTAGAGAAAGACGGGTTTGTCTCTGAGAGGCAGGAAAAGAGTCATTAAATCACGCTTCGGGTAAAACTGTGTGAAGGATTCGTTAGAAAAATGCTTATTGCTGAGGCCTTTATTTTTAACAGAAAACAATTGCAAAAAATCTGCGCGAAATATTCACGCTAATGTAAATGAGAAGCAATCGCCGAAATATTTAATTCGACTGTAGAAAAAAAACTTAAATATGTATATTGGGTATGTAACATGGCATGGTACATACCGAGTCCTGGGTTGGTGAAGTGTGCGCCCGCAAATGTATTTCCGAATCTGTAACAAGATAGAGAAATTTGTAATTAATCTACGGGTGGAAAACCCGTTTAAGTTTTGACTTCATTAAGCAAAACTGTGCGAAGTAAGGCCCCGCGTGTATATTATATCTGGAGGAGGATTACCAGAAAGGAGGTTTAAGTCACACCCCCGTGCGATAGGGGCCTAAAAATAAATATCGGCGATCGATTCAACCCCTCGAAGGGCGAACAGGGAGAGAGAGAGAGAGAGAGAGAGAGAGAGAGAGAGAGAGAGAGAGAGAGAGAGAGAGAGAGAGAGAGAGTCGGCCCTTCCACGGGACTTAATATTTCACGGGGGATTAACGCCTCGGGGGTCCGCCGAACCCTTAAGGGCACTTTACAGGGAGCGAGGCGTCCCCGGCCGGGGGTGGGAAGAATTTGATCCAAATTGGATCAGCAGTTTGCGGGAGAAATGGCCCGTCGGCGGGTTCAAGGGGGTAGAAAAGTGCCATTAGAGAGAGAAAGAGAGGAGGGAGAGGGAGCTAGGGGCTGGATGCCGGTGAGTGCGAGGGAGAGGGAAAAACGGCGTTAAAAGGGTGACAAAGCCAGTCAGTAACCTTCTACCCGAGATCGATTTCTATCGGGAATCTTCAACTTACAAACTGAAAGTACAATTCCGGAATTAAGCCTTATTATTAAACAATCGCATTTTGTTCACAAATTCCATCAGGAAATCCCAGTTCTTATGTCGGTTCGACCTTGGCATGACCGAGTTTTTACACTGTGAGAATGTAATGACATCGTATGGCAACCTTAGCCCAGCGGTCACGCCGGTAATATATTGGGATGAATATAAATCGTCGGGGTTCACTGGGAGGGGTAAATGAGCGGTGGTGTGTTCCGAGCCCGCGGGCAAAGCGAAACCGACCCGAAAGGCCCCCCCCCGTGTAATTTAGACTGGGCGAGGTTACCGGCACTGCTGGCAACGGTCCACCCCCGGATAGATATCCCCTACACGGCAACGCGGGGAATTTAAATTGCCACCGCGGCACTTAGATTTATTCTAAGGAATTAGAACACCGCCGGCGACGCCGCTTTTATAGCATTTTTAAACAAATTAGCGTATCGGGTCGGACCAGTTGGGCGGGGAAAACACTCGGGCGAAATTAACCCGCAGAATTACGACTTAACTGCATCGAACCGCCAGTATTAGTGCACGCTACAGAAAGGAACACAGGGTTTATTAAAAACTGGCAAACACGAAGGGGATATAACAGTGGAGAACAGCCACAAAACATATCAGGCTCTATCCACGATTTAGATATCGAGCTAGCAATAAATACAATTAAAACCCTACTTACTCATGATAACGTTTCTAGCCTTAAAAGGAATTTGCCACGTTATTTAAACATACCAGAAAAAGTAAATAAAATTTTTTTTTAAATGGGTATACCAAGTTCACCTCTAATACGCTCTATTTCTTATTAGTCCGTATTTGTATTTTACAGTTGAGGCACTAAAAAGGTTTTACGTTGGGTTATTCAACGCGGCCTGTACCGGTTATATTGTTTAATTACGTAATTTTGTAACCAGCCCGTGTAGTCGCGGGCCCGCCATTCATTTTACGATCCATTCAGTGCGAGACAGGAAAATCAGACTCTATTGTTTAGCCAAACGAGTTGTGTACCGTCACAGTACGTCCGGTAGAATGGAATCCAGTCGTTTTACATTTTCGGGTTTTTTAAATTGAAAAATAATTTTTGGCATTCGGAAATTGATTCTGAATCTCTTTGTGATAGTTGGTGAATTCTAATATTTTATCATTGCATCCGGTCGAATAAATAAAATATGTTGATTGGGGCTCTCCAGCGTTGTCGGTAAATAAGAAATGACTTTTTCAGGTCTAGAGGGGATTTTCTCGAACGCCGATACGGCGTTTTTCCCCCGGTTCTCGCGTAAGCGCTTTCCGCCGGCGTCACAGCGAAATGAAGCCCGGTTATGATTAAAGCATGAGCGACGTCCGCTCTAACGGTGGATCTGAAATATGCCGGAGTCGTACACATTGAAAAGCGGGGCCCGGTAAGACCCCCCCCCCCACCGGTTAATGAGCGTGCGTTTTGTCATGCTAATAAAGCGGGAACGGAGCTCGGCCGAGGCCCGGACATATGTCCCCGCTTTCTTTTGAAAAGCCGCGGAACAAGGCACAGCAAAGGCCTTTTGTGCTGTCCCCTCTTGGAAAGGAGCAGCCAGCTTTGGATACTGTTGTTAACGTTTGCAAATCATACCGTGGCCCGGCATATTATCGGCATGTACGGTCATATCTCCGGAGGCAGTTCTGTAATATATCATCGAGGCCATATTTAAAAACGAACGGAACAAATAAAATTGTTCCGCACAATCGAAATTCGATTTTCCCGCGGTTAAAACTCGCCTCAAAGGGGCGCAAATTAATTTTCTACCTCGGAGCCACCCCACTGCCGAAATTTTCGCTCAGTCAACACAACACCGAGGGGTTTGCCGGGGATGTAATCGAAACCGTGGGGTGGGGAAAAATTCCCTCGACCCCGATCAAGGAAGACAACAAATAAAAGAAAAGTGGAAGGGCGAGTGCGGCTGACAGGAGGCCGCATCGCCGGGGACCCGCACCCGACCCGATACGGCCCTTTTAAGGGCCACCAACTCGATTGAGGTGCCAATAGGGCGAAAGATTTAATTAAGGAACCAATTAAACGCGGGGAAAATAGCATTTTCCCGTCCGCGGAAGGGGTCGCACGGGCCAGTACATGCGCACGGCACAAACATAATTATACAGGTCGGAACAGGCTGAAAAACCGACGTCCCTCCGCTCTTTTTCATGGGGGGGGGGTGTTCAATTACAGGTTCCGCGGGGGGAGGAAAATTGAGTTTGAACAAATTCTCGGACTCCGCCCCTGTAACGAAATTCATCGTTGACCGACTTCAAAAACGAGAATGCCGTTTCATGTCACGACGGACAGTAACTAAAATTATTGTAAAGCGTAACTGTTGTTGCATCAAATATATAAGCCAATCTGGCGCTATAAGTAAAACGGTAAAAATCATTCTATCCCCTTATCTTACTTCTAGAGAAAATTCCGCAGTTCAGACTTCTTTTTCCGAGCCTGAAATAATGAACGAAAGGCAGATAAAAAATAAGGTAATGACTACAGTGTTACATAACCGTTAGTGTGGCTGCTGTTATATCGTACACTTTTATTTTGCTTAATGAGAGGCTGAGCTGAGAAGCTCGGACAAAAGTTGCGGAGTCGACAGAAATTCTGATTACTCCGTAAAAAGCCGTTCGACAAAAGGTCAATACGCCTAGAGACAAAACCGAAATGGAAATGCTTAATGAACAGTTTCACCGCGTTGCCTCCTGACTGCCGCATGTCAGGAGGCTAATCAGTATCCTATTCACTTCGTCGACGATTATAAGCGGCGAGAATAAGAAGTTTCCGTTTGTCACCTTCTACTGAATCCCGGCATTTTAAAAACTAATTCGTCAGCAGGACGACGCGTCTCGGGACTCGGTCGAAACTACTCCGGGGAATTTTCCACCTGTGAACTACACAGGGAGGAAAAATATTTGCCGGGGCCGTCCCGCTTTTTGCGGCCTCGACTTTTTTCGTTGACCCGCTCTTATTCATTGTCCGTTATCTCAGAAAAATCTGAGCTCATTTTTCCCGGGACGAAAAACAAAAGGTTTTTGGCGGAAAAAACTTGCTTCCGAACTAGTGAGGCATTTGTAACGGCTATGAGTTCCCCCCCCCCCCCCCCTCGAAGGGCGGATATTGGCGTGGGCTCTGAGCCAACTTTATCGGAAAAACCGATATCGATGAGCCCGTACGATTATTCATTATGCCATGAAATTATAATCGACCAGTGCCGAATTTTATTAATTTCAGAAGGCCTTATAATTTTTGAAGCGATATTTCATTTTAAAAGAGTTTTCTTTCGCTTTTTGAAATCCGAGTATTGTTCACAAAACTAGACGTGAAACAGTGGCCTAACCATTCTCGGGAATGATGGATCAACGCCGGAAACGCGATAAAGTCTGGAATTCAGCCGTTTACAGATAGGAGCGACGGGAGCATGACAAGGTCGAACCGAGAAACAATAACATTAACGAACCACATTTCCACAACTCTAGGAAGTGCGCGAATCAAGGCGAGCCCCGCAATAATTTAAAACCAAAAAAAAAAAAAATCGCCGTTTCACAATTTCGCCGGGAAAGATTCACGGGATATTAAGTTTTGAATCCGTTTAATTAAGAAAATGCCCGGGGAAAGGATATAATAATGCAAAATCCACCGACCTCCAACCCCTCTCTGGGCGAAAATCAGATAAAAAAGGGAATTACAACGGTTAATTGGCGTTTTGCGAATCACGGTCGGTTTGGCCGGGGATGGGGATGACGGGGGTCGGTCGGTGGAAATGCCAAGTTCTTCGAGAAAGTAATTTCCTTTGTAGAAAGGGCGGGTCGGATTAGGAGCGCGGGGGTGGGGGCATTTGTTCTGTTTCGGGGAAATTTTCGCACCGTGGGCGGTCCAATTAATTTCGAGACGCGGAGACTTTTTTAAGGCGTTTTTAAAAAAAATATCCGGGACATTTCGGCAAAGAGGGTTTCCGCTCCAAGAAATGCCAGCTGGGGTAAAAGGGGCGCCGCTAGAGATGTTAGCGGACACGATTACCACTCTATGCTGAAATCGAATGAGACTGTCGAAATCGTAAATATATGCTTCTTATCACTTCATCGTGACATATAACTCGAACAAGGATAAATAAAATATGGGAATAGGCAGATCTAGCCTATTAAGTTCTAGATTAAGCTTAATGCATGAAATACGCCTTTGTAACCTGATTACTAATAGTTCAGTAACAGTAACTAGTAAGTGTTACTGTTACATGAGAAAGTGACAGTGCAGTGAGGATGCCCAAAAAACATCCAAAGTGCTAACAGTGACTAACACCGCTACTGAAGATGGCGAGCAGCCGAAACCGGTCTAGCAAAAGACCAAACCAGCGAGAGGAGACAGAAACATCACGAACCTACAGTATTCCAACCCCTCGCAGACCACAAAACAGGGATATCAAATTAGTAAGTGTTAGGTTTTACAATAATTCTCGATTCCCTGCTTCTCAATCAGCTGATATATATTTTCTGTTCGATCTCCCGAACAATAGCGACGCCGTAAAATAGACAGGTTATTATCGCCGATACATTTCTGTAGAACACAGCGTTTTTCTCCCCCCTAAGGATTTAATATTTCAGATACAATCCGCAGATATATTTAAGGCCGTCACCGAAGAGGGGGGGGGGAGGGTTTCAATCTGTATCGGAATCTCGAATGGTAATAAGCGAAATTTTCCCCCCCAGTGTTTTATAGCGCAGTGCCTCTTTTAAAGGCCCCGAGGATTGTTTCACCCGTTTAACGGTCGGAAGATAGGCATCTTCCTTCGTTCCTCTCTTCGACCTCGAAAAAACGGCGCACTTCTGAATAATACATACGCGGGCGCGTATATACAGGCGCGGTGAGGGCTCATTTACCGTTTTAAAAACGCGGCGCGACAAAACGCGTCCCGCGGGACATTTACATGCGGGTCAAAATGGCCGACAAAACGGGGTCTGCGGGAACGCAAAAATCATTTGTCCGAACAGGCTTCCTCCGACTGAAATTGCGTAATATTTTCCAACTGGAATGCATTGTCCGCAAACAGAATTTGCCATAAAGTCAACAAAAATAGATTATACGTTATAAAAAGTTATCTCTACACCATTCGCTGTTAGAATAGGCCAAAAATAAATCTATAATCAGCTGCAATAACAAAGTAGAAAAGAGATTTTCAGAAAATAGAAATCTGTTTTCAATTTTACGACTGTGAGGTTTCGGTAATCCCCCGAATTTTTTTTTGGGACACCTTCTTGGTTATATAATCCCGTCTATAGTGCCCGAAACCGGTCTAGGCGTGGAATATGATCGATGATAATTGATAACAGTGATAATATCTCAGGCTCAAAAACGACTGCTTGAGGAATAGTGTAACACCCACATTTTCTGTAGATCCTAACCCCCAGCGGTCCTGTAATATCCTACTCTCGCGTATTGACCGGAGTCAACGCTCGAAGAGAAGCTATCCCTCCAGGACCTCGGTATAACCCTTTAAAAATAAATATACTAGCAGGAAAAACGATACGGTACTTGAGGGGTTGGATCTCTGTGCAGGTGGGAATTTCTGAAGTAACGAAAGGATTTCATATTGTAAAGAGGATAAGAGTCTTTGGGTTCCCGTGAACAGAACAGAATGAATCCTGTCGGCGTAACATGGCGTACATTAAAGCTTATCGCCGCCACTTCCTCCGGCTGTCTCAATGGGATAACGAAATTATTTCCAGCCTTTTCGCCGTTTTTTTCTATTTTTCCGCGGCCGTTTCATTTGCGAACGCGGGCCAATTACGGCATTCCCCGTGCGGCCATTTTTTCCTCCTTTTTTCTGCAGTTTGTTCGTTTCGACCGTTTTTGTTGTTTTCTTTTGTTGTCCTGCCATTATCCTACAGGAAACAATAAACACCCCCCCCCTCCCTTGTTTCGAAACGCCGGTTGAACATGTCTCTAAAATACACACAGATAGTATATTGCAGTTCGATTGCGCATAATGCAAACTAAATTATACCGAAGCTGATAACTTTAGTTTATCAATCGATATCGCTTAATGCCTCATACGCCGGACCCGCTCATTGAACAATTAATTCTCTAAGAACGGATGCGTCTCCAGAACGCCGCAAACATTTCAAAGTTCTGAAATCAACTTCGCGCGCAGTCCCCACTATTCCTCATATTAAACCTACCGGTAATTTTCCCCTCTATCGGCTGAGCTCATACCTATTTTGCGAATGTGTATTACACAATATCGCTTTTAATTATGGAACTAGAAATTAATTAATTTTCATCCTTGAACATTGCAACGCGGATGCGCCTAGACGTCCGGCCTCGAGTCCATTAGTTTTGCATTTATATACTCTTCGCGCTGATATATAATTGTCCAATTTGTTTAGTATGAAAATCAGTGTAATTACAGCATAAACAAACTATTAGTAAGGTATGCGAGTCGGGCGATGAATATCTATGATTATAGTAAATCTAATCAACCAGTTTTCATTATTGGCTTTGTAAGTGTACGAATTTCAGCAAAAATGTTGCAAATCGCCTATTTGATTTTAAGATGGACAGAAAAACACATGATTAATGATCATGATTGTGAGTTTTGAATAGTCCAATGAAATATTGTATTTCTAATATATATACAGTAGTATTCAATGCTCAAGATTAATTCTCGTAGACGCAATTGGCGACAACCCGATGGCCATATCCTATTATTAATAAAATAGACAGCTCAGATCCATATTATGTCTGACCGGGAAGTGACATTTGGAGGGGGCGGTGGCGCAATAGCGTTCTCAAGATTTAAATGACAGCTTGCGCAACCCAGCAGGGTACAGAATCGCTGGCCATACCGGGCTAGTCGGCCTTTCGTCTATTTCTGTCGCTCGGACAATAACTCCGGTAATGTTGAAATCCGCATTAACAAAGAAACTACAGCCGTTAAAAAGTTTACTTCAAGTTGCTCTCCGATGTAAACTAATAGATATATTCTCGTTCCTAGAGAATTATCTATTTCCTAATGTTCAGCCTTTTCCTACACTACAGACAAATAAGATTTCTGGTTTTCAAGAAAAACCCCTTATTTGCGCAACTTAGACTGACCAATTATTCTATCCGTTAATGGTATACAGAGAGTAGAGAGGGATAGAATAACAGACAATACCGTCTATAGACAGGGCGGGACTAGAGCTGACGCCGGTTTCCTTGACTAATGGCCCTACCCACGCTCGAAAGCCAACATTTTTCTAAAGAGCCCACTCCTTATCACGCCGAGAACGTTGTTTACGCGGTTTTTACATCTGGCTCCGCAATAGGAAACGGCGGGACAACGCCTTCGGCACCGGCGTGCTTATTACACGCGAGGATAACCACTGAGGCGGATATTGTTGTTCGGCGGGAGAATCGATCGAGGAAGCCGTACCCGTTTCGGTATTTTCCTCAAACTGGGTTTATTATCAGCCTCGCAATCGACTATTCCTCAATACACTAGTTAGACAAAATCGAGGTTACACTGAAAAAGATTCTTGTCTCAGTATAAAACCAACAATAAGTCTTAAATCGGGTTAAAATTAATATAAATACCCAAAAAGCATTACGACGATAAATATAGGGTGTCCCAAAATTAGCGCAAGATTTGAATTTGCCACCATTCTTGCAGTAAACTTAGCAACCCTATTAAGAAAAAAACCATTTGACAGCTGATAGTTTAGGGTACAAATGGAGCGTTACACGATAGGACAACGTGTTTTCAATGTTGAACAATATTTCAAAAATAATGAACGTTTGGCAGCCACAGTTCGATTCAAATTTCACACACCCTATACAATAGATTTGTTGTGCTATTTAAATAATAAAAATATGATATTGATCTACATTAAATATTATTTTAAGATATAATTTTCCTAATGGTAGGATGGGGACCGCTGCACTAGATCATCAATTATTTCCTTCTTCTATGTCGGACTGGCTGTCTCTAAAAAGAAACCGGTCCTCCTGTATTTTTATTTGTGTCTCATTTGTTTCGCGGATAATTTTTATTCCGTTTCAAAATTCCGTTCCCATACAACCGTTTTCAGTGATTGTACAGGTCACGGCTGGGAGCCCGCGTGATCCCACCGCCGGGAGAACGATTCCTATCGCCGCCCGAAGCTCTACGCCTTGAAACTGAGAAGGCTATGGGCCAAATAATTGAGTCTTTGGCCGAATTGAAAGCGGATGAAATAGCGCCGGTGAAATATTATTGCTTTGGGTCGACGCTATATAGGAGTTTCGACGCGATAGTGGGGTGCCGTTGTGATTCTAACGCTAGTGAGCTGGTCTAGAGACAAGATTGAAAGTAGTTTTCAATTAATTCAATCTACAGAGCGGTCCAAAAAAATGTATCCACTGTTTAAAAGTCCATAACTTGAAAACTAATTGACGGAGTTGGCTCATTTTTCGTAGTGTTATAGTTTGTATATCGCCATACAAGCGTTGTATTGCGTTGTTCGTTTACATTCGATGAAATGAAGTCAGTTTTGAAGTGGTATTTCAAGTACGAAAACAATTTCGGACACCCACAGTGATATCTTTAAGTTGGACTTTAAGCTACACTGTCACCAAAAATGAGACAACTCCGTCAATTAGTTAGGCAAGTTATGGACTGTTTTGGACCCCTCTGTAAAGATTGAAACGATTTCCTCAACGCTCAAAACTGTTTAATGAGCGGACAAAATTCTTCGTCATCCCGAACTGATTTCTTATATCGTGGGATTCTACAGAAAAATTTGGTTAAAATGCAGAATAAAATTATTCTCGCCTCTGATAAAATAATAGGCGAGGTTGTATATCTGTTCCATTCGATATCGTGACGTCCACATTCAGGACACACATACCCTCTCGCGACCAATCCAAGATTCATACATATCTCAAACACTTTCCGGATTCTCATGCCGAAACTCCTGAAGAAATACAGACTCAACTTTCCATACCCACAAAAGGCGTCATGCTTCTATAATAATAATAATAAAAACAGTCGCCTACAGCGTAATGATTCAGATATCGATTATCAGTGGGGGCCCCCTATTCTGCATTTTGACCGAGAATTTTATTTAAACGACGATTTCTCTCCTCCAAAACGCCAGAAAATGATTCGGGCTCATAGTTTGAACAGCTGCACCTAGATTCCTTCGAGCCCCGCTAATATTTGATTTCTGTAAATCCACGGCCGGTCTCGAAACGCTCACGATCGCGCCCGTTACGTGCACTAAACCCGAATGATCGGGGACCGCCAATACAGCCTTTCTTTCTTTCGTCCGAGAGTCGTGTCTTTCCGTTCTGGTCTAAAAAAAAAAAGGAGAAGAAAATAAAGTAAAATCTTTACCCGTTTCTAATCCGCAGGTCCCGACCGCCGGTCACGAGTAGGCGTTCGCGTCCTAGCGCAGTACAGGTACAATATAATAAGCGCGGTAATTTATAGGAGCCCAAAGGGGCCGTTTGTTGGCCGGGACGGCTCCATCTCGGGACGAATTTCACAACTTTCCGAACGACGGCTACTGGAAATGCCGTCGGTTTTAATTTATTATTATTGGCCCCTCAGACTCTGACTTTATAAACAAAAAAAATTGTGTTGAAAGGCAATATAAAAGCGTTTCCAGAGAATTGCCACTGTTGAACACGGTATCAATTTCTCAATAACCGCGGGGAGAAATATGCTCAGCTAAATTCGTTCAATAACGGTTAGGGACACTGTGGAAGTATTCGGGATCCATTCGGCAAGGGTAGAAACGAAAAATTTCAGATAAACCCCGTCCCGAATGTGTCATTATGCATTATGCACCCGAGCGTCGTATAGGTCTAGAACTGGTTCTCCTGAAGTAGATATAATCCGTGAAATCAGTGGTGGTTTCATAAAAAAAAAGACCCCATTAATAGCACATAAAGGGTAATTGCGCACCGAAAAACAACGATAAATAACATTGAATGAAATGAAAATTTTACGAAAATTCAAATTTAGAATTATCCATGTTAGTAACAGGTATGTTACTGTTTTGTGGCCTGCGAGGGGTTGGAATACAGTAGATTTTTTGTGTTTCTGTCTCCTCTCGCTGGTTCGGTCCTTTGCCGAAACCGGTTTCGGCTGCTCGCCATCTTCAGTAGCGGTGTCACTATTGGCACCTTGGGTGTTTTTCGGTGTCACTGTCACTTGTACTGCCTGAAGATGGCGAGCAGCCGAAACCGGTCTAAGGAAGAGACCAAACCGGCGAGAGGAGACAGAAACGCAACAAATCTACAAAATAATCAACTCCACTTATTATTTTCCTAAGATCACGATGCTACAGGATTATTGCTGTAGAGAGATGTTTATTGTAATTCATTCAGCGAGCTATTTGCCGTTCTGATATCGTCCACCGCTGAAAATATCTACTTCGTGAAAAACAGTTTTCAATTTACACGATTCGAACAAACGAATTGAACAGAGGGATATCTGATGACGGCGTGAAACGTTACCGAGGCGAATAGCCGCATTAAAACCGACGCGATTTTCGTATCACAAATGGGCGGCGGGATGTGATACACGGCCGACATTCTCTATTTTCCCCAATCTGAAGTGGGGACCGGCAGAGAATGAAATGTGTGCATATGACAAGGGCGGGGGGGGGCTCTGGGTGCCTTCAATATTGTCAATGCTGCCAATACGCCGGCTAAAGCCCCACACACACACACCCTCCCCCGCCCGCCACCGGTATCGCTTAGATGAATTACCCGACATCCATCCAAATTGATCCGACGTCCATATGACACAGGACAAATGCTTTCCACGTGTTTTCATTTTCCGGGCTATCTGAAAGCGGAATCCGAACGCCGGCCCCAAACCGAACCGGACATCTCTATAACGACGAATGAGAAACCGATACCGAAAATCGGACGCGGCCGCTTCAATCAAATGACTTGTAACTCCCCCGCGGGCTCACGCATAAGGATCGCGGATAAATGATACAATACCCGAAAATAAATTCCTCCTTTTTTGGGGTCAAATTGGAAAATATACGTACAAATGCTGTATTTTTTTTCACATGTATTTCGTGATAAAAGGAACCGCCCAAAGATGGCACTTTTGACACAAGAACAATTATGGTCTAAGGGCTAAGAAGATCTCTGGGCCTTATGGCCTAGTGGAGCTCCAGGAACCGGGATTTTGCGACTTCGTCGACTGTTGAGGTCATGGTGGATTGTGCGGTTAGAAACATACCGGGAGCATTAAGGATGGTACGAAGGACATTGAAGGTTTCCAGAAGTATGTCCATGTCGGTTTAAGTATCGCTTTGTATATTGTCAGTTTGTTACTTAAGGCCAATTTTGATGTCCGTTTCAGTAATGGCCTTAAAAGTTTTCGGTTTAAGTCGATTCTTTTGAGTCGGGTATTGGGACAATCGGCTGTTCACCAAATAATCCGGATTTTCTGTACCGCGCCTAATAAAATTGTCCGGAGAGAGGTTTTAATTAAAATTAGAAGGGGACCGAAACCTGCGTTTAGGCACCAATAAATCCTGGGAGAATCACTGTTTAACGCCGACTTATTGATCCCCCGGTGGCCGTACGGTCCCTTCGGACAGGGGGGGGGGGCCGCATTAAACATTCAGCCGGCGTAGAAACGCGAGCTGAGCCCTCCCACGCCTTTACAGGTACAAAACCTACCGGGCAAAAGCCGGGCCATTGTCCTCAAACATTCAATAAGGAACCACCGCCGACCGCGCGGACGAGGGAATTATTTAAAAGAAAAGAAAGGGAGATAAATCTTCCGATTCGCGGGCACGAAAGGATGCGATTAAATTGTAAAACGAGACGAGGGGGCTGATTAGCATTCGATGAATATACGGCTCCGCGTTGCTGGCACGGGTTTTCCTGGAAATCATTTTAATTGATGACAATCCATTGATTATTGTCTCGTACTTCAAATGTTAATCAATGCTGTGTTGTGGCCAATTCGCTATATCAATTTTATAAGGTGTGAAATTTAAAAAAAAAAATGTTACGCGCATTCGTAAGTTACCGACAGTTCGGCGGGGCTGGATTGAAGTCCTTTAAAACACCCACACGGAAAATGATTACGAGTAGAAGCAGTTATGAGATAAAATCAGCCTGTACCGAATTATTGAGGCCTGCGGAACCCAGAAATGAGATTATTGTCATAAATACACGGAATATTAATTTTTAAAATAAAAACAGTACTTTATTATAATAATTTGAATTCTAAAGCCCCATGTTGTGGGTTCGTGGTGTTTCTGTCTCCTCTCGTTGGTTTGGTCTTTTGCTAGACCGTTTTCGGCTGCTCGCCATCTTCTTTGGATTAACAAAATCCAACCCAAATAAGACAAACATAATTCCCCATTAACAATAACAATATGCGTATATATAGAACTGGCAAACACTACAGTACAAGTGACAGTGACAGTGCAGTGAGGATGCCCCCCGAAAAACATCCAAAGTGCCGACAGTGACTAACACCGCTACTGAAGATGGCGAGCAGCCGAAACCGGTCTAGCAGAAGACAAAACCAGCGAGAGGAGACAGAAACACCACGAACCCACGGTATTCCAACCCCTCCCACAAAACAGGTGTATTAAACGATTTACGTGTTCATTAAATATGATTACTGAAAACAGAATCGATACAAGATATTTAAGAAAAATTGAATATCATATCGTCACAATCAATGGCCGGCGTAATAAACTAACGACGACCCCGAAAAAAATACATTAAATTGACGTTTTATTTCACCCGAACTAACGCACGGTTATTGTTTAAATGGACGACAGGGGATAAATGTAAATTGCGCTCGTTCGAAGGCCCCGCTTCGCGACAAAAACTCCGGTTCCGGTCGGGACTGTAAATGACAAAAAATTTATAACAAGTGCCACTGTCTGCGGGTAAAAAATTATTTAAAAAAACAGGGACAGGAAAATGATCGAACACGATCGGCCTGCCGGACTGTATTACCCGCACGGTTAGGGATATTTAAACCGTGGAGTATAACTGTGGAGGGGGTGGGCTAATTAATTACCGCGAGGGGTAGGGGGGGGGGAGCATTAATTGTACCGCTCCCAGCCGCCGGTATAATCGGGCGGTATAATCGAAGGTAATCAGGTAATACCCCCCCCCCACCTTATACCCCACAGTCCCGATCCACCAGGAGGGGGGCGGGAGCCCCAACCCTAGTATATTTACCGACCGCTCAATTATTCTGATTGGTTAATAACATACATTAGTGGCTCTTGGTGTGTACTGAGGGGGGGGCCAATAACGGGAGCCCGCGCGACCCCCCAATAACGTCCGGGTTATTCGCGAACCGGAATAGAAATTCGCGGACGCCAATGTTTTTTTGCCGAAAATTCCGCCCGGTTTGTTACAAGAGCGGACCCGAAGTCTCTCACATTTCTTCAATTATTAGCCCAATTGAGTATACTCGTATATTGTATCATGAGTGCGTTAATATTCTGAATAAAAAATATTTCGGGTCAATCTATAAAACTTAGCTATGTGTAAGTATCTATCAACTTTTTTTTGAATGGGAAATAAATTCGATACAATAATGTACTCACAAATCGTGTCACTCCCAGAACCCATCGCAGAACGCCTGCGATACAAATATGAAAATTCATCGCATGAAATATATTACGGGCGTTAAAATATTATTCCTAAATACTGTAAAATATTCCGGACGATATTATAGGGATTAAAATAGAAATTCGAAATTAATAAATGTCAGAATTAATAAATATAAATGTCAGTTCATCCGAGGAATGTTCAATATTTGCTACCTAATAAAGAGGTTGTATATTTTAAAGCACAGAAGGGATAATGTACGGAGGAAATTTTCAAAAATTGGTGTTTTTTAAACTGGAGCAACCAGGAAAAATACCATATTCCGTATGCGGCAAAATTCTTACATTTGGAAAATCGTGCGATTGTTATATTTTATTGGGCCATATTTACCGGTACTCTTTCGGTTCGCTCTCCAAACTTTTCTGAATTATTTTTACCGCTCTCGGGGTTCAAAGGTCAGCGGAAACACTCTGTCGGCGGTACAGCGATTACCAAACCAAAGTGAAGCATTTCGTAAGCCGAATGGTAGAATGGGACACAAAAGGCACGGGTTGCGAGTGTCGAACTCTTGACCCCTTCCAAAAGAGTACCTTAGCTATTTATTTCACGCTATTTTGGGCTAAATGTGTCAACCGAAGCTGTTGAAAAACTTACGATTGTCTCTAGTCATCTTCTCGGGCTTTAGAAGCAGTTCCGAGGCATTAAAAACTCCCTGGATCCGAAACTCTATATTGGTATTCAAATTTTTCCTTTCGTGTAAAGTGGAATAAACAATTTTCTCGGAAGCGTCCTTCGACCTGAACACGGCGTCCGAACGTTCATCAACTGGGGTCCATTTATTTATCATCGCCCAGAAAAAAATTAACCCGCTTACATTACCAGACAGATATTCCGAACAAAACAATTTGGCATCGAATGAAAGAAATATATATTTTTTAAAGTAAAGTGTAGCTTTACTTTGCGTTTCTGGGCCCGATTAAATGCAAGGCGTCTCATTCTAAAACATCCAATATGCGTTTTTATACGCTGATATAAGATTGCCGAAAAATTATACAAATAAGATAAGATCGTCAGAAAGTAGTTCTGTAGGACTCTACAGTCCAGTAGATAAAATGGGCGATATTTCATCCAGTTTTATATTACGCTGCAATGGACAGTTTAAATATTTTTCTCACCCTCGGTGGCCTGCACGTTCCCCAACCGATTATACAGAGGTACGCTATGTATGTTTGGGGGAATGAAATTGCGAGGGATGCACTTTAGAACCGTACAGAAGGCAAAGAAGAATAAGGAGAAACTTCGTTGGCGGTTGGCTTTCATGACGAAGCCAAAGGTTAACGGACTGTGGGCGTTGCAGGGGCCCGCGGACAAACTAGTTACCGTGCTTTGAGAACCTGTTCTTAGAGGAACTCCCCCATTTGAGATTTCGAACCGATACGTCGGGCGGAATAAGAAAAAAAGGAATCACAAAAGCGAAAGAAAAACAGAAAAAGAAGTAAATCTCGGTCTCGGATCAACGTGCACCAATTATTCTTGTTTCCCTGCAACCGAAGCACCTGTGAGAACGCATATTAAAAAAAAAACAAAATTATAAGATATTTAGCCTCACGCATACAGAATGATAGATTTGAACACATAGAATACAAAACACGTTGATAAAAATGTAAATGTTTATATTCATTCCGTACAGTAATATGATGAGATGCACGTATCAGGGGATGTAAGGCGATAAACCTAATAACTTTCAGCATATTTTAAATTATTTTTATAGTAATACAAGTTCTGAATATCTAACTAAAAATGGTGTATTACCCTACAAAATAATATGCGTTGGAATATTATCCTCTAGAACGAACATTCCATTGTCACGACAACAACGTCAGTTAGAATCGGGGCATATGTATTTAATAGTAAACAGAAATAATAAAAATATAGTCGCATCTTCGTTATCTTGTTTTACGCTTGAACAAGTCAATATATTTTAATGTAATGAATAATTATTGATTGATGGGACATTTGTTGTGATAATCCGAAAATTTCAATAATCCATTAACCCGATACTTTAACGGACTGATTTAGATTTGAGAATTTATTCCTCAAAACGAAAATAAATTTCTCGGAAGAAAGGGATGGGTTCGGGAGACGATGACCCGACGCATCCCGAACAGGAACTGAAGGAGGAGAAGCGGGAGTCCGAACCGGATCTATAAATAACTGGCTAAGATAATAGCGTCGACTGAGGGACTAGTACTTCTTAGTAATATATGCTCTCTTGCGCCTCACTGAGGGCTTAGTTGTTCAGAACGGCCGTCGGCATTCCGCTTCCAGTTCTTCCGACGCCCTTGTCCCTTTACCGAGGGAATTTGATTCAGGTTGGACCCGACGAACGTCGCAAACGGTAAATTCGGGAATTACCGACAATGAACAATTCGGTAATGACTCGCTTTTTCAAGCAATGAAGCAACGAAGCCGGTTCCCTTTGTTTCCTGCTGGGATTCTTACCTCCGATGCCGGCGCAACAGGTTCCGTATTCAGTCGCAACTAAGTTAGAACTAAGTCATCATTATTGAAATTACGTAGTAATACTAATTAAGGTAATTGCTTAGCGACCCGCGAAGTATTTGTCTCCAATCGCTCGCTGGGTTAGGACAGTCTGAGGGTGTGGAAACTGAAGAAAGTAAGAGCGAGATTATCCTCCGAAACCTGAACTGAGCACAGGTAACGTGTAATTTAATGTGTCTCTGTAATTTAACGTTTTGTTCGTCGACGACTTACGAACAAAAGGGTCGACGAATTTACCCCGGGCAAACAAGATAGTTAAAAAATTATCGGAGCCGGGCCGCGATAAGCAATAAAGTGTACAAAGGGGCCGGGGAGGGGGCGGAGGGGGGCTGCAGGGGTAAAAAAAGAGAGAGAAGCGCGGTAAATATTTCCGTGGGAGATTAATTTTTAAAGGCACAGTTCAGGAGATAAACCAACGGGAAAAGGGATTTACGCAGAGCCGTAAAACCCGTACCGCGGGGATAAGACATTAGGCGCGGGGGGCGGGATATTTACGGCAAAAAATAACCAGTTCCTTTCACACGAGGACACCGCTTTCTGGTCTTTCAGCAGCGTACGGGAAATATTGTTCTCTTGTCGGACAAACGAGGGCTGTCTAGTGCCGGAAGTATGTCAGGGGAGTAGTAGGTGTAGCGAGATTGGGATATTCATCTTTAAGAAGCTCGTAACATTTTAGTAATTATTTGACAGTAATTTATTTCAAACATCTCGCATTGTTTATATACTATTGAAAATACCACGAAGATCTTAGTTGGTAACAATTTGGACATTCCCGATGAAATTATAATGGGTTGACAATTAAGTAATTGCGGAATTCACCAACAAGTGGCGTTGTACATATTTTTAAGTACGTCAACATCTTTGCACAGATAAAATTCTCCGATATGTTATTATTTGGTCCTTTCTGAAACATTCGGTATCAAAATTACATTGACCGGTTGCATTTTGTGTGTGTATAAAAAGCTAAAACACGGTGAACCGAAGTGAGCATTTCCGTCATATTTTACTTTTTTGTTTTCGCAAAGGTGTTAATACCTCACAGGGTCATAAAAAGTTGTACGCTGTGTACGGTGATGAAATACCGGTTTGCGAAATTCCGGTCGGGGGATTTTTCATTAAAAGACGAGGACTCTGGACGTCCAGTGGAGGTCGATGATGACCGAATGAAGACCATTATCGATTCGGATCGCCATAGTTCAACAAGGGACACTGCTGAATGTATCTTATACGTGCATACTGTGCAAAGATGTTGACGTACTTAAAAATATGTACAACGGCACTTGTTGGTGAATTCCGCAATTACTTCGTAGTCAACCCAATATTTAAAATTTTTAAACGATCTGTCGATTTACAGATGAAAGAGAGTTGCTGTTTTACCCTTAACGTATGCAATATGATGGGACGGGAACCTCCGAACCTGTAACGCGATTCTGCAAATATCAGAATCGGTCTCCCCCTGAGGAAAATATCGGCACATCCGCATTGCAAGCGGGGCCGACGGCGTTGTTGTGGGTATTTACTTCCCTTTAATTAAGGCCGGGCGTGTGTAGTGGAGTAATTTGACAAATTAAAGGGTTCTGGAGGATAGGGCAGTGCCTACCGGATTGTTCTTCCGAAACCTCCCGCAGGTAAACCCCCGCGTGGGGGTGGCGCCAAACAATGCCGGCCGGGGGTTGAAAGAACCCCCCCCCCTCTTCAACCCCCGGGGAATTGTTAATTCACGAGTGCCCTAAGTAAAGCCCCAGTTTTAAAAGGGGTGGGAGTTTTGGAACGGGGCTGGGTGGGGGTTTAGGAGAAGTTACACAGAGCTTTCCGCTGGCCACCGTTAACACAAAAGGAACCCTCCTTTTCCTCTTTACTTATTCATCCTTTCTTTTCCTCTTTCTTTCCACTCCTCCTTTTTTCCACTTCCTTTTCTCTCTTTTTTTTTTTAATTTTCCGACCCGCGCTCAATGTAAATGACCGTCCCGACGCGGTGGTCACTGATGAAATTGAAGGATGAAACGGGGGGGGGAGGGGTGGGCGATGTTTCTAGACTGCGGAATAATTACAAACTTAAGATAGTCGGTTCGTGTTTTACTGTGCGCATAATTACTGCAGGGACAATTGGGCAGGACCGAAACAAGTTTAGCATTAACCAAAACCTGAGCTGAGTAGTCATGCATCAATATTTGGTCGAAACGATACCTAAAGAACTCAAATAACTTATGGAGACAGAAAATCAAATTTGATTTTTTCCCCTTTATTTTTGTACAATAAACTACTTATAGTTGTTAGCACAATGGTTGAATGCATTGTTTTTCCGCGCCAATGACTAAGGAGATCTCTAGGCGTTAAAGCTGACGCGAGGAGGATAATGGATGGAAGAGAGGAGAGGGTCTGAAGGAGTGGATTAGGATGAGGAGAAAGGCGGGAGTGGAACTTTTGCGACTTCGTCGACTGTCGGTATGTTGAGGTCATTGTGGATTGTTCGGTTAGCAACATACCGGGGAGAATTAAGGATGGTACGAAGGACTTTTGATCAAATTTGAGAAGGAAGATTTCTAGTGAGGGATTGGAGTCCCTTGGTGTACTCGATCTTCCGGTGTTAGCGTGTGAGATTACTACGGGTACAATTCGTATATAATGTCTGTGTTGACTGAAAGGTCTATCGTTCCGTTTCGAACTTGGTCCCACTCGGTGAAATTGATCGGGACGTGGACAGTGCACAAGTGCGGACGAGTGCACTTGAGGGGCGATCGAATCGGACTTGATTGGCGTGGAGGGCGATACGTCCGCGGCATGCAGGGGGGGTCCGAACTACCCGCGGAAACCAATCAAAGCCGGTTCATTCCCTGTCTGTCTCTCTCTCTCTCTCTCTCACTCTCAGTAGGGCGCTATTTCAAAAACAGAGCCCCGTACCGGTGACAGACAAAGGTCCGCGACTGAATTTATGGCTGCGCTAAGATCATGAAGATCATGTCCGCAATGCGACCTGACCCTGCCTTCTCAAATATCATAATCGGACAGCACAAACGGGACTTTTCGCGGGAATTTCCTATGATTGGGTCAAAATGAAGATGTATTTTCAGAGTGGTCTGAAGGGGAATCGATACGCCCGCGAAGATGATGATCTCATGGCGGGGTGACGTCATACGGGCCGCGAACGGTCGGTGCCTGCTCAAAAACCGGAGTCCCGAATATTTTTAAACGCCGAGTTCATCGGCCCCCAAGAATATAATTTTAACACGGAATATATGAATGCGACAAAAAGGATCGTTGACAATTAGTAGTCTCATAGTACTTAGCAAAGTTCAATACGTTATATCTATAATTGGGAATGCTGACGCATACAGGATGACATCAAGATGGAGAACGTTTAACCAAATAATAATTGTCCAGTAGTTCTCTGGCTTAAATGCGGCCGGGACTTACCCCTGTAAGTTAGGCTCTATCGGATGAAAACTCCGGATAAAAACCCTGGGGTACCGATAGAGGGCCGTCTGCAAGTGACCGTTTTACAAATCGCGCGGACTCCTTCCCCCGAAAATAAATTGTTGTTCGGGATCGTTGCCGGGGGCCATTTTACGGGCCCTTCGATCCGGACCGCCGATGCGGGGAAACGCTGTCGGGGCGCTGAGCTGGGATGGGGGGGCCTCCTGAGAACCACGAGATAAGCGACACCGCCATTATACACAGACGGCCCCAAAACCAGCCTCTATACACGCGCACATAACACAAGTGACGAGATGAGATTAACTAAAACAATAAAAATAAAAAATATTTTAAGACACCGCAGAAATATGGCAGTTTCCACCCGCAACGCAGTGGATTTCTGTCGTAATATTCACTACATTGCTAATCAAATATTACATGGCAGTCATATTTATTATCTCTAGTCAAGGTATGAGGAAAGTCAAGATAGGTTCAGTGGTAATTGAAAATAATTCCTAGAACAATAAAAAGTTAATCATTTCATTTATTCATAACGTGACGGACGTCATATTATATTTTAAACGCTTCGGTAGATAAATAATTCCCGGCGGTTTTGAATTCAAAGCCGGTCAAGAAGGGTATTTACAAGTCATTACCACGAACCGACTCCGTGCTTCGACTTCGGATAGGATCGCTCTAGAGAATTGCACGGATTGCGCGTTGATGTCATTCGGACATTAGAAATGAACAGCGCGTCCACCCCGGACTTTAATACACGCGCTTCGGGCTTCGCGAATTTCGTCGCCCGAAAAACAGAGTTCGACCGGAATTTACATTCGGTGGCCCCAACTTGGGGCGATTTGAAAGTCGAAAGCGTCCGTTAAATATTTCTTCTACGCGGGAATTCCGTTCCAATAGACCGTCCGGGGTTCGGGTCCACTTCGATCCGGGTACGCGCCGGTGTACACAAACGGCCCTTCCAGCCGCCGCCCTCCGACCACTAATTAATGCTAATGAACACTAATCAGCGCCGACTGAGACTGTTTAGTGCTCGTTAGGCCGAGAGGTAAAAGAGGGCCACGGCCCGAACCCCCGTCCATTGTCCCCCCTCGTGTTTTATTTTCAATCCCCGTTCTTCATTTCCGTGTTGGGACGAGGTTGAGCGTGGGACGAGGGCTTTTTTTCCCTCCCCCTTCAAAATGTGTTCGTCGACACCGTTTCTCGTGTTCGGGCGGCGGGGGCGGGAGCAGACCGAGGCCCTTATTTCCGTCGGCCGTCCTTAAGGCGGGACCGGTTTCACGGTACCCGCAGAAACACAGAACCACACTGTGGTTTATGGTCCATTGTCCAAACGGAATATCGAGAAGCCCCGCTTTAACAACCTACGTTGTTATTCACAAATTGATTTAACTAAACCAGTCCGTTCCAACCGAAACACAATTCAAAGCAAACGTACTGGCGAGTAAAGAATGGAATAAAACGCTCTAATTTATACCGGGGTCAGAATAAAAGTTACCTTAAACGGTAGATGACATCTAGAATGTTCCACCTCGGTCGGAGAACATCGTTTCTACGTTAGATAACCCAGATTCGTAACGAAATACGATATACAAGGTGTCCAAATATGCCAATATTTGGTAGTCAAAAAATATGCGGACCGAGAGATTTGTGTTCGGCCCTCGTTCACGTCCAGTGAACACACTCGACCTCTTTCTCAGAAGTTATAAAGAAAAAAAAAGTGGAGAAAAAACGTTTAAAAGACCGAAGCAACGGGTCTTTGCAGATGTAGAGGCCCTTGGGGTGTGCGGTCGGTTCTGCTGAGAGCCATATGTTTTTTTCATCAACCCCGGTCTCAGTCGTCGAAAGCGGCTTTCATTGATTTGTTGGGTGACGTCAAACCTGAGGCCTCCTCCGCCTCCTCCCACTCCACCATCAACCCTCCACAGACATCAAATGGGCTTGTTTTCATGCCGTGTGTTTCGTCCCACTTACCGAATGTACTCCGAAGGGGATATTTCACGTCGCCACTAAATACCATCCCAATACCCCCGCGACTCGAAGGAATCGACCGTAAATTAGGACTACCAAAAATGGTCATTGCTGAAACAAAATTCCTTCCTACCATCCACGCTTACTGGTAATTTTCGAATCAGACCATTTGAAAACGATCTCGACATAACGACACTTGAAGTTTTAAAAACCTGGCCTAGATCTCGTCGGATACAAGTTTCATCACTTGTTGACGTTTTCATAAAGGCCGATTGTACAATAAATAAATGTAATAATAGTCAAGCATTATTCAGGCCGGTTCTATAAAGTCCAGCAATATATTACTGACGTACTACTGCCTGTGGCGAAAAGCCGAAGCAGGAAATAAACTAGGCGATTGGAGATAGTAGAGAGGCAAAGGATAGTTTGATGGTATTACAGACAAATATAAATTCTCAGGCCGCCCACTGAGCGATCTGTTAACGCCGCATTGTTCAGAGATACGAGCCATCAACGTTGTCATCTTAATGGGTTCGGAATATCATCAATTAGAGAAAGGCTCACACAATATAATTCCAGTGAGCCTGAAAAGGATTAGCCTTTGTAAGGCCGGCTTGCCCCAGTACTTAGGGGGGGTTTATAAATAATTGTATATTTTTATATATCAACAATAATTTAATAAATTAAGAATTAATATAAGATTCCGTTAACCGCCGCCTCTATCTAGTGCAGGGAAAATGCCGCCCGCGCCTCAGAAGAGCGAGTCGAAGAGATACGATTATTGCGCTTTTAGCACGCAACTAAGCTACCGCACATGACCGTAGATCGTAACCACCTTATCTTGAAAACCCCCCCCCCCCGTACGCTGAAGCGGGGTTGGCAAACATAGGTGAATCACCCCGACTCGGTTTTACGCGCCAGTATTTAAAGCCGGGCGTAAAAGTGCCCCGCAGCACGCACTTTATCTAAACTGCGGTAACGCTAATTTATACCGCATTTTCCCCGGGCTCGATGCAGGTTTTTTCCCCGCCGCTCTTTATCGGAGGGTCCGCTCGCCGGAGTCGGACGGGGGGGTGGGGGGATGGGAGGAGGGGCGGTAATATCGACAAGGAGGGCAAAAACCCCCCCCCGCAACCCCGCCGAAGCAATTTGAGAGACCGCAAAGGGGAAGCCGGTGATTGATGAGAACCGGGCTCTGATGCATTACCTGCCGGCGACATTGACCGCCCTGTTCCCCCCCGGTTTCGGGGCAAGAAATAATACATTTTTGACGCGCTCTTGCCTTCAATATTGAGTCGGGACGGGGCATCTAAGAAGGGAGGAAACGCGCGCTACAGCCGAATTCGATGGGGTATAAAAAGTAAGACATTTATAGGGAGAGACATCAGATAATTTTTTGACCCCTGTCTTTACTGAACATATTTTTTTTATTATTTGTACAATCAACTACATATAGTCACGTTTTTTCCACGTGAATGTCTCGATAAAAGAGATCACCCAATGATGTCACACGAGCAGCTTACGGCATCGGACTAAGAAGATCTCTAGGCCGGCGGGGCGATAATGGATGGGTAAGAGAGGAAAGGGACTGAACGAGTGGATTGGGATGAGGAGAAAGGCGGGAGTGGAACTTCAGGAACCGAGATTAAGCGACTTCGTCGACTGTCGAAGTCGACCATGACCATCCATGTTGAGGTCATGGTGGATTGAAACATACCGGGGATCATTAAGGATGGCGCGAAGGACTTCTCTGGATGCGGGCGATGTTGGATTTCTTGGCGGAACACTAAGGTATGGCGTAGGGTGTGTACAGAACTTTTCGTCGTTAATAAAATAAGATTAGGTAAAACCAACCTTTCTAGTTCCGCAAGAACTTCAATACAGGGGAAAAACGTAATTTTTTGAATTCGAAGCGTTGAGCGGGCGACTAATTTCTGCGTCGGGGGCCATTATTGCTAACAGTTATTATTTCAAGGGCTCCCGGCGTCATAAGAAAAATGTAAGTTGCCCTTTACTAAATATAACTTTTTACGTCCGGGGAAAAACCCGCTGACGCTAACCGCCTTTAATTTGCGCGATAATGGCCCGGAAAAAGGAGGGAATTTTTCCACGGGGCCCGAGGAAAAGGGCAGACGGGGGGGTGATGCCTTGCGGTGTAAAGGGCACGAAAAAAATTGTGGACGGGGAAGAAAAATGCATAAAACGCTAAAAACTCCCGAACTCCCCGCTTTCCCGGAGACCGATCCAAATTAACGAGTCGGTTGGGCGGGGGAGGGGGGAAATTCTATCCTTCGTGGGGGCAACTAACGACGCAATTTCTTTTTAAAACCCTCCGTCATTCCCCGTTTAAAGAAGTCTCCCCCCTGTAATGGGATCCCGTTTGTAATTGATACGAATTAACCAGTCGGTGCACCCCGGTGGTAGGGTTTTTACGGCGCTATACGATACCGCGAAAGGTTCAACAAGGCGAACGCCGAGAGGGCAACTAGTTCTATTTTACTTTCTTGCTAGCCAATAATTTCTACACCAGTCTCGTGTGTTGCAACGATTTTAACCCACGCTTTGTGGAGATTACTGTCGAAAATATTTAATTGCTCTCATTACGCAATATACAGTTAATGGCAGAACGATGTATTAGAATATCATCTGGCATGGCACTGAAACCTGTTGACTGTGATTCAATAGTAAATTTGGTAACAGGGTGGAATTTTTAAGCACTCATTAAGGCAGTTATTTGTACGTTTTACTGTTACAATAAAGAAAAGAACATGAAAAATAATATTTTTAGAAACTTATTAGAGTTGTATAAAGCATCATTGTTTCTTTGATACGACAAATATTTTTATATACTCATTTGTGGCTCGAGATAATTTTTCTTCATTCATTGCGGCAATGTGGAAGGCAAAGTCCCGGTATTAAAGGCCGATGCTTTCGACTGGGTACCAATTTGTATTCGGTACACTAATCAACTCGAGGACAATAAAGATGACCAAAACTCCAAAGTAAGTATTGTGATCAATCATCGGTCGTTGTTTCTGAATTGAAACATCAGTTATGCCCAAGCACGGGGTACAAGAAAGCCGGACGCATATGGGCGCTCTACTTAGCGACGCCGCCGGCCGGCCCATAAATCACAAGGGGAACTGAAACTTTCCGAAAGGGGTCGACTTCGAGTCAACGCGTTAATTCGGGCCGCAAACACGGGCCGCCCTGCCCCAGTTGAACTTAGACCGGGCGTACAAAAACGTCGCCTGAAACACGGACCAATTCCACGGACGGGGTGTGCCGACAAAAATTAAATTCACGCCACCTCAGAACATAAAAGCGGATATATTTAAATCCGCCATGTCACAGTTTTCACTCAGTAAGTCATCTAAATACCATACAATCCATCATAAATACATAATCCGGGTCAATTACAATCGTAATTCTGTGTTAAAGTTATAACTATGTGGCCAGAATTTCGGGTCGCTGAATTTTTCGAAATATTACAATATTCTATTAAAAACACCTTGACAACGGGGAATCAAACGTGGTCGCAGGATGCCCGAAAAAGGCAAAGTTTTGCATCTTTTGATGTAATGAAGTTTGGGACTTCCTTTCCGTAAATTTGCATCATACTCGGTTTCACACTAGAGTTCTAATTGATTCAGCACTCCGAGATGTATTAATTATTTATATCAAGTACTCGGGAGGAGTGAGGAACCGTTTTATCTGAAAAAAAGTGCAATCTGAGAAAAAATGTTGATATACGAGTCTGATGTTTAAAATCTGTTTGATCCTTTTGCCGTTTTTACTGTATTACAAAAAATGCATCGATATTACACGCAGGAGTGTAATGTTGCACTTCATCGCCAGGAGACATGCTTTCCATTTAAAGTAAGGGAGAAAGTACCCGTTCGATCGGCCCAGAATTAGTTCTGAACATCAGAAACGGGAATCGAAGAAATTCGCAGCCCGGGCCAAATTTATTTCGGATGACCGCCGGTCTATTTCTGTAATAATCTATTTGCGTGGTTAACCGACGGGGTTCTCAGAACCCCCCGGAGGCGGGCGCGTGCACGCTGAAAATTCAACATGACAACAGCTTCCATTCACAGCGAGCTGGACCAGAATAGAACGTGACTAGCCGGCTTCCGATTAACCACACCCCCAGCTGAAAAAGCTACAGCGGGAGGAATCCGAATTATTTACGGTATTAAAATCGTAAAAATAAGTAATAAGGCTTCGACGATAATGAAAATTCAACAATCCCCGTGTTAAAATCGGGAATCGCTAAAATATTTCCACCAATTAGGTGCCACGTGGAATCCCCATACCCGACTGAAAAGAACAGATCTAAATCGCAAATTTGGACTGTTGAAAACCACTATTGAAAAGGACATCAAAACTTACTATAGCCAACAAACTGACAATATATAAAGCCATACTAAAACCGACATGGACACACGGAATAGAACTATGGGGTTCCGCAAAGAAATCCAACATCGCTCGCGTCCAGAGATTCCAGTCAAAAGTCCTTCGTACCATCCTTAATGCTCCCTGGTATGTTTCTAAACAATCCACCATGACCTCAACATGGATGGTCATGGTCCTTCGACAGTCGACGAAGTCGCTTAATCCCGGTTCCTGAAGTTCCACTCGCGCCTCTCTCCACATCCAAATCCACTCGTTCAGTCTCTTTCTTCTTCTACCCATCCATTATCACCCCCCCCGCGTCGGCTTAAACGCCACAGGCCTAGAGACTTTCTGTAGGCCGAATACGGGTCAAAAGTACCATCACTGGATGGCGTCTTTTTTCAAGCGAAGCAAGTCAAACAACCGCCATTGTACCCATAAGTAGCAATAGTTGTTTGTAAAAAAAAAGAATAAAGTTAAAAAAGCCAATTAGGTCCGTCTAGAGTTAAATACGGGAGCCCCGGGTCTTTGAATAACATTTCACGAGACATTCTATAATTCCGGGCCCGTAGCGGGAAAAAAGGCGGGATAAAAGTCGAATAATAATAATAAGAGGAAGAATTTTATACCGCAAGAATATTGGTTATTTCAGGGAAGGCGGCGGGCGGTCTCGGGAAGTGACCTTTTGTAAATAAAACGTCCGCGAGGAGGCGGAAAATAATTCGGAAAAACCCGACCCCGCCCCCTCGTTTTTCCGCGCAATAGCCGAAGCAATAACCGGGGCACAGAGACGGCGAAAAGAATGGCGAAACGGAGCCTCATCCTCCCTCGTCCGACCTCCCTACTCTTCTGGTTCGGTTTTGTCTCCGGTACACAAATATAATAAAGCCTCCAGTGCAAAAGCCCGCCGGGAGAGGCGGTCTTAACGAACCGCGGCGGCTTCCCTCTGCTCCAGAAGTCAAAGGGACATCCGATACCGCTTTCAAAGCTTCAAACCCTATTTCCGCTAGCCGAATAAATTGGACGCATAAACTGGAATTTGTATATATATATATATATATATATATATATATATATATATATATATGGAGTATATATATGTATATATAATGGAGTTAACATCATTGCCGTTTTGATCCTACACCAAACTGCTATTAACTGGGCTAGGAATACAATTATATTGTGAAGCAATAATATTTTTCGTAGATTTTTTGTGTTTCTGTCTCCCCTCGTTGGTTTTTAGCAAAAGACCCCATTCCAATCCCTCGCAGGCCACAAAACGGGTATGTTGAACTAATAAATATTTTTTTTATATTTCCCTGCGATTCCAAGAGCAAAGAAATAATATTTACACTGAGCTCGATCCGTATCGACGGATGAATCGCCCCAAATTTTAGCTTTCAGTTTTTTTTTACGAATGAAAGTTAAATACCGAGAGCGGTGAAATAAATCGGAGACGGGAACGAACTTGATACGTAGGCGCCGTGACGACCAAGAAAACGGCGGAAAACGAGACTGTACAAACAACAGTGCGGCGCTCCGAGTTTAATTGCATCAAGTGACTTGTAAGTTGGGGGCGAAAGGAAACTCGGTTAGGCGAAAGGCTGCAGTACCCTAATCTAATATTACGGGGGGCGGATAGTAAAACATATCACGGACTTAAGGGATATTATTCTTGGGAATACCTCCGACTCCTAGTAGGTTTTGCCAAGTCATTCTATATGATCAGCAACTATAATGGCGAAATAAACTGATTTTAGACTTCGTACGAATCAACTAACAGAATATTAAGTACTCATTTGGAATATCATTAAAAATGATTAATCGTACTAAATAGACGAGGAATATGTGACGTAATAAAATTGTCTGTTACTTAATCTATATATATTTATAGATTAATTTAGGACCATCGATTTACGACCATCATTGATAAATGTTCATTTGCCGTAAAGGAGAGTTCCTTCTGTTGTTTCATCAACTAACACAGGCTGTGTAGGCGTTCGTTAAATGGTTTTTAAAACCGCGTCGGTGGGGCGGGGGCGCTCAAGTGTCGCGGAAAATCGTGCTGTTTCAAGTGCGAATGTCCCCGCGAGTAAGTGTACACGTAATTTTGAAAATTGTTTCACTCCGCACTTGGGTGGATGGGTGGACATTTGGACGGAAGATTCATAAGAATAAATCCGTGTAGAAATGTTCGTTACCCAATTTTGTTTTGGCCAAAATAAGGATTTGGAAATAAGGGATCTTTTCTTATCGCCTCGAGCGGTTGAGAAGAGAGGATCGACGTGCTGGCACGTGCTGATGCACAACAGAACCCGTGATAAGGGATGAATGAATGATAAGGGATTACCGCCCCCTAGGGGCGTCCCTTAAGGAGCCGAAGAGTAAAATAAAAGCGGGCGGGGGAAAAAAAAATTTCCCTTTTCAGTGGACTGTGTCGCCGCCCTAGCGTAATTACAGGGCGTCTCTATGGTCTGTCTGTGTGTGTGAAAAGCATCGTGACGGTACCCTTTAGGGGGAGGTCGGCGGTGGTGGTTTTCGAATCTAATCTCGGGTAGAACCCTCCTCTCCGCCACCCACCCTACAATCTCGAAATTGGCTTCTCAAACCTTATTTCCGAGGCCGTTCGATCGCGACCCCTTCCACCCCGCCGAGGCACCCGCCACAAATAGAGAAAACCCAATTCGTATCCGGCGTTCGAGAAATTTGTTTATTCGCGCGAAAAAATTTACCGCCGGAATATTTTATACGCGATTCGAGCACGCGGCGGCCGTTTCGAGAATTAGCCGGCCTTAATGGTATCTCATATACGGTCATCGACAAGATTATATCGGATCCAATGTACTAAAACGATATTTAAATTATTTGTGTAATTTATTATTATCAACAAAGGACACCATCAAAATTAAATACGTAATTATTAACTATCACGTGGAATCCCACACCCGACTCAAAAGAATCGACTTAAACACAAAATTTGGACTCTGGCCATTACTAAGACGGACATCGAAATTGACCTTAAGCAACAAACTAATAATATACAAAGCAATTCTCAAACCGACATGGACATACGGTATAGAGCTATGGGGTTCTATCGAGACATCCGACATCGCTCGCATCCAGAGATTCCAATCAAAAGTCCTTCGCACCATCCTTAATGCTCCCCGGTATGTTTCTAACCAGACAATCCACCATGACCTCAACATACCGACAGTCGGTAATCCACTCGTTCAGTTCCTTTCCTCTCTAACACATCCGTTATCTCCCCCAGGACGGTTTAAACGCCGCTGGCCTAGAGATCTTCTTAGCCCTTAGATCATAATTGTTCTTGTGTCAAAAGTGCCATCTTCGGGTGGTTCCTTTTATCACTAAATACACGTGAAGACAAATACATACAGCATTTTTATGTATAACATTCAATGTTGATTGTACAAAATAAAAAAAAAGGTTTAAAAAATGTTTTATTCTATTTCTGTTTTATTCTTTTATACCCACATTTCATTATCATTATTTCGTCTTAGGACGGTTTATAAACGCGTACTGATATTTATTTCGGGACCAGACAATGGGAAGATTGCAGACGCAAGTATTTCGCGCGGGGGTTTATTTCCGCATACGGCAACAGCGATAAAAGGCGGACTTTTATTCCCTCCCCCCACCCATCAAAGGCCCTACGGGGAGGCTCCCGTGGGCGTCTTTGGCCTCCTTTTCTGCTATCGCTCCGCTTCCCGGGGCCTAATCGCCGGCGGGCTCTGAACCGGCCCCGAACTCAACCCGGCCCCGGAGGAACATCAACATTGATAACCGGCCGTGTGCCGAAACCGCTCGGGTATTCGCTTTCCCCAAAGGCCGGTACCGAAATAAAATGCCAAATAATTCTTCCGTTAAAAAAAAAACAGTCTAATTTTTATTTTAACTTCATTTATTGTACAATCAACTATGTGCCAGTTATAGGTACAATTGCGGTTTGTTTGATTAGTTTCACTCGATAAAGACGCCCTCCAGTGATGGTACTTTTGACCTGTATCCGGCCTACTTAAAGTCCCTAGGCCTCTGTAGGCCTACAAATTGAATTTGAGGAAGCGTGATTTTGCGACTTCGTCGACTGTCGGTATGTTGAGGTCATTATGGATTGTTCGGTTAGAAACATACCAGGGGGAGCATTAAGGATGGACTTTTGATTGGAATGTTTGGATGCGAGCGATGTTGGATTTCTTGGCGGAACCCCATAGTTCTATTCCCTATGTCCAAACAGTGTAATAAAGAATTTTCAGAACGAAATTTTTCTCACGTTGTCTATATTTACAGATCAATTCGGATAATTATTATTTTCATATATAATACAAAACATATTTTTATTCTTCAATACCTTGTAACACTCTATAATGGTCCATCCAATCATGAGATAAATAATTATAGAGGTGTAAATCTGCTAGTATTAAGGTAAGAACGATCCCGTCGCCAAGTGATTGCATGTAATTGCTTTCTGAATGCTTTCAACGGCGGAATGATGAATTATTTTCGCATTTTCGGTAGCTGCACGGATTCCAGGCCGCGAGCCGGCGGCGAAACGCTGCCAAACTGGGACACCAAATTGAAAAACTTTTCCAATTAATGAAGTTATAAAATATATATTTTTTTTTTGGGTGTGCACCCTTGTTCCAGTAAAACTGTTAACAACTAAACCTCCGGAACGGCCGCGGCACTTTTTCCAGACGGACTTGTTTAAGCTTTAATTTACAACGGGTAAATAATTTACGCCGTGAAATCCACTTAAACGCTAAGGAATCGAATGATTCAATGTGGCTACAATTTCCCAGTGGATTCTTTCTGTCGAAGTGATTAAAATAAATATTTTGAAACTGGGAAATAATTTAACTGATTTGAATTTGCTCAATCAAAACAAAGATTTGTCAAGAAACCATTCCCGCAATAACCATTAAAGGAGTACTGCATTCGTATAAAATATGATTTCCTCCTGCATTCGTTTCAAGGCTCGCAAAATGCTTCAGCCCTCCAGAAAGGGTTAATCGGCTTAACGGTAATTAAAGGTTTTCCTCGACCCGTGGAAATATTTGCTCTAAACAGAAGATGGGCCTCGATTACTGCCTTGATTGTATTATTAAGGGCGTTAAATCGCTTTCACTGACAGAAATTCAGAGGGAAAACGGAAACCGCAACAATACAACTTCGGGGAAACGAGAGACCCTTAAGAATTTATATAAATGACGCTTAAACGCTGATTATGCGAATTTCATTATTTAAAATATCAACTCAACGCTAGGTTGGCGAGAATGCTAATGAAAATGTCATTATTTTCTTGTCATGTGAGGCTACTGAATAACTATATAAATGTTTATATTTAATTTACTGTAAGCAGGACAGAATTCCTTTCAGAAATATTTCTGAAATCGACATCTAGCGATATCAAAATTTGACAAGTGAATTACGTAAACGTCCGTACAAACGGGGGGCGGATAGGAAACCGAGAATGGGTGGGAAATAAGTAGGAAATAATGAGAATTGGATGTAATAGAGCTGCAAACCCACCCATCCCCCATCCCGCAACCCCATGCCGGCGTTTCCTCCTGGAGCCCATTATAAACAGGGCCGGTTATCGACTGGCACAAGCCGCCGGAGGGGTGGCTACGGGGGTGAGTCACGCCGTTCTAAATTTGTACCCCTTGCCCGATATCAACCCTCTGGAAATGGAATTAATATCCGCTCTCGGCCGCATTTTCTAAAAAGCCCCCTGAAAATAATTTCATTTTTCATCGCGTCATTTAGACGAGCCCGTACGGCGGATTTTATAACGTCCGCATGATTAATTTATATACGATTTCTAATGGAACTCATGCGGAGTCATTAAACCATCCCGGAACACTTGTCAGGAACCCGACTTTGGAAAAATGTCACTTGAGAAAAGTCTATATTTCATCTTTCCTACAGCGATGTCCCGTTCCTTCTGTTGGAACAACATTTCTGTAAAACAGCGTGATCAACTCCTTCCCGTCGGACGAGAGATATGAAACACTTCGTACAGTTTCAAGAATGGTTCGAGAGAGAGTCTGAAAAACCGCGGGCTAAGTGTACAGATGGGCGTTTAGCGGTATGAGTCACGGCGTATAAATTTGGAACAAGCCCCACCCTCCACTCCATCATCAGGTCCTCATCTTTCATCCCGCTCTGTTACTTTTTTTGTATAAATCGACCTCACGCCCGTCACTATTTCCCCACCACGCGCGGAGTCGAATATTTACTGCAATTTTATTGCTGTTCGACATTGCCGCATTTGATATTTAACTATATCAATTGCACATACGGACAGGAACAGTCAGTATTGAACCTCATCGCGAATAATCATATTTTCGATACAACCACCCCCAACATCGATCCATTATCACTTGACAGGTGAATTAAGGTTTTCCCCCCTCGCGAAGTTGGCGGGGAGAAACTAACAGAATGAATGAGTTCAGAAGTTAATTTTAAAAGACCAGTTGCCAGCTAGACGTGACACCCACAAATAGAAATGAACTAAACAAAGCTGTCCCTTATTTAGAATCAAGTACCGTACCGTTCCTTGCCCCAACTCGTACATAGAGTAATCATGAATACTTTAATGAATATCATAGATTTGTGTTTCTGTCTCCTCTCGCTGGTTTGGCCTCTTGCTAGACCGGTTTCGGCTGCTCGCCATCTTCAGCAGCGGTGTTAGTGACAGTGACAGTGCAGTGAGGATGCCCGAAAAACATCCAATGTGACTAACACCGCTACTGAAGATGGCGAGCAACCGAAACCGGTCTGGCAAAAGACCAAACCGGCGAGAGGAGACGGAAACACAAATCTACGGTATTCCAACCCCTCGGAGACCACAAAACAGATATGTTAAATCAGTGAATATCCTTTAAAATTAGTAGAAATAATGACCCCTTGTGCCTGGAAATTCCCGCTTAAAAATAGGTTTTTTTGTTTTTGTTGGCAGGTCCTCTCTAAGTTCGCGAAATCTACTGCCGAAGTTGAAGAACCGTTTAACGTTTACTCTCGCATTTGGCCGTTTAATGGCCACATTTTATCCTACCGAATATCCCCAATAATTCGAGAATCTCCTCGGTTTCTGCGCCCAATAAATTCGCCGAACGGGACGAGCTTGTTGAAAATAATACCAGCCGAACTGTATACCGGTATAAATAATTGATATTTTACATATGCTGGCGGAAAGGTACAAAAACGCATCCGGCAGCGCGAACGAAGGGGCGGCTGAGTAAGCACCTGCCACTGGGCGTCATGTGTTACAAGGCCCCGCCGGCATGAATGAAGACGCATTCCAGACCAGTCCACCACTACACAATATATATATATATATATATATATATATATATATATATATATATATATATATATAAAGTCATGGGTCGGTGGAGAGTCTCCCGAAATTTCACATCTCTTTTCATTCCCGGCTTCTCCTCAGCCAACAGACCGTAAAGTGCCGGTCTAACGAATCAGCCCTAAGGAATGCCTTTCTTGACTCTGCCGTCTCGTTATAATTTGTCTTCTTTTTAAATCTCGAATAATTAATAATTACCGAAGGAGGAGGGCAATTATGTTGCAGCGCACCAATTAAAGGAGCGTCGTCGTCGCCCCCCCCCCAAATCAGGGGTCGGACGAATCAATATTTCGTTAATTTCCGCCCGGAATAGGGAATAAAAAAAAAGGAATACATCGATATTTAAAGCCCTCCATTGAAATTAAATTTCTAAAAGTCTGTATTATAACTTGAGCGGTTTTCTGACCTCTGTTATTAGTACCGGGAGAATATTTCCCCGTGATATTCTGCGCTGAGGTCAGCGTTAGAAACTTTACCCTGACTAAATTACTAAGGGATTTCTACAGACGAATATAGTCCTCAAAACTAATATAAATAATTTACTTTACACTACAGCTATTGTGTTCATCATATCTCTATTTGAAATAAACTCGTTTTAAATTGTTCTAGAATATTTGTTTTCTGCCTGTTAAGATCTGACCTCATCTGATTGTAGTAAAAAAAGATTTATATCGATTCTCGAAACTATGAAATCTGTCTCTAGGCAGTATTTTACTACGTGCGATAAATCGACGGACTGACGTGAAAATTAATACGATGGAACGCCCATTGAAAAAGGGGGATATTTTACAAAAATTACTTGCATCGAATGCATTGAATGGAATATAAAAAGACATTCAACATGACATCATTCCACGGCAGAATAACGGTACGCTTTTAGGCTTCAGTGGGTTTCCTTTCCGCCTGTGCGACCCCTGGGAAAAACTCCAGCCGTCAACAAAAGCAAATATTTCCCTGAATATATATAATAAGTACAATGAATACAGAAGTTGAATTTAACACGAATAAATAAAAGTACCTTGCCCTTAACGGTAACGTCAAATTTTCGCGTGGCCTCTCCGCGTATTATACGGCGTCGATTAATTAAATTTCGAATCTAAACGATTAATTTTTATACGCAATAAAAGGAGGGCGTGCGTGGGTTCACGATCTTATCGCTGTTCGCCGACGGCCCGCCATTATCGACGGCTTCTTCCGAAGTCGATAAAATTAATAGGTTCCAGGAAAACTGCAGTCAATAAATTGATGCCGTCGTGAAAGATTAATGAGATGAATTGTTAGTGAGGATTAGAAATGACAGGACGATCCGAAATAGGTTTAAAAAATCTAGACCGGTTTGTAATATGTCGCTCTCCCGTCAGTAATTAGTAGGAGTAATTAGAACTCTAGAACCGTGATGATGGAACCAGTAAAAGTTTTCAAACGTCGGAAGCAGACAACCCTAGAATGAAAGGGCAAAAACCCTTTCAATGGAGCTCGCTGTGTTTGATTCTACCTACTGTATTGAATGTTAATTCAAATTCTGATCCCGGAACCCTTTAAATGTTTCGAGAAATTCCTTAGGCAATGATTCTTCTTATTCATTGTTTTCATTAAAATTTTTGTCAATATTTGCAAAACTTAGAAACAAAGGCGCGCGAATCCACCCAAGGGCCCCTCCAGATTTCAAAGCAATTCGACGGTCCGCGCCTCTAACAAGGCGCACTCGGTGTTGAACCCAAAGCCTGTAAGTCCCAAAGCGAAGCCCCGGGGCAAAGCGGGCAACTTGCGAGCGGCCAGAAGGCAGAAACGTGGATAAGTGGGAGTGAAAACTCGAAAATATGCGACGGAAAAGAAGGGATGGCGGTGGGAGCCGGTTATGAAAGGGAACAAAGGGGACGTAACAATGAGAACTTCTGGGCCCGAGGACCTTGGGGGGCCTCAACCACGGTACGCCGGCCACGGTATTATACCGTTGGAAATCTTCACTTATAACCCGTCCTAAGTAAGGTAACAAGTACTACCGAAACGTTACTTCTACTTAGGAAATTACAGCAAATCCGATTTCTCGATCCCAGAATTTATCGCAATCAGTAAAGTAACAAAGTGAAGAGTCGGTTAAAGAATAAAATAGAAAATTTGAGTCAACTGAAAAATTATTTGGGGTATACAGTTTTAGAGATTCTATCACTCACTCATTTCAACATAAAAATTTGCTGAACGACAGTTTTCACTGAATCCATTATCTTCACCAGATGATTCTTTAACTTTCAATTATTTTGAGCCTTCTTCGCTTTAATCTAAAATATCATTCGTTAAATAATTTTACAGCGCTAAAAATGCAAGATTCGACCGAGAGCCACGGTGTCGTAAACGCGAATTGAACAAGAAATTACATTACAAGTAAAACATGAAAGGATGGAACAAAAAAATTCATTCAATTCGAATTCCGTGTTAGCTCATGATAAATGATACCCTAATTGCAAAAAGACTTCCGGACTTTATCCAATGCATTGGGCCACCGGGGAGAGGCCGAGGATTTATTAATAGGAAGTTAATTAACCGTATAATTAAAATACCATTTATTACATAGCCTGTGTTATGTTGTACACGGCGTAAAAAATCTAGTTAGCCTCACTTCGAAAACAAAGAAGTTTCACTTTGGCCCGGGATTCGGCTCAAAATCAACAGGTTTCATTCCGACAAAACGGGAACAAAAAAACGACGATTTTCCTTCACGCTTTTGACAATTTCAATTCGCGGAACCGAGCTTTAAATCGACTTAAATAGTGCACTGATATACCGAAAATCAAAAACTTTCCGACGGGAAATTGGTAGGTCAACATAAAATTCAATTAGAAGGTATAAAAGGCGCGGAAGGAATTTAATTAATCACTGACCGTAGTGTGCTCGGAAAAATATTCCATGTTCTGACCACCAACTGAATAATGTACATTTTCATCAGTATTTAATGCCGGTTAATTTCGTATAGCTTTATTTACCCCCTAATTAAAAGGTCCGCCTTTATATACTGTTCTTCATTCTTCTGTTCGTAACTAATGGAGTGGAAAAATGCGATGACCGAATGGACCGGTCATAAGACTGCGTACTTTGAAAACATAACTTGGGCTCGTCACAAATGAGAAATATGTATATATAGGAGGTCTGTTCAAAAAGTATCACGAATTTTGGGTTTTTTCAAAAATTATTTATTTATGAATATCTATTTTTTCCCCGTCAAAGTAATCCCCCACTTGTGCTAACGTTTTTTCCAATCCTCAAAGCACATCAAAAATTCAGTTTTTGTGAACTTGTTAAGCTCCATCTTCGATGCAGTTTTTATCTCCTGAATTGTAGCGTAGCGTCGTCCTTTCGTGCGCCTTTTCAGTTTAGGGAACATGAGAAAGTCACAGAGACCCAGATCCTGTGAATACGCTGCGGCATTATTGGTGTGTTGTTTTTGGCCAAAAATTCGCGCACAAGAAGCGATGTGTGGGCGGGGGCGTTATCGTGGTGCAAAAGCCAATTTTTGTTCTTCCACGAATACGGGCGTTTCTGGCGGATTGCTTCGCGCAACTTCTCAACTTGCAAGTCAGCAACTTCTCTAACGGTGATTCAATTGGCTAATTCTAATTCACTAACTTCATCAATATTTTGTCCATTTTTGACTGGCACGCCGCTTCTCGGTCTAAGATAGCTTCATCATATTCCACAGTCAACATTCGATACGCTTCCGCGCACTTAATTTCGTTTATCGCACAAAATTTGACACAGATTCTCTGATCCATTTTTCGGAATGGGTAAAAATCGAAGACGAACCAAAAAAAACGTGCAAGAAAAGCGGTTTTAAAAGATTAACGGCTGAAATTGCTGGCATAAGTGAGATACATGAGGCTACAAAAAAAACCGAAATATCTAAAATTCGCGACACTTTTTGAACAGACCTCGTATATGAATTTGTAATCGGTCCAAGTGTAATGTAAAATGGGGACGCATTTAGTCAAGAAGTGAATGTTGCATATAAAATATTCATTAATGGAAATTCATCCGTCCGCGAAGTGGAACAAGACACCGGCGGACAAATAACGGAATGTTTTAACGCTCGAGCGGACGCTCTTTCCCTCCTGTGGAAACGGCCCTGAACACTAGATAATTTCTATTGTCTCCGATCTGGAGCTCCAACCCGCGCGGGGCTTTTCTTTCCAAACGGGGTTTGTTTAGCCCGTTTAACGTTTGTATTTTATGCGAACGCCATCAAAAATTTCGTTTCACAGGCTTCGGAAGGAGGAGGCGTTAGGACAGTTCATCAGTAATACTCGAAAGACCGGCTTTCAATGCGGTCTAGATTTTGTCCAGTTTACACAAAATTATTCTAAATTCTATTCAAATTTCCATCCAATTCTGCCTATTCAGAGTCCTTAAACAGGAGACATTCCTTTGTACAGTATTTTGTAATAATTTCGATCATGACTGTCTGTGACGTTTAGCAGTTGCAAATGAGAAGAAATAATGTTATTAATTCGACTGAAATCATTACGAATCGCAATAAAAAACAATATTCGTTCGAAACGTGACTCTAATTTATGTTCAATATATTCATTCATTTATATAAATTCCCATCGTGAAGTTGATTACAAATGCCCAGCCCGTCCGTTCAATAAAGCCGTTACCACATCAATTCGTTTCCAACCGAATCGAACGATACTTAAAAAAAAAGCCTAATTAACATCCGAATTAAGCCGTCGCCTTTCCCCCCCCCCCCCATCCAAATTTCACCGGCGGCGACGACCCGAAATTCGAATTAAATTGCCGGCTAATTCGACGAAATTTACACGAGAGCGAGATGGGCGCCCTTTCGGCTCTCGGGAGATGTAATTTCCGGCTCAAGTTTTCTATCCCGCTCCTACCGACGGGTAATTTTCCAGCTTCGAGCCCGTGAAGCAGAGAACGGAGAATAGGATGAAATTTTAAACCGCAAGTGGGAGAGTTGCGAACCGAAAAAAAAACCAAGGCAATAACTGACAATTACAATTAAATTCCTTCCTGTAGGGAAGTTGAAGCTCAACTTAGACACAATATAATTCTGACTACTGCCGCCCTTATAATAACGAATTAATGAAAATAATTAATTTTAACTTAATAAGTCAGGGATAAACCGATTGGACCTTACTCCAAGACAGGTTTCAGAGCATTTTAAAACACCAATGTTCCTGTTAAACTTTTCTTGTTTGTTTTCTTTCCCAAAAAAGGATAAATAGGTCGAGCACTAGGACTTGTTATATCCACTTCATAATTTGGAATATCTAGTACAATTCGGACTGTGACATTTATTTGTTCGAGTGCAAATTCAACAGCAATTATTAATTTTCAGTTTATTCCCGGCCTCATAATTATAAACACTGAAACAGAGGCCAGCACTGTTTGTTGACTGTCGGTTAAGCGAAATTTTCAATGCGCGTTATTTCGATACATGCATTTAGGGTATTTAAGAAGTTCAAAATATTTCGGGGACGGTCATAAATATTCATCGTTTTATTATAGAAAGCTCAGTACGGGATTAGAACACTGATAGAGCCGGTCCGGTTGACTTGAAAATACGAGTTTCTAACCGACGTCCAGTGTTGCATATCGTATTTAATTATTTAACGCATAAATTGCGCTTCGGGATCTCATAATCCGCGAGGGTTTTTTTTCAGAGTGCCAGTCCGTTCCCAGTGCCCCGATTTTGAGCCGAAATCGATACATTGGTCGTGCCGATAACGTGGGGAAGAATCGTTCGGCGATTTGATCGAAAGTGCCCGAATTTTTCATTCAGTAGCTAAAACCCTTAATTCAAATCAAAAACTGTAAGATAGTAGTTTCTAGGATTAGAGGGTTTAATCCTGTTATTCAGGCCGGAAGAAAATATCGGAGTTCCAACTCGCTAGGGAATATTTCAGAGTTGTACTCCATTGTTCAGCCTTAAACAAATATTTATTGTACGATTCAACCGGAGAAATAAGTTTCAATTCGGGACCCTAACTCTGAAATATGGTTTTTGAGACAATACCCACTCTTTCTTGGACAATATTAGGAAATTTATACAGCGCAGTTTCTTTAACTTAAAGATGCTTTGTAATATCGCGACCGACTGAAATTTATTATTTTTTTATTAGGTCCTGCATTGTAGTAATAGTAGTAGATGAAAAGAGTCGGGAGTACGGTTCTAGGTTTTATCGTTTCGATGCGTTTATTTGAGAACGTGTTCCCCTTTACGGGAGAAAGAGAAAGGTACTTAATTCGTGGACTTTGACTGCTTTGGGGGGGTGACAGGGACAGGAGTGCGGCTAGCAACAACGTAATAAGTGGGTCTTACCTCATCGCCGCCGGTCATGACCGTGTCACTCCTCTCGAACACAAGTAAGGAATATATCACTTTATTCAGTGGAATGGGCGTGAAAAAATGTCACTTGGGACGGCTCGTATTGGCGTCCGGTCGCGGGCTAAGGGGCGTTCGTATTGGGAGTGCGGATTGGGGCTAGCGACGAGGAGTGCGGAGAAGGGGGCCGGAGGTCGAGTGGGAGCTGGAGGGAAGGCGTCTCTATAGATGCGGACCTCTGTGGCGGTGGGGGCAGGGGGCGGCGGGGCAGGTCCGATCCCTGGGCCGGCCGAGAGTGGCGCCCCTCGCGGCCGCCGGCTTGCGGACCCGCTCTCAGGTAACCGGGTACGCCTACAACCCGGCCTAGTGATCGATGGACGGATGATCGCATACTGACCCCCCCCCCTCAAACATACCCCAACACCAAACATCAAACCCTTGTTTCAAGTCGTGCCGGGTTTTGGGGGGTGGTTCGCACGAAAAAAAAAGAGAGAAGCGCGGTAAATATTTCCGCGGGAGATTAATTTTAAAGACACAGTTCAGGAGATAAACCAACGGGAAAAGGGATTTACGAAGAGCCGTAAGACATAAGGTGCGGGGGCGGTTCCTTTCACACGCGGACACCGTTTTCTGGCTTTCAGCAGCGTACGGGAAATATTGTTCTCCTTTAGGAGGGCTGTAATTTCGGAAGTATTTCAGGGGAATAGTAGGTGTAAGCGAGATTGGGACATTTTTCTTTAAGAAGCTCATTTTAGTAATTATTTGACAGTAATTTATTTCAAACATCTCGCATTGTTTATATACTATTGAGAATACTACGAAGATCTTAGTTGGTAACAATTTGGACAATCCCGATTTAATTATATTGGGTTGACAACTAAGTAATTGCGGAATTCACCAACAACTAGCGTTGTACATATTTTTAAGTACGTCAACATCTTTGCAAGGATTATTTGGTCCTTTCTGAAACATTCGGTATCAAAATTACATTGACCGGTTGAATTGTGTGCGCGTATAAAATGCTGAAACACGGTGAACCGAAGTGAGCATTTCCGCCACATTTTGCTTTTTTATTTTCGCAAAGACGTTAATGCCTCACAGGCTCATAAAACGGTGATGAAGCCTTAAAAGAACGGCAGTGTCAATACCGGTTTGCAAAATTCCGGTCGGGGGATTTTTCATTAAAAGATGCGCTCTGGACGTCCAGTGGAGGTCGACGATGACCGAATAAAGGCCGTTATCGATTCGGATCGCCACAGTTCAACAAGGGACATTGCAGAGAAGCTGAATGTATCTTATACGTTCATTCAAAACCATCTACGGTTTATCTGTGCAAAAATGTTGACGTACGTAAAAATATGTACGACGCCGCTTGTTGGTGAATTCCGCAATTACTTAGTTGTCAACCCAATAGAATAGAGTAGAGGTGAAGGAAAGTCAAAATGAATTAATAAATAAGCTCTTTCTCACCTCGAATCATGTAGGCCAAGTTCGGTTTTAAAATACAGTTATAAATAATTAATTTTTAATTTTTTAATTATATATTTCAGTTAATTCCCGAAACATACCACTGTACACACGGGGCCTTAAGGGAAACGGCCATTGATCAAAGAAATTGATGCCACAAGTGTCGTGTAAGCAAATTGAGTGTAAATTAAGTTGTCCCCCTCCTTCTTTTTATCCCTGTAATTCCCTCAATATTGCAACTATACTTTAAATAAACTTGAAGTCCCAATATGATCATTACCCGAAAACATTTTTGGTTCATATTATTCCACTTTCACAGTGTTATAGGATCGTATGTCCAGCTTTTTTATTCTGAAAAGAAAAATAATTAATACAACGATGAATTACAGATACTTGGCCGTCGTTTAGAGAAACGATTCGGACAATTTACAGGGACGGGATTAATTAACACGCGGAAGCTGAAAATCGGCGCAGCAGGGTAAATAAACACTCGTCACACCTTCATAATTTTCGGTCCGATGCATATTATTAGATTTTATCCACGCCCAAATAACATTTGGAGAACGTCATTAAGCTACAATCATTAGACCGTATCGACAACCGGGCCTAATGAAATTGGCGGGACTGTTAATTTATCGCGTTTAATTTCGTAATTCGGACTTTCGCCAAGCGCGCAGCAGTGTTAAAGTAGCATCTAGGCCGGCTAATAGGCTTATTTATTAAGCTCTCGACAACAGTGCCGTCCGTAATTTGGAAGGACACAGAGGGTTCAAAATTTACCTTTCGAAGTCTTCACCTGATGTACCTTTGGGAATAACTTTGCGATCATATTTACTTCTGTATTTTCGCTCAAACTAGATCCAATTATAACTAAACGTGTATGAAAGTCCCTTTGAACCATGGCTATATTTGTTTCAGCGTTTACTCCTGTCGTAGGAGTACTATTTGTGCGGAATCACGCCCTACATACAATAGTTATAAGAATTAATGGAACAATAAAATTGTGTAAAAGTTTAAAAATATCTGTTTATAATGCATTACTGAATCGCATAGCCACACAATATAACGCTGTGGGAAATTAATATGGCCCGGGTGAAATTAATTTCATCGCATTTCTCATAATTTCGTACTAATAAACAGGCAAAATTTTACTCACAATTTTTTATAGCTATTATATTCTTGGGTCTACCATGATTTCTATTGATGAACGTTTTTAGCGGGAAAATAATAATTTGTAAGAAAATTCAGAATAAGCAGCTATCTAATGGGTCATATGGACTTTCAATAACTGTACTAATTATTTAGGTTTTGGAGTTAGTCGACCATTCTACTTTTTCTCTCGCAGGATCCACTGGAATGACTGGTGGCCTCCACAAGCCCCTTTCCCCGGAGCATATTAGTTCTTTTCATTTGTAAAGAAGAACACAATGGGGGCGACTTCTGCGGGCGGTAGTTATTAAAAGTCGGCGTTACGTGGATCGGGGAATGGGGAAAAAGGTCGTGTGGCGAGGGACACTTACCTGAAAGGGAGGATCAGGTGTTATCCATCCGTCGGAGCATCTGCCCTACACACTCTGGCCGGGCGTTCGTTCAGCTGCTCAGCTGCTCAGCTGCTCAGCGGCTCAGCGGCTCAACAACGAGCCAATGCAGGCCACCTGACACCCCATTGTAACCACCTGCTCGTCCCCCTGAAAACGGACAGACACAAACACGGTTCAGCGCTGGCACTAAACATATAGACAGTTTCCGAAGATAAATAAATAATATCAAGCCGGCAATAATCTACTGGAAAGTGCCAATTGGTAATAATGCCATAAGTACCGTAAAAGTCTGTAAAAGTAAATAAAATCGCCATCTGAAATGTTTAAGAATATTGTGAAAACTAGAATTCAATATGCAATTTTCTTTTTGGCGCTATCAATCACAGGGAATCTATAAAAATTACGATATTTCATAGGCAAATTTTGCTAATTGAACATTGAAAATCAATGCGAACTTTCTGAAGACATTTCCGTACAATAGCTCAATTGAATATAAATCACTTGTGAGGCGCAGAGAAAGAGGCGATTTTAATGAAATATTGTCGAGGGAGGAACTTGGCCGAATTATAAATATTTATGAGCTCTCGACGTTTTCATCGCGCGGCACATAATCGTCGGACGCAGGTTGATGTTCAAAGGAGAACACAACCCGTTTCAACGAAATCGGTTTATTACCTCTTGTTTACGGCTTCGGATATTGTTTCGGGCGGCGATAAGCCCCATCGCCGCGCTCTTGTACGGCTTCGAAATTCCATATTTAACATATTCAAATAGGAGCGGTGGTGGGGGAACAAAGCCCCGAAGGATGGCCTACCCGCGCCCAGGTATAAATGTAAATCTCCTCTCAACGTCCCAATTTGTCTGTTCTAATGAAGCGGCGACGGGCTCGTTAGGGGCCCGTTGAAAAATAGGCACGGGCTACAGAAACGGGTCTATTATTGACGGCGGGGGTTTGGCCGAAACGCGATACGAGCTGAAAATATTTTCCGCCCAGCACTGTCTTCGGATGGGGAGGAAAAAACGCTGGAAGGTCGGGGCGACTCGAAATCGGATACTCTTGGGCCCAAGGGGAGGTTTGTATGTGCGCATAAAAACACTTGCTAAGAGGAAACCTCAGTTCTTGGGCTCAGTTTTAGGGAAATATAAATCTGCTTCCATCAGGACCGATTTTTATTGCTTACCTGCATAAACAACAACTATACGTGGAGTTGAATGTTCTAAATTAAATAGAAAGCTTTTTTGCTGCACTTTTATGCTGCGTATTTACAGTTACAGATATTCTCTGTAAGTAATTTTTACGCTTTCGATCAGTTAGCTGACAATAAGCGCAAATGAAATAAGCCCAATGGCTGAGGAAAGCGGAAATTCCGAAATCCAAACGACGAAAAAGTCATTCTATGGGCGACAATTACCAGAGAACTGAATCGATAACACTATTAATCGCCAACTCATTTCCGTTAAATGTTTCTTTCATTTATGGCTAGCAAAAGAGAAAAAAAAAGCCATAACGACGCTATAGAACCCATATCGTTGACACAGTAATGTCCCTCCAGATGCGTTTCGGAAGTTATAAATGTTTCTGAAAACGAATCAATTCAACGGCATCTCATTATTGTGAAGGGCAATTGTACTTGAGAGATAAGCCGGCAGGAAAGTTCTCGAGTCAATACAGTTTGAGCGACAAAAGGGAGAGAGAAATTTAAGCGCAAATAAATTTATAATTGATGAGCGCTATCTCCGATCCGGCGATGAAACTTCTGCTGTTACTGTGGTACAATGTTTTATAGACTTCCATAACTCGTTTATTGCCTGTGATATCCTTTACCAATCGGCGTTTTCTCTTGAATTAATCTATGTATACCCTTTTTGGAGACTTCAAACTTTGAATGTGAAAGATGCGAAGTGTTGAGGAAAGCGCAGGAATTCTATTATTAACTCAACAATAGCTTGGCACGTGCGGGCGGAATCCGTCCAATACCTCCTGATGAATACTATCCTCAATATTAAAGCGCTCGAAGGGGCCGCAGAAGTGGAAAACAGACGATTCAAACAGTAAATTGGATTGGGGTGTGTTAAACGAGGCCTGTATATCATTTGAATATTCCTTTTACGCTTCAATTTCTGATTCATTTCTCCGAATTTATGCAACCTTCTTCACTGGACGTTCATTCTCCACCCTGTACCTTTCTGTCCATTGTTTTCCGTTGTTTTGTAGGAAAAAAACGGTACAAGTGACAGTGACAGTGCAGTGAGGATGCCCGAAAAATATCCAATAGTGACTAACACCGCTACTGAAGATGGCGAGCAGCCGATCTAGCAAAAGATCAAACCAGCGGGAGGAGACAGAAACACAACAAATCTACGGTATTCCAACCCCTCGCAGACCACAAAACTATTTTGCAAACTATTTTAGAGGTATGTTAAATATTTTAAATATTCCTTTTACACTTCAATTTCTGATTCATTTCTCCGAATTTATGAAACCTTCTTCACTGGACGTTCATTCTCCTTCCTGTACCTTTCCGTCCATCGTTTTTCCATGTTTGTAGGAAAAATCTTCCATTCCTATTCGCTGAGAATAAACGGAGAATTTTTTAATGTTCATATTCATTGATTGACTCTATAGCTTGGTCTATGTGTGTAGGCATAATAAAAAGTCGTGTGTGGACACAAACTTTTCCACTTTCCTTCGCTAAGCGCGTTGTCCTCCGACGGTTCGAAGTAGGCCGAAAGGTAAAACGGAAGACAGATCCGGGCCCTAAACATAATGCCGCCGATCGAAATAAATAACCGTTCAATTACAGAAATTATAAGGTGTAATTTTCAAATGGCCGGCCGCCGTTATTTATCGTCCGCCGCTGTCACGAATCATAAATATACGGCTTCATATTTAATTACTCGGACTCGAAGCGCAAATAAATCGCGATATAAATTAGGCGCTATCCCACTCTCTCACACAACACCTGTTCCCCCACACCCGGACTTGTGTGTCACTCCGTTCACAATTTATACGGTGTCGCCTCGCTCTTCCACCCCCTCTTCTCCATCCCTCTTTATTCATTTTCCGCCCCCCTTTCCCGGCATATTTCCTTCCGAGCTCCCTCCTCTCCCGCTTTCTCCCCGCCATCAGTAATTAGTCATCCGGGCCTTTTGTTAACGGCCGGCCACGTCCCCCCGTCTCCCGTTAATTGGAGTACCCCGTCGCAAAAGGGGTAAGGGACAAATGCGGTGGGGACAAAACGCCACCGCATTTATGCACGCGCATAACGCCCACTACAAACGGTGAGAAACTGTCGCCGCCGTAATTCCCGTAATGGAAATTTCACGGACGAGAATGGACGGCTTGCCACCTCCAGTAGGCCGGTAAATCGAGTGTTCAAAAGTGACGTATAAATGGACATCGTTTTCTGAATTCCGCTACAGTTCCGCGATAAGCCGTATTCGGCCTAACAAAGTCTTTCTTCGGAGGGAAACGGCCGACGCGAAATTATTTTAAATTTAAATTCAGACAAGTGGCCCCCGGCAAAAGTTCGGCAGCGAGCCTTGAATTCGAAGCAGGTGCTTCGGAACTTTCCTCGGAAGACGTTCCTAATCATCGGACTACGCCGGGCTCGTTCTTAAATATCAATTCAGTTTTCCGAGATCAACAGCCATTTTATATCCCTCTCTAGATACACATATTCGTATAATTAATTCTACGCTTCCTTTACGAATCTTTTAACACTAAACGTACCGGCATTTTTCTATACCAAATCTTACCGTAGGGGTCATTTGACCCTTTATGAAATAAACCTTGATTTTTCGTAAAAAATTCTTTACTTATTAAAGGAAATAATTTGCAACATAATTTCTAATATCGTATAAAACAATTAAACACATATTTATTGCTATAAACAAAACAATCAACTAATTACATCTTTTACATATAATGGGTTTCTCCTTCGTACATTTCCCACAAACAAACCGCAAATGCAAGTTTGTATTGTTCAAGCAGGTTCGTGATGTTTCTGTCTCCTCTCGCCGGTTCGGTCTTTTGCTAGACCGGTTTCGGCTGCTCGCCATCTTCAGTAGCGGTGTTAGTCACTGTTACCATTTTGGATGTTTTTCGGGCATCCTCACTGCACTGTCACTGTCACATGTACTGGACAGTACACGAACCTACAGTATTCCAACCCCTCGCAGACCACGAAACAGGTATATCAAATTATTTAATTTACATTCAATGCTGGTCATTAGATCTTTCCTGCTATTGGGATGACTAAAATTATCTTACATTCTACAGGCATGGAATATATTCAATTTTTATTTAGTTGATTTCGTCATTTGTCCTGGAAGCGGATACAAATTGTACTGCATCTTTCCAAACTACTTTAAGGCACGCTGGGGGGAGGCTCGTATTTATATTTCATTATAGTTCGTTATTTTTCTGTTTCGAATTCAGCGGAGATACTAAAGGTTGAAACAGCCGGATCACAAGTGGTGGTACTCGAAACTGTGAGAGGCCATCTGGCATTTGAAGACGAGCAGCCCATGACGCTCCCGACGCAGCTCTTCCCGTATTTTCAGTTCGGGGCGCATAACAACTTGTTAAAAGGAATTTGAAAGTATAAACAGCGAATAACGGATTTTTCCGTTCCTTTTTTTTCTCTTCCCGCCCCATCATAACACACACACAGAGAGCAGTCGAAATGGGGGCCACAACAAAAACACTCTTCCCCGGTGGGTGGATAATGACGATCCGGGGCTCTTTAAATTTACATAACATTAAACATTAACGGCGATTTATCGACCGAGCCTCATTTTTTTTTACCACTGTAATTAACCCGCTTCTGTTGAAATTTCAGAACGGGCCGACGTCTCCTTTAATTTCTGTTCGAAAGATTTTTTTTCCCTCTAAAAAATTGTTTAATTACAAGGCAGTTACGTCTGTAAACGTTTGGTTTGTGATTTCCTTTTCGGAAAAAAAAGAGAAACGGGTCTCTTTTTTAAACCCCCTTTTTGTCCCGACAAGAAGGCCGCTAATTGAAAACCGAGTTTAGCATATTAAATGAAATAAAAAAAATTACAGCTCCCTTGTAGAATCGTCGAGAGAGCACTGTCACACTGTTGATGCTAATAACATTTTAAATTCAAATTATATCATCAACAAGGACGGAAACATATGTTCTTTTCGATAAGTGGGGTCGTTTTATCGAGGAATATGCGTTTATGATTGATTTTAGTTCACTAGAAGTGAACTACTTAATTATTCTTCTGATCAAAGGCTCGATGAGATCCTAAATGCTTTTGAGCACAATTGCTAGTCTCAACGCTTGTATAATTGCATTTTTTCATTATTTGCTTACGGTAATGACGCAGCGTTTCTGTGAATGCTGAAAAAGCGAATGGTAAAATGAAAAGCGTGAAAATGTATTCTGCGAATCATTGTGGACAATATATCGTTTAAATTATTTAATTGTTTCTCCATTTAATAAACACGCTTTGTGTAATTCATCATGACTAGCTCGTTGGATGAGTAAATTCGTCAGCTACTTCTGTTTTTCAGCGCGTGACAGTATTATGGTTTCGTTCGGCGACAAAAACAAAGAGACATTTTTATGATTATAACGGACCCCAATTACGGGTGACAGCCCCCGATTATTTCCCATTGATAATTAGTCCATTTGAATATTTAAATTGTCAACGGGCCCCGTTTTAATGCCGACCCTCATTGTATCAAAACGGATTTTAACGAGCCGCATAATCGGACAATGAGAAATTCGGGTGAATAATCCCGGCCGGAAAATCTGGAAAATACCAAATAAAGATCCGGCGTGGTAGGCTCTCTCTCTCTCTCTCTCTTCTCCCTCCCTCCCTCCCTCTCTCTCTCTCTCTCACTCTCCCTCTGGGGCGGCATAATTTAAAAACTCCTTTGTGTTGTCGCTCGGAAAAATTCCGGATTTACGGCCCCTGGGCATTGTTCCCGCCCTCGGCGCCCTCACAATTAAGGAGAAAAGAAAAGTCGGGAGAGTCGATTCTTTGGAAAACATTTTCATTTTTTCCGCCCTCCATTTTTACTTAATTCAGAACCGGGACAACTTTCCGTCGCCTTCCAATGGGACTGCCGTTATCCGTTCATGTAAAATTTCATATTTATTTCTTGCTTATTTGTCAAGGAATGTAGAAATTTTGTAGATAACTTCGTTGCAGTTAATTCATGAATGCAGCTATACAAAACGTGCCTAAACTCTCTAAATTATGTCATTTTCATTATATTATTATTATAGAATATACCATTTAATGAATATACCTATTTAATTTCAAGGGAGATATCTGATAACGAAGATTCTGTAATTATGTCGCACCAGAATTTTTTCCAGCGATTTTTATTTTTGTCCCAACCTAGAGTAGTCTCTGTTTTTGGGCGTATCGTATAAATTTCAGTTTAAATAAAATTCCTTTTACGATAGCCGGACCGAAAGGAAATGTAATGACCGAGAATTACTATGTTAGGGACCGAGAAGCCCGGAGGCCGGTAGTAGGCTTAATAGAAAACCGGGCGATTACTTCATGTAATGACAGTATTAGTCCTCTCCCCGCCCAATCGGCCTAATCGATTTATGATTCGGCGAGGCGCCATTAAATTGCGGCGGCGTTTCTCCAAATGACTGTCATTAAAGAAATAAAACGGGTCATAAATCTTATGCTCGATGCTTATTTTTTATCAATTTTTACAATCTTTTTTTATCCGAAAGAGAAATGAGGACAATCTCTTTGGTTCGGTAAGACTTTCCCACGGAGGGGACGGCAAAATCGGATGTTGATATTTCAAAATACTAGTACCATTCATTCTGCCCCGTTTTGGCTTACCAACTCCACATTCCACATCACTAACAAGGCGTGAAGCAGCAACATAAGAGCTCAGAGAGCGAAAACAAACAATCAGAAAATTTATTACAGAAACCAGTTTATCGCATCTTTTCTTATGCAGGTTGAGCATTTAATGCTCAAATATCTCCAGTTTCTTATAATCACATAGTCATTATGGGCGGTTTAAAAAGACAGGGGAAGTAGAAAGCCCCGGCGGCTTCGGTGGTTCCCAGGTTGGTCGTGACTCATCACTAATTTCTGTAAAATCATCGCGCAATTATTCTGTTCGTTAGTTTCCACTTTTCTTCATTCTTTACGACAGCTGATTTCCTTTGAATCGGCCTTTCATCAATTCATCTTCGTGAAATCCGGAAAATTGTCCAAAGCTAATTGTTTCTGTTTAAGGAAATGTTGGAACCGCCTAACAATGTTGCGGAAAAAATTTTGCTGCCCATAAATTTTGAACCTTTGGAAGATTTAGTTACCGGCTCCTGATGAGATTTTCGAAATAATTTTTAATACAATACGAAAACCTATCCTCAACTGTGTTTGTTCGGATTGCGTATTTCTGAATTGTGCTTCGAAATAAAAGTACCCCTGGAGGGAAAAAATATTGAAAAGGTAACTAAAGACAACAGTATATTATTTAACGATCAAGCACTTCTTTGAATGGAATCTAGCGGATTTCAAAATTAAATTAAAATGTCAGAATCGCCTCAACGTCGAAGGGAGAATGCGCTTAAAATAAACCTATTCATGGTCGTTTAAATACATGTGGCGAAAGCCCTACTCCTCTCTTCTACTCTCTCGCTCCTGCTCATTTGGCAGTTAAACCCCTCGGGGGCGACAACAGTGTCAAGAGTACAAGGGGGCAACAATGCAGCCGAACCCCCCGGCCACCCCTCATTCTGACTTCTCTCTCTCTCTCTCTCTCTCTCGCGGAAATTCCCTAGGGAGCGAGAGAGGGAGGGGGGTGCGGGGGAGAAGAGAGTCCAGAATTATTTCGTCCTCCGGCACGAGATAATTAGAACCCCCCACCCCGCGGGGGGTGGGAACCCGGGAACCCCGGGACAACGGTCCAGAGGACGGTGAAAGGAGTGGGAGGGGAGAGCGGGAGAATTCTGGAATGAACGGGAGAGAATTCGGGTTTGGGTTCGTGGGGGTAGTGATGCGGGGGCTGGTAGCGGGAATGCAATTACGGGTATAGAACCCTGGATGAGGGGAACGGGGCATTAAGGGGTGAAGGGGGGGGTCACTCGACTCCTCATTGTCTGCCGACTGCTTATTGTGTATGCCAACCCCCTACCGACCGCACTGCATTTAGGGAAATGCTCGGGGTTAAGAATGGACGTATATATACGGTTGAACGGCGTTTTTCGAAGGATGTTTCTTCCACCCTTCCTTTCAAAACGTCGGTTATTAATAAAGCGCGATTATCCTATTCATTGGCTGTTAACGATCCGCGTGAATGAAATATCCAGAAACAAATTCGCAAGAATTTTGCGAACCCCGCTTAGCAGTTTCATTGGGGAGGCAAATTATGAAAAAATACCTCAGGACAAAAGTATAATTTTTTTTAACATACCTGTTTTGTGGTCTGCTAGGGGTTGGAATACCGTAGATTTCGTGTGTTAATCTCCTTTCTCTGGTTTGGTATTTTCCTTCGGCTGCTCGCCGTCTTCACGCAGTACAAGTGACAGTGACAGTGCAGTGAGGATGCCCGAAAAATATCCAAAGTGCCAAAAGTGACTAACACCGCTACTGAAGATGGCGAGCAGCCGAAACCGGTCCAGCAAAAGACCAAACCAGCGAGAGGAGACAGAAACACACGAAATCTACGTTATAAATTTTTTTCATATATATAATTTTCCTCTTCTTTAAACAATCGCATCGATTGTTTTCTGTTTCAATTCTCACCCTTTAATGCAGGATTTATTAAAAGTAAGATATCTACGTTTTCATAAAAAAGGGCTCTGTAAAATCCTTGAAACCATTTTTCTATTAGTCAATCTGTTAACAATTTTTTTTTCCTTTCAGCTTTGGAAGAGCCACTTCGTAGATATAATACGTAATACCGGTTTATATAGCAATATATTAATAACTTTTGAAGTGAAATAAGGCTTTATTATGAGAGATTGTTGCGTTCTTAAAGGTCCTTCCTACCGAATGCTGTTAACAGATAGAAAGACGCGTTTGGGCGATGTTTCAATTAAACGGCTTTGACACCAGTCAGTGGCAAAGTCCCGGCCACGCAGGAGGGACGGCCCCGAAGCTCTCCCCCGGAGTGGGGCTCATTGAAAACTGATAGGGCACAGCGCTGGGACTTCACCAATGGCGTGGTGGGGCCTAATTTAAACTCGGGGGAATACCAAATGAAGTAACCGCAGACGGGACACCGGCTCTGTCCCTTTTCGCTCGTTGATTATTGAATGCGACTATTCACAGGCGGTTTCGGGTAATTGGACTATTTATGTTATCGACAGAATTTAATATACGGACGCCTTTTAAAGGTTCCCATCCGTTTATAGTACTTATAATTTGTTTCTCGAGCATTTTGAATCGATTGAAAATTTTTTTTAAGCTTCGGTTTCGGATCACTGGAATGGTAAACCATCTCTGGCAGGCCGTGTTTCCACACGGTGCACAGTAGCCATTCGACGCACATTTCCAACTTGTTCATTTTGATTTTAATATCGACGGACTTTCGCGGCCGAAAGTCAAATAGTTGACCTACATGTTCGGCGGGTCGAATTTCAATAAAAACCCCGCAGTAAGCCCGGCCGAGAATAAAACTGGCGAGGGGCTTAATGAGCGGTGTTCAGCCTGCCGCAGGGGCTTCAGGGCCCTTCAACCGGCTCCTCCCTTCAGATAAGTGTCCTTAAACATGCGGCCCCTGCCCCCCCCCCTGCCCCTCCTCATTGTATCCTTTTTAAGTATCTCCACCGCCCTTAGAGCGAGGCTCAAAACGCTGAACTTCATTTTTTAAAAAACCCCAGAACGGATTTCAGACCAGACGGCGTGGAAACAAATATCTCTAAAAATAACAAGCCGAAACGATAATAGGACATTGTCGTAATCACTTAAAATATGCTTTAAAATACAGTTCATATTTAATTCTCACATTAAGAAATAGAATACTATATATTACTTTATGAACGAAAAAACTCCTCGAAAAAATTTTTAAAAAAATAAAAGGTCTTGAAAAAAAAAATATATAATTACCTTCCACCTATATCAAAATGTTTTTTGAAAATTTCGTCATTCTCCATTTCGCAGGCTGCCCTCTCCGACTCCATCTTCACCCTGTAACAGAATTAATTGATAATATAAATGTTTGTTAAATGATACGATAAGATTGATTTCTTTTTCGGTTTAAATAAAACCTCCCCCGAGTGTTGTCTAGATTTATTCGATTGAAATGTGTCGCGCATCGAAAAAAAATGGTATTACGTGACATTTATACGAACCGATATTTTTTTAAAGTTAAATTCCGAAGGGGTATAAGCCGGCCGCATCACGCAGAACGGCTCATGCGATTCGCCTCGCTCAATCTCGTACAGCTCACGTACAGAGTAAACAGATACAACAAATCTCGTTGAGCTCTCGTACTGAAATCTATTTCGGGCTCTCCCCGCGACAGCGTCCAGCGATATTGTCCGCCCAATATCCGAAGAACGATAAATAAATTCGATCCGAATTCAGAAACCGCATCAGAAACCCCTCCGGCGAAGCCCTACCGCCCGGGCGGTAGGCGTCTGTATTAGCGGGCCTAATTAGTTTTATTTCGTATTGGGAGAACTTTTGCCGGGCTTCGCGTTGCGCAATCGGCTTTATTTTCAAATAACAATTATGCCCAAGAGTCCCGCCCGGCCAAATTTCTAATAAAACGTAAATTTAATTTTGCATAACATATAAATCAAGTCGTGAATCACAAATTGATTACGCGATGATATCTAATGTCGGCCAAAATACGGTATATTTCACTTATTCGGTCCCTTCCTGGCCGTAGCCCCCTCTTCAGAAGCGTTCCAACGTAATTGGCCCTGTTTCGATTGAACACACAACCCCCATTACCATATACCACTCGTCCATATGGCGGGCGATTCTCTACCCATACGCGAACAGGTGTTCATATACCGCTCGGGCATTTAACAATTTCCGTTATGATGGGGGCAATTTCGCGAAATGAAACGGCGGGTCCAAATCACCGCCCCTAACTGAATAACTGACTGTTACCGCGGTTTGAATATGGTGTTTCGGGATGCCAATTTTGTTTTCAGCAATCTTGTTAATAATTGTCAGAAACTTTCCATAATTCAGTTTACCCAACAATCCAGCGAATATTAAATTGGACAAAGTCAACTTTAATGGGAGTGTCTAATGCATCGGCATGGCTGATGAACATCGGCAAGAACGCACCTGCGAGTTTTTCCCTTTTTTTTTTAATTCGGGGCAGCGATGGAAAGATAAAGGACGATTTTCTTTTAACAGTTCGTTATCCGGGAGCACATTAGTAGCGGTCATTAACGCGTATTTAATTATACGTTACATGCTTGTCGGATAGCATCGCTGCCCGTGGGTAATGGGTGGCTACGCTGGATTCGTTCAAAATCGGTCAATGCAAAACTTAAAGTTGCTGCAAGGAGGTTTTCTAAACGGAATAAATTAGAACTGATAACGGGGGTATATTTAAATAATTTTAGGCATTTTGGGGGTTTGAAGAACTCTCCTACTGCAATAAAAGTGCAGTGACAATTTTCACTAAATTTCACTCATTTCTATTATTTACTATTATTCTATTTCTCATTGCCACAACTGTATAATAAGCGATATTAGGTTCAAGTAGCAGGAAATAACGCAGGAGAAACCCACTGACTTTCTCAACATTTTTAATTTTATTCATATTATTTACTTTATATATTTAATGTTCATAGATCCTGTCCACCACTGCCACTGTATATCGCCTCTTGTTGTGGGAGATCAACAACGGCGCTACCGCCGTGTGTATAAGGCGGACCAAATAAATATGAGCTGTATGTGGGGGCGGAGGAGGCAGAGTGTTTGGGCGAGAAAGCACTATTCAAATTACGCGGTCAACGGCAAGCAGTGCTCCGCCCTTTCTGAGCATTAAATTGAGGCCCGGGTGTAGTTACAAGGGACAGGGGGCGCGTACAAACGGGGGCGGCTAACGCCCCTGTGTACCCCCATGCATATGCATGAATACGGGGATTTCTACCCCTTCAACCCCCTCCACGCTGACCAAACCGCGACGGCCGGACACCGTTTGATCTCGGTCTTAAATTAGGGCCAATTTCCGGTCCGTGCGGCGTATTTTTTCGGAGCCATCGACCTCATCGATGCTCGAGGATAAAATCTAAAAAAAAATTCCCTTTGTCGTATTTAAATTGACGGATTTAACTTAATGGATTCGAACAGGAAACAGAATTAGAATGTCTCCAAAGAATGAAGTTACGGAAACATCCATATTCATCAGAATCGATTTGTCATTGTTCAGGAGTTCCTCATTCTTCCATACCGGAATCTTTGTTCATTGCTACTTATTAATGTACGGTAGGGCCCAATGTAACCTTCTGAATTTTGTACAGAAATTTTATTCCTGTAGACCTTATTGAGCATTTAAAATAAGATACTATCTAAACGGCGCAATGTTACATGTTCCTCAGTTGTATCGTACGTTTGAGCTCACCTTTCCTTATCTCTGAATTAATTAACCGAGGACTTGGCCCGGAGTTATGTTCAAACGGCCTTTAAGCCCCGTTGATGGGAAGGGGGTGGCCACGCAATTTGAATAGCGCTCTCTCTCACTCTCTCCCTCTCTCTCTCTCTCTCTCTCGAGGGGCAAACACCGCCCCCCCCCCTGTTTATTTAGCCCCACTCGAAATCTGTTTATGCATGTGTGCCGAAGAGGAAGTGTACGAAGTCGCGATAACAAAAGTCCACTGTGCCCAAACCAGACTAAGGCGAGGAACAAAGGGGATGGATCCGTTTAAATTTAGACCCGAACAACAATGCTCGAGCCTAATTTTAAGAATGGGGACGGATGAATAAGTACATCTTCAACTGACGGTAATTGAAATTTTGAGCACTAGTTGCTCAAAAATTAATTAAATAAATTACGTTGCCAGTTACGATCCTTAGGATAGTATCATTTCTAGAATTGAAATTTTAATTATTAATTATATTTGCAAAGAACGCGATATCTTCGGTATATCGTCATGTTTTAATAGTTTGAAAGCAAGTTTTCTAATTTTACGAAGCGAAGTGAAAGGTTACTTTTTCTTTCGGTCGTTGACGACAAAGGGAAACCATTCCTTTTATGGCTCAGAGTCGGTTTTCAGTTCTCTGTGTCGTTAGAGCCCGTCTCCGTTGTCCTTCAAGGTGGTTGAACTAGTTTCTACGAGGGTTACCTCGGCTTCTGCGTAATATCAGAGGCTATTTGTAAGCGTAGCCCCTTACTAATGTACGCTATAAAATTTACGTCGCGAAATACTCATAAATTGATGGGTTCACATCCCGAAACCAGTTCCATTATATTCGGCCATCCGTGTCAGGGGGAGGACGGACTTTATCGTTAAGCGCGTTGGAGGCTGGCCGAATTTCGAACGCCGCCCTGGACTTAATTCGGTAAAGTGTTTATTCGGCCCGGTGTGTATTTTATTTATCCCGTTTGTTATTTATTTGTAGCCGGAGAGGTGTCTGGGGCGAGGGTCGATGAGAGCGACGCCGCCCCGAAGGTCCTACAGTGCGCCCTTGTGATTGATGAGCCGGGCCCCCCCCCCCGAGCCCTTCCAATTAATGTCCCTTTCCCCCGGCGATATTTGCCGGCGACAGTTTGTCTCCCGCCGGGACACGGATCAATGTGCCGGCCCCTAAGCGGGTTTTCAGCAAGAAACCCGGCCGAAACCCTTTGTAAAACCGGGCTCACCACCATTAATTGTACCCTGTTATAAAGGCATTGTATTCAACGCGCTGACCGCGCTATTATAATTCCCTGCTACATTTCATAACCGTCGTTACTAAGCTTCTATTTCTATTATATATCTAATAATTATTTACGTAGTTATGAGTGGCATTATGATCAGTTTCCAAGAGAATGCAAATTGATGATAGGGTTCAACTCTAATGAGAGCAACAGCACTTTCTTACCGTGTATGGGAAAACGTTAAATATCAATAAATTCTTAGTGTTATCACATTTTTGGGCATGTAGGGTGCTGTTTATATGACATCAATGGATTTTGAGGGACGTCTCAAGAAGGTTCAATACTGAATGCTCTCCGCACTGATTGAAAATCATTGTAATTATTTAAGAAGGTGTACCTTCTGCGAAATTTCTCATATTTGAGAGACTAATGTTCGGCAGTGAAAATTGTATTTCCCAGTGTCGAAACGCTTGATAGATCCGCCGTGGGCCGTCCGTCAAATGCCCGGTGTGTATTGCACTGTATCGGACGAACTGAAAAAACTCCCCCCCCCCCCAGAAGAGAGTAATGGGCGCTCCCTCCCCCGCCCAACGTAAACGCCCCGTACGTCATATATCTGCCGTCCCACGCCTAGGACACTTTTCACTTCGGGCCGAACACAAAAAGAAAAAAAAGAGAGAGAGAGAGAGAAAAAACTGAAAAAAGAGGGGCTCAAATGAGCCAGAAGGCCGGCTCTCTCACTCTCACTCTCTCTCGCACTCGACGTCTGATAAATTGATGACTGGCGGTGAAAAGGGGGCCAGAGGTTTTTGGAAGCCGCCCCCGCACGCCCGAGAGTTTTTATCCCCCCCCCGCAACCCCTGCACCGTAATACTTTTGAAACTCGCGGCGGCGCTAAGCCCCGAAACATAATCGGGGGGGGGACTTCACGTGGCGGAATGGGTGGGGGGGGGGTCTTTGATCGATGTCCGAGATTAAACTTTAAACGGGTACCGCGACGAATTGATGAGGGAATTAAAAGGTCGGTTCATTTGCTCCGTTTATCTTTATAAAAAAAAAAAATATCCTCAAATTTTTTCGATAACGCCCTACACGGATGATCGCCGAATCGATACCCCGGTGTTCGGAGCACTAAATAAGTAAATTTTTCGGAAAACTGCTGGTGGAAGGAAAGTTCATTCGGCACGCCATTGGGATTAACCGATTTGTGTTGGACACAGCCCCCAATCCTTCTAACGACTCTAACGCCGAGGCGCCTCCCGCGCTATTTTCGTTCAAGAGGACGCTGACCCCGTTGTAGAAGTAGACGCTTCCATTTGCCCATCATCCAGAACAACTTCCTATTGCGTCATACAGAGTTATATGCGCTCAGATTGAAAGGAAAACTGGACAAACGCGGGACGAGCGCCGGCCGAGGTCTTACATTGTGGCGACCTGAAACGGATTCTTCTCGGTGGTGGGGGAAATTTTCGAATTTCCTCGTTCGTGGAAGGCGCGAAGTGTATGATTGATGGCGTTGTTAAGAAAGCCGTTCTTTCGTCGAACTTTCGTCGACGCGGTTCGTCACAGTCGCGGGGGCGGCGATCCGCGCTCAAAGCTTTTACAGTCGGGCTCGTAAAAACGACGTCTTCGTCGTAGTTTTAAAAATACTATTCGAAACCCGGCGAATTGTGCGGGTGTCGTCCGGGCCATCTCTAACCGTCCGCTTCTCGGAAGGCGGCCATAAACCTCATTCAAATGACGCTCTTTTGGTTTTTTTCTCTTTGTGTTGCCGCGGATTCTCAAAAGAGAAAACGGCCGTGTTGTAAACCGGCCTTCGACTCCGAATACCAGCTAGTCGGACTCAGATCCCACGTCAAAATTTCTTCTGAACTCCTAAATCGTTTTTTCCTTATCCCTGGACCCACAATCGATTTTGACCCCATAAGACTTATTAATTAATTATTATACTGTCTTCCAATAATTGTTAACAACGAAATAAAAACATTTTTCTATTATATCCGGAATTTTAGGACACGCGGTAGATTCACAATGAGCTAGTCCCTTAAAATGCTTGTTCACGAACCTAGGACAGTAAAAGTTATATTTTTCAACTTCAGAACGTAAGGAATGACGTTCCAAGAGCTGGGATTCTTAAAAATTGTGTCCTGTACCTATATTACGTTTATTAAACGGGAGATTTGGGCCATCAGGTATTATATATCTTCGCTAATCGATAGCCCGTTGAGGTTGTGGCCGCCCACGTGGAAAGTTGCCCGGACACGTGAGATTCTTAAAATAGTCGTATCCCGGTTTTTCCAATTCAGATGTGGGTCTTGCCGGCCCCGTTACGGCGCATTATGCGCCCTCAACGCGGGTGGCGGGGGCGGGGGCGGGGCGGCGTTCATCAATAAACACGAGCTGTGTCCCGTTGTGTTCGGAACGCGAGCCAAATCTAGCCCGAGTACTGGGAGTCGACGATCGAATATTTCGATCAACGAGAACGTTCCCAATTTAAGATTGCCATTGTATAAACCTCTTGTTTGTTCGCCCGATTCGAGATATTTGGTGTCAAAAGGAATATTCTGTGAAAACAAGGAGTAATTTATAATGCTGACGGGGTGCTTCGTCATTAGCCGGTGTGAATTACTAACTGCGCAGATGGATGAAGAAATTTCTGTTTCCAGCATCTGACGATTCGCATACTCAAACATGAGTAATAAATCGTGTAATAATCACAGGGGCGTTGATCAACTGAGCCTGCGATTAAATTATTTATTCTTGAATTTGAATACAATCCTCGATGCATCATAAAACTGAAATATAAGTTTCGAAGATTATTGGTTGGTGATAAATTATTTAATCTGTAACGCCGAAGGTTAATTCCGCAACGAAATTATCTCGAAATTCTTTAGGTCGTGGATTTTTTTTAACGGGTCATTGTACATGTTCCTTTTTCCATTCAATGAGGGGGTAAAAAGTCATTAATTACTGAAACAATGTCCGCTTTATCGAGGGCCGACCTGCAGGTGAAATACGGGCATTAAGCCCCACTCCACGACCACAAGCCAGTGCCTTTAGTCCTAGCCCCCAACGACACGTTTCATTGTTAACTCGTTTCCACTGGAGCATTCAGGCCGACTATAATTTATAAGTAGGATTAGTGCAATAAAATAGAACATTTTCTTTTGAATTACAGTGCTACAACAATATCAGGATCATTACTGTTGGAAAAACGAAAATCGTACAGTATGAAAATCCGCAATAGTGATAACAATACCTCGTATTGTTCTTCTACGTACATACAAAACGTAGTACAGTTGCATGCATGACAAATAAGAGATGAGACCTTGATCTAATACAATATTTAAATTTTATTCCGAGCTTTAACTTTGAGCTACAATATATTATTCTAACGGGCAGGTACCCCACACACTACTTGTGGGACCCGAGATACGGGTTCGTTTCGGTACCCTTTTCTCGTCATGTACCCGTGACTCTGAATACGACGTCGCCTGTCAGTTAATGTCGCCGGCTCGTATTAATTAATTCTGGAGCCTTTCCAAGATGAAAATTTCCGGCGGTCCGACATAAAATCAAATTTAATATTTCATTAATATTCCGTTCTTTGTCCTTTGACACAATCTCACGTTGAATCCCCATACCCGACTTAAAACGGACATCAAAATTGACTTCAAGTAACAAACTGACAGTATACAAAGCTATACTTAAACCGACACGGACATACGGTATAGAGCTATGGGGTTCCCACCGAGACATCCGACATCATGAGATATCAGTCAGAAGTTCTTCGTACCGTCCTTAATGCTCCCCGGTATGTTTCTAACCACACAATCCACCATGACCTCAACATACCGACAGTCGACGAAGTCGCAAAATCCCGGTTCCTTCAGTCCCTTCCTCTCTTACCCATCCATTAAAGCCCTTACGTCGTATTAGTTCTTGCGTCAAAAGTGCCATCTTTGGGTGGTTCCTTTTATCACGAAATACATGTGAAAAAATAAATATTAAATGTTGATTGTACAAAATAAAAAAAGCCAAAAGAGGGATAAAATCAAAAGAGCGAGTGGGGACAGAAGATCGTATAGCAGAGGTATTGTGGCACTTATGCTCAACAGTGCATGGGTCAGCTAGGACTAAATTAAAAACAAGAGAGAAATGCTCTAGCAATATCCAACAACAGTATATCTCCGGAAAGAGCTTTTTTGGTCGGGGGGCGGCGGCGGACTCCGCCGGGAATTAATGGACAGAACCCGATACGGGGCCGGGAGAATCCATTTTGCAAATAGCCCGGCACCATTCAACCCGGTTCTCCTGTTTCTGGTCCCCGGGCGTGATTAATACCCCAGGCGCCGGGGGATGAGGTAGCCAGGGCCCCCCCCCTCCCTCCCGTATTATTAGCGGGCCGGTAATTGTCGCCCCCCGTGGACTAATGAGTGGAGCGGCCAAACAATTTTTTACCGCGGCCGGGGGGACGCGCACCCCGGGTTACGGGGCTAGAAAGGGAATTATCCTCACGGGGCGGCGTTAAATGCACCTCTTTTTTTAGTAACAATACTCCCCGGCCGCGGAAAGTCGGCCATTTATCCCCCCCCCCCTCCCACGTTATGCTGACGTTAGGGGGCCGTTTTTTATTTGACAAAGAATGATGAAATTTTTGCGAATTGCCGACAGAATGGAGGGGCAGTAATCCCCACTTGCTTTCGTGACCCGAACAGGGGTTTTCATAGCCCGGTAGAAAATCTTAATTCTCGAAACACTGGAAGTTACGAACATCTGTACGTTGAATATACGATACAAGAAACAACCTAATTTGACAGTACGGGTGGCAGTGCAGTGAGGATGCCCGAAAAACATCCAAAGTGCCAATAGTGACTAACACCGCTATTGAAGATGGCGAGCGGCCGAAACCGGTCTAGCAAAAGACCAAACCAGCGAGAGGAGACAGAAACACAAAAAATCTACGGTATTCCAACCCCTCGCAGACCACAAAACATGTATGTTGAACTAATTTGACTTTGTTTAGGGGACCCATTCTTCAGCTTTCTTTCAATACTGTCTGGCCACTGGTACTTTACCTCGTACTTTTGAACGAATTTATTCCCAGCGAATCTTACGGTTAGGGAAGCTATTACTGAAACAAGAAGACACGCTCGACAGAATGTATTGAACTATCGACGAATCACTCGCCAATTAAACAACGGTTCTGTTCTTACGTAATACGCCATTTCGTATTTTAAAAATGGGTCTCGTAAACCGGTTATAAGCGTTTCAACGGATCGAACAATAGGAATCGTAAAACGGGGTTTCTTGGGCGTCGATTTCTCTTCACCGAAAGCCGTAAAACCTTCGTTAACCGGAATCGTCCCTTGTTCCATTCAGGATCGAAAAGACCCCTTCCATTTCGGTGGACGGGCCGTAAACCTATTTCAATTAGAAGTAAAGGAGACGTTGGCGGTGCATTTAGGATTTCCTCTACTTGCAGATAAATAGATTTTACGCGGGTGGTAAAATTTTAACGCCCTATAAAAAGAGGGTGTGGTGTTTGAGGCAGAGTTTCAGAAACTGCGGAGCTTTTACCGATTAATGTAATTATAAACGAAAATTAGGTCGAGTAATAACGAAACTAATGGGATTTCGAAACCTCCTGTTCCCTTTCAATGTACATTTCTGTGGTACCATTGTGTCCACACCGTAATTTTTATATTCCGTAACCCACAATTTCCGATTTCATTTCTATAGGCTTCATCCTGTCCCGCGGTACACTCGAGGAGAACCTCCGGTCCACGGAGGAGCAGTGGACGTCATCATCGGACTACAATGCAAACGACGCGGAACAATTCAAGGAGTCCCAAAGATAGAGACACAACAAAAGGACAATGGAGTCCCTATCCTCAGAGCGAGAGAGAGAGAGAGAGAGGGAGAGGGAGAGGGAGGGATAGAACGGGAGTGATTGAGAGGAGCGTGAGAGCGGGAGAGATAGCGCTGGGCAAACAGGCGGTGCGGGAGCAGTGAGAGAGGGAGGGAGGGATTTCCTCCCGGCAATAAGAGATACCTGGAGATCGCAAATGCGATAATTAAAGCGCTATCTTCGACAATTGAGCGCTAACGGGGCGCAAAACTCGACCGAAGTTCGTGGAAACAATACGGCTACAAACCTTCCGAAAATTCTTGATAAATTCATTACCGAAACCAATTCTGAAACTTATACAACCTTAATTGTACGCTCGATAAACACTCAATATTTACAGAAAAAAAGAGGGTTATTCCGACAGGAAGGACACAGCGCAAAACGTGACCATTTAACTAATAAAAGTGTTTTATTGCAAGTGCCGTATCTTAATATTGTCGTAGAAATGTGTGACATTTGAGTTAGTGACATGCCTGCAGTATCTTTTACCACATTACTCAATATGACGTCGCTTGATAGTGAATACAATCCCTTCAACAATTTTTCATTTTGCATTGTATTATTGTAATAATTCAAAAAAAAAATTTTTTCAATATCAGTATTGTGTATCTGCATGTATTTAACCCTTTCGCTACGGGCGGGTTCTCAGCCGCGGTACTTCACTGCACGCTTTATAATAAATAAAGATTATTCCGGGGTAATGATGCAAAAGAAAATACTGTCAGTGCATGTCCAGAGTCAGATACTTATGCAAAACGGTCGGCCGAAATACCTCAGCGGTATCTAACGGAGAGCCACTATAGTGGCCCGTGGTACATCAGTGGCATCTTGTGGAAGGCCACTATAGTGGCCCGTATTACCTCAGTGGCATCTTGTGGAAGGCCACTATAGTGGCCCGTATTACCTCAGTGGCATCTTGTGGAAGGGCACTATAGTGGCCCGTATTACCTCAGTGGCATCTTGTGGAAGGCCACTATAGTGGCCCGTATTACCTCAGTGGCATCTTGTGGAAGGCCACTATAGTGGCCCGTATTACCTCAGTGGCATCTTGTGGAAGGCCACTATAGTGGCTCGTAGTAGCGAAAGTGTTAATGTTCCAAAATCAGGCTAAGACCCTTGAATATTTATAATACTAAATTCCGCCATAACAGGTGGATATTCATTAGGAATTATTTATACATAGAAGAGTGGATACTTCATTAAGAGTTTTATTGTTGAAAATTTTACCAACAAAGAAGATACGACTATATACAGGGAAATCAAAAAGTATTTATATGTCGCGTAACCTTGTATAATTACTTATAAAAACAGGTACAATCTTCCTCTGAATTCCATCAGGGAAACTTTTAGTCTCGCAACATCCCTTTAGTACTATAGGGTGGGAATTCGGATTGGTAGGACGTCACAAAACACTCATGAGTCAATCATGACTATATTCTACATAGGTGTCTCGGAAAAAAGACGATATTTTGTACACTAGAAATTTATTTTAAACACCTATCGGAATGCGAACAGAGGCGGAAGGGAAATGGGAAAAGCGGTTGAAGGGGTTTGAAGGGCGAGGGGGTGTGCTCGAGCTTTAATTTAATCATATTTCCCGGAGGGTTTTCGGCGCATTGAGCCCGTCCGGTCATTCAGGTCGGTCCTTTGGGGAAATGCGTTCTGAAGGATCGCCGGGGGTGGGTGGGTTATAAGGGCGCATTGTGACCCTAATTCGGGCTTCGACCACGGCCACCTAGCACAATGGCTACCCCTCTCGCGGCACTCTAGGCGGCCGCCTGTCCACAGATACCGCCAAATATATAACGCCTCCATAACCCACTGTATATTCATCCCTGCCGACTGAATTGCCGGCTTTGAACGGTGGCTTAAAAATTTAATTTTCTCCGCCCGGACTTAACATACACTGATATATCAACAATGCGTGACCAGTAATCAATTACGAAATTTAAAAAAATTCCCTTCACCAAGAATTATTCCAATTTCAATAATCATTAATTGAATACAACATCAGGCTCATGACAAAGACTACTGACATATCCAATAGCCTTTTAGGTTCCTCTACAGAGTTGCTGATTTATTGTATTTCTGCGTATAAATAATTATGAATTCTGCAAATTAAAATATTAACTAGAAAATACCAGAATTCTGTAGAATATAGTCATGTTTGACAGTGTTTTGTGACATCCTACCAATCAGGATGCCCACCCTATAGTACTAAAGGGATGTTGTGAGACTAAAAGTTTTCCTGATGGAATTCAGAGGAAGATTGTACCTGTTTTTATAAGTAATTATACAAGGTTACGCGACATATAAATACTTTTTGATTTCCCTGTATATAGTCGTATCTTCTTTGTTGGTAAAATTTTCAACAATAAAACTCTTAATGAAGTATCCACTCTTCTTCGAGAGGTCTGCGCCTACACCTCGTTCATCAATTGGGACCAATCTCCTGGGGCGAGATACGCCCACGCTAATGCCGATCGCAGATAGAGAGGTCCCGATGAATGGTGCAATTAAACCATCCGGTCTGTAAGGCCTTTTCGCTTCGGATAAGTTGGGAAACCATTTAAATTTAAAAAAAAAAAACGGCGTGGGCGCTGTAGACCGGCCAACCGGTCTTCCACTTACGGACGTCAAACCGATCTCCGAAGTCCCCGTCATTACTTCTGAACCTGTTCGACTCGTCATCGAAATTTGTAAACCAGAATAAAACGGATGTTTCCTTTTATCATCCGGTGAGGCGATATTTTCCCTTCCGGTTGTGTACCGGACCAAATCCGCCGCTTCGCACCGGAGTAGAGCGCTTAAGCTCCCCGCTCGTGGCCAGTTTCGATTCGTCCCCTTCCGACAGTCGCATTAAAACCCAATTACCGGCAGTGGGGCCCTGGATTCGACCGTTTTGTAACGCAGTTCTCAGCCGTTAGCCAACGTCCCATTCGGAAGACCCGACAGGGCAATTAAATATAGAAACCCCTCTGAGAGGCTCAATTGTATATTTTACACACTGAAATAATAATAAAATTTAGTTATTTCTCGGTAAATATATTCACAACAGGCATCGTATTAGGCATTGTTTAAATATAGCCACTAAATATAATGTTTCATTCTACCACAGAAGGTTAGGTGAGATCACCATCTAACGGGACGACGGTCTAGAATTCCTCATGCGGCAATTACAAATTAATCTTGCTTTCAATAATTACGGTATTAATATAGCAATATTCCCTGCAGTTGAATTGAGATATTTTTTCTGTCTATGAGTATAGGGCATATATGAGTACTGTTAATTATTAGTCTTTGCCAATAGAATAGTGAAGCGTATCTAGGCGGTGGCTAGAAGTGAAAATTAGAACGAAAATGGTATAATAAGCTAGTGATGACTATTAAATATAATAATAGTAATAGAGCCAATAATGGCGGACAGACATTTTCTTCAATATTTTTTGCAATTCCTGACCCGACACAATTCTATTACTGTGAGGTGTAACATAAGTCGCAAAATCTCGGTTCCCGAAGTTCCACTCCCGCCTTTCTCCTCATCCTAATCCACTCGTTCAGTCCCTTTCCTCTTTTACCCATCCACTATCCCCACCACGACAGAGATCATTTCGGACAGTAGTTACATCATATCAAAAGCGCTATAACTGTAAAAGTTGATTGTGAAAAATAAAAAAGTTAAAAAAAAGGTGTAACATATCACTAGGGTTTTAATTAAACAAACAGGTTGAATGTAGGCTCGAATTTATTCGATGTTACACGCTTCCACATTTTGATTTTAATACCCTTTCATTTGCAACGGGGCCTTCGTACTTTATGAAGGTAAAGTTCAAAATAATAGTCAAGATATTCCGGTCAACAGCGAGACGGGCGCCGTCAACGCTGTCCCATGAATAATTCAGGCGCCTCCTCCCTGAGTTTCGATTCCTCCTGGCGCCCCCTCAAGGATTATGCTAAGGGGGAGCGAGGAGCCAACCCCCGAGCCCTGCCACTCCAGCACCCCGTCCCGCTCTCCTCCTTCCCATTGTCGCCTTTCTTCCTGCGGTCCCGCGTGCAGTCCCGCGTCCCGGACGCTCCGCCTTCAACAGGTTAGCGGCGCCGGCTTATCCGAATCCCGTTTTCGCGGAACAATAGCATTACGGAGGTGCGGGCGGGGGCTAGCGCTTAGCAACCCTCCAACCATCCCCCTCCCACCGCCATCAACGTCAAATGCCATTGTTTAGAATTGTTCTTCTGCAACAATAACCCACTCCGCGGGGCCATTTTCGGCTGGGTAATCTAGTTCGCTATCAACACCCCCCCCCGAAGGGGGTTGTATCCCCTATTGTGCCTATAATGCCAATTAATAGGGTCGAATAACTTTGATAGCTCTATCCATAATTGGGTGAACACTGAAGATTTGATTGTGTGACTCCGTAGGCGGCTTCCTCTAATCTCCGTCTTACAGTAGAACACTTATTCTAGACAAAGTAAAGTGTACTTTCCGAAAAGAAAGACCGGACATTGATTTTTTCGGATCAACTAATAGTGACTGAGAACTGGACACTTTAACGGGAACATACAATGGGTCATTTTCGCCCCGCGGTGGAAGTCAAATCCTAATTTTTTTGTTTAACTTTTTTATTTTGCACAACTTTTACAGTTATAGGTGCAATTGACACAAGTATATTTTTCACATGTTTGTCTCGACAAAGAAACCACCCAGTGATGGCGCTTTTGACATGATTTAACTACTGTCCGAGATGATCTCTGGGCCGGTGGCGTTTAAGCCGTCGTGGTGGGGATAGTGGATGGATAAAAGAGCAAAGGGATTGAACGAGTGGATTAGGATATTGAGGTCATGGTGGATTGTGTGGTTAGAAACATACCGGGGAGCATTAAGGATGGTGCGAAGGACTTTTGATTGAACTCTGGATGCGAGCGATGTCTCGGTGGAACCCCCATAGCTCAATACCGTATGTCCATGTCGGTTTAAGTATTGCCCTAATTTCCTTGCGAGCTTACTTTAAGTCGCGTTTCATACTCTTAAAAACGAGCGTAAATTCCAACAGCTCCTAAGGGGAAAAAGTTATGCCGGAGGGGGTGGGAGTGGGGGGGGGGATGAAAAAAGGAAGAAATAAATGAAATCGAGTGTCGGGACGTGAACAGAAAGATTCTCCCACTTTGCCGATTTCGAACTGTCGACAACCGGAGAACGGGGTTTTCAACCGGTGTATTAATTTCCGCCTACCCGGACTCCTTTTTCTTCTCCCGCTGCCAGTTTGAAAGTTTTCGCCTGCCGAAAAAACAACGGGAGGAAAAGGGAGAGGCGAGTAGGGACGAAATAGGGACTGGGGAGGGAGAGGGAGAGGGAGGGGAGAGCTGTCACTTCTGTTCTTGTGTTTTCCTTGCCTTCTCCAGTATTAGTGAGAAGGCCTCGAAAGTGTACCCTCGGGGTCGTTACCGAGTCCTCCCGTTGACAGGGCCGGCGCCCCACTTCTAATCTCTGGGGCCCTCTCCTCATGTTTCCTAATGACTTAAAACAACTCTCGACTTTGTATCCAAAGTTTGATTGTTTCTGTTAATGCGGAATGTCGTCTCTTGCCAACCGAAATTATCTTCGGATAGATCGCGAATTCTCCTTCCCTCAAGTAGGTTTTGAACAATACTTTAATTGTATTCCTAAAAACATTCACGAAATTAAAATATTATAACGAAATATTTAATACCGTAGGTTTGTGGTGTTTCTGTCTCCTCTCGCTGGTTTGGTCTTTTGTTTTGGAAAAAAAATTGTTAACAGCGATTGACTAATAGAAAAAATGGTTTTAAGGATTTTACAGAGCCCTTTTTTATGATAACGTAGATGTCTTACTTTTAATAAATCCTGCATTAAAGGCTGAGGATTGAAACAGAAAACAATCGATGCGATTGTTTAAAGAAGAGAAATAATTATATATATGAAAAAAAATTTATAACGTAGATTTCGTGTGTTTCTGTCTCCTCTCGCTGGTTTGGTCTTTTGCTGGACCGGTTTCGGCTGCTCGCCATCTTCAGTAGCGGTCACTTTGGATATTTTTCGGGCATCCTCTCTGCACTCTCACTCTCACTTGTACTGTAGTGTTTGTCAGTTTGTCAGTTGTATATATACTTATCTCGTTATTGTTATTGGGGAATTATGTTTGTCTTGTTTGGGTTGAGGGGTTGTTTAATCCGGATTAACAAAATCCCACCATCCCCTGAACCCAAACAAGACAAACATAATTCCCCAATTACAATAACAAGATATGTGTATATATACAACTGACAATCACTACAGTACAAGTGAAAGTGACAGTGCAGTGAGGATGCCCGAAAAATCCAAAGTGCCAACACAATATTTAATCTAAAACACCTAGAATTATGTAGAATGCAGCAATACTAATTATTTTTCTTTTCATTATTACGAATAAATTAAACGGCACTATTAGATATGTATTTGAGGAGTATTTAGGTTTTCGTTACATCTCGCTTAATTGGTTATCGAAAGATACTCATTTTTCAAATTACTTACACGTGTTTATTAATGGAACAGATTGGATAGTGAGAACTGGAATTTCTGTGTTTATGTTAGATGGGCATGTGTGCGCCTTCGCTGCTGGGGCCATAAAATCCTTGCCGAGATTTATTTAAGTGCCCGGCCACTTATGTCCCGATAGTTTTGATAAACCATGTCTGGTATCGGCTCCGGGGCGTTATTTCTTTTGGATGTTAAACGAATTAGTCCCTATAATGCGATACCGCATGCAGTTATTTATACTTAGGTAAACAGCTTTTACTGGGGTCTCAATTCATCCGTGTGTGTAGGCCGTGTTAAAGAGAGATTGTAGAACGGGCTGGTAAACTACCGGTAAATACCAGAGTGGAACATGTGCTTGTCGTTCCTGTTAGCTGCCCGAGAATTGCTCAATGCCCGTCGTTACGGGCGTTCGGCCTAGGCTGGGATCACGTAATATGAAGCGTCGTGACAGCACTTGGCGTCGGGACGCTGGTCGGACCCGCCATTAGGACGGCGTTTTACAGGGCCCGGACAGTTTTCAAGAATGTTTTTCCCACAACAAGTGCAAAACACAACCAAAAACTTGTCCCTTGTTTAGAATCGAAACATTTACACAGCCCAATCATGAATGCTGTAAAATTTATAGAAGTAATGGACGTAATAAATTTGAAGAGATTCATTGTTTGGAGTCCCATTTCAAACGATGATGGAAAATCACCTACAAAAACCGGAAAGAGAAAAAAATTATAATATTTCACTTAGTGCATTATAAAATATAGCTTCATAAAATCTTACTAAAATCAGATGTTACAGCTATTAGCTTTTAGGTCCATTAGATTGCTCTTTCATTTTCTCTACATTGTCTGAATTTCCGGATTTCGTCATTCAGGCTCTCAGGTCTGAGTGTAAGTGCATAAAATTGTTGGGAATTCGTAAATACGATAGCCGGGTACAGCTTTATGATGATGGAGCGCATTGCTCCGGCACCTCGTGTTGTTAATTCCAATTCGCCCTGAGTGATAGACTTGCGGGGGCGGGAGTTCGTTCCGGTCTTATTGTGCCGGGGGCGGTAAACGCGCGGGGACGTAAACGCCGCGGTTCCGCCCCCGCCCCCCCCCCACAGACGTCGTAAAACCCGAAGGTTCGGGGGGACTAATGAAAAGCCGCCTCCGCCGGAGGAATATAACGCCCAGCTCTGCCGCTCTCCGGACGAGAGGTTCTCGGAAATAATTAAAACGGACCGAAGACGGAGAAACGGAGGTTTTACGGCTACTAATTTCTCCCTTTACGAAATTGACTTATTAAAGTTGCCCTAAAGAATTTCGATGATTTATTTGACCAATAACAATAACGAAAAAAAAAGTTGAAAATTCGAGTTATACATTTAAGTCCGCTGCGAGTGGATTAGTGAAAATAATGAACTTGAAATCCCGTTTATAGAGACGGGATTCCCCGCTTGAGTTTCAGCATCGGAAAGGCTAAATGAACGGACAAAAAGGTAAAAGTTGAAATAAGAAAAAAGGAAAGAGAATTGGTTGAGGAGGGACTCGTGAAGCGGCAATAACGTCGTCAAAACTGAGACGGCGTTTTAGCCCCGGGTGATAAATTACGAAAAATTCTTTCCCTTATGTGATTTACGGTCTCGATTAAAATTTAGACGTCCTCCACCACCCCCCTCCACGCTGACGTTGAAGGAGAAAAAATGCCCACGCCGGGAAACAGATTGAAGCAAATTGAAAGGAATGAATATCCAGCGGGGAAAACGGACTACGAACTGTGTAACTGGCTTTGTATTAAATTTTATCCGCCACCGGAAATCATGAAATAAAAATGAAATCGTATAATTCTGGGATATCCTCTACTATTAATAAAAGTACTAATAGTTCATGACCACCCATGATGTACTAAAGGAGCAAATAATGTTTCAGCCAAGAGTCACAAAAAAGTCTTTCTGCTTTCTATATAATGAACAGTGATCACAAGCGAAGTTGAAGTCCAAAAACAGATAATGCGCTAGTCACGTAACGTCCATTAATTAATGTTCAACCATTGTGGCTAGTTTAAAATACGGCTTCTTTATTAATTATAGACACTAAAGGGATAAAAATATGACTACAAGTAATTAAATTACGAAATATAACTTTCATAGTTGAAGCTCAACCTGAAACCTAGTTTTTGGCATCTTAATTTAGAGCTACAATATAAAGGAGAGACATTGTAATCGATGGCCATTCTCTCTTGGGGTTTAATCAAACAATTTCTGCTTCACTGAATGTATAATGAAACGTAACGATTTTGCATATTTCAACTAATGGCCAAATTGTATTACATATTTTCAACTTCGTTTGATTCCCACCGTCGAGCCTTCTTGCATTGTTTTCTGCACTAATTGCTGCCGATTTTCATTTCGATGATTTAAAACACAAAATTGTCTCTGTATGCGTTATGCATTATATCTATTCCATCTTCTATATGGAATGCATTATATCTATCCATTCTATCTTTTGACTGTATACGGAAAACATTTCAGGGGGCAAACTGTGGCGAAAATTCCTATATACTTCCAATGATTTGGTCTTAATGCTTGCAATAATGTCACCGATAAATTATACAACTCTTACTGTGAAAACTCTGTGGGGCGTTCATCGCAGCCGTGACATTTCAATTTCATCCCAGCCATGACATATCGGGGATATGCAAATCCGAACCCGTATCCTTCTGTGTATCCCCCTCCGAAGGCGAATGCACAAGAGAAAGAGGTTAAGGACGGTGCCGCGGGGAGAAGGAGGCTGGGCGTTCACGCTTATCACCGGTCCGGAGAACGCGGACGATAGCAGAACTGAACCGGGAAATAAAGCGTAATGATCGCGCCTGCATTCCAACAGCTCGTCTTTAATTCATACTGAAATTTAAGGAGAACAAAGTGAAGGCGGACGCTTCGCCTGTGCAATATGAAGGACCGGATATGAAAGTTCTATCATTAAACATTTTTTCTATCGAGATTTTAATCTCGAAAAGGTTCTGAAATTTGTTTCTGTATCTACGGACAAATAACGGGTTATTCAACAACTTTAATTCATTTTAAGTTATTTAATGAACTTTCGATCCATCTCCAGACGCTCATTTGCGAGTCAATGCTTCACTTACAGCCGACGTGCATATTTCTTTGCCGTATTTTTATATTTGAAGCTGCAAATGATGCTGAATGTAGTTATACACATTTTGGATAAAAATTTGGGTATTTTTCAGTATGTTGAGACCGTCAGGGCTAGCACAATATGAAATTACGGAATATTTTCAGTTCTAAAATTTTATTGCTGTCCTAGTCCAGAGAAAGACTATTTTCCGCCCTATTTTCGGCGCTGTTTGTTGCGGGGCTTGGGATTGGGGGTTGGCCGAGTGAATTGGAAAAACGGATCGCTAATTGCCGCGGGGAATTACATTTTAATGAAGGGTAAACGACTTTTTGAGTAAGCGGATATTTCCCCGCCCTTCCCCGCTTTCTCTCGGCGGGCCCCTAAATAAATGGGTGGTGGCGGGCAGCGGGGTGGGTGGGTAGTGTGCGGTAAATTAAAAGAGAAGGAAAGACAAATAAAAACCCCCACGCCGTCATTGCCGTATTAATTGTGTTATTAATATTTCAGACCCGCATTGTTCGGGTTGTGGAACATCAAAAAGCTCCCGAGGCAGCCCGAGGTCTCCAATTAGCGAGCGGAGCGGTCGCCTCTGTAATCAGCGTCGTCGAAATTAGCGCTCCTTTCCCGGAACAATTATTGCCCGGTGGCCGGTTAAAAGTTTTTCTTTTCGAACTGTTATTTTTTTCAGTTTTTTTTTCGGAGGCATCAAATTGAAATTGCGTTATGTCATCAGACCGGCGTTTACAAATGGACGCGTTAATTGAATTAATCCTCTTAATCTTTCGGCGGTATTTTATGAAATGAAGAATTTAAGTCCGAGGTTTCAATTTACGCTCTTAATAATTTTCGAGTTATTAACTGAACTTATTTCAGGTAGCATTGTAAAATGATTACTCGCTGGTAAAATAGCGGCAGAAACATCCGATTTCACTGCAAAAAGCATGCTTAAATTTTTGAAGTATGACTCAGGCAACAAGTTAGCGCCATATTTGATCTCCATCAATTTACCAGTTTTAACCGAATAATATGTCTGTCAGAGCGACAACAAAGAAAATGTCGATTCTAATATAAAATCTAATGGCGGATTGGACTGCCATGACTGTGCTAAATTTACGATACGATATATTACATCTGGTGATAACCTTCCATAAGGCTAAATGTGTGATATGCGACTGAACATGAGATCCGAAACATGTTCCACTGTTATCCGCCGGTGGCCGTTCAAATAAGTTGGGATCTCCGGAAATGGAGGCGAAACTGTAAGTTTCTCGAGTGAGATTTCAAACCGGAACGGCGTTCCTGAAACTTCTCCCCGAACGCTGTTCCGGAAAGTTTCGGCTCGCTTTCACCTCTGTTTTTACCTGGGATCCGCCCATATACCGTTGGAACTGGCAAAAATAAGACATTTTATTGTTGTACCAATCGAAATAAAAGGATTATTTGTTTCGTGCATCAGGTATAATTATCATCTGCTTATAGAACGCGGTCATTTTTTTCATTATGTAATGGTATTGATTATTATACTTGATCTTGTATATTTCAAATATATGAACATAAAGACATATGTTTGTGCTGTAAATTATTCTTTGTCGAATATTGTGCAGAATCTTCTATCTGGTAATTAATTGAACTTTTGAATTGATGTATAATAAAATCGATGGTGTCAGGCATTTCTTTCCTTCCTCGCCTTTTGAATATATATATATATTTTTTTTTTTTGGGAAAGTCATTAAGAATCCAGCCTAGTGACATTCGGCATTCAATGGGTTCGGGGCGTTGAAACCTTTCAAAAACAGACAGAGGCAAAAAGGGGGAGATATCCTCCGTGTGGACATTCTGCAACTCCCGTTTGATGTCCCTACCTTATCAGCGTGAGATCTTAATTAAAGATAAAAAAAAAATTTTTTGGTGGGGGCCAGTTCCAGAAAAAGGTAATCGACCGCCCCAGTGGAATAAAGAAAAGCGAGTTTTCTCCCTGATCAAACGACCCTTGCCCTTGGTTGTAAGGGTTGCGGGTTGGGGGGGGGGTAGGAATGGCTTCCTCGAGGAAAACCCGGTTTATTAATTTTAAACCCAACCACGGCCCCTCGGCAGTGGCGGTGCACGTGAAAATCATTAATTAAATTTCAACTCATAAAATCAGCAACAAAATACTGTCCGGCGAATTGCATTTTAACGAGTTAAATAACAAATAAGGTTAGTGTGATTTCATAGCAAGCGTCGACTAATGTGATGCAAAACGGGAGCTAATGCGTGGCTAAAATATGATTTCAGGTTTTTTCAAGAAGTTCCAGCTTTCGATAGAAAATTTTGAATATCAGCGCATGTATACATCTGATATAATTGAAGACATAAATGAGCATGTGAATCATCACAATTAACATAGCGCGAAAATAGTGTTTATGCAGCACAGACACAATTTCCGCCGTGTCGGCGTACGAGGTAGAAATATCGTCTTCATTATTATTCAAAAGATTCGTATTTGCACTTAAATAAAGAATTGTGCTGCAATCACATCTCGACTCTTCGCAGTTCTGTAATTTTGCAGTTTTACCTACAAGAGGCGTTTGGCTTCTTTTTTAAAATGAGAAAAATTAATTCGCGCCATCCTATCTGCGGAGTATGTTTTACACACAGATTTATGTAAAATAAGGCAATTGCTGCATCTCAAGGGAATTCGATTTCAATTTAATTTCTTTATCGGTTTCAATAGTCAAATGAGAACGGAAATATCGGTTTCATTTATCAGGGTAAAGATTCCTTTTCGATTCATATGACTGTATCGGAGGATGTGGTCGATAAACATTTCGATCGTTCCATTCTGCAAAGGAAATGCCTTCAACAAGATAAGGAAGTGGTATTGAAAATGTTAGGTTGGGGAAAAAATTACAAGCGGATCTATTCTTCGGGGAATTATATTAGTTATATTGCACTTTTTAGTGACTAAATCATCAGGTGGATAACTCAGTTCGACTCGGGAGATAACGAAGCACTTCAGTAAGTAATCAGCGATTCGTCTGTTTGATAACGCTATTATTTCCGAACCGGAAGTTACGTCAGACGTCTGGGATGGGTTCAGAACGTCCGGCCCCGAAACATAAGTCGTAAAATGTAAAGTTGACCCACTTACCTCATCTGCCGTTTTGGTCCAACATTCACTTCTTCGCTTTACCCGGACCTCTTCCCCTTATTCCTGCAACATTTAAACAGAACATCAGCTGCGCAGCTCACTTATGTTATTTAGTTAGTTCTAAATGCAATGTATCTATAATTGAAATTAAGGATTTGACAAAAATAAATTTTCAGGTCAAAAAGTCAGAAAGGAGAACGATCTCGGGATTATTAATTGGAAAATTGCCAGCGTCAATTCTGATGTTGATAAATCTTCCAGGAAACGGATCATTATTTACTGTATAAGCCTTTTTTTGATAGAAACAGTACATAATAATATTACGATATTGATTACCGGAGCTTTTTGAGTGAAGTTGCGAAGTATGCGGGGGAGACTTTAATTCAATTATATTTTCAGATCCGCGGAAAAGGGGTTAGAAAAATGCAAAATAATTCGCCCCGGGGTGGCGAAAAAACTCCCCCCTTTTAACTCTCGACGACTGGAAATTGTCGGGTCGGATTTTTATGAGGAAAGTTTATCTTCTCTCAGGTGGTTCGATTCGCTTTTAACCGGCAACTTTGCTTCCGACTAGGGCGGCTCGCTGCACGAATAAAGTTTCGACCTCGGCCGTACCGTGGGAAGCGGACGCTTTTGCCGTAGACCTGCGGCTAAGCCTTCCAATAACAGACAACCTCATGTTCAAATCTCGAAATTATTTAAAAGAAATAATTAATACAAAAAGAGGGAAATATTTTCAGATAGATTCGACTATCTGATTCGACATTTTCGAGAGATATAGGCCACGAAAGAATTCTATTTTCGATCCGCACGATTTTGTTTCAACCTTTTTTTTTTATTTCAACATTGAATGTTATAAGTACGGATGATGTATGTATTTTTTTCACAGGTATTTCGTGATAAAAGGAACCACCCAGAGATGGCACTTTTGACATAAGAACAATTATGGTCTAAGGGCTAAGAAGATCTCTAGACCAACGGCGGGGGGGATAATGGATGAAGCAGGAGTGGAACTTCAGGAACCGGGATTTTGCGACTTCGTCGACTTTCGGTAAGTTGAAGTCATGGTGGATTGTGCGGTTAGAAACATACCGGGGAGCATTAAGGATGGTACGAAGGACTTTTGACTGGAATCTCTGGATGCGAGCGATGTCGGATGTCTCGGTCGAACCCCACAGCTCTATACCGTATGTCCATGTCGGTTTAAGTATCGCTTTGTATATTGTCAGTTTTAGTAATGGTCTTAGAAGTCCAAATTTTCGGTTTAAGCCGATTCCTTTGAGTCGGGTATGGGAAGGCGTCATAGAAACCAAAAAAATACTATGTTTTCTGTTCTTCGTATCAGAACATTTTACGATTCCCGGACACCTCCGGGGTTCATAAAACGCCACCATCCGTCACAATCACTCTTAGGGCGGCAATAAACCCAGGCCAACTTCGAGTCTTCCCGTTGAGTTGAGGAAAATAAAATTACCCCCGATATTTCCCCCGAAATAAAAAAAAAATAATAAGAACGGAGAAGGTGGGAAAATAGCGACGAAAGTGAAATTCGTCCGACGTTGATGCATCGGTGTACAGGTGAATCCGGGTCTCGTCCCTCGACTGTCCGGAACCGGATGATTGATTAGGGCAACGGAACGGGCCTAAATATAAAAATCCATCGCTGCTTTCCCGAACTATTCCGAATATAAGAGTAATGCGCCTCTCATCCTCCACCCCGGGGAGAGATTGAATAAACAAACTCCCGCAATAGGCCCAAGACTCCAACAGAAAACTCCCCGCATTTACCTATATGTTTTATAAAAAAAAAAAAAGAAATCGCTCCGGACATCAATTTGGATTAACCGGGAAGCGATGCCTAAAAAACCGGTTTACATAAATTACGAGGCTGGACGTGTCACGAAGCTGCCCGTTATTTTCAGCCACTAGTTTATTGGCCATTAATTCGTTTATCGGCTCTTATTTTGATAATCGACGATATAAAGCTTTCTATTGATTTATGTTAATAGATTTTCCACCCGCTTTGCCTTTCAATAAATAGCAGACTTAATTTAGACTCGAATGTGACTATTCGATTACATTCATTAATAACAGTTTAACCATAAATATTTTCACCAAATGTACTGACAAGATTTGAATTTTTCAATGTAAAAAGAGTTTCCATTTTTAGGCATTTAGAGTCATTATTTTGGCATATGAAAGTCTAAATTTTATAACACTCTTTAGTTAGTGGGCGATTGGGTACGGGTTCACAATTGAAAACTCTGTTCTAAGCATTGTATGGAGGTATCAGAGAGAATTTTGTGCCTTAAATTATTATTTTATTATTTACATTTAAGGTATCGAAAACGGAGTTAGGCGTACTTCATTTATTAGATTGTTCTCGCAGGTAATATCGAGGTTACGTTTCAATAAAACAAATATTGGATGTCGCAATAAAACTTTCGATTCTTGTGGACTTTAAAGTGTAAATTATACAGTCGAGAAGGGAGTACTTAAAGTACATTAATCAGGAGGAGAGTTATACAGAAAGAACAAACTTCGGTTGACATAAAGTCTTCCTGGTAAAGGGGACAGCTTTTTTTCTTTGAGTTCATTCTCCAGTAAAGTTTTGCTTTCAATTTTTTTTCAAGTTTTCGGTATTGCAATGAAACTACCTCGCTAAGTGTTCATCGCGGTCATTCTTTCGAAAATTAAATACTTGGAGAAAAGAGGTGTCGACCTGAGGTGAACTTCGATTGCGAATAAGGCTTAAGCGCTGGAGTTTCGGAGCCGGATTAGCGGTTTAGCTAATACCCGTTTCCCTGTACGGAAGCGCTGGGAAAGGCTAACAATCGAAACTAGCCTTTTCACAATACAGAATCCGGTTTGGACAGATCGATTCGAAGCGGGGCATTTCGAATTTACAAACCTCTCGAATCGCTTCAATTATTATAACACCGCCTATCAGTTTCGTTGTATGATACTGAGCCCTAATTTTCCCTTCGCAGTTGCTGCCTTGTTTCATAAATAAAACCAAAATTTTAACCACAATCGGGACCCCAACCAATACAAATGTATGAACTTTTATATCAATATCTGCACCCACAAACACTTTCGTGTAGCCATTTCCCTATTTTATTTTTATGATAATATATAAAAAGAATAATATGCTGTCTTGAACGACACACGGGTTAGATTAGTCGAAGGTCGTATATTTCCCAGTTATATATTCAGCGATTTAAACCTTCTACAAAACCTTACGTAACTGAATGCTTCGGTGTGATAGCAACATTCCACGATTGCTCATAAGTTTAAATATTTTAAACTTTAATACATACTTTAATTTCTATAACTTATATACTTATTCTATGCAAGGCATGTTTTATAAAATGTAATAATTTATATATTTATAGAATTGCGACTGGAGCATTGTAATTCTTAACTTCGGGTTAAAAAATGGAAGTTTTTCTTTGCGATATAGCAGATTACTTTCTTGAATTACAGATATTGGAGAACTACCTTTCCACGTCTTGTTCGGAGGTCCAAGAAACTCACCCCAGAGGTTTTACTGCTGTAAAATTTATAGAATTCCCAGATTTAGCGGGGGGATATGTGCGGGGCACAGGATTCAAGAATCCGCAGAATCCCCGACATTAGTCCTAAGGGGGTGCAATAAAGCCGCTTAAAAACAGCCCCTTCCCCCCTCCTTCACACACAAGAACAAACCTTCTCTTGCACCCTAACGCTCAGACTCTCCCTCTTTGCTCCTCTTTTATATAAATAAGTAAAAATAAGTTTCGTATAAATAAATATCAGGCTTAAGGTCCGAACACCTGCGAAACCGCTCCGCAGCGCTCGCTAGAAAACAAGAATATTTGTCTTGCATCGGACAAGAGAGATATCTCGAAGCTCTGTTAATGTCCTCTAGTCGATGAATTAGTCGGAGACTGGAGAAGTGGGAGTACGGCGAAGAGAAATATCCTTTCTCGTCCCCTTTTCCATTTTCCAAACGCTCCCGGCGAGGAACCCCGCTCCTATTTATTTCCCGGGCTAATAGAAATCGAGAAGCCTTTCGTGTGAAGCGACTCCGGTGAAACCCACGCATTGGGGGCCGACCTCATGGGGGTTTCTGATATTTACCAGAACGTAAATCTGTGGCCGGGTAAATGCGGCTCGGTATCGAAACCCGACAAGTGGGCCCTTCCCCGCTACCGGCAGTGGACATTGAACAGACCAAGGGACACGCCGATGAACTGACTTTAAGTTGATTAGAACTATCTCTTCTATATTCTGCTGCGCGTTCCGGGCGTAAACCTATTTTTTTCTTAAAAGTCAGAACCGAATTTCAAATATAGGGTGTCCCAAAATAACGCGAGATTTGAATTTGCCACCATTCTCGCGGGAAACTTAGCAACCTAGTAAAAAAAAAAACCATTTGACAGCTGATAGTTTAGGGTGAGTACAAGTGGAGCTTTACATTGTTGAACAATATTTCAAAAATAATGAAAGTTTGGCAGTTCATTTTGGGACACCCTATATAAGAAATTAAAACCAACGTGAGATGTTACGGACCTCGAGTGTACAACGCGATTTAATCACTTTGTACATTGTAGAGATTAGTCCCGAGGAAGGGCCGGAAATTGTGGCGTAAAATAAATGATCCCCCGTTTAAAATCTCCCTCCGCCCGACTATTCATCCGCGAGTGATATTTTCCGCCGTTCATCCGCGGTATGCAGATATTCATTCATCCCCGTCCCCGGCCCCCGTCACCCCCGCACTTTACCCGCGCGAATATTTTAATAACCGGAATTCCACCGGTGCCGGCAACAAAGCATCAAGCTATTCGGGTGGGGGGGGGGCGTTAGGAGGGCCCGAAAAGGCGATTAATGAAGGGCTCTCGCCAGCTAGCGGCGACTGGAAAGGAAAAGCCCTACCGAAATCGGGGGGCTCCACACAAATCCTTCATATATATACATATATGTATATATTGAATTGACTAGGCCGCGGCGTTAAGTATTTTTTAAAGTACCATTGAATGTTGTAAGTACAAATGCTGTCTGTATTTTTTTCACACGCATATCGTGATAAAAGAAACCACCCAAAGTCTGAGGAGAAAGGCGGGAGTGGAACTTCAGGGACCGGGATTTAGCGACTTCGTCGACTGTCGGTATGTTGAGGTCATGGTGGATTGTGTGGTTAGAAACATACCGGGGAGCATTAAGGATGGTGCGAAGGACTTTTGACTGGAATCTCTGGATGCGGGCGATGTTGACAATATAACAATAGTGATATAAAATTATATTAGTTTAGAATACCTGTTTTGTGGTAAGGGTCTCCTCTCGCTGGTTTGGTCGTTTGCTAGACCGGTTTCGGCTGCTCGCCATCTTCAGTAGCGGTGTTGGTCACTTTCGGCACTTCGGATGTTTGGACAGTACAAGTGACAGTGGCAGTGCAGTGGGGATGCCCAAAAAACATTCAAAGTGCCGAAAGTGACTAACACCGCTACTGAAGACGGCGAACAGCCGTCGGATCGTCGACTGTTGCTATGTTGAGGTCATGGTGGAGTCGTTAGGAGGGCAGTCATAAATTGATTTCGTTTATCAGTTAAACGCCGGTATCTCTAGTTGTACAGCGGGAATAACATTCAATATTAACGGGAAAACAGGTACATTTCTTCCCTGCATAGGGAAATCTCCCGAACAATCGCGGATATGTTTTCTTTGTTTACGGAAGAAATTCAAGATATGAAAAAACTGTTTTCCTCCCTCGGTGCTGTGTGAAAATCCTCTCGGGTTTGGAAATATTCTTTTTAGGCGAGAACGGCCTCCTCGGACTGGAGGTTCCATTACTGCCCCTACTACCGCCTTTGATGTGTCACACTCCCGGGGCCTTCATCGCCGGCTTCAAGATAGCGCTTTTGTCGGTCGGAACTCCCGTCTCGCTCCCACCCCATCTGTCACCCTTTATCTGTCTTCGTCAGATTCCGCCATCCCTTTCACGTCCCCGCCCCTTCGGCTGCTATCGCCCCCCGAGTTGCAGTTTCCGTATCCCCAACTCGTTTGTTCCGTTTCTTTTCATCCCTCGGTGTGTGTATATATACAGCGCGCTCGCGGGTCTCTGCACGCAGTGCGGATGTCACTTGACAGACCGCGAAAAGTTATGATCACAGATTAAGTCGAAAGTTGAAAATAATTCCTAACAATAATTCTTAACAAGAACATTGAGGGAACTGGCGAAAAAAATCATGTAAGTACGACTGAAAAAGCGTCTTGAGGATTAGAAGACAGGACCTCGATAGATGGTGGTTCATAATGAAAATATCGAGATAGCAACAACTTCAAGATATATTCGCCAGATTGTTCTGAATTGAATATCCCTAGAAATGCCCTTTGGGGAGATCTCGATTCTAGACCATTATCAGGTTATCTTCAGTTCTGTAGTAGAGTCGAGAATAGTTTTGTACCAAAATATAATTTAATACTTTTCGAGATTTGAACTCGACACGTTATCGATATCAAATTTTGAACGAAATATATATATAAACTACCTTCAGGAATCGAACATATGTTTTACAGACGTAAATATAACTTTATTCACTTAAATTTCTATACATTATCTGTTATAACAGACGATAGCAGGTCTCGCCCAGGAGCTTTATTACTACAATTTTCTATATATGTTCTATCAAATATATAGAAAGTTGACTTCCATTCACCGATTGGATACTCATTATCCAGATCGGAGTTTATGACGAAAGATATATTTCATCTCCCTCGCCGCCGACCATAATCTCCTTTCCTCCCAACTTCCGATCCCCAGCCATTTGTCTCACTTTATCGGCCTATTGCTTTCCGGGAGTTTCCCGACGGTAATTACATTTCCGGCTTTCGAGGGAGAAGCAGCACTCTTTCTCTTACACACAGAGTAAGTTGGGGGTCGGCCCCGACTCCCCACATCTGGGGCCCGCGCCGAGGTGAAAATCCGAGTTTTGTGATAAATTTACGGGCGACGAGAGGAAAAGAAAATGTTTTCTTTATCACCGCGCAAGATCTCTCCCTCCCTCCAGATAATTACGCGGACAAATAGACCGATTTTAATTTTGATGTATTTTCGTCCTCAGAGAATTTTCGTCGTATATAGAGTTAATTCTAGATACCAGGTACAAATTATGTCAGTTCTATTTTCAGAATTGTACTATATTCTATATTACTAAAAAATTCTTATTAGTTTCAATCTTGCAAAAAAAAATGTACGTTATTAGTAATGATTGTTTAAAATCCCGCCAATGCTGGATAACGTTATACACTTGAATACGCTATCGGAAATTTGAGCGCTCCGAACAATTTGAGAAGTTGAATAACACTTGATCTAAATGCTTATACAGACTGGACATGACGAAGCCCAGTCCTGCAAATTCTCGTGCTATATTCTTCTAAATCATCTGACGTCTTCTCCTGTAGTTTCCTTCAGAACAGCGTAACTGGTAAATAAATCATACCCTATACTTGGGTTTGATAATGACTCAGTGGAGTGCATATTAGAATCACTTTCGATGTTAGAAACGTTTTCAAGTTTCCTTATAGGGTTCGGAGATGCTCTCCGATTTGAATATTTCCACTTCGCACGCCGTCCATTAATTTCACGGTATACGCGAACACGGTGTTCCGTCCGCATACGTCTCTTTCGCGGACGGGAAATGACAGCTCACTTCCTGCGACGTTAAGCCATGCATGTCTCAATGCGCCATCATTGTTATTATGAATATTTCCGCGACGGTTTGTATTCAAATATTCGCAGTTCTCTTCGGGGTAAATTTGTCGAAAAATTGGGATTCTTAACAAAAAGACTAATGTCGTTACTGGGATACCGCTTCGCTGATGAAACGCGTCCAGTAAACGACCCCCTCCGTAGTTGACATAGTGGTTATGGTCGTGCTCCCTTCCCCAATCACTCGATTGCTTCCGTTCTGTCTGGTATTGCCGGGTTTCGTTCCATTAGTTTCTTCCACTTTACGGGCCATTGGTCTGTTCTTCCACGTCCCTTTGACCGGAGCAACGCGGCGGCATTTTCCCCTCGGGCTCACACCGCTGTTCATGAACAGAAGACGTCGGGACGTCTGACTTTTTAAACGGTTGCGCGATTTTAAATTGTCTCACGGTTGGTTTGAAGCTTCGGTCCAAAGCCCGAGTTCGAATTTGTAGCAGAGCGCAGTTGGAATACATTTTCAATCCGCCGCAAAATTTAAATTTATAGCGTGTCAAACAATTTAACCGAAACAGATCCAGAACATATTCTAGTCTCTAGAATATATTCATAAGGTAAATTTACCTATTTATTTCAACATTGCCCTGGTATTGTAATAATACCAAAGTCTTGATAGGCGAAGTTTCTGTTGAAACTCTTTATATTTCATACTCACCGGTCTAGCTTAAGACAGAGAAACAGAGAGGGAGTGTTAATGTTGTGCAAGAGAAATTAAAAATAGAAGAAACTTTGCCATTAAATATTTATTTAAATCGATTTGAAGACGGCGGTCCTTTAAAATTTGTCTCCCTTCTAAATAACCGCCGTTGCCCTATTTTATTTTTAATTCCCCGATGGCTTAATAATAAGCATTTGTTTTAGAGGAAAGTTGGGACCGCGTCAACTTGGCCTGCTTCGGAAAGTTGAATGGGATAAAGTTACCTTTCAGGGGGCGGGGGAAAAGCGCCACCCCCACAGAGTAAAACACTGGGCCCATGTTAAAGTTGAAGTAACCTCCTACCTTTCAAACTTGTCCCCGGCCGGGGGGAAACCATAAATTGGCTGTGTTACTCTGTCGAGGTAATTTTTGAGTTTTATGATTGAATGAAATTTCTATAATTTTCTTTCCTCGGGGGGCCTGAATAAAATATCTCTTCCCCCAACTACAGGGCCTTCAAAAAGCCTCGATGCGCTCAATCGAGCTTTCTAACCGTCGTTCTGAAATATGTTCAAGGTAAATTTAAAAACACTTTGTTGAGTTTATTCGTTATCAAGGTTGTTATAGTGAAAACAGAAACATTATAATTGGAGAGTCATAAATACAGTGGACATCGGTCTTTATAAAATATTGCTATTATTACCCCAAAAGACTAAAATTTGTTTATTTAGAATTAATCACACTATAATTCCTCTGTCTAATAATGAAATGGTTGAACCATACTGTTTTATAATTTCGGGTGATTGAAGAAACAAGTAGGTTAAATATGGACATAGTTACTTAAAAAAAGATGAGGGGAGTCGAATTGAGCGAAAATGAATTACACGAAATTCTGAAGCCTACATTCGGTTCGGTCGTGGCCCTTAACGCGCTTCGTCGGTAGACCACCGCTATGCGGTGGCTCGGTAAGCCCCGGGCAAAAATTGAACCGAAACAAGGGGCCGTTCAGGCTTTGAGTCCTGAACGCTTCCGGTAACAAAGGGCTGCGGATCGAAGGGTAAAGCGGTGGGGAATTCGAACCGATAGCGCAACTTAACCGCGAATCCGATAATGTCGGAATCCCGGGAATGAAAGTCCGGGCTTCAAACAACTGGACAAAGCATAATGTATAATTAATGGAATGAAATATAGCCTAATATAATAATAGAGTTAATATTAGCGAGAGAATAACTAACCAGCTTATTTGTTATTTGTGTGGAGTATGAAATATACTTAAAAAGGGTTAAAAAATACATTAAACAGCGAAATCTGGGATTCGGCTTTCTTTTTCTTCAGTTCTAAACTTTGTTTGAAGGATGATTGGAAGAATAATCGCGGGCTTAACGGACTTCACATTTCAATCGGAGTTATAAAAACCCGATTCCGAAATGATGGGGCGGGGGCGATCCTCCTCATACTTATTATCTTTCGAGGGCTGCGGCCTTCTCGTTAACTCTTTCTTGCCCTAAACCTCCAACCCCTCTCCGGGAACCCATTACTGTCGAGAACTGCCCCCGGCCGGGAGTTTACAAGTCTTAACCACTCAATCTTCCCGGGGGCTCTTTCCCTATCTCCCCCCTGGGGTTTTACTTCGCTCGGCCGGATAATCCTGAGGGAGAAGGAGTCGGGGCGAGCGGGGGTGGGTGGGAAAAAATAGGAGTTCCTACGGCGCAACCGTTAAAAGAAATAGTCTGTGTACGGGAACCGTCCGATAATATTTTCGATGGCCGGGTCCAAGGAGCAAATATCCGCCAGTAATATCCGGCGATAATTCAGCCTCATGATCTATTTTCCCAATCGAGATGTTTCATATAATAAACAATACAACAATTCTTCAAATATTGGTGTATACGATTAGAATAAATTGACTCAAATTTGCCGAGAAACCGAATTTTATATTTAACGGTTCCGATACGATGATATCGCCTTTCTTCGGCGAATGTTTCTGTTGTGGGACAAGATCAAAATGTGCACAATTCACACCCGTTTAATTTGTAAAGCTAAATTTCCATCTGCATATTCATTTGCTCGAAAAACGCGGAGGAGGAGGGAGGACCTGGTTCTGTAAGAACCGGTCGAGTTACAAAACGCCTGCTGTTTTCATGATACTAACCCGCAATACTCCGATCGCCTTCCGCTTTCAAGTTATACTATCCCTCATTTTACGCGACATTTAGTGTTCGCTCGAAATTTAATACGGCGGTTTCCTTTTAAATGTGTTATTCTTTTTATATGTAATTAAATACCGTTTCTTTATTTATTTTTTATGAACAAGTTTATTTATTTATAGTTTGTTTATCTACCAGTATAATTATTTACGAATATGTCTCTACACAAATTCAATATGAACTTGTCAAAATGCATAAAATTCAGCACTGCGACACGTGCAGTGTGTGACACGAGCCAGAATATGAACAATAAGTATGTGGGGAAAGCAAAAACTTAATCGGCGTTAACAAGCGACTTTACGGGGGCCCTTCTTGTCGGGCCGGAAGCGGACACGCTGTCGGCCGTTCCCTTTACCGGAAGTAATTGTCAGATATGAATTATTGAGGAGTGGCCGGCGGAGCGCCGAATTAAAAGTTGATGGCGTGTAGGGCCCATCACTTATTCAGTGGCGGCGGCCCAAAGTTGACCCACGCTCCGGGATTTTATCTGAATATTTTATATCCGGCAGAGGGGACCCAGTCATCTTTGTTCCACTATGCATACTATTATAGTTAAATTTTATATCGTTTCAGGACCGGTGTTACTGAGCGACAATGTAATCTCAACAGCGCTGCAGAATCTATAAAATGGTACAGGAAACCTAAACCAGTGGTATGCGACAGAAAATCTCACAAACTTTTAACTCGTACGTTTATTTTTTGTTCATGAAATAAAATGTAATAATTTATGAATTCTTCTGCATTGATATATTGTTTGATTCATTAGCCCGAATATAAAACATGAATGGACTATTAAACCGTAGTTTACTTCGAGCAAATTAAGACTTCAAGTCGAGATTAACGTACAGAAACGAAACGACAAATTACTACTAAGACACCTTGACTACAGATCTAAACTATCACTCTCGAACAAATTATTAATTTACAACGCGTAATGAAACCTATCTGGGCCTACGGAATCGAACTGTGGGGATCTACCTTCTTATAGAGTCCAATCCTTGCAATCCATAATCCTTCGAAAAATTACCAACGCCCCACCATACGTCTCTAACAGAATAATTCACAACGACCTAAAAGTCCCTTTCGTTCGAGAATTAGCGGCTTCCCGGTATAAATCCTTCCATTCGAAATTATCCCTTCGTTCCAATCCCTTAATTCGACAACTTTCCTCGCTTCACCTTCCCGAATATCCCTTGCGTCGCCTAAAGCGGAGATGGCGACGCGATTTCCTCATGACCTCCTGAGTAAGGGCAGTACCATAATTGGGTGGCTCCTCCTTCGAGAGTTCAGTGAGTGAGTGTAAAGCTAGAGCACTGTCACTAGATACAATCTAAAAAAATTGTAGTTGTGACTATACAATAAATCAAAAAAAAAAGTTCGATTAAATGCACAAATTTAAATCGTAATGACGCGCCGGTCAATCTGTGTCCTTATTTCGTATAATATATCCGTCCAATTGTTCAAATCGGAGACCAGGACCTGGACGTCGGGCGGGGTATCCAAACGCAGCGCAATTATTTATTCAAGTTGGCAAGTATAATTGGTTTGCTCTGTTACGAGCGGTGAGTGTTTTTGAAGCCGGTTTCCACTCCGTTGGGCACACTTCAGCCGGGGGAAGACAACAAAACTGGGAGTTGTCACTTGCACCGGCGGTGTTGGGAGGCGGGGCGGGGGCGGAAGGGATTTCGTGGACTGGCGGCGGGCTCAAATAAAGGAACAAATAAGAGGACTGTTCCCGGCATAATTATATTAAATATCGGTATTACGTCACAATTTACGAAACGATTACAGTTTAACTATAGTCGAATTGTCATCCAACTGCGACTCGTTCAATTATCTCCATTCCCCCATTTTCTTCGAAGTTATTATTCCTCAGCATCATTCACATCTACAATTAAATCAGAGTTACGGAGGCGGCTGTCGGATTTTATTTAAATGGCGTTTCGACTTAAAGTTCACTCATTTCACGAAGTTTAAGAATTGTAGGCGTTTTATATTTTAGGGTGAAAGGAAATTCCGTTATGTACAAAAATCCGTAATATACAAAGCGATACTCAAACCGACATGGACATACGGTTTGAGGGTTCCACCGTGACATCTGACATCGCTCGAATCCGGAGTTTCCAGTCGAAAGTCCTTCTTACCGTCCTTAATGCTCCCCGGGTATGTTTCTAACCGAACAATCCATAATGACCTCAACATACCGACAGTCGACGAAGTCGCAAAATCACGCTTCCTTAAATTCCACTCCCGCCTTTCTCCTCATCCTTATTTAACATAAAATTACCTGGACGAGGTAGTATTCCGATTTCTCTCGGAGCTTTTCATTATTTTTCGTCTAGTTCGTATCGTGTAAAATTTACATTAAAAATATTTTTCTGGAATAAGAGCACACACTTCGAACTGCTAGAGGCAGCGCCATAACAAGAGTAGATGTTTTTCCTTTTTTTCTTAAGTCACGACTACAATTTTTAAAGTTATACTTATTGAAAGTGTGATTTGATAACACAACTGTAAATCCGCCCTTTGATGGTACTCTTGCTTCAGTCATTTCCTCCCAAGGCTACCAATCCAAGGACTCCAATCCTTGGGTATAGTTTAGAACTGAGGTCGGAATCATAATGTTTTAACAATTTCACGAAGGATTAAAGATTTCAATGGTCCCGGTTAGGTTTATTATAAATTAATAATTCGTTCCTAAATAGTCAGTGCAATTTCTTCTTGTTTTAATTCCTGTACGTCGACCGCCGATGAGAAACCGGATAGCATTGTCCCCTCGAATCGTGTCCCGGCGAATTGCGGGCCCCGTTTTGGACAATTAATTAGCGAAATTAACACGGGTCGACAAAGTCCCGAAATCCAACCCCCCCCCGGGCAGGGGGTAGGCGGGTACAATGGCCGAGTGTGGTTAATACAACTGCTCGGCTGGGACTATTAATCCTCCTTGGGGGGTCGGGGGATGATAAACAATCACTGAAATTGTTATTAATAATCGTCCTCCCGCGAAGTCCGGACAAGCCCCCTCAGTCTGTCGTGCGCGACTCTGAAGCGCGTCCATTAATCGTCCCCGCTTCGCCCACAGACGGAATAATTTCCAAAGAGCAAGGGCCGGGGCATTGTTCTACTCGGGATCGCTATAATTTCATAAGAAGTTATAGCGTATTTTGCAATAGTTCCGGCGGTTTCGAAACTGCCTGCACAATTGGTAGGCCCCGCGTCCGGAACCGAGAAAGCGAGTTTTAATCCGGACAATATTAAAAACGATCCGTCACATTACACTGCCTTAAGCGAAGCAACATAAAGGATTTTACATGCAATGTAAACCTTTGTAATAACGCTCAATATAGTTTCAGTAGTCTGGAAAATGTTGTGAAATTAAATTACCTATAGCATTACCAAGCGACATAATCTCAATAAGGTCTACGATGGGCCAAAACACAAATTCAGTTTATTTTTTACGTTACCTTATAGTGTTATATGAATTCCACAAAAATTACTAATTAATGGATGACACGGTACTGCTGTAAAGCTGGCACTGCTTTGAGGGCTGTAGATGCTCAAAACTAAATTATATACATTTAAAAAAATAATCTGATATTAAATACTAACTTAAGTTACAAGTTATTAAATTACTAAATTCTGAGCAATAATATTCTATACTTTCATTTCGCAAATTTTAGGTGTTCTTTTAAAGAATGCAGCAAAATACCCAGTGCAATATACTTGTAAAGTGTTTGTAATTCTTCATAAAGCTTATTTATTAACAATGGGACAGTCAATTTCTACTGCGTTCACTGAGGGCTATTTTATCGTTTTTCTTTAATACATATAGAGAACATTGTATAAATTAAAATGTTACCGCTGTATTTTCAGGCGATATTAAAGTTGAGTGATGTAAATTGTGAAATTATTTATATCTGACTGATTACGGTTTCACACCCGTCACTAAGCGAGTCTGAGCGTTATTACACGAACGTCAGAATCGACGTTTCGATTAAAACCGCCCCCCCCCACATCGCCGCCGCCCCCATTTGGCAGTAAGGAAAATAAAGGGGCGTCGGTTCGGAGCTATCGAAGACGTCTTTTGTGCTCTAGCTCCGCTATTGTCCCCCCACCACGGGTTCCCCTTTCCACTGTTGATACTGTTAATTGAACTAATTACCGGCATCGCTTCCAAGACCAATTTGCGTTTGTCGAGGGTCGGGAGTGGGGCTCCGAAATTCCGATAGGGCGGGGAATAGACTCAGTTCAAAGGGGGATGAAACTCCGACCACCCCCCCGCCCTCCCATAACAAACCGCCCCGGTCTCGATACTCTAAAATCGCATAGGCGGCGTTTAATAATTAAATTGAAAATTAAGGGGGTTCCCGTTGGCGGTTTCTGGAGGGACGCGAAGTGAATATTCATAACGCCGTAAGGGGTTGGGGGTAGGGCGCTTTACGAGCCTTCCGAGATATGAGTACAAAGGGAGCCCCCATGAGCAAAGATCTGAGACATTATCGGGCTAATAAAGACTGGCGCCGGCGAAATTGCTGATTATTAGTTTAGGATATTTAGGGCGGGAATTGTTAGAGTGTATCCCCCCCCCCCTTTAAGTTTTAAGGGATCGCAAAATAATCTGCTGATTTTCCGAACCTCTTCAGAGTATGTACACACAAGGAGACTAAACGAGACCGGATATATGTATTAGTATCGTACCGTTAGGGCGTTAGCTTAAACAGTTTTTGAAGGAGTGATCATGATAAATACCTTACGAATTATTTCGTTATAATTAAAAAACAATTCGTTAGTTCCATTTAATTATATTAAATATATTATTTTACGCTCGAATGTATTGATTGAATTTAATTAATCCTTAATTGGCAGGTTGTCAAGAACCATTAATGTCTTATAGAAGAGAATATTTTATGTTATAATTTACATGCAATCAATAATAAGCATTGGGGTATGACGTAAATTGAAGCATTGTAACGACTGAGTGAAGTTCAATTCCGTACAAACTGTCGTATGGGGGGGTTTTTCTCTATTCCAGGTGAGCAACCTGCAATGCGTGGGAGTGCCAGAGAAAAGATTAGTTGCAATGAAACTTTTGTAAGTCCGTGAGTGATGGGGACGGGAAAAGTCCGGAGAGCGGGAACAACAATTCGAAGAAAAGCGTTCGCAACAACTGAACGGAACAGACTGAATTTTAAATTGCCCGGAAGCCGGCCATTGTCGGCTCGCGGGAGCGGTCGCTCGGAACGGCTTTGTGTTTATAGAAATATTAGTCTTTCTGTTTTGTTGTTTAGGGCTGTGCTCGGCACTTTGCCCCGGGCGTAATTGCGTCATGGGCCCGCAAGTCCGATAATAGTAAGTGGGATGTGGGCGGTGGTAGGGGGGGAAGGGAGGACTTCACGAAATCCTATGAATATATGAATGCCCAATTGGCAGGAGCTTCTTCGCCGATTCCCTTCCGGGTGGAAGTCTTTTAACTTCCTATTCGGGAAACGAGGCTTTATATTTCAATTCGAAAGGGAGATTTGGCCGTTACACATACGGTTGCTACTGTCCCTGAGAACGGTCTTGAAGGTGTACCACCTATTAGGAAATAATATTTATGAAATATTACGCTGATCTCTGTCCCTTAAGTCCCTTGTCTGAAAAGGAGTAAGGACATTATGAACTACAGAAAATTCAACTCCCGAATCACTCCAATCCCTACTATCCGACATTCCTCCTCAGACCTCTGAAAACGAAGTGGCCACTTGATCTAATGTATAAGAAAAAAAATTAATATGTAATAAAAATAAAAAATGTGGAAACCGGTGGGTTTCCTCCATTCCAGGGCAGTGCCCTGTTCGGAAACGAGGAAAAGTTTCCCCGGGAATGAGCCGACGATGTAGAGGAATAAGGAAGGTTAGAGTACCTGTCGCATACTTGAGAGGTAAACTGTCACCGGAAGATCGGGATGAGCCAAAAAGAGAACTGCAGTAGTAGAGTGAAATCTCTCGGAATATTTATTCGTAAACCACCCATCCGTATTTAAGTCGGAATGAATTCTTCCCGAGATTTCCGACTTCAAAACATTTATTTTACAAATGTATTCCGATCCCCGGGCGCGATTAGCCCCGACCAATCGGGGCCGGACGATCTCGCCGAACCGGAAGCGGAAAAACTGAAGCGATAACGCCGGGTAGGCCACTGAGGGCCCTTCGAGTCCGTTCACCCCGCGGCGTGGCGGGTTTTCTGACGCCGTACGGGAAATTGAAAAAAAAATAACGGCCCCGATAAAAATCCTTATTTTATTGGAATACGGCCTGTTGGCCTGAAACGGGTTGTTAGGTAAAGGGCGTCTGTATTTGGCAGCGGATTTTCGCGGGGGTTTTGGAACTGACAGGAATAACGACGGTTCCGACAGCCGATGCCTTACCCGGCTCTGACTTGCTACTGACAACGACTTATAGATAATTCCAGAAGATGATCACGTACAAACAGCAACAGAAATATCTCAGGTTTTTATTTGAATTTTGTTAAGATCTACTTTCTACAATATTCCAAACCCGACTGAAAAGAATCGACTTAAACCGAAAATTTGACTTTTAAGACCGGTACTGAAACGGACATCAAAATTGACCTCAAGTAACAAACTGACAATATACAAAGCGATGGACATTAAACCGACATCGACATACGGTATAGAGCTATGGGGTTCCACCGAGACATCCATCATCACTCGCATCCAGAGACTCCTTCGTACCATCCTTAATGTTCCCCGGTATGTTTCTAACAACAAAATCCACCGTGACCTCAACATACCGACAGTAGACGAAGTCACAAAATCCCGGTTCCTGAAGTTCCACTCCCGCCTTCCTCCTCATCCTAATCCACTCGTTCGGTCCCTTTCCTCTCTTACCCACCCATTATCCCCCCCCCGCGTCGGCTTTGTTTGTGAAAAAAATACACACAGCATTTGTACTTATAACATTCAATTGTTGCAATTTTATTGTTAAATTATTTAACATCAAATTACCGGGACAAGATAGGATTCCGGTTTTCTCATTATTTCTAATTTTCTGGAATAAGAGCACACTCTTCGAACTGCTAGATGGTGCGGCGCGCAGGACGGAATTAGCGTTAGTCCGGGGTGAACGAACCCTGTGTCCTCTTCCTCTTGGGCGGCAGTTTGGAGCGGAGTCACGCTCGCCAGCGTAAATACGGAGGGTGAATTGGTTTGTAGCCCTGTTAACATTTTTTACCGAGACCGCTACTGAAGACGGCGAACGGCCATCTTGAGGAATAATAAGGATATTGAGGAATAATAAAAAGAATATTCTTCTCATCGGTAATTTGATAATTTTGTGCCAAACTTCTAGGCATAATGCAAAACATTTAACATTATTCCATTAAACGATCTGATGAATTTTTCGCGGTTTCGTAAATTTCTACGAATTATTCTGTCAGTTAAATTCAAAATACTGTAGAGGTATTGCAAACTTACCTTCGACTCCAGTTCGTATAGTTTCCTATTAGTTCTAATGCGGATAACGAGCTCCAGAGTTCTCTTGATCCTGGAAAAAATAGATAAAATTATTATTACGATCTAGTATTATTATATGGATATTTTTTTTTATATACTAGTCATGATATAATATTAAATTTGCGTCCTACGGAGTGTGGTATATGACTGCATTACATCCCTGCAAATATTTACACTCGAGTTAACCGTGCGTTAAATTGCTCCCCAGGGAAACATACACCTCTTTCCCCGTATGCAATAAGCACTGAGGGGAATTTAAGAGGAACACTAATACACCGGGACAGGAGGACAGGACTACTTTATACTTCAACCCTAAGTACTTTAAAGCTTGTTACCGGCTACAAAAGAGGGACGGGGACGAGCGGATAGGGGTATTTAATCTCAAAGTTTAAACTCCTCCGCGACTTTTACATTTACAGCGGAGGGTCTCCCATTCAAATTAGAGAGCTGTATAAACGTTTCCAATTAAGAAACTTAAAAATACATAGATGTCAGTTGATTGCGAATGTCTGTAGATAATATTCAGGTGGAAAGTTTCTCAAAATCCTTTGACCGCTATCTCGAATTTCATTTTAATCAAAGACCAAGGTTTAAAGCATAAACATTGGAGGAAACAAGAATTCCATTTATCTTAGGAACGAGTATTGAAGTTTGATGATGAAATTTATTTATCTATGTGACACTGCCTTAATGTTGGCAAAGTGTAATTTTATACAGGTTTTGGATACAAGAAAAAATGAATTAAACGTGCCATAACATGGATCGGTAGCTGACGTATGTATGCTTCATTGATGGAATGATACTGACGAACGGTCTAAAACACAGATAAGCTAGCGGAGATAGCGGTGTTCGACAGTCGGCTTTCAGGTTTTCCGCCGTCTTTGAAATTTCATTTTCACGCCGTATCTCTTTTCGAGTGGCCCCCGAAACCGGTCGAATAATTGAAAATGCCCCCATTATTCAGTCTTGGCAGGCAGAAATTTGAATTTCAGAACAGTATAATCCAATTAGCGGCCGTTTAGTGTCCGCCCTCGAGTGGGGTGAAGCCACTCACGCCCCGTCATGTCCGCCACCCCCTGTCAGAACCAAAAGCGACCCCCCCCCGTATTTATAATGGGGACCGCGTATACCCGGTTTCGATGGACAGGTGTACCCCTCCACTATCCACCCCATCACCTACTAAAACCGATCGCCGGCACCTATTCAAGAGGGCTTTAATTCAATACTCCATTCGGCGAAGTGTTAAACTAACGCTTTTGCACCGAAGAAAAATTATTACTTCGTAGATTTCGTGTGATTCCGTCTCCTCTCGCCGGTTTTGTCTTTTGCTAGACCGGTTTCAGCCGCTCGCCATCTTCTCAGTAGCGGTGTTAGTCACTTTGACATTTCGGATGTTTTTTGGGCATCCTCACTGCACTGTGTCACTGTATTGCCTGAAGATGGCGAGCAGCCGAAACCGGTCTAAGGAAAAGACCAAATCAATGAGAGGAGACAGAAACACACGAAATCCCCTCGCAGCCAACAAAACAGGTATTCTAAACTTTTTACTTCATTCCTCGTATCCAGGACGCGCAGTAATAATCAAAGAATAGAATTATATTAAGGAAAATAAAAAAAGTTACGATGCACTGTACTGGCAATTAAATGATTGCGGAGTTACATCATCCATATATCGGTGAAATCCGCAATGATTTAGTTGCCAACCCTCCTTCGTCAGGAATCGCAAGAAAAGCCTTATTAACTTTGCAGCCGGCATATTTATATTCAATTTTACAACAAGCAGATGTTGTTGAGGTGACTGTAATAATACGTACGATAATTGGATACGGAATAAAAACGTGACTGTAACTTGAATTTTTAAAAATGAAGATATTAATTAAAGGATAAAGCGTACAACACCGGGATGTCGAAATTAATTGTACGCTTCTGTATAATGTTAGGCTGCGACTCAATGATTGACACTTCCTGCATTTTCAAAAATGGCATGAAAATACTTGAAATAATTTGAATAATTTTATATTAGGTATAATTATCTGCTTTAGATTTCAATTTCATTGGCTTATTACAACCACGCATATCTTGAACCGGTTATATCGCGATGAAATCGAAGGTTGGGATATATAAGAGGTAAGTCTCGCTGGGAGTAATCTGAACCTCCAAAATGACTTTTTTTGGTGCTTTCATTAAAGTGATTGCCCATGCAATCGCGTTTCCCCCAAAATTATGCGCTTGATTTTGTCACTTTCTGAACTTTATTTTCTGAACTTTTCCTGAAAGGAGACAGGAGATTCCTTCACACTTCGGCTTTACTAAAATCGTAAAAATTATTTGATATGTTTTTTACTAATTCTAATCAGTTCGCTGTCCTTATTAATCCTATAGAACTGAGGTTTCGGTGCGTGAGGAATAGGCCTTTTATCGACCCTCCCGTTAATTCCACTACTTCTTGGGCTTCAATTACAGACAACTTCGGCCTCTTCACCAGTTGCGACATTTATCGGCCGGGGGCGGGAGAATTATTGCGCGGGCGGTGGAGACACTCGGGCGACAACCCCCGCCCCCGCAACCACCCCCGTGTTCCGGGTCTACGAAATTGCTTTTGTTTTTAGGAGTTCGAATCCAATATAACATAACGCGGCGGTTTCCGGGAAGTATGTCCGGTTATTGCCGGTCCTGGGGGACTTGAACTTTTAATTGGGCTCAGAAACCCGGGTAAGGCCTGCCAATTCCTCTGCTAGAATCGGCTAAATACTGTTGGAAGAAATGTCCCGAATTCCGGGACTTGAGTTCCAAGTAACCAGTGCTAAATTACCGATACACGAACACAATATGTTAGTTCCCTAATACGATACAATTGCCGGCTTGAATGCCAAGTTGCATACAATAAAATCTCATATTTAAATTTATCCTAAAGGTTAATCAACAAAGTGTGGAAATTACTGAAAACAGTAAAATGGAAATCACAAATTTCGAATGCGTGGGTTCATAAGCACTACACACAGACGGGTCTTAACATTAAAAATCGTTTAATCTAATTGATTAAATATAGGATGAGTCAAATTCACGTTCGTTACTGTCCCATTAACTTAATTAAGGCTTCCAATAAGAATGATGAAAATTGCTCTCAGCTAAATTAGTTTATATCACGTGTTACACACAGCTTATATTCGTTAGTTTATATTGTGATTATAGGTTTCATTATTGTTGAAACAAACTGGTATAACGGGAATGGGTACGCTTGGGAAAATACCGGTACCTGTCATAAAATTCAACCGGCCTCCTTCCTCCCGGGTTCTCGAAATGAAAACTTCATTACAAGGGCCCGTTCATAAGTGATACGCCGCCGGTTCCCAGAGCGGCCGCAAAACCGTCCGATTTAATGCACTGTTTAATGACCGAAGTATAATTCCGCTGTTGGTGAAAGATTTATCGGCCATTAAAACGCGGCCGAGGTGGGGCCGCCCCTACCAATCCGCCGGCCATAAAGTAGAACACGAGCTTTGAATTACTCAGGTGCGGTCGCATTAAACGGCGGCCGTACAATTTATATCGCGAACAGGCCGATCGCAACAAATAGCAGTAGCTACGAATTTATATCGGAATAAAAAAATTATAAGGCATGAAGAACCTTTGTGAAATGCTTAAATGACGAAGATGCACACATCCCCGCGGTTGTTGTCTTGCCAGTATGACAAATTAAGCATGTCCATTCCTTTAGTCCCAAAATATTGAATAAAACCCAATTTTTACGAAAGTACCTCATTGTAACTTTTCTAGTTTACGATAGAAAATATAATGTTTAATTATTTAGAAACTTCTAGGATTTTCAAATTTCAAGGATTGTTAGTGAATTTGGTCCGCCTCCCGATGTTGGATCAATAAAATATAATTAAATTCTATCTGAAATATCCAGAAAATTCGGTTGTCAACCGAGATTCTATCGGGCGGTTCACGGCCGACATAGGAATTCGCGAATTTGAACAGACCAAGTGAAGGAATTCCAGTATATTCGGTTCAATTCTGTTCGGCGGTCCTTGACAATCGCTTGGAATTGCGAAAGGGCGGAAGCGTGGCCAGCTAGATGACAATATAAAATTAGCAGTAGGTTCAATAATGTAGGAGAAATTCGAAGGGATTGTGCCCCAGGATTGGGCGTTCCTGAATTACATCAAATTCAAATTTTAAGCTCGAAGTAACGCGTTTTTCGACTCTTCACTCGCCCCATTGCCATTCTATAGTCTTGGATCATGCCTCAACTTGAACACTGTATTGTCCGAATTTTATTCGACCTTCTTATATGTTTGTGCTAAGTCAAAATGATTCAAATTGAACCGGAATTGGATAGAAAACCGGATTTTTAGTAAATATTTTCAAGAAATTGATAGGAAAGAACGATACACTTCCGTTTGTATACCGATACGACTTTGTGTTGAGAGCCAGCGCTGCTACTACACTACTGTTACTGCCGTTACTATAGGCCAGGAAACCGGTCGAAACTCGGGTACAAAATTGAAGAAGGACCCGAACGCACAGGGGCCCTTCTTAATGCTGGCTTTCGAAGCCCATAAAACCGTACGGAAACTTATTTCAGAGGAAGAGTCCATTATAAGTAGAATGTCCAGTCGCTAATTGGGCTCCGGGAGCTATAAATTAAATTACAGGGCGGGAAAAATACAATTAAGAGCCCCGAGCTGCAGATACTTCTTACACAACATGGCCCCGGACCTCTTTTATTGTCCAGTTGTAAAACAAGAAAAATATTGTCAACTTTATTATATTTGATTTAACATTGTGTGCCCTAATACAATAACAAGTTAAGAGAATAATCCATAAATAAAATGGACACAAACGGGAAATAAATTATATGTTGCAGTATATAGCTAGGTTATGGTTGAATGAATGACACGTCCGGTTGTTCTATTGCAAAATTGAAAGAAATTAATTGACGTTGAATATTTATCAGAGAATATTTTAAAATTCGAAATCGTTTACACCTTCATCCCCTAAATTTATGGAAAAATCTGAATTAACAAAAATATTATTTGGTTGTACACTATACAAGTTTCCAGCCAAGCGGATGCCTTGAAACTTTTATGAATATTATACGCAAATGTTTCGCTAAATTATTTATGATGTTGTCGGTCTAACCAAGCGAGGAACTCCGCTAGAAACTGCATCCCATTAACTAACTGGATTGTAAATCTGCGATTAGATTCAAGAAAATGTTCGCAGTTCGTGACAGAGCGTCAAGTGAACATGACAGAAGGATTTTCTATTTCCCGAAAGCTGTACAACCAATTCTTTTTTTTGTACAATTTGTGCATATCGCGATAAAAGAAACCACCCAAAGATGGCACTTTGGCACAAGAATTATGGTCTAAGGGCTAAGAAAATCTCTAGGCCACTGGCGTTTAAGCCGACGCGGGGGGGATAATGGATGGGTAAGAAAGGAAAGGGATTGAACGAGTGGATTGGGATGAGGAGAAAGGCGGGAGTGGAACTTCAGGGATTTTGCGACTTCTTCGATTGTCGGTATGTTGAGGTTAGAAACATACCGGGGAGCATTAAGATGGTAAGAAGGACTTTAGACTGAAATCTCTGGATGCGAGCGATGTCGGATGTCTCGGTGGAACCCCATAGCTCCATGTCGGTTTAGGTATCGCTTTGTATATTGTCAGTTTGTTACTTAAGGTCAATTTTGATGTCCGTTTCAGTAGTGGTCTTAAAAGTACAAATTTTCGGTTTAAGTCGAGTCTTTTGAGTCGGGTGTGGGGATTCCACGTGATGCCCAACCGAATATCGCAACGGCGTCATTTTATATTCAGTAAACGCTGAAATAAGCCGAAGCTGCGGTGCGGGACGAATGGGTCCAGTTTGGAACAGCGCCGGGCTCATTCATTGTGCTCGCTTTTGAAAATATTTTCAACGGCCGCCTCGGGTCGTAAAACGGCCGACTGAACACCTTCCTCCGGTTGGGGCATGCGTGAACGACGCCCCTAACCTCGGTCTGGTCACGTACCGCTGTGAAACAAACAAGACGGGGGACCCCCCACTATATACGCCCGCCGGGGGCCTATATTCAGAAACAATGGGCTGTATTTACCGGCGCGTTGCCGCCCCCTTAGTTAGTTCTTACTAACCTGCCTTATACAAAATAGAGTCACGTCATCTCATATTCTATCTCCGCGCGTGTTTAGAACGGTCAGACTCATTCGATTAATAAATTAGTAAGGCGCCTGTGCATGAATTATGCCGTGTGCAACTTCCACCGCGCTGTTACTCAATTTCGTTTCATACAGGATATATACTGGAATCCGAAAGGACGAGAGACGAAATTAGCGCACAGGCAATTAACAGCGAGAGGAAATTAGTCCGTACCTTAATTTTTGTAGAATACACCGGGAAGTATGAGAGAAAAAGGCATTTTCATTTTGAGAGCCAAAGCTTAAATCAAACCAGGATTCAATGACGTCTATATTGATACTACGAGTTAACGATTATTATTTTTTCATAGTCCTACTCATTATTGACAAAACGATCGCACGAAAGGGTTCAAGAGAAACGTTCAATTAAATTTCATAAAACATTGTTATTTTACAAAAACAATGCTGTCATGAAAGTTCCAGATATTGGGATACATGAACCTGAAAACAGGTCCTTTTGTGGTGTATTATGTATAATAGTGATTCTAGTCTCGAATTTTCTTATAGTTGCGATTTTGAGATAATAGAAATTCGTGCGTTAATAAAATATCCCGATAATTTTCTAGACCTTGGGGGGAAAACCCCAAGGTACGGTTGAATAATATTGGGAAATGAGAGTCTAGCAGCTCGAAATAGGCGCGGCTTGAAACCGAGAAAAAAAACCGACAACGCCGGATGCGGGCCTTTAACAAAGCGTACGGAAAAAAAGCCTTATCTTAAGCCGTGGATCGATTGTGTTTCCAATCAGCGTGGGCGGTTGCACTTAACCGGGCATTTATTCATTTGCGCACTTCGCCTTATTCGATATGGGTTTGGGGGCGCGCCACTTCTCGAACGGGAAAAGACGTCGATTCCGAAACAATTTCAAAACGGATTTGAGACGTTTCACAATTTCGATTTGCATAAAACAAGGTGCCCCCCCCCCGGAAAGGAAACTAGATTTGGCCAACAGAAGATTACACTTTAATTATATTTAATGACGAACAAATTAACGATTAAACTGTACTAAGTGAATACACTTGAAGCTTAACGAAAATTGATTGACCCGTTCAGAGTATATATTGCGGTCTATATATCGCACAATAATTTTAACTGATATTTGGCGTTGAAATCCAGCAATACAGAAAATTAGTATCGTACAGATCGGCGAGTTTAAACTGAAAAACAGAAGAAAGAATGTATATTTTTTAAATTACAAATTTTTTTCGATAATCATATTTCTCAACCGGTCTCTCATAGGACCAAATTAGGCAATGGACAGGAGCCAGCAAGAGTGGTAATATTAGCATTTTCAAGTTACAACCTACAACCAATGAAAATGAAATTGTTTTTCGTAGGTGTAGACTGATTTAAATTATGCATATGGTTTAATTCAAACCGCAATTTTAATTTCGGATTATTTAATTATCCCCTGTGTAATCAGAAGAATTTTTGATGTTAACTTTCCACTATGTTGAAAATAAAAAATACAAAACCAGTAAATTATATCGCGGATATTATTGAAGAAGGCGAAAATTCCTGTTGGAGTTAAATATTAAAATTGAATAGTTTAACATACCTGTTTTATGGTCTGCGAGGGGTTGGAATACCGTGGATTTCGTGTGTTTCTGTCTCCTCTCGCCGGTTTGGTCTTTCGCTAGACCGGTTTCGGCTGCTCAGTGATGCAGTGACATCCAAAGTGCTAAAAGAGAATAACACTGCTACTGAAGATGGCTAGCAGCCGAAACCGGTCTAAAAAAGACCAAACCGGCGAGAGGAGACAGAAACACACGAAATCTACGGTATTAAAATTGAATGTTCTCTCTCACGTATTCTATAATCGGGAGGGAAAGAGAAAAAACTTAATTGAGCACGAGTGGCACTAAATAAATCGCTCCACTTCCCTGTCCTCCTACCATCATTTTCTTTACACGGCGAATCTTTTATTTTTTCATTCCCGCTACCGCCCCCGCCGCCTCCAAACTCCCCGCCTCACGCATTTCTCGCTTACGGTCGTATCAGACCGACCGTGAAATAACGTAGTTTCCGGCCATTCATCGCTCTCGACCCCCGTCAGAGCGCCCCTTCCCATTAAACGTTGGGCTCGGCTTCCTGTACCGCCCTTTACCCGCAGGAGAGAGGGGAGCGAAAAACATACGAGAGAAATTAAAAAACAATAAAAACGGATCGATATTACGACTGGAAGAAAATGCTGTCCTTTCTGCGCTGGCACACTAATTATTTTTTCTAAAACAATAACAATAAGCTAAATACATTATACATGATATAAATAATGATTTAATTGATCATCGATATACTGGCGTAAATACTAAAATTCACAGTTTTAACATTCCCTTTTCCCAGGGTGGCATTTGTGAAAGTTTTTCTTTCAATACTGCACGCCGACTGGTTTGATTTAAAATTCATTCAGGATTTAAAATTCAGGATAAGTCACTGAGAGTTACCACTGAGCTATGTTTTTAAATAATACATAATCCTGGAACACTGTCGTCCCAGCGTTTCTATACAGGTTGTTTTTGTATTGAATTCCTAATTTCTCTTCCTAATTATGTATGGAATAAAGTGTTTAGAATTTGTAATATCTAGTTTGTCAAAAATATAAGAGTTGAAAAAACACAATTTCGCTACTTCTACTCAATCAACTACAGGACTGAATGCTGTAGAGATCAAATACATTTTCTTTTAGCCCAGTGAAAATTTCGTCCTCCAACAGGTTTCGGACGACAGGGTTTCATTTTTCTAACCGTTGAAATCGGGTGGTTTCTTTGAACGTCACTTTGGTCTAGCGCCGCCCGCACTGTTATTAAGAAGAAACTCGGAGAACGCGGAAAAGTCAGTTTCAAATGAAAACACCGAGGGCCGGAGATAAAGAATTTTCGCGCCGAAATTTCCCCTCGCCTCGCTCCTGTATAAATACGGGCTGTGTTCCTTATAGCCCTGTCGAGTCGTCTCCGACTCCTCTTTTTTATGTCCCTCTCCCTCCCTCCCTATCCCTCTATCCCTCCCTCTCTCCCTCTCCCTCTCTCGCTCCCCGGCGTTTCCTCCGCCTCCCTAATTTAATGACTGCGACGGTAACGACTTCCTTCGTCAAAAGGTTTCAGAGAGGAGTCGCATTTTTTTCCATTCCCCACTTTTGAGGAGGAGGAGGAGGAGGGGGCCTCAAAAGTCCCGCCCGAAACCGCGGGGTCACGGACCTCAGAAAATCACTGAGAATTAAACCAGGCGGGTGTTGAGAGTTAAATTCCCGCAATTTCCCGTCGAATTATACGGCCGAAATGACTTTTCTCAGTCGACTCAATAATTAAACTGAATTAAATTCTTAAATAAAATACAAGGCAAAGCGGAAATACAAATATTATCAGTAAGAATAGATAAAACAAATAAGTCCAAATTAATTGTTTACGCTATAAATAAATGTCAAATATCAGTTTTGAATGAAAGTGAAAACTATACCGCTATTAATTTGGGCTTATAACGCCGCTACTAATTTTATTATTATTTCCCGCGCTTCCGTTCATGGCAGCTTGTTTGAAGAATTGAAATATAATTAGGAATTTTACCGTTAATTAATTCAATTTGTACGTCCTCAACCCAGTATCTGACGTTTGTAATGAGGAGATAATAATTATTAATTCTAAATAATAGGTTCCGGGCGAACTTCAATTAATTGAAACCAGTTTTAGGGGCCGCAAAGATAAACCGGACCGGTATATGGAGGGATAGATTTTTTTTTTAAATGGCTTTCGCGATATTTTATTACAGCAATTCGCGCAATAATAATAAATGCTTCAAATACAAGACTGTCACTCAATCGGTGTGCTAAAAACAGATGAGAATATTAAACATTAACCCGAAATAGTAATGTAATGGATTTATACTGCGTTTTATGTATATAAGAGAAAAAAAAACTTGAACACAAATTGATATATCAGATATCGAGAAGAACGTTGAAATGAGTAACAGTTGTGATCCAATAATGGGTTGATAGCGAACTGTTTAGTGACAATGTGAAATGCGGTATTATAAATAATTATGTAATACAGATTTAACATTAATGTTGAGTTTACTCTCGCTAATGTTACATCACGTTCAGGCCTAGCGGTAGGGGCATACGATCCCCCCCCGCCTCCCACCCGATTATTCGAGAGTGGTCGTTCTAGGACGTGAAAGGTCTTGAATTTCTTGAAGAGGGGACGTGCCGCGGAGGAAAAACCGCAAAAACCGCAGGAATATATTTAGTTTTTACGGCGAATACGATACGCCACGTTTAAAAACTGACGGACGTCGGGCGCGTCACCCCCTCTCCCGCAAGACAGGACGTTAATATTTAGCCGGGATAAATTCTGGGAATTGTCTGACATATTGGGTGGTCTACCACTCGTGCTTACGGTCCTATCGGACCTGTTCTGGCATAGTTTGCTAAAAAAAAAGTTTATGCTTATCGGGTATTCAGAGGTTTTCTAGAGATTTTTTAGTAAATCCATCGAAACAGCGCCCGAGGTAAAGTTTTTTTTTAACATCATATCAAGGATGAATATCTGGAAACCAACTGACGTTTCCCAGCTCTGAAATGCAAGATTTGTAAGGTAAGGCTGACACAAATATGTCGCGTGTTTTTATTGTATTTAGAATTCAGATTTTCTCGATCGATCTCGTGAGGATATGAAGTCGGATTTTCCTGTAGGGATTTGACTTTTATTCAGTATTTTTCCTCTGCAATGCACACCTTCAAGAACACGTTTTACAATTTCACCTTTCGTCGTGGTCGCGACCAGAGACTACTGAGGACGCGAACTCGAGTGCCGATGAATAGGGCTTACGTCGGGACGGGTTGAACGACCCAACTTCGTCCGTTGGAGGACTTAACTAGCTTCTGCCGCCCATCGAAGCGGTTTAATATTCTAAATTCCCCTTTGGTCTTATTTACTATTCTCCAGTGTAATGAAATTGTGTAATGAAATCCAATAGTAAATTCAGTTCATCCGAATGAATTCGCGCATTAAATGAATTGCAGCGCAGGAAATTAACGATTTTTGACAACCTGTATGCTTCCGTGTTCTCAATAATTAGTTCTACTCAAGTGAGAAGGGGATATCTTCTATACCGTTTAGTTCGATGCCTTACGTCCAAGCATTATGGCTTTGTATATTGAGAATTAGTTGGCTATAGCTACCGTAGGTTTGGGGTGTTTCTGTTGCCTCTCGCCATCTTCAGTAGCGGTGTTCAGTCACCTTTGGCGCTTTGGATGTCCAAAGACCAAAGCAGCGAGAGGAGACGGAAACACACGAAATCTACGGTATTCCAACCCCTCGCAGACCGTGTTAAAATTGGCCATAGTTAGTTTCGAATCTAAATACGCGGTTTTAATCTAGTATTTTCGTAGGGGCACGGGCGGGATAATTGCGCGCGTAGTATTTCGACGCCTATTTCCATTATCTCGATCTGCGGTGGCGGCCCCTCGAAAACGCCGGGGCGGAGGAGCGTCCCATCGTTTGTAATGTGAATATAATGACAACCTGGAGGAGTTAATGCGCATAAAAAGTTTAATGGGGCGGCAGCGGCGGTGGCAGCTGCGCCCCCCCCCTCATCATCCCGCCGCCTCCCTTCAGTCCATCTGTGACCCCAAACCGAAACGCGTTTCAAAACTCTTCGCGAATCAATTCCAACAGAATAATACACAACGTTTAGTTAATATAATTTTCTTCCAAATATTGAGAGGCGTAAAATAAATTTAATTAACAATTTTAGTATATTTAGATCATTAAAATACTAGGTTCAAGATACAAACAAGTTTTATTTTATTAAATACAAATGATACATCGATAAAACGATTTACAAATGGTGATTCCTACATGCATACCGGCCTATTGGCCATTTTACATATCGGGAAAATATACAATAAAAACCCGAGAACTTAAGCTACACTACTAGGTTAAACGTCCCTATAGTAAATTTACTGTATTATTTAGGTTTCTCGGTTACTAGTTAGAATGTTTTAATTATTAATTTGATATACCTGTTTTGTGGTCTGCGAGGGGTTGGAATACTGTAGGTTCGTGATGTTTCTGTCTCCTCTCGCTGGTTAGGTCTTTTGCTAGACCGGTTTCGGCCGCTCGCCATCTTCAGTAGCGGTGTTAGTCACTGTGCATGTGAAAGTGACAGTGCAGTGAGGATGCCCAAAAAACGTCCAAAGTGCCAACAGTGACTAACACCGCTACTGAAGATGGCGAGCGGCCGAAACCGGTCTGGCAAAAGACCTAACCGGCGAGAGGGGACAGAAACATCACGAACCTACAGTTTTAATTATTTTTTCATCCATGCTTATATAGCGCTTTGAGAAACAGAGTATGCGGCTTATGTTGACTCATATTTAATATACGTAAGGTAGCCGATATGTAAGGTAATTGCGATTCCACAGTAGTAGAAATAACAATTTTATGATTCCCTTTTCAGAAAATTAAAAGGGAAGTTTAAAGGATATATTACTCGGGGAAACAAGATAGCTAAGAGGTTATACCATTGTCTGTAAACGTGGCGATAAGGAAAAGTACATTGTTTACGACGCGAATCCCCGCCGCCGCCGCCGCGTTGATGATCGTCTAAATTCGTTATTAACGCCGCTAAAGCGGGGGCCCCCGGCCTATCTCCGGGCCCGCGGTTGACGTTTAGTGTCCCATTCAAGTTTCGAAATATACAGGGCCAGAACAAAAGGGGTTTATGACGAGCCCGGCTGTGTATACGGGGCCGCCTCACGTCGTCCGCATTACGAGCCTACTCGTAAGGGGCCTCGCTGCATCCCCCCGGGGATATACATTCGGATGGGGCGATAAAGTGGCTTCTGTGTTGTGAAAGCGATTGTGGCAATCTCCTCTGAATATCTTTGGACGTCCTTCTTCAACTCGGATAGTCGCATCCTTGGACCTCATATACGGAGTTTTTGGGCCCCAGCTCGATTAAATTTCAGCCCCCTGAGTCACTTAATATGTATTTAAATGAGTTTATTCCGATAAATTGGAATGAGGCGTAAGGATAAGGCGGCTGGATATTTGCCTTCACCCCGGGGCGATGGCGGGGTTCTGAAACATACTACCGTGCCTGTAGGAGAAGCCTCCCCTCTCCCTCCGGCCGTATTACAGTTTCGCGTGTACACAGCCCGCAAACCAACCTGTATTTCATTACCTTCAAAAGCCGGGGGCGGCCATCGGGTAAACCACACCCGGGCATTAAAAACCTCGTTCAATAATAATCGTGTAAAAAAAATATTACGTTACATACTTTATTAATACTGATACGTTTGTAATTATTGACACATTTCAACGTTTGATCATATAAATATTTATTGCTAGAAATAATTTTCATATATAAGTCTACGAATTTAAACCGCGAGGAAACCCCCAAAAATTCGGAAGTATAAAAATATAAATTGTAGGTTCCCCCGGTAGCAGAATCGATTGTGGCCCCGAATGAATCCCTTTTGTGCTTACCCGATTAGGAATTGAACGTGATTCCTGGCGCTTTCATAACACGAGGACTGAAACGGGGGAACTCAAAATTCAATATTCAACTCTCATTGTTCACCATTATCGGAATGGACGCAATTGGAATGTCTCAGATTTCATTTTGGCCGCGGCCCAAATTACTCAATAATAATGTCATAGTTCGACCCTAGTTATCTATGCCGGCCTTATTTATATATTGCGAATGTTGTGGAACATGAGGCCGGAGGAGAACTGAAGAAAACTGAAATAAAAGTGTCGGTGAAATTAAAATATTAAGAATTCTCCTAGCGAACAGCAAGAATAATGCCTGAAGTGCAATAAAACTACAAACGCTGGCGCGATATTTTGCGGATTTCGGCAACAAACTTTTCTCAAAATTAGGGTCGGGAACTTCTTGTATCGCATTATTCAACGGAGCGAATTGCAAAATAAATTTTCGCAATGCGCCGTGGGGCAAAATATGCATCGTTCGCCCTACGTTTTCAAGCGTAAATAAGTCAAAGGGAAAAAGAGCAACAACGGAAAAGCAAAGAAAAAGGGACTGGAAAACAAGTCGTTAATCTTAAGAGGAAACGTCATTAGTCTCGACTTCGAGTTTTCATAACGAGTTGATTCTAATCATCAGTCGCCGGTTGAAAACTTAAAGTGCGGGGGAAAGTTTTAAACTTTTATTATTCGGTAGAGCCCGAAGTGAGTATAAAACGTCCCTGATAAAACGACAGCGCTAGGAAATATGGGCTCAATCCTTTATCGCATAAATTAAGCAATAAACCTAAATTTATTTTCCAACGATGTACACGGCCGGACTTGTACCGTCGTAAAAGCCGTGGCCTTATCGCGGTGTTCCCATCGGGCGCACGTCCGATAAGCTATAAAATATTATAACGCTACGGTCAGTTTATTCGTATATTTGTTCATTTTTATAAATGAACTTATCATAATCGCGTGATTAGGGGCCCGGTCAATTTTCGATGATTCATGGATTCATCGGATTCAGGGGCAGGTTAAAGCTCAGAAAAGGACTTTAGCGGTACCAAGCGGTCGAATAATTCCAATGGCGAGGTTTGAGATAAAAAATTTTGAACTACACGTATCAACTGGAAACAAAATAAAATTGAATTCCATTAAAACTTCGCAGATAAAACGTGTAGATAATATATTTAGTCGACAGTAGCTTTTTTTCATTATAATAGTAAAGGCTTGGAATGGAACTGTGAAGCGTTACGTTATTTATTCCTCGCAGTTTTAACGCTATTAATAAAAAGGCAATTAATAAAAATTGAAATGGCGCGTTAAATTACATACGTTTCGCCACTTAATCCGACAGGCAATCCATAACTGGTCCAACGAGCCGTTTAACACAACTAATTGGTACCGCAAGGCCTCAATGTTAATTGAGAATTACGTCAATTACCGTACAATATTGTTATGAATTAACGCCGCGCCTGTTACAAACGGCCCACTCAATCCCCGAGGGTATTTCAAGCCTCTCTTGGAGCATCGAGACCCGACAATAACTTCGGAAGCGTTCACTCAAGTCATGAGGTGATCTATCATCAACTTACGTCTGGTTAAACGGTATAATATTGGGTATAAATTTTCTTGGCTAATACTAAAGGAAAAATAGAGTAATTCTTGCGATCTTCTGTTTTCCTATCAGCAGCGTCCGTCTCGCGCTAGACCGGTTTGGCTGCTCGTCGTTGACAGTAGACTGCCGTCTGTTGTAAAATTACATTAATAATACAGACGATGCCCCACATGCAATATATCTATGTGACGGATTAGAGGCAGCCAAAACATAGATCGCATGAAAGAGTTATGTTGTTATAGATATTAGTGACTAATCTATGCTAATAGAAGTGCTAACAGATTTGAACCCGAGCTTCATCAGTTTCGACGTGGTCACTGCCCCACTTTTACACGAATACTAATAGTAAAATGATAACAGTTTTAAGTTAATCCAGTCTGCTAGGCATAATTTAATATTCGAGTCTTACCAAATCCTTGTTGGCAAATGAAAGGGATATTTTCAAACTGGCAATTTATAAAATATTTTCAACACCTCAGTATCGTAGAGCACTGGTGTGATGCTATAAAATAATCATTCAATTATCAATATGTTTTTCCTACAATCAACGACAACGTTCCGGGAACTGACAGGTGTGTAATAAAAGTAATAAAAAAATTTTCCCGGCAGAATTTCGTCGAGGGAAAGCACAGAGCCGGGCCTCTGCTCGCGTTAATATTTAATGAGTCGGAGAGTGAAACCGGGAAAGGTGAAGCCGGTTGCGGATGTGTCCTTCGAGTGTAAGTCGACACCGCAGGATCTACGCCCAGCTAGTTTCACCGTCTCGCTCGCTCGCCCTTATACCAATGTTTTCAATCTTCTATTCGCCCACGTCTCGGAACGAAGTCCCCAATCACAACTGCCGAGAGGCCGCGAATCGGAAAGACTTGATTCGACCGAACCTTTCACTCTCGCGTGTTATTCCGACCTGAAGTTGGATCGCTCGGAATCGAGGAAAAACGGCGGCAAGGAGAATTAATTTTAAACAATTACCAAACAGTTTAACATACCCGTTTTGTGGTCTGAGAGGGGTTGGAATACCGTAGGTTTGTGGTGTTTCTGTTTCCTCTCGCTGGTTTGGTCTTTTGCTAGACCGGTTTCGGCTGCTCGCCATCTTCAGTAGCGGTGTTAGTCACTGTTGGATCTTCTTCAGGCATCCTCAATGCACTGTCACATATGCACTGTTATATATGTGTATATATAACAAGACACCAGGACAAACAACAGTCACAAACAGACAACTAGGACAGCACAAATTACAGTGCAGTGAGGATGCCTCAAAAACAATCAAAGTGCCAACAGTGACTAACACCGCTACTGAAGATGGCGAGCAGCCGAAACCGGTCTAGCAAATGACCAAACCAGCGAGAGGAGACAGGAACACCACAAACCTACGGAATTACCAAACAGTTTGATAGTTTCTTCAGTATGTTACAGAAATAATGTCATAAAATTGACATTGTTGGGAATATACTCGTTCTTCTGTACTGTTCCTATTTTCTCTGCTAATTCCTCTGGTTTTTCCAACGCGCACGAACAAAGCACCCCTATGCCCGGTTCCACACAGTATGACCCTAAATTCTTCCGCACTGTGTTTTCAGTTTAAGCCTTAGTGGTAAAGGAACCTTAAAATTTCAACCATTCATCAGGCAGCCTGAGAGCGAAATTCCAGACCGAAAAAAAAGTGAATCCGTCCCGACTATTCAATTCCCTCACGATATAAGTTATTATTCATAGAATGTTTCCGACAACAAGGAAAGAGGAAATAGATAAATTCCCCGCCTCGCCCTCGCGACACCCTTAAGTCGGCCTTTGGACGGGGACCGAACAAGAGAAAATGATATTCTTCCCGACCCCATCCCGAGGGTTTTATGCCGGGAAAAGGCATAAAGGGGTCGGGGTCGTTCGGCGCTGAGCCTTCGACGCCAATAACATTAAGGAGAGAACAAAGCGGGGGCGTTGTGGTGGAATTGTAGGGGTTTGAACGGGGCACAATTTGCGGTATCCAACCGGCTAACTCGGGTCTCAGTTCTGACTTTGCCTCTCCTTTTCTTCTGTATTCCTTTTTTGTTCTTCCACGCTTTTTGTGCGCTCCCCTCCTCCCGCCCCTCTAAACGCCATTATCCCCTTGCAGTTTTTCCGTAACGAATGAATCCGACCCCCCTCGAAAGTGAGCGGTTACATGCGTAAACGCCCTCCGCACTTTATTACGGAGATAAAAAAAATTCCGGCAATAAAATAACTCGTATACCCTACACCATTTTATAGAATTGTATTTACTGGCAAGTATTTCGTCTGAATAGATACAACTGAATGGAATACAAAATGTTTTATAAAGGAACGTTGGTCCAAATTACGTGAAAACCCATAATTTTCCATACTTTTCAAAGTAATATTTCATGCAATAAAGCTAATCTATTAGTCCCAATATTTATACATTGAAACGCCTGTAAATCTCTACTAAAAAAAAAACTATAGCGGCCCGTGGTTAAATCCAGGACCCTGATCAACGAATTTTCAATCAATCGGCAAATTTTAATTGAAATACTGTTTTAATCACCGCCAGATTACTTCCTGTAATACCACTGTCATCGTAATTGATATGTATCGGATTCTAAGTCCCGTTCCATTTTCAGTTTTTTTCAGTTTTAATTATTTAAAAGAAGCTTAGGTGCAGAGTAGTCTGCGTTGGATAATTTGATATATCTTGTTTTTAGAGGGGGGATTAATCGACAAATAAAATATAAATAAATATATCTCTATATTGGAAAATGTATTACGAGATAAATATTCGCCTAGAAGGATATTATAAGCGTGAAATAACCCGAGAATAGATATCTAGAAGTGTAATAGCACTGATAGATATAATTCTTCAAGACGGAAAATACCAATAGCTCGTGACTCCGAACCACATAATCGGTTACTGACGTTAATGCTAACAAGCTGACGACAGTAACTATTACTAGCTAACTTCGGCTAGCAGTGTGTTCGGGATACAATTTTAAAGGTTACACAGCTCAAGCGAACGGACTTTTAAACGGAAATTTCAATCATCAGCGTATACTCTAAGTACGGTGTATAAAAAAAATACTAGTAATTTTTTTATCGTATATATAAAAATATTAAAATATTCTGCTTCTATTACAACCCCTATTATGCCTTGTGCCAGCTCTGTGTGTACTGTAATAAATGTAACAGTGACGACCCCCCGGCCGTACAGAATAGAAATGGAAGAATGGCACAATGAGTTGAAGATATTTAATTAACTGAGTATTGTGTTCGGGGCGAATTCAATTCGTACAATTTTAATGCTTAATCTCGAGCCGAGTCTGAAAAACGATCGCCTCCGCGGCTGTTTAAAACTAGACCGGAGTTTCGCGGCCGTATTTCATCCCGGGCGATATTTCAAAGCGTACGGGAGCGCGCGCTGGGAATTCCTAAAGGATATTTGTCTCTAAACGTCGGACGTAGCCCAGTTTTCTGCGGGGGCGAAAAGGGCAGACAAAAAATTGAGATAGAGAGAGAGAGAGAGATTGGAGCCGTGGGGGAGACTGGGACAAATAATTTCGCAGAGGAGTAGATCCTGTTTTTCTTCGTCCGCCGGCGCCAGTCGCTGGGTAGCTTGGACCGCCTCCAGCCAGCCACAAACAAACCCGCGACAAGGGCAATGTCATGGCCGGTTAACAATCTAGAACGAGGATAACGTCTAGGAAAAAGTAATAAGAACGCCCGTTATTAATAAAACCCGAGTTTAAGAGGCGCCTGTCGTTACCCGAAAAATTAGTACGGCGCTTATAAATTTTTTAGGTGACGGCATTTTAAAAATGTAATATCAAAAATTTCCAGGGATAGATTCAGAAGTTGAGGCAAATTTATTTCAGTCATTATATCTGTGATTATATCACGTTTATTATTAAATTTAAAAAGGCGTTTCCTTCCTTGCTTCCTATGCAGACGACAAAGCTGTACTCTCTACAAACTCAGATCCTTACATAGCATCACATTCCCTGCAAAAACACCTCTCCCTCGTAGAAAGCTGGTCCAGGAAATGGAGCATTAAGTTCAATTGCCAAAAAAGTCTTCGTGTTACTTTTACTTTGAGAAACGAAACGACGCTACAAATTACTACTAAGACTCCTCGACTACAGATCTAAACTATCACTCTCGAACAAATTATTAATTTACAACCGCGTACTGAAACCTATCTGGGCCTACGGAATCGAACTGTGGGGATCCACCGAGCCGTCTAATTCTTATGGACTCCAATCCTTGCAATCCGTAATACTTCGAAAAATTACCAACGCCCCACCATATGTCTCCAACAGAATAATCCACAATGACCTAAAAGTCCCATTCGTTCGAGGATTAGCGGCTTCCCGGTATAAATTCTTCCATTCCAAATTATCCCTTCGTTCCGATCCCTTAATTCGACAACGTTCCTCGCTTCACCTTCCCGAAAATCCCGCGCTTCGCCTAAAGCGGAGATGTCCAGGCGATTTCCTTACGGCCCGAGTAAGGGCAGGAGCGGGAGTACCATCATTGGGTGGATTCTCCTTCGAGAGTTCAGTGAGTGAATGTTAAAGTAAGAGCACTGTCACTAGATACAATCTAAACAAAATTGTAGTTGTGACTACCAATAAATGAAAAAAAGGCGTTTAACTGGTCCAGAAGCAAATCCAGAATTGGGAATCGATAACCTGAACAGGATTATATGAAACGAGTTCGAATAATGGGGCACTCCCCAAGAGGGTTACAACAGATTTTTAAAAATAAAAAGTAAGGTTGCGTTTAGGTGTTATCGGACGGTCGTTAGCGTGTTAACGACTGCAGTTAATGAGGGGCTGGGTTGTGTCCGTACAATTGGCCACCCTAAGCTGTAGAAGGCATAATAGGAGTTGCGATAGAAGAATATTTTATTTTTTTATATAGTGAACGAATTAATAGTAATTTTTTGTACGTTTCAATTCGTCCCGAACACAGTACTAACAGGTTTTAAAAGTGGAACGTATTTCTGTTTCGTTTGTGCGGTACGACGTTTCGGCGCCCTGAGGTATGTACCGAATGCAGATAACGGGGACCTGGGCGTGTACACAGTCAAATGAACCCAACACTGTAGAAGCCAGAATAGGAGTCCTGCTATATTAATTTTTTATACGATGAACTGAATTTTTTATATGAGGAAAATATTTGTTTCTACGTGCGGTATTTAGGTTATACGCGGAATTCAGCGCCCGCGTTCCGGTCAGAGAATTTAACCCTTGCACCGATGGCGCAGAAGAATCGATTAATTATCGAGTCCCGGCTATAATGGAATAGGGTTGAGGGGCCTGTTTTTACCCCCTGTTTTTTTTACAATGGGGTTCGAATCGGACGGCCGAAAGGCGAAAATGCATTATTCATGCAACGACCGCCGCCCTCTGCAAATCTGCCCCTCACACACACACACACACACACGCACAAAACCACCCCCGCTCTCCCGCCCCCACACGTGCCGATAAGCCCGAAATTAATTGCATCCGATGTGTATCTCTGTCCCGGTCAAAAATTCGTGGAACTCGATTTTCGAAACCGCCCCTCAGTTCGCAAAACGGACGCATTTTGAGGCCCGGCGCGGTTTAAAACGAATGGCCCTTTTTACCGGCTAAAGCGGTTTTTCGCCTAATTTTTCACACGGAAAACCGGTCTCATTTATGGAATTTAATCGCGGAGAAAATAAAATTTGAACGATATCGGAAATGTACTCACAGTTTCAGTTTCGAGCGTCATTGTGAAACAGGAAAAACCTGCAAAATAAAATTGTTCCGATTACGAAAATCATAGAACAAATAGAAATTATGATAATGATGTGAGAAGAAAATATGTATGAATTTATCAAATACCATGTTTCACGGCGTTAAACTATTTAAAATCTATTTGACATTACAGAAGTGAATTATAGTGAGTCACTCCTTGATGATTATGATGAAACGACATTTCCTATATAAGTAGAACTGACGCTGAACAATTATGTCACTAGATATAATTTTGGTTTCCGACCGAAATTGGAAATCCGGAAATTCCGGCTTCCCCGCCCCTTTTTATACGAGCTTCAGATAGGACTTCGGGAAGTGGAGAAGCCAATATATTTCCGTACACCCCGTAGCGCCGTTGTGGTACTCCTTATTTATTTAGGTCAAGCCACAGGTGGGGAAAAAAAACCCCTCGTTCTCTCATTCCGACTTTTACGTCAGTCCTCGCCCATATATTGGGCTAAAACCATTTATTTAAGGCGAGGTATTTACTCGGTATTTTTTGGCGTAGTTGTTGGGAGTTGAAAAAAAAACCGTCCTATTCATCAGTGTACAGTCCAACAAAATTGAATTCTCCAGTCTATTACAATGTCGCCCTGCGGAATAAGGGATTTAAAATATCATAAACCAGTATGCACCGAATTGAAATTGTCTTTAGGCCGTGTACACGGATCGGATAATAAGGAAAAGATGTCCGGAGAAGAAGAGAGAGAGAGAGCTTGAGGAAAAAAATTGTTATTCCGAGCCAGTATAGTATTTAAGCGTTGTATGGGGAGAGAGCGTGCATGCCCTTGCAAGCTAAGTGCCCGGTCGTGTACACGGACTCTGGCCGCTGAACACGAACAACTCCCCCAACTGAGTTTGGCCAACTTAAACTCTAAGATTTACTTGTCCGATTACTTTGAGGAAGATCGGAGAGATGAATGAACTGAGGAGGAGACCCCTAACAAAAATAATACAAAAACAAATATAATTCTTTAAGCTGTAATACATATTTGTTCGGTTGTGGGTTTATGCCTGGTGGATTTATTATAATTGTATGTAAAAAGTGAATAAAATGGTGTAAAATTCGGCACGCGCTTTGTTCCATGTCTCTGCTGAAAGGAGGACGGAATTATAACCGAAACTGGTCTGTTATTTTTCTCCACGGGGTGAAATTCGATTCCCCAAATAAGGAGAGCGAGAGGGCCGACCCGCCCCCTCTCGACATCCCCTTTCCTATTTGTTTGCTCGCCGGCCGCGAATAAACCCGATACTGGGCTCCGACAAGCGTGTTTGGGTCCAATAAATAACGTCGGGGCAAATGGGTTTCTCGAAGCCCCGACGCCGCCGCCCCCGCAGCTCGGATCCTCATTTCGTTATCGGCCGAACCCCGCCCCGCCCCGCCCCCGCCCCCGTATATTGGGGACCGGACACTCCACGGCTTAGGGCCCCGAACTACTTTTTCTTCCCCCCCGACACATCCCCGGGGTCGGTGTATTAACGCTTTTCAGTCCACGTCACATTTCCGGAGTTGATGGAGCGTAATTTTTTGTTCACCCCCACCGGCAACCAGGTTCCCGATTTATATTCACCCAAATTTCTATTTTAAAGGGGGCCAATTCGACAAAAGATAAGGGGCCTAATCAGATAAAACTTGGCAATACTGAAATGGCATCACCAATCTTGTGACGTCCTGTGTTCAGTAGAACCTTTTAACAATTAAGAACATGTCCTTTTATCGTCAACAAATAGCACTTTTCTTACCCGAATTATAATTTATTTCGCGACGGACTGAACACATTTTATAATTCATACAGTCAACAAGGCTAAGTTCAGAGTCGTCCCCTCGGTGCTTCATCCCATTCCGACCCCATTTGGGTCTATTAAGGGCTCCGGTCTGATATTTAGAATTCTCTGTCTGGTCCACAGTCCTTTGAACTAGTTCCCCTTTGCTGTCACTAATGTCACTTCGCTTGCCCGGTTTCTGTCCAGTTGTTACAGAACCTTCGTTCGGACTGGCCATTCGGGGCGAATTGAACGAATTGAAGACTGTGTATAGAGCTATAGTGAAACAAAGGGACACAATTAATGAGAATATAAAGCCACGAAACGATTCCATATTCGCCCCGTTAATACCGGGACCCAGTGTCTCAGGAAGCCGCAACTCATTAAATTTTATTTCTTCTAATTTCATATAAGAATCTTATTGGGTACTTTATATTGTTCGAAAATAAAATGAACATCCGTTCTTCCTTTTATCTTTGTCTTAAATTAGACGATTTAGAAGACAGCATGAAACGGTATCTGATACGGTTGGGACACGTTTCTAACGGTAATAATTTCGAATTTAGTTAGAGGGGAAGGGAAAGGGTGAGGACGGGGGGAGACACGGGAAATCTGGGCCTCGGGGTGAGAGAGAGAGATTGAGGAGTGAGAGTGAGAGTGAGAGAGAGAGAGAGAGGTGGCTGCCAAGTAAGGCTCACACGCGTCAAACGTCACCGCTATATTAGACCCCCGCCCCATCCCTTAAACTGTCTCCCTCGCTCCAGTCACATATCACCGAAGGCAGATTTTATTACGGCCCGTGCCTCCAATAAAACGTTACGTTTTGGACTCTTCCGTCGCCGAGCCTATAAATAAACTGCGCTAATTCTGAGGCGTTAGATTATTTCGAATGTTTTTAGTCGTTTCAACTAACCTTATGATTTAAATACAAACAGTATTGAAATCGCATGTCGGAATCAATTTATTCCGAGTGTGCATACAATAGGACGAATAATAACGTAATATTATTAAAAATTGTACGAATTATAAAAATATATGATCGGTCATTTTGTATCATTGGATTAGCGGAGCGGCAGGTGCGCATTATAACGACTGAAGATGAAAAATAATGCACAGTATGAGACAACATCTACGGAAGGATCACACGCGAAACGGTCATAAACGACCGCTAGATAAACAAGGTTGGGAGATCTAAAACACAGACTGAGAACTGGGTTATAAATTTATGAAATGGGACAGAAAGAGAGGGTCAGAATGTACAGGTGCCTAGTTGGCATTAAATCGATATAAATTGCCCGCATATTGCCCTCCCCTTCGTGTGCATGTGCGTGCGCGTGCACCTTGCTCCTCTCTCTCTCTCTCTCTCGCTCTCTCCCTTAGCGATGGGACGGGAGAGTGAATTCGCGGTCGTTGTGAGGGTAGATGGGGGGCGGGATGGGGGTTAGTGCCGCCCCCGTGTTAACTACCGCCCCCACATCCACCACCCGACATCGTTACGTCCGCCCCATCAATCATACTCTGAAATTCAATTGAGATCCATTTCTGCCTCCCCGCCGTCATACCTACCGGGCGGACGGATATGGGCCCCTTCCAGGAATTCTGGAGGATATGTAGGGGCTGACAGGCGGGGGGTTACTGACACTTCGCTCTGTGACTATATTTTATGACTAAAATACGAACAAACGAAAAAACGTCTTAAATCTAATTTAAACAAGAAAAAAACTAAGTGTTTCTAAATCTCGGCCCATTTTACCAATTATCGTATTTTCGCCATAACGAAAATAACGCTATAATAGGTAGCGTTTAATTGGCCATTCATGTGTGGAGTGCCGCCCCCGGTTGGTCGGACGTCGAAAATGTACCGACCTCGCGAATTCACCCCGTACACTCGGCAGGAAAAAGGAATAAAATGCAGAATTTCAGCTCGAGCCGAGGGTTGCCGAAGAGATAAGAGGCCCCGGCGGCCCGAGCCTGAATATGCAAATACCGAAGAACCGAGAAAAGTGGCGGGGGCGGAGAATAAATTTGTAACGCCCCGCCGGCCCCGAAAGTGGGTTTCGACCGGCAGTTATTGTACACTCGAGTGTTACCAACATTTTTACAAACAGACGCCCGGTATATGTTCGCGGTGCTACTTTTATTTTCTCCTTTTTTTTCCTGTTGCTATTTTCCCGTTTATGTTTTTCCTTTTCCCCGGTATTGTTATCCGAGACCGAGACCTGAAATATGAAGGAAATTCTACCTGTCTCGGTGAACAGCGGTTTGAATAAATGTATAAGCCCGCCCCATCCCCCTCTTCCGGGCAGATATTGTAAACATCGATCTAGCACTATAGACATCCAATTTGGTTCAGAATAGAAAAATATTTCCATATACGATATATTAATATTACCTCGTTAGAATAGCACGGCGAAAAAAGCATAAATATAAATCCGAATATAAGATATACGACGATTTTTTATCTTAGAATAATCATAATAATTCCTAGATTTATTCTCTAACAGATTATGAGATAGAACGATATTATTCAAGACAGTTGGGTCTAGAAATCATTTAGTAGTCCGTGGTCCCTGTCCATAGCATTTTCTGATAATTTGATTGCATTTTAATTGTAATAAAATAATTTAAATTTATTCTCTACTCTTCTCATAGCGTAGGCCTCGCAAATGCTATTCTAATATCGGAGGTGCTAAAATAATATTGTGTCAGACAACAGGTTTCTGTTGACATCTCAAACTTCCATCCTCGGCCAAATGGGCGAGACTTCTTTGTATAATTTTATTACTGAATCTCGAGCGGCGTCCCATCGGTTTTTCCCCACTATCGGCGATCGGTTTCGGGAAATTCTAGCGTGTCCCGCGCCCGCCTCTAATTGCCGGCGTCCGGCCGTGAAAGGGGGGGAAAAAAAGAAAAGTAAAAAACTAAAAAGAATAAATTCCGCTCCCATTTCTTGCCCCGGTGTTTTTGCACGTTATCCGCGGCGTAGATAAGGGCCGGGGGTCGTCAGCGGCGGAGTTGGTTGTCCCTCCTGCGGGAGGTCAACGACACCGGGGGCCGACCGACCAGCTGGTCTTTTTACAGGGCTGATCGTTAAGCGGCGACAAAAGAAAACTAAACACCGGCTCGGCTCGTGCTCGACGGGGAAGATATTTTCGGAAGTGCTTAAAACGGTTTCGGAATACTCACCGACTGTGTTCACGCTTAATGCGACTCGACAATTTCCTTCCTTCGCCTTACAACAATGGACAATTACTAGTCATGTATGTAATTCAGCAATTTTGAATAAAGTACATACAACAGATATCTTTCTGTCTCGCTGGTTTGGCCTTTTGCTAGACCGTTTTCGGCTGTTCGCCGTCTTCAGTGTTAGTCACTGTTGGCCCTTTCGATGTTTTTGGTCATCCTCACTGCACTGTGACCGTCACTTGTACTGTAGCGGTTTGTCTGTTTGTCGTTTGTATATATACGTGTCTTGTTATTGTGTTTTTGAAGGGTTGTTGTTTAAGACAGTGACAGCGCACTGAGGATGCCCAATAAACATCCAAAGTGCCAAAGTGACTAACACCGCTACCGAGAAGATGGCGAACAGCCGAAAACGGTTTAGCAAAAGACGAAATTAGAGGGAGGTGACTGAAACACACGAAATCTACGGTAACAGATCAATTAACCGGAAAATATTTTATTTATAGACCTTCTTCGTGTAGCCTTGTAGACTTCTCAGATTGATAAGCCCCCTATAGAATCCGTAGTCCAAGAAATAATAAAAACAATTGCTTTTTTATTTTTATTTTATACATTACCCCGTTAACACAGCCAACTCGATGTTACCGCCCGAACTGTTCATTTCGTGCATGTCCAATTCCCAGCCGAACGCTTCCGATTATGGCACTCTGCAAATCAATTAGGGCTTAGGGAAATGCGGGTTATGGAGAGGGGCCACTTTAGTGCCGCTTGAACGGATCATTAACGGGCGCCCTATCGGCACAAGTGCCCCACTATATATATATTAATCGGCGTCGGGCATCACCCTCTCGGACCAGACAAATTAAACTTGAGCCTAAGCCGAAACTTCGAGAGTCTACGGGCTTAATTCGAACTGAAAGCTTTGTAGAGTGAATTGTGTTTGCGCGTCTGTGGGTTGAAAGATATGGACGGGCAGGTGGTAGGCGTCATGCGGGTTGTAATTGCCGGCCTCTCCGAGTATCGGCTGTTTGTAACGCAGTTACAATTTTCATATTCTCAGCCTCCTCTTCAGCTTTCACCGATTAGTTTACAATTTTGGAACGAATATTTTATTTATATTCGGCATAGGCGACGTACCGGGAAGAAAGACGTGTTTATAATTCATTTTCTGACGGTCCCAGCATTTCTGTATCGACACTAACCCACAGGACCCACAGGACAGAATTATGTAATAAAATGTATTAAATAAAACAGAAATTCTTCTTTTTAAGTTATACTGTTTAATTTGATAATAAATACATTAAATTTCCCCATAGCCGGTGGTAAACTCCTTGTAGAACATAAAATATGACAATCCCTTCTCCACGATATTGTTCCGTACCGGGCCTAATCCTTGGATCGTGATGTCGGATTACTTCGTGCAATAAATAATTTTATTGATTTCAGATTAAGCTTTGAACAGCAATGAGCTGAAGGAATTGTTATATTTGCCGAACGGCGTTTCCCACACGGCTCGGGGTAAATTCAACTTATTTATTATCGAATTAAACGGCACAGCACTGAATTATTTAATCCCGGCTGATTCCGCGCGGCGAGGTGAATGACTCGGAAAAAATTGCTAATATTTTCCACAAAAAAAAACGAGAGGACAATTCGCTAACGAAGTCAGACCGCGAAAATTCATAAATCCGTTAACCCCGCCAGATTCCCCGCGAGATTAAAATACCAAAAAAGTGGTTCACTCTCTCTCTCTCTCTCTCTCTCTCTCTCTCTCTCTGTCTATCTCTCTCCCTCTCGGAAAAAGGAGGGTAAACAACGAGAAAAAAAATAAAAATAAACCGGGGCTTTATACATATTTAAAAGTCCGAGCCCCGAACTTCGGAATATAAAACGCGGGCTTTCGCTCCAGCCGGCTAATTCCGCCTTCGGGGACCCGGGCGGGGCGTGGCGGGAGGTCTCTGTCTAATAAAAATGTATTAAACGCCGGTCTTTTTTTCCTCCCCAAACTTCACCTGCTACCGGTGGGGGAGGAGTGCCGGGAATCGATACCGCGGGCAAAATGAAGTTTCAGTCGGTCGAAGTTTAATCCCATTTTACGCGGGATAAGGTAGCCCAGTACGCTATTTCTCTCTCATGTATCCTTTTCACTTGACTATATTCAGGCTGTTTCAGGTGTAGAAGAACAATTTGCATAAACCGTAAATTCAGAAAAACACAGTCATTATTTAATTCTCTCTTACGATTCATACGAAGTATTATTTTTCAGCAGCAATATTCGCTCTGAAGCGATTTTCCACATGGCCAACTATTCCTCCACTTAAGAATTGTATATGTGGAACGAAATTGAATTCCTCTTCTCAGAACTAAAATTCGCGCGCGAGTAGCGGGAATCCTTTGATCGAAAATTATGAGCGGGGAAAATATAATTACTTACCTGGGCCTGTTGCCGATGAAGCGAAGTAGAACTCTGGTTGTGGGGCGGTCGAGAAATTTTACTTCGGTTATTACTTTTTAAATTCTAATAAGACGTTATATACAGCTCATAATTTTATATCGCCTCCAACGCCCGGAAAATAACTCGGTAGATCCGATTTCGGAGGAAATCGAATGCGGACGAATTGGCCAGATGAAATTACCGCGGGAAGACGGTCGGGAATTGTCCACGCGTGAATTTCGGAAAGTGGATTACCCCAGAAACGGACCCGGCGGGAAACAAGAAAATTCGCCCGGAACACCGGAAATCGAACGTTTCTGCTATTTTACTTCCGTCCATCCGAATTCGACCTCCCCACCCCCGGAGCTGAGATTTCACCGAGTAGTGAGCTACAGAATTCAAATTTGGCGCGCGTAAAGAGGAATAAATTGACAAATTGATAGCAGTGATTGGAGAAAATGTTCATTAGGAATTGAGAAATGAAATATAAAACAATATTAAATAAGAAATGCGTGTTACAGTTTAGAGTTTTAATGAAATTTACTAGAATAAAAGGGTAAATCCGTTAACGTAGTTGTAAGCGTTGTATGAGTAATAAGATAGGGATGCTTAATGTAATAATGAAAAAATATGAAATTCGGTCGATGATATATATTATTTCTATAGTTAATGCAAAGTTTTAGTTTCGATATAGTTTCTATTATTATTTCCACGATGAGGGAAAAAAACAATAAACTAAATGAATTCTTCCGAGGGTAGTTTGCGAAACCGAAGGCGATGAAAATAAATATTTCAGCGAAATAACATAGCCGTATATTTTCTAACGCGATAGTTTACGTTATAAGAAACCTCAAAAACGGTTTCAATTTAACCCGAAATTCAAGCTAGTATAATAAATCCTGTTTATATTGTGAACTCTTGGAGTTATTTCTAAGCGGGTCTTTTATTTTTTATCTATATATATACACGAAGAGAGTACTTCTATAAAGGAGGAGTTTTGTCAACTCTAATGGTGGAATTAAGTTGTGCCTTTAATTTGATGGTGTGGTAGGGGGGGGGGGAGGTACAAGAACACCCCTACCTGAATTACGGAAGCGCGGGCTAAATGACCCTTCACTAATGTTCCCTTTCTTCTCCGCCGAAACCCCGGGACCACCAGCACGCCGCCTACTGAAAAAGAGACGCGTTTTAAACTGGAATTAACTCGCGCGATTAGGACGAAACCGACGGCGGAAAAACAAGAGAGCCCGGAAACCCTAAATGGAGGTATTGCGCAATTGGGCCGTGATGGAGAGGGGAACGGCGGTGAATATGCGGGCCGGAGAAATGGAAAAATGGTCGGGGGAATGCCGGGTCACGTGCGGGTGATAACGTTCGCTCAGCGGACGGTGATTTCTGAAGCGGTTTAAACGCCTTGTAATTTTCCGTAGACGTCAAAACTCAATTGACCGCATAAAAATGCGGTAATTTGATCAAGCGGCTCTCGGAAACGGTTTAAAACTATCAAACCAGATCTGTAATAAACTTTAATTCAATATTTAATGATAATTAGACTAAGAGAATAAGAGAGAGACTAAGACGTACCTGAGAGCGCCCACGTCATCTTCACACTACGTCGTCGGCACTGTCCTAACGTCTATTTCAATGACATACCAATTCCCAACCAACAGCAGATTCGCTATCTTGGGCTCCAACCTCGACAAACGACGTGGAATCCCCACACCCGACTCAAAAGCACCGACTTAAACAGAAAATTTGGACTCTTAAGGCCATTACTAAAACGGACATCGAAATTGACCTTAAGTAACAAACCAAACAATATACAAAGCAATACTCAAACCGACATGGGCATATGGAATTGAGCTATGGGGTTCCTTCCACCAAAACATCCAACATCGCTCGCATTCAGAGATTCCAATCAAAAGGCCTTAATGCTCCCCGATATGTTTCTAACCAGACAATCCACCATGACCTCAACATACCGACAGTCGACGAAGTCTAAGATCTTCTTAGCCCGTAGAATTGTTATACCAAGCATTGTGTTTCATGCATTATGAAAAGTGCCGTCATTGGACGGTTTCTTTTGTCAAGTCATTCAAGTGAGAAACATACACTCAACACTTGTACACATAATTATGCTATGATTGATTGCACAAATAAAAAAAATATAAAAAAAAAGTACCTATTCTATTGGGACCACTCTCTATACTATTGGGATCCACCAAGACGTCCAGCCAACGTTGCCCACATCCTGAAATTCAAATCCGGAAAGTCCTTCCTTAATGCTCTGTTATACACGGGGAAAAATCGGGCGAATGACGATCGAGCTACAACACTGTTTTATAACTTTAATATCTCAGAGTCTTGAACCCAAGGTGTATTAACAACAGGCTTGTTTCTGCCCAAGGAGGAAGCGTCTCTTGATTTCATACGCCGATATGTGTCTGCAGACCATAATTTCGCGGCAAGGAGAATGGTCTATTTTAAATATTCATGCCGGCGCCCTGGTATTTCGGCAGGGCGGAAGCGGGCCGCCGGATCTCATGCAGTATGCGGACGTATATATTTCCCACCGGAGAGAGAGAGAGAGAGAGAGAGAGAGAGAGAGAGAGAGAGATGTAGAGAGGCGATATTGCAATTAACCAAAATCGCCGGGATTTCTAAACAAAAACCAGCCCCGCCCTGGGGTATAAAACTAGCCTGCCGACGTTCGATCCGGCCGCTAAGTGGGAGTCCGTGTTTCGCGCCCCGTACCCAAATATTTACGTTACGCTTTGCCAATTAGCGCCCGGCTTAAATTCCGTTCGATGACTCTAACCGTGCGGCCGGAGTGTTGGATTACACGTTGCGTAATTTCCGCAGTCCCCCCTGAAATAATACGCTGTTCGAGTTTGTCTACCGGGAACCAAATCTGGAGCAATAAAAATAGAATGTTTGATCGAGGTTTCGCATCGCGGTACGAATGCCTGATCAAATTCTATCACTATGATTTAACCCTATAGTAAAAAAATTAAATTTGTTGTGGGAAGAATATCGGTTGGCGGAGGATTTTTCGTGTATTTGGAAATCCTCAGTTATGTGATAGGAATACACCTCCTACACCTCTCGGATGTCTGAAATTTCGGGCATATTTAAGAATTTGATTGTTAGTAATATATTGAAATACTTGTAAATCAGCTACTGTTTACATCAGCTACTGAGTTAGTCCGGGTTTGCGCTGCTTTCGTATACAAGGAAATTAGGGGGAATGTATCGGTTTTCGGACGCAGTTGAAACTCATTAGCGACAATAATTCGGGTTAATGAACCGTCGGGCGTAGGAACCGTTAAATGGCGGCGGTCCGCCGGTCTATTAGAAGGGCGGTCTGAGATAAAAACATGAGCGATATACATTAGCGACACGGAGGAGGCAACTAAGGAAGTTAAAGGGGATGTGGGGGGGGAGCGACTGTGTCTGGCACTAAGTTATCAAGATCCTAATCGGAAGGGTAGTCCGGTGGGTTGGGGGAGGCAACAATTACAAAACAAGGGACACCGGGGTCAATTCGTGTTACATTCCATTTACTTAATTGCGACCGGCAATCGACCATCGCCCCAAGCACATCCTTTAGCAAACAGCGCCCTACTCTTGCCCGGCTCTTCGGTTCTATTTAATTTCTCTTTTTATGGAAATCCAAAAATTCGTTATTCCCCTCAGTGAAAATCAGATAAGCTTAAAATTCTCGTAACATTGGAGCGTACAATATATTTTCGCTGTCATGTAACAAATTAATTGATGAATTTATTAAATTCAGTATAGGGGCAGACACAGATATATGATAATTGATATTTAATCGAATCATTCGGGGAATGACGAATAAATAAGAAATAATTGATTAAGTTTTATATTTTATTTTTGATTATTATTTTCTGTTGTGGCTGAATGACGATAATTATATTTTATTTAGTTTGGGATCCGGGAGGGTTTAAATCCCCTCTCTGATAATTACACTGGTAGGCAGACAGGTCTTTTAACATCCTTCATACTGAATGTTTGATTCGTATTAGTAATTAATTTTAAAATATAATATTTTCTCGTATTATCCGATCACGGCCTCATATTCATAAATGTTCGTTCTTATTTATACAATGATTTATCGAAATTATTTTTACAGCTTGAAGATATGTTTCGAAATCAATTTCAGTCAACATCGTAACAATCACTATTTGAAGCAGCGCCAAATTCATTTCCCCCGTCTAATTTCTACTCCCCACCGTAGTCGGTTTCTCTATTTCGTTTTCTTTTCTGTCGGGGAAGCCGCGTGCAACCGGATAGTTCAGTATCTGGGGGCCGTAAACCAGCGACCGAAGGAGGCGACACGCGAATCGAAAACTCCTTATCTGCCGGTGTTACCGTGGGCTTACCGCAGAGAGAGCGGACCTCCCCCGCTCAGCAGTCTTTATTGTTCTTTTGACTGCGTCCAACCACGCCAAAGGGATATACGGGCGAGGAAATTCACCTGGTTTCTGGCAGCCTGAACCGCCTAACCGCGAATAAAGTCGGCCCTATGGCTCTTCCGCCACGTCCTTTCGTCGGTTCTGCTTCAATCGACGAACCATGTTGTTTTATGTCTCACACAATACAAATTTTATTCCACCACTTTCAGTCCGCGGGTGTTTCTGACCGCGCCCTTTTGAAATAATTGTTCAATCCAGGAAAGTCTATCCACGAAATTTCAATATGAGAGTACTTACTCAGTGAGTTCGCCCCAATCTTCAGTCCTACATTGTTCTACGCCTCATTGGAAAAATGCCCAACCTGCAACAATAAAAAAATTCAAAATTTTTATATATTTGGTGCTCTGAAAAATGTATGCAAAGCTAAGCAACGTGTCCATTGCCCAATATTTGTCCTGAAGCTTGCTCGTGAATGGGCAATACCGAAATGTGTTAATTTGAAACTGAATTGGAATCCGGTTTTATGCGGGCAGACTGCGACTATAATAATGAGTAATGATATATTTTAGTTATCATTATTATAACCTTACGTTCTTGTATGTGATAATTGATATTTATTCAAAGGATTGTCGGGAAATGACAATTACTATGAAGAGCTTTTTTATTGAAGAATTACTTGATAGTGATAAAGTAATGCGAACAGCCCGAATTCAAGGTTTCTGTCCACTGAATTAGATTCTGGTTTTATGCGGGGTGAATGCTACTATAATATTACAGTGAGGGGAAGAATTCTCTTTTCTGTCGGGGAAAACAAATCTGTCTGCTATCTCTAAAGAGGCCCCCTACACGACCATCCCGTTTCTTCTGGGAGGGCAATTCATGAAAGGGCCCGCTTCACACATCTGCTTTTCTGAGAATGAAATTGGCAGCGTCGGTGGGGGCGTACACGGAAAACAAATGCTCACACGCGTCTGGAGACACATGCGGGCTCTCGCTGTCCCCCTTTTGTGCCTTTTAATTAGGCCTAAGGAGCCTAATGCGGAGCCCACCTCTTTCAGGGACTACCTTTCGGTCCCGTAATAATGCCACCCTCCCATCCGCCCCATCATATCCCTTCCTCTCCCTATCTCTCTCTCTCTCTCTCTCTCTCTCTCTCTCTCTCTCTCTCTCTCTCTCTCTCTCTCTCTCTCTCTCTCTCTCTCTCCCAGTGCCTTTTCAGGCGCCCGCATAGTCCGCCCCCGTTATTTTTTGAACTCTGCTTTACAACAGCCGTCGAGAGTGTTCAGAATAGTGACAACAGCGCATTCGCCAGCTTGCAAATAGAACTGTAACACTCTCTGTTGGACCTTGCAGATACGACTTTACTGTTAAATTTGATAATTTCAAAGTCAATAATAATTATTGTAACATTTACTCTGGCAGGAATCCAGATTATATTTCCGCTCGGGACACCAAAATGGGTAGTCCAAGAAATGGACACAGCGTTGCCGGTTTTTTGCGCGAAATTTTTCCCCCGACAGCTAAATATTTATCGGGCTTTAATTAGAAGCGAATATTTAATGAGGCCCCCATTCTAAAAATGGGAGTCGCAAAAAAAAAACTTTTCCTATCACGGCAGAGTAGCCGGAAGATATCAAAATTTCAAGACTCTCAGGGGGAAAGTATAACCCGGTAAATTATGTTTTTCGCCGAAGAAGAAGAATGAATGGGTCGGGGGAGACTTAAGTAGTCTCTCTCTCTCTCTCCGTTGAAACCTGGTTTGGAACTCCTTTTAGGGGAGAGAAGACGGTCAGATATAATTGTTACCGTTTCCAGATGAAATGAAAAGTTTCACACTGAATAGAGCAAGATAATTTTACGCCAGATTTAAACTATTTAGAGTTGTATAAATTTACAGTTTCCGAGGTAGACATTCATTCCAACCTTTGACTTTGTAGTCAGATCAATAATGCAAACTTGAAAATGTGAAAACAACTCTTCGAATCCTCTTTGATAATCCGATTTGGAATTTTTCGAGTCTTTTGATAATAATCACTAAGTTTTTATCTATCCGGCCCTAAGCAATGTTTAAGCACCCTTTATACACTTTTATATAATCTGAATCGCGTTTAATCTGAATGGCTATTTGCGGTGGCGACAAAGCGAAACCTGTCCAATGTTCAAATGCGCGACTTGCACAAGTGTCAGCGCGGAAACTCTTACAACTCTCGCTGAAACGTCGCAATCTGTATTTAACGCTGATGCGACGGATGAGATCATCCTATTTCCACAGGGAGAAACGTTGTGTCATTCTTTAATACTCCCACCCATTATAGGAACACAGTGGGAGAGAATAGCAATGTAGAATCGCGAGGCGAAAACCATTTTCTGTTCTCTACATTGAGAGTTGATTCCTCCTAGGAAAAACTGTAAATATCGGAATTCAGTAGCACTTTCGCTATCTCGTTATTTAGTATACCAAATAATTATTTTGATTTTAATGAACTGTATATTAGAGATGTGATTATCGTACAAAGTTTCTAAAAGTATAATTGTAATGATAAGAAGATTATTTCATAATCCATTCCATTCAATATAGTTATAGGGAATAATGTGAACAAAAACACTGATCTAAAGAAAAGAACTATTAACATAGATTTTTATGTAGAGGTATTTTTCAAAAATATTTTCAGGTTTCTTACATTATAATTTGCGGATTTGATCGCGGGAATTTCACAGTCCTGCAAAGAGTTCAAAGCAGGATATTCAAGATTTGTGTAAATAATGATTAAAAATCGCACCTAAATTTTGTAATAGGTCGCTATTATTATTTTTATTATACTTTGTAGATATAAAAAAAAATAAGATGAAATTCTCGAAACGGTTCGCGCGTTCGCATTTGAGTCACGGCCAACGGTATCGTACGGATTCGTGGGGAGGGGTGCGGGAAATTGCAAGATCGGCCCAATCCGCTTTTACTCTTTCAGCACACGAACCGGGAGGAAATGCGGCGGAACGTGTCGGAACGAATGCGAGGGCCGGGGGTGGCTTCGGAGGGGCGGCAATTACGGTAGCGTATGGAAATCTGATACGGTGTCGGCGGATAAGCCGATGGGCCCTAATCCCGAGCGATTCCGCGGGCCGAACCCGCTATGATAATTGCTTGGGCCGTTACCTAATCGGTAAACGGTTACCGATCGCGTTTACGCCTCGAAAAGGGTAATCCCGATAGGATCGAACGGTTGTGCAGATCTCACTTCTTGAATTCTATTTCGGGAACGGAGACTGTAGAAGAAGAATGGGTATGCCAATTTCATTTTTACAAGCGGACTAGAGCAAATTGAAATGTTTGTTGAAGACCAACTCACGGTTTTCAGGGTGAATCCAACCGCGCAGTTAAAGGCGGAAAAGGGAAAGGGCCAAAGCGGAGAAACAATTCCGCCTATATTTATAGGGGGGAGGGCCTAGAGGGCTTCGTTAATTAAAGTTGGACCGGGAAAGCTTAACGTTTAAGTTTGCCTGCGGGACCTGGCGCCCCGTGCGCCGTACTCGCCGTTTCTCGCGTTTTAATCGGGCGGAGGCCCGCGAATTTAAAGTTTCCCGCCCGACTGCCGGTAAGTACGAGGCGCGGTTAAAAACTTCGGCGTCCCGACGAAGCTTCCGAGAAGGAATTTCACGCTGTCGCGGACTTTTCGGGGCGGTTGTTGGAGGGGGGGGGCGCTTTTAAGGGGGATATTTCGAGGGAAGTTTGGAGGAAATATTCCAGAGGGATACATTTGAGGAGGGGCGGTGGAGGCCGTCAATGAAAATGTCGTCCTCTACTTAAATGATGAACGTCTGTATTTAATAAATACTGAGTATTAAATAAATATATACGTAGTATACAGTTTACCAGAATAAAGTCAGATGGATAATTGACTTCAACTTTTAAAAAGAAAATTTAAGTATCTCGTACTTTTTACTTTTTTGGCCCCAATAAATTAAAAAATATGGGTTCACTTCTGGCGAAAAGTCAGTAATAAATTACAGAACCAAAGCGTCAGCGCTTTCCTGCTGCAAAAAAGTAAATGAATCTCCGCATCTAGCCGGCCCGACATGGCAACGATCGCCGATTGAATCATCCGTTGCGCAACCCGTTGTAATTGACTCATGGCCCGAAGACGACTTATATCGAGAAGTTTCTTATCTGGCGCTGTGAAACTTGAAATTCGCCGAAGCCATTTACAGCGAGCGCGCTCCTTTATCTGGCGGCGCGAGCCCGCGGTGCAGTCCCACTTTGTTGGAACGGTCCAATTACACGGACTTATCTCGGCAAATTCACGGACCCTCTTTGAGGCCGCAAGTCCCCGTATTTATAACATCCCGCAGACTGGGATATTTCAATACTGAGCTCTCGGTACAGCCAGTTTCAATCATTCGGCCGTGAAATTAAGTCAAGATTACAAAATAAAAAATAATTTTTTTAATAACATTTGGACTGGATGGGGTTCATAAAATTCGCCATATACTAGTTGAGTATTACTATAATACTGTGACAAAATAAGTGCTTAAACCGGAGGAAGCACGATCCGCCACGATCGCTTCAGTTTTGCCCTACGCGACGTCGAAATTCAGTCCTAGACCGGAACGAATAGGTGAAAACGATTTTCTGACGTTTTCATTTTCAAAACCTCGAATTTCACCCGCCCGCGTTTACAGTACCGAATCAATTATCGACCTCCGGTGGGGGGAATACAGGATTGATTATGGATATACGAGAGAGAGAGAGAGAGAGAGGGACGAGAATATGCCATGCACGGCTATTTTAACAGCGGTTGACACAAGAGCCGCCCCCGCCACAGCCCCTCTGTTTCACCCCCTTCACCCGCGTTTAATCGTCATGAATATTCATAGCGTTTTATCGCTCGGGCTCGTCTATCCGCGGCCCGGTGTTGACCGCGGCCAAATCAACGCCGGAACCCCTCACCATCCCCCACCCACCCCGCAAAAAAAAACCCGTCTCGTTTTTAGACCGCTTTAGGTTTTACTCGTCCCCGCAAATACGGACTTTTCAAAGCGATTCGTCAAACAGACGACGGACTAACGTAACGCCCGTAGTCTTCCGGTCATGCGAAATCACAGTTCCCATATCCGGTTCTCTGGGACAGTATGTTTTCGTGCATACCGTTTTTTACAAAGGGCGAACTTATACTCACGTTTATGTCTTAATATTAATTTAATTTATTCTAGTTTCAATCAGATTGGTAGATGATAGAGTAGCTCCAATTACCACAGTCATGACATATCTGGAGGTGTAATAATATGCGTTCTTTGGGTAATTCTCACGTCACCTTCACACTACGTCGACATCCTTGCCCTCCTGTCCTATTCAACAGCACTCCTAGCACTCAAAAGCAGGCTTTTGAAAAGGACATCAAAACTGACAATAGTCAACAAACTGACAATACATAAAGCTATACACGGACATAGAACTATGGGGTTCCGCCAAGAAATCCAACATCGCTCGCATCCAAACATTCCAGTCAAAAGTCCTTCGTACCATCCTTAATTCCTGCCCGGTATGTTTCTAACCGAACAATCCATAATGACCTCAACATACCGACAGTCGACGAAGTCGCAAAATCACGCTTCCTCAAATTCCATTCCCGCCTCTCTCCGCATCCAAATCCACTCGTTCAGTCCCTTTCTTCTTCTACCCATCCACTATCCCCACCACGATGTTTGGGTAATTGATGTTCTATATATGATATCTATTGTCAGTTATTATATTTTTACACCCGCAGAAATTAGTAATAACATAGTGCGATCCGATCTTCAGTTTCACACCATATTACCGGGAGCAGAGAGCCTGATGTTGCCGAACCCCAAATCCCGCGGCCCGGTTAATGAAACCAAGGAATGCTAAATACCCTGAAATATTTTTAAATTGTTTTGACAGCGGTAGCGATGCACTTTTCCGGCCTGATGTAATATAATAATGTAATAGCTGGTGTAAATAATTCTGTAGCTCTGTCCCAGAAGACAGAAGACGTCAGTGGTGTATGCACCTGTCGCGCTTCCTCATAAATAATTCAACTTCGCCTGGCGGGGGGCGCTAGCCCGTGTGCCCGAACAAAAGCCAGCGGGGAGAGTGTGCCCCGGTCGGATGCGGGCACCTCGAACGGCGGCCGAATACGGGCCCCGGTGCCGGCCTTACCGCCGCCTGAATATTCATAGGCGTGCAGAGGGCCCGGAACAATGCCTAAGTCTTGCCCCCTCTAGGGCTGCAAGTCCGATCTCCCTCAGGTTGCTCTTAGCCAACGTGAGGACACCAGAGGTGCGATACAATTGAGCAATATCGAAAAGTATCTGAAATAACAAAAAATTAGGTCTCAAGAAACCAGTTCAGAGTGTGGGAGCAGAATGTTTAAAAAAAAATTTATTTATAATTTACAATGCTATCCGAACGATTTTATTTATTTTTTTGAACTTTATTTATTGTACAATCAACTATACGCCAGTTATAGGTACAATTGTAGTTTGTTTGATTAGTTTCACTCGATAAAGACGCCCTCCAGTGATGGTACTTTTGACCTGTGTCCAGGCTACGGTAAGTCCCTAGGCCTCTGTAGGCAGAAGGACGGGACTGAACGAGTGGGTTTGGATGCGGAGAGAGGCGGGAATGGAATTTGAGGAAGCGTGATTTTGCGACTTCGTCGACTGTCGGTATGTTGAGGTCATTATGGATCGTTCGGTTAGAAACATACCAGGGGAGCATTAAGGACGAAGGACTTTTGACTGGAATGTTTGGATACGTAAACATCGTTAACACCAGGACTGGATGTTGGGAAGGTGCTCTTGGAGATTGATGGTTGTAGTTGAGGGATTTTGGTCGGAGGTGAGGAGGCATGTGTAGGAGGACTGTAGAAGGATATGTAGGTATATCGGAGGTATATATTGTGTATAGGAGTGGACCTACCTTGAGGGACGGACGCTTCGACTAAACAGTAGTCGGATAGCTTAGGTCTCAAGAAGTCAGAGTGTAGGAGCAGAATGTTTAAAAAAATAGACGACCCAAGGCTTTCGCGACCAGAAATTTATTTATAATTTACAATGCTATCCAAACGATTTTATTTATAAATTTAATTTTTTGCAACAGACTAGACTATCGGGTCGGCAACTAAGTCATTGCGGGTTTCGTCGCTAGATGGAGACGGCGTTATTTGTATTTTTACGCACGTTTACATCTTCAAACCTATAGAGTATTCTGAAATGTTTATTGCATGTCAACTATTCGTCGTGCGTACCAAATAATGCGCGACATAAGGGTGCACACACCCAAATATGAGAAGAATCCGCAATTATTTAGTTGCCAACCCAATATAATCTCACCTAGAGTTTAGAGTCATATTCAGTTGTCTGGTTCGTTGATCGAATTTGGCAACTCAGTAGCACTTAGATTCTATAAGAAAGCTTATTAGTGTTGAGGGTCGTCGAAACCTTAAATTTAAGGATAATTACGTCGCTCAACATTTGTAATAGAAGAAAACGATTTTATACTCCACAGTGGCTTATTGGAAAACCATTATTTGAAATCTATTTGGGCGAAAGAAGATGAAGAATGTCTGGAGGGGGACGACCGGCTCGGAAAGAGTCGATGTGAGATATATGGTAAATCTATAAAACATGAGTCCTCCCCCACTACCCCCTGCTCCTGCAGCCGGGCAAATATTGCACCGGTCGGTTGTTTAGGAAGATGGGGGGGGGTAGGGGCGAAAGGCCATCTGAAAGTCAAATCTATATAGGAGCAGGAAAAAATGGCCGGAGAGGGTTCGGGACCGGGGAAGCCTCGGGAGTGAGTTTCGAGCCTTGTAGAGCTTTGTCAGCGGTAGATAGCGGCCGGCAGGGAGGCGGGGAGGGAGAGTATATAAGTAATTCCCGGGCATAAAGTCATAAAAGCGCCCAACGGGGGCAGAGGGAGCCCCCTTTGCCCCCACGTTATTTACCGGCCGGCTCGGGGATTTACCTTTTCATTCGTATGTATGGCCAAACCGATATGGTGGTGGAGGAGATCTTGCGATAAATAAAACATCCCCTAACCACGTCTGTACGGCGGGGGGCAGGTACGATCGGTATTTTTGAGCACTACCTATTTAATACAACAAAAAATGTATTAAAATTAACACAAAATAATTTTCAAAGACAATAACAAGATATATTTTTAAATTTAATTTTATAGGCCGTTTTAATGGCTCTCGGGGCTCATAATACAAGGGATCGGAAGTTTTCCGTTATCACACTGATTCGGTCCGATTTCGGCCTCTATGTATTACCATTTAGATCATGGATTTTAGTCGAAACACGAAAAATGAAAGTAAATTTTTTTTATTTTTTCCTTTTTTAATCTTCCATCATATCAAGGTTATATAAATTACGGAGTTGTGGTTCAGAAAATTATATCAGATTTAAAATTTTTTTCCTAAAAAAGTAATTGTATAATTGTTATAATTATTGTTGTCAATTTTTTACAAGGAGGTCTATACCTGAAAAATGTATTTCTTTAAAATGTGCCTCGAGAAAATACCATCATTGGGGTAAAGTCGGAATTTAGATGGTTGCCGACACACACAATCGTTGGGGCGCGTTATTTACCGGATTTTTCCCCAGCCGAGGATTTACTTTTTCATTGGTATGTATGGGGGCGAGGGCACACCGATATGTGCCCCATTAATAAAACATGGACGCCTTCCTCCGTCCGACCCCGCCCAACGAGGACGATAACACGGGGTTGAGGGGGCCGTAGAGGGACGCCTTTTGAAAAGGAGAAAAGACGCTCCATTTGACCCGTTTCTATTAAATTCTCATTTATGCACTTTCAGATGGGAAGATCCAAGAATTTGTATTCACCGGCAGCGTTCCTTGTGTATAGTGAGGTACTTACGTACAATATATCGCAAACTCCATTCAAATTTTTACCGAAAATGCTTTTAAATATGCGACTGCAAACGAAATCGCACGGAATTCACGTGCGACACTTTTTAGGGGCCACAATCCATTGTTGGATTTTAATTACGATGCTCTTAGTTGTATGGTTACTGAAAATAAATCATTAACTTGTTCTTTACCATGTTCGAAATTTCGTTGAACAAGCCCAATGATTATTAAACTTCACATTATCGTTCACATCAACAGGTGATTCACTCTTATCAGTTGTAAGCTTCGGATGCATTTAGTATCTCGGGATAATATCGAATTCGACCCTATACAATTGGGGGTTTATTACGGATAAACCGTGGACACGGGTCATTTTAGTTATTAACATTTCACGAAATTACCGTTAATAGGAACAATAATTTTGAACGAGCGTGTGTAGGGACAGCGCTAACGACACGGAGACGGTACCGCGGCCTATTAAAGCGACACGGTTAGGGGTGGGAACTATTGCGACCGCAGAGGGGTTGAAAACTGGGTGGCCGAGAGGCGGAATTGGGGTTGTTTCGCGGGGATGTTCTCCCTTTCGAGGATGTTACAAACACCTGGGGACGGGAAAGGGCGCCTAATAACAGTTTTCCGGGCAAGACGGGAAACCGGTGCGATATGGAACATTGGAAAAAAAACATGTTTTATGCCGCCTATCAAATTGTTCAAGTTCTGAAGCGCGTTTTATACCGGCGATTTCTCGTTCTGTACGTGGGGCGAATTATATGCTAATTGGGGTTCAATGGAGTGGAAAGACGATGGAAAAATATTGCATTAAAATGCGACAAAATATTCGAATACTACGAGCGTTTATAGGGAATAATGTATTGAAATTGTAGACGAAGAATAAACACTTTTTAATGTTATGAAAATGCGGACGAGCTATAAGCAAACAAGGTTATAAAACAAGATAGACATAAACGTCGTACTATTTAAAGATAATATACGGTACAACTAATAAAAATTTTCCTCGCTATTGAAGTGTCTAATTAAGTGTTAGAATTATTAGAGTGGTATTGTGAGGCCTTATTTCTGGTTGCGGACAAAATGTATTTTTCATGTACGTTTTAAATAAACGCCGTTTACTCGTTTGGACCGTGTTTCGCGTATACCGACAGATCATTTTTCCGGAAAGCCGTAAACTCTTAATCGAAAACATCCGCCGAGCATAAAATAGACCGGTGGAGTGTCTTGAAAATAAAAATAACAAAACGGAACGGGACTAAACAAAACGCGCGCCTTACGACTACAAAGAGTTCTCCGCGAGGTACATACCTCGGGTATGCATTGCGGGTTTACTGCGGCAATAATCGGTCCTGTGGCCCGGGGGCGAATAAAACCGATATCGGTAAAATTCATTGCCGGGGCGTTCGGCCGCTGAATTTAGTGCGAGCCGCGCCACTTTAGTGTCCGCTATTCACTACTGCCGTAGGTCGTTCCCTACCGTGCGCCGGGCGGTAAAATTTTATCTCAAATGTTTGCAAAACCTCGAGCAAAAGGGGTCGCCGGTTAATCGAATTTAATAAATAGAAATGAAAAGCGGTATATAAAACGGTCTATAAAAGTTGGGCCGGCGCTAACCGTCGGCAAATTTCCAGGAAGTGTCGAACGAACAAGATGAGAATTTCTTCATTTAGACAGGTTAGACAAAACATTGTGTTGCCCACAGTATAAAGCGAACACAATGAAAATTGATTCAACACGCACCCCATCAATATAACCTCCAAAGCAATTACCTAATTACTTTAAACACGGAGGAACAGGAGGAAGAGAAATATTACTCCGGATGAAACGGATTTTTTTTAACCTTTTTTTTATTTTGTACAATCAACATTGAATGTTATAAGTAGAAATGCTGTATGTCGCGATAAAAGAAACCACCCGAAGATGGCACTTTTGACACGAGAACAATTGTGGTCTAAGGGCTAAGAAGACCTCTAGGCCGACGCGGGGGGGATAATGGATGGGTAAGAGAGGATAGGGACTGAACGAGTGGATTAGGATGAGGAGATCTATACCGTATGTCCATGTCGGTTTAAGTATCGCTTTCTATATTGTCAGTTTGTTACTTGAGGTCAATTTTGATGTCCGTTTTTGTAATGGTCTTAAAAGTCCAAATTTTCGGTTTAAGTCGATTCTTTTGAGTCGGGTATGAGGACGTAGCTTTTAAAGATTTATTATTTTCAACAATTTTGTTTGATTTAATTTTTCCCGAAATATCAACCACAATAAACTGCAAATCCTGACTCAATGACTAATTATACTCGGTATTGGGCTGCATCAATTTATGCATACCGATTTAACATTAGCCCCGATAACATTTGCTGCATGATGGATTATCGGGATTATTATTGATCGGCCCTGGGGATTTAGCCCGGGCGTAGGTTGAGATCCGAATAACCCGATAAACGCTATCTCTCGGTTGGCCGGTACGTCCGGAAGCGATCGTATTGCCATTACTCTTCGCAGCTTATTTATTACGGTTGGCACAGATCTGGACGAAGAGTTAGACGCAACTGAAAATGTTATTCTCGGACTTTAACGCCCGGGGGGGGGAGGGGGGGATTTTCCCCCTCTTCATGCTGAAATGACCGGTCGTACGACGGATATTAGCATTCGGGAGCGGAGTCTTAATTGGATTTTATGAATCCTAATTTAAAGCAGCGGACGTTGATGAATGGAGAGGGCTATCTCGGGCGTGTGTTTGTACATCCGGGACTGTAACTTCTGTATCCCCGGTCGGACTTAGACGTGTATAATAGGCCGCATCAATCAGTTTTACAATAGCCCGGGCTTACCGTAGGTATTAACCGCGGCGATAATTATACCGCCGGTCTGACGACTGTGGCACCGTTTCTGGTCTCAGAGCCCGCCAACTTTTATTACAGCTAATGAATCATTCGGCGGCGGCCATTAAACGACCCCTTGTGAAAACGCGTCGCAATATCGTATATTATTAAGCCCGCATCGGCACCATGACGCGGGCGGCACTAAAATACCGACAAGTCGCGACACCTTACCGACAAGTGTAACATTAACGTGGCTAATTCCTCAAGAAAAAATTTAAAATTCCTCGCCAATTGTTGAGTTACATGTGCCAAAACATAAAAATCTACTTGCATCTACTCGCTCGACTTTCCTAAGCCACATTTTGTCCTTTCTACCGTCAATAATTATCCCCTACTTCTGACGTCAATCCGTGTAATTTGCTTTATTATTAAATTAAACATTTTTAATTTGAACCTGTCTAACGTAGGTTGAAATGAGTAAGTCTTACAGGCTCCGCGCCAAGAGAATAAAATTTGAAGATTAATTTCCCACTCTTGTCGCCTTTATATACTGCGGATATAAACGCGACAGCGCGCTGTAAAATTTTCCGACGGGTATAACGCCGAGTGTTCCGCATTAGACCCGAATGGAGGGGGAAATTCCCCAAATATATATATATATATATATATATACATATTTTCCCCGGATGGAAATACAGATTTGTTGTTGGAGGGAATAGGCTGGTCGCGACAAAAGGAGCACGTGTTACGCTTATCGCATCTCGCCCCTCTCCCTTAACCGACAGTTCCATATTTGAAGGGTCGTTACAACGGGGGAGGGAACAACCCCCTTTTGTGAATTTCCGAAAGGGGCCTTTTTCTAGCTCGAACAAGGAAAATGTCTCGTTAACGGGCTGGACGAGTGCCTTATGAATAATAAAAATTAAACATTTTTCCGTGTTCGTAATTTTCTTTCCACAAATCTTATATTCCTTTTCAGTTCCTCGAAAATGATTTTTAAATCTGAATTTTGAACTTTGCCATTAATTTATATACCGCGAACAAGAAATAATTTTTAGCCATTAAAAAGAGGTAGTTTTAAATAATACTTTACTCTCCTGCCTGCCTAACGAAATGAAAATTCAGCAGAGGGAGTTTCCGGAGTTATTTTGGCGGTGGAGGGCGCTTTATTGGGGGTGGAAGAGGGTGTTCGAGATAACGCCCTCAACTCCATAAAAAATGGGATTCAAGTATCGTTGAAAAGTGACGGACACACTTTTTCAAAGAAAAATCCCCCTCGACAAAAACCGACCACTTGTCTCGTTGAAAACTCTTTCTTCGGAAAATTCAAGGATGTTTTAATTTTAAATCGGGATTTTCGCGAGAAATTAACGGCCGTGCAATAATTTTTATAAAGCTTAAGAATAAGTAAACAAATTTTAGTTGCAATATCAAATTTACAGACTGATATTTCTTAACCATTGGCACCTTTCACAGGTAAGATTCATTTGGAAATACGGCATTACAAAGCCTGAAAACCATAACCGTAGAAAAAGCAATGACTATAGATAAAAATGCGGAAGTATTTATCTTTTAATGTATTAAAATAAAAAAATGTTGCTCACCAATTTATATTAGGGCCCCATCAAGTCTACTGCCGACACCTTGCACGACCTGCAAAGAAATAATTGTTTAATGACAATTGTTGAAACAAAATATAAAGCGATGACTTCCTTGACATGAATTAGCTTATTTTATAATTTCTATTTACAATTTAAAGATTTCATACAGTCCATACTGCTTTGCCATAAATGATATTGTCAGTAAGGGATGTTTTACGCGAATAAATGTCGAAGAAATATTTGATTCCGCACGCCATATTTATATATTTGAACTAAACTGTTAATTTTTCGACGATTTAAATGAATGTGGTGTTAATCTTTCTTTGATCAAAAGGGGTGATCGTTACATTTACCACACATTAGTTTGGTCGTTAGCCAATTACTCGTGGGGTTTACGACGGGAGCGCGAATCACGCCGGTTGTTATTTATTTATGGTTCTGATTCACCCCCGGAATTAGCCCATTTTCGGGACAATCGCAATCGGGACAGGCGATAGGGCCCCAATAAAAACTAATACCGGGGGGCAATCCGCTTCCCTTAAAACGCGAAACGAAAAAAAAAAAGAACGAGAAAGCGATGAGACCCTTATACAAGGGGCCGGGGGAACGGCCAAACTACCCTCACAAATGAAGAGTAATGCGGCGATAAAAAGTTTTTTTAGACCTGAAACCCCCCCCCCACATCCACCCCTCCACCGCTCCTTTAAGTCCCGCAAAGCGTTGAACTGACTTATTGCCAGAATCTAAGTGCAGAAATTCGAAGCTTTCTGCCCGGAATGTTGAAATCGTCCCCGCTAAGTCATCGCTGCTTGTGCATCGAGCCGTTGTATTTAACCGTTCTTATAAATATTTAAACCAGTATTTTTAAAAATGCAAATATAAATCCGTAATATGGGAGTATGTGGCTACCAAAGAATGAAATTTTTTGATACATTTATTGGATTAGTAGGGCTGGCAACTAAATCATTACGGATTTCATCTCGCTGAGGAGATGGAAACACACGAAATCTACGGTATTTATTGGATATGATTTCCAGATGAAAAATCGTGGGGCTTATAAATGTGACAAGATAAGGTTAAATTAAATTTTTGAGTTTAATAAATAAATTCTGTTACTGAAAAGACAAAAGGTTGGTCGAAATGAATTTTGAAATGACACGAATTATTGGCGGATCCTGGTCGTCCACGTGGCGACTATTGAAGGATCCTCTAAACATGGAGAAATTGAACGGCCCGGGGGGAAGGGGACCGAACGGTTCTCCCGTATGCGCCCCACGTATGTTGGTTTTAGATTGACTTCTAAACGTATTATGTGATCAAAGGGTCAAAACAAATTGATTCCTACCGCCCAAAAATTGAATTTCGTTCCGGTTGAATGCGCCTCTTCCCCTCCCACCGCTGACCGGCGACGACAACAGAGCTCTCTCATCCGCGGCTGAGGGAAAAACGCAGGCCCCGCTCTGTCCGCCACATTCGCAAAAAAAGGGCCACTGTCATCTCCGGCTTTTAACGTTTAAATCATTTAAATAGGGGGGATCCGGGGATGGCCTCTATTTTTCGAACAATCGGTTCGATACACCGCTGTATTGAATTCCAATGAATGAACCCAATATTAATTGAAATTATTAAATAAAATTGAAATTTAAAGTTTTACATTATTTAAGCGTCAAACCCGAATAATGGGGTTTGGGAATAATTTTCCCAAACACTTGGGAAAATGCCTACATTTAAAACCGAGAAATTGGGCTCCACGATTTATTGTAATAAATCAAATCTAATTCAAGCTCTATAGATAATAAACGAAATGCTTTATCCGTGTTCAGAAGTGTAATATTTTCGTTCGCTAGCCCGATGGCGAATGTTAAAACGGCGGGAACGTTGTTAAGTGACATTGAGAGTGGTGCAGCTGTTGGTAGTAAATAAATCTGCCGGCAACAGCTGTTTTAAAGCGCTGATGTCTCAACAGTGAACACTTGCTCTCTCTCTGGGCACTCTGTGAAAGCAACGTGTTAAGCCCGCTTGTTGGACTTGTGTCAGTATAGCGGGCAAGCCCAACGTTGGATTTGTACAGTATATTTTTGGAACGATTGTGCGACAAGAGAGTTTTTCTGAAAAAAATGGAATCTCGTATGAAACCAACGGACTTTACATACCTTGTTTAACATACACATTTTGTGGTCTGCGGGGGGTTTTGTGGAATACCGTAGGTTTGTCTCCTCTCGCTGGTTTGGTCTTTTGCTAGACCGGTTTCGACTGCTCGCCGTCTTCAGTAGCGGTGTCAGTACAAGTGGCAGCGACAGTTCAGTGAGGATGCCCGAAAACCGTCCAAAGTGCCAATAGTGACTAACACCGCTACTGAAGATGGCGAGAGGCCGAAACCGGTCTAGCAAAAGACCAAACCAGCGAGAGGAGACAGACAGACAACAAATCTACGGTTCACCTACCTTGTTTTCATTGCTTCAAGCAATGAAGTGACGGTATATATTTCTATTCGTCCGAATAGCTTAAAATTTGACGGCCAAACCAACAGATATTAAGAACATTCTAACATTACAAGTCCAAAATATTAAGGACCTCATCTTAAAGTCACGTTTGTCCGCGAGCTTGCCAAACAACAATATAACAAATTTTACCGAATTATACATCAGAAAATAAAGTGGCCACGTGTTCTAAAAATACTAGAAAAATTTAAAAATACATAAATAAAATTTTGAGGAAAGGGGGAAAACCGGTTGATTCATGTCTACTCGTTAATAGTGCTACTCAACATCAATGTCGTTTATTAACAATAAAATAAACAACAAAATAAACGTTTGACGAAAATGGCTACTGTGTACTTTGTTACAACACTGAAAAATTCAGCAGACATTTATAATCTACAGAATTTCGAATTACGAAGTATAGGAAGGTTCTAATCCAGGTTTTAGTAACCGAAATTTATACCGGAGGCCCTACGGGATTTCGATTTGAATCCAGAATGGAAAAAATCCACCCCCCTCCCTCCAGCCCGAACCCGAACGGGAAGTTAAGTGTCCCCGGGTCTAAAGAATAATCTGTAGGGGAGATTTTCCTGAAAAGAGGACCAAAGGATATAACTGATATTGCTCCGAGAGAGAGAGAGAGAGAGAGAGAGAGAGACCGCCCGGGCGGCGAAGAAAGTTATGCCCCGGCCTCCGGAGAAGGATCAATGTTTGAAAACTCTTGAGCGGGCTAAACTTTCAAAGCAGTTGTAAAACTCCTCCTACTCGCCTCTAAAACCCCACCGAAAGAAAAAAGGGCCTTCCCACTACCGCCGCTACTAGTAGCAGTTGAGGGTTATCCCCCTCTTCAAAGCCCAAATCCGAGAATCAATAAGTTATATTTAGAAACCCCCGTCGCGGTAGCGATGTCGATTTCTCGACTGCATAAAACAATAGGGGGGAGGCGGAACGATTCGGTATTTTCGTCCCGCTGAAAGTTTTCTGATCCACCCCCACGGGGGTGAGGAGGTCAAGTTTTCGAAATTAGGAATCGTCACATTACGAATCGTATATCCGCAAAGCTCGTACGGAAACTTCGCTTCGAGCAAGATGAAAAGTTTTATGAAATAGACGCAAAGTCATTCATGAGGAGCGCAAATAGCAGATATGCCCTCAAAAATAATAGCAAGCGATTCAATAATAATGTGAATTATTGACACGAATTTACAGGAATATAATTCCAAAATTTTTGTGATCTATGTACTGATTGATACTACAATGAGTTGTTTTCGTTGTATTTCATTACTGTTTGTGTCAAAATACTAATAATGAATTATTCAAGTAATATTTAGATATGATGGTCAGTTCACGTTTTCATTTCAGTGTGTTATATCCAGAACTTTAAAAATCTCTCTTTATATATATTTAGAATGTCAAACCGTTTTAATTCTAAGCGAAGCTATTCGCTTTTTGTCGCTTCCCCTGTCCGGTTTCTGTAAACGTAATAATGTGTATAAAACTCGACCGGGTATTTAATATCGGCGAATTAGGAAGGGCGGGAGATCCGGCAATTACGCGCCTTTTACCGAACAGTCGGAAATGTAAAAAAACGGACATAAAAAGGAGTCAAATTCACTTCCGCTCCGTGGAATCGCTTCACCTGGCAGCGTTCGTTATTCGAATTTATGTAAGCAGAATATATTTGAATCCGGGCTTTTTTTTTATATTCCGCTCCTCGTGAAAAAAAGGCGAAACGTACGTCGGGGAAGATTTTATCATAAACATTATGATTAAAAAAGATAAGTTCAAAGTGCGGGCGGAAGGAACGGGCCCACCCCCGCCCCATCGTCGCCGCCCGGTAGGAGATTAAGTCCGACGCTTCGCCCCTTTCCCAACATACCACTACACCCTTTAATTAAGAAAATGAAAAACCCGGAGATAGTTTTTCCCCTTTTTTTACCCACCCATTTTTCACAATCCCTGGAAGCGGCCCCGGGACAATGGCCGGGGACGTTTTTTTGCAGTACTGGATTTCGGTTGAGGAATCGCACCCCCGGTTAATGCGTTCTTGGGAAAAGGAAACCTCGGGTTTCCACGAACCAGAATGTCTTGTCGGACTGCGTTAAAATAATTCCGGAACGGACATAAAACTCCTCGTCTCCTAATTCAGAATTGAATTAAACTTCCTTTCTGGATCCGATTTGGTTTAAAATTGCGATTAAAAATCTGGAAAAAGTAATTTTTGAGGTAATATGGTAGTATAGCCATACTACTGGCTGCATGCTTCATCGGTAGCTTTGAAATATATTAGTATACTACATATCACTAACGGAAAGCTGCCATATTACTTTCTTCATTGGACTTGGTTTTTCCTTTCCTGGAATTCCTCATTCGTTTTATTTATCCGATCATCAGGTCGTTATTGAATACAAATTTGAAATTCGCTTAAACGTGGGCTTCCGGAAATTTTCCCGCAAATCTTATGAGCGGTATTTCATTAAAATTCATTACAACTAAAGAGGGCCTCGATTAAATTATGTCCGAGTTTTCTGAACTAATTTCATCCGCCGAATAAATAAACAGCCGGGGAGAGATTAACATTTCTCTGAATAACAACTACCTACCGGAATAATTAAGATTTGAAAAAAAAAGGAAAAGAAAACAATAATGAAAGAGATAAAATGATTTGGGACGAGGTTTATTTGGAAGGGCTGAAAACCCGGGCGATTCGAAATACGAGTAAGCCCGAGGGCTGCGGCAGGCGTCAATTTGAAAGTGAAATGAACGAAAACAAGTGGCCGGTTTGAAGGGGTGGCGGGAGGGATTAAAATATTTAATGCAAATTAGGTTCGGTATAACCGCCGTACCGAATTAGGCACCGAGCCCCGATATTAAACTGGACGGAAATTCAAGAGTGGCGCGATTATTAAGTGCAAAACGGAAGTCAAACCGTAGTATTTGATGTACAAATGACTGGTCGACGTACTGGTATTTCCTTGCCGTTTCTGGGTAAATTTTCTCTTTCAACATCACATACATAAAACCATAACAAGATGACATTCAAACTCATAAAACAAAATGGTATCATCTCTCTGACTTGGGCTCGGTAAACCCAAGATTCTAGACAAAAGTCAGGTAAATTACGCAGGTATTGCCAACTGTTGAGGCAGGAAGCTCAATCGGCATCCCCGTTTGCGTTAAAACGGCCGTAACCGGATATAACCGGCGTTATTCCCGGAAATAATTGGCCGGATTGTACAAAACGGAAATTAAAAATAGAAATTGTAATAAGAGTTAGCAGGCGATTCAATTTGCTCGATTCACCCGTCGTTAGATTTTCGATTATTGATGTTCCACCTCTAATCGCCGGTGCTATTTAATCGGTTTTCATTAAATCGTATCCAATTCTCTGAGATTAAAATTTTAAAGATCTGTCCAGAAAATTGATGTAAATAGAAACTATTGATTATTTTTTTTGTTCGACTTAATCTTGACATATGACTTCAATTGTGATTTTATGTTGAAGACATACCTCCATTATTAATTACAAGATATTTGTTCGATTTTATTTTTAATCATAGTCAGTAGCGTTGCTTCAGCAATACGGTTCGCCGGTAAAGCGTCTAATTTTAAGCTTTAGAATTCCCCCCGGCTGAAATTGTACATAAAAGGACATCGGCGGGCGAGACTGCCGACGTGCCTTTTTATTTCGCTGGCAAAGCTTCAGAGAGTCAAAGTGAAAAAAAGGGAGATAACGCGATTTATTCTATACGAGGGAGGCTGAGAGGACTGTCGGAAAGAGAATAACTCTCAGTTTTTCGTACCTTTATTTCTTTTCGAATTCACGTAACTTCTTATATTTTCCACGGCTTGATTCCAAACTTCGTTCAACCGAAGGTGTGTATAAGCAGAAATATATCGGTATATCGGGTTCTAATAGTCGGGACGTGCTACGAAACGTCGGCAACGAGGGAGTCGTTTATTCTCTAAAATTGAGGTAAAAAATTAAAAGTAAATGCGAATGACAACGTAGGAAAAAATCTCCCTTTCACTGCAAAGGCTTACATATTTAATAGGAGGATCCATACATATGAATGGAGCAGACGCTATTATTTCGATTGTGCATTGTCTATTTAACAGAATTCGAGAATGGAAACTGCGATAGCGGCAGGTAGAACACCGCTAATGGAAGCTTTCCGCAATAGGTTGTGGGAAAATTAACAAGGGGGTGAGAACGGGGGGACGTCCACGATTTAAATGCAGGGTGAAACACCGCGTTTCAAGTATACCTTTCTCTCTCTCTCTCTCTCTGCCTCTCCCTCGTCCCATTTCCATCATCCGGTTCCCCTCTCGGTGCCCCTCGCCGGCTCTAAATAATAGATGCAATCAATTGAGGGGCGCGCCCTGAGACACTGTCCCAGAAAACACCTTCAGGTCTATGACGCTGGGGGTTGAGAAGAAGAGAGGGGAGAGTTATTCCCGGGGCAGAAATGGGATATCTCGGTTCCTTCCAACGCTGCAATCTTCTCCCTCAGGACTCAGACCCCCCCGACAATAAATATGAAATGGGGGTTGTGTCCGCCGAAGGGGGTGGCGGGAGTGTCCCTTTTCAGAAGGTACCCCGGTACCCGATTTTTTTTTACGATCCGAGCAACCTCACTGCCCCTCATAGAGGGCGGTGGCGGCTCCTTTGTGTCCGTACCAATATCGATATCCCTTCATGAAGGTCGATTGAGTGCATCGGTTCGGTGTTCGAGGTACAAATATCGGTCGGGAATGTTTTTATCAACCAATCTATACTACGGCTCTATATCTTGGCATGGGCGTAAAGAAAACAGTAAAAAAATTTTCATTATTATAACCGTGGTATGTCAGCAGCGGACGGAATTTTTGTACAATCAACTACATACAGTTATTGGTACAAATGTTGAATGTTTTGTCTTGTTTTTTCCCACGTGCATGTCTCGATAAAAGAGACCACCCAATGATGGCACTTATGTCAGTTTACGGCTTCGGACTAAGAAGATCTCTAGGCCAGCGGCGTTTAATTCGGATGGGTAAGGAGGAAGGGGACTGTCGGTATGTTGAGGTCATGGTGGATTGTGGGCTTAGAAACATACCGGGGAGCATTAAGGTCGGTACGAAGGACTTTTGACTGGAATCTCTGGATGCGGGCGATGTTGACAATATAAAAGTAGTGATATGAAAATGTTTTGTGGTACGGGGGGTCTCCTTTCGCTGGTTTGGCCTTTTGCTAGACCGGTTTCGACCTCTCCCCATCTTCAGTAGCAGTGTCCACTGTCACTTCTTGGACAGTACAAGTGACAGTGACAGTCTGCAGTGGGGATGCCCAAAAAACATCCAAATTGCCAAAAGTGACTAACACCGCTACCGAAGACGGCGAGCAGCCGAAACAGCTATACCATACATACTATAACAATATACTAAATTCTAATTACTTGTGTTCTATAGATCAGAATAAAAATTATCCTCCTTGGAATGTAACATTTAAGAAAATTTAATTTTAATCAATAATTTTCGATAGTTATTGATTTCATAAATAAATTATTTATAACCCATCGAAATCGGGTTGTTCGAACTTACTTATTTCATCGGGACTCGAATTTCATCAAAAGATTAGGCGGCCTACTAAATGATTTGAAGCGAGGCCTGCATTGGGAATCGGGACACGGGCCCTGGGAAGATTGATTTGGAGCATTAGTCGGGGCAAGAAGAACTCGTTAACGAGGGGGGCGGCGGCGTTTCCGGCGGCCGCTAAAGTATTGCGGTTTCACCCCACTTCCCTCCCCGGGGTGAATTTGAACCGGTCACGAATCCAAGAACGTCCCGGGCCGTGCCACTCGGATTGATAGCGCTCGCCGGTTCAATCAATTCGGCTCGGAGTCGACAGCGGGAAAAATGGTTGAAATATTGTTACCGAAATACGGTCGCCGGGTTCCCGATCATTTATTATTGCGAGAGGCATTATAAATTTCCTTTCTTCGACGAAATAGAAGCGGTTATTATCGACATATTGACACAGTTTGCCCGAACGACCCGTATCGTTTGTTGCAATAAAAATATATCTGGTCTCTTCGTACTGGGTTTCGGGTAACGCTTTTTTACTTTTTACAAAATAAATTGAGACAAAATCCCTCAAAAATAGTTATCTTTTGAATGTTGTGCAATATGAACATTCTGCAATCTGAGATTCGTGCAAATGGTGGAATTTAATGTTTATTGCATTTTAAGACAATGTTATGCAATCAATATAAAACTTAATTTGTTGGGGGAATATTTTTTTCATTGATTAAAATCTTTAATGAAGTAGTTTAATACACCTGTTTTGTGGTGGACAGTACAAGTGAAAGTAACAGTGCAGTGAGGATGCCCAAAAAACATCCAAAGTGCTAACAGTGACTAACACCGCTACTGAAGATGGCGAGCAGCCGAAACCCGTCTAGCAAAAGACCAAACCAGCGAGAGGAGACAGAAACATCACGAACCTACGGTATTTAATGAAGTACATTTCCGCACCACACTCTGGGGGGCGCTAGTTTATCGGTGCAAGTGCACCCAACGAACTTTAGTCAATTATATTTCCGCATCACCCTCAGGGGAGCGCTAGTTTATCGGTGCAAGTGTACCCAACGAACTTTAGTTAAGTACATTTCCGCACCACCCTCAAGGGGCGCTAATTTATCGATACAAGTGCACCCAACGAACTTTAGTTAAGTACATTTCCGCACCACACTCAGGGGGCGCTAGTTTATCGATGGAAGTGCACCCAACGAACTTTAGTTAAGTACATTTCCGCACCACACTCAGGGGGGCGCTAGTTTCACAAAAATCGTTTGTTGAGTGTACATGTAAAGTTATTTCAATATATTTTGGATCAACAGGAAAAGTTTTATGATTGTAAATACACAATACCAGATAGGTTTCCTGTCATATATTTGGAAGTCAGAACCTAGTAGTTGTGACCAGTTCTGTGATAAAATAAATATTTGACCGATAATCCGACACAGACTTAAGCCGATTCACAAAATCCCTCCCAGCCCAAATTAGACAAACAACATGCCCAAAAAACATCCAAAGTGCCAATGTGACTAACACCGCTACTGAAACCGGTCTAGCAAAAGACCAAACCAACGAGAGGAGACAGAAACACACGAAATCTACAACATGTGAAAGTTTCCAGTAAAAATCAGTAAAGAGAAAATAATGTTATAATGTGTAAATTGTTACTTTAACCACTTACCGGTCTACTAGATTTTATAAAAAAAAAGTCAATAAACGTCGAAATTTGACCCGTGGGAACAAGTCAAATCATCAACAGTTTTATGATTCGGCTCATTGGACTATCAAATTAACTAAATCCTCCCGACCCCCATTATAAGGGTCTTTGAAAAGTGTAGGGAAAACCCATTAGGGGCGGAGATAATTTTTCCCGGGCGAGCTCCGTAAGCCAACTTTTAATTTCTGCCCCCCCGGGGCCCTCGCTGCCAATACTTGTTTTTCTCCCTTCTAATGAAACGCTCGATTGAACGCCGACGGGACTGGAATACAATTTGGGAAACACAAGGAAGGGGGAATTAATCGGCTTCTGTGTACACGGACGATAATGGGAGCCGTAATAATGATCATTCTATACGTAATTTAGCAACGGAATATCACTATCGGCGTTCAGAGCACTGATGTACACATCTTTCAATCGTAGATTAAGATTAACATGTATTTAACAATTTGAGGATTGTTTAACAAAAAAATGATTTATGCGAATACAAGATGTTCTTTTGTAATTCATACCTTGAGCACATTATATAATTTATCCCGATTAATTCATTAATTATTATTACATACAATTTGTATGATAAAAATCCGACGTCTTCTAATAAATAAAATATAGTTTATATTTTCAATATATTTTACGTGGCCAATCAATTTTAAAGGATTACTGTAGGTTCGTGAAGTTTCTGTCCCCTCTCGCTGGTTTGGTCTTTTGCTAGACCGGTTTCCTGCTGCTCGCCATCTTCAGTAGCGGTGTGACAGTGCAGTGAGTATGCCCAAAAAACATCCAAAGTGCTAACAGTGACTAACACCGCTACTGAAGATGGCGAGCAGCCGAAACCGGTCTAGCAAAAGACCAAACCAGCGAGAGGAGACAGAAACTTCACGAACCTACAGTATTCCAACCCCTCGCAGACCACAAAACAGGTATATCAAATTAAAGGATTACCTTTTCGTTAAATTTGCATTCGTAAGTGTACAATAGGCAAGTATATAATTGGGCAAACTATTTACGATAAATTGGCGTAAATTTACAAACGAAATGAATAAGGTGCTGTAATCACCGATGGCCGGGGCTCAGTTATTCAACTGGGACTACAATGGCATATTCGGAGCGAATTGGCGGACAAGGTGGAGTGTAAATAATTGACGCCATTGAAGGAGTGCTGCGGGGGCGGCGGGGTTTATGCAAACGTTCCTTGGAATTTAGAAATGGCGTCGGCGCCCTCATTAAATCCACTTCTATTGGGGGACCGACTTCCTCGAATCGTTTCATCGCTCGGGTCAATTTTAAATAAATCACCCGATTTCATTCCCGGAAACGGCTCTGAAGAGAGTAATGAATAATTTCGATTCGTATGACTCATTAGTTTGTAGACGTCTTACATTTTCTGAATGTATTCATTTGATTTCCTGCAATTTATAAATTTATATAAGACAATTATTATTTTATTTCTCTTAATACAATTAACGCATTATAACTAAAAAGTTATACAAGTAAAATATGATAAAAATAGAGATTTAAGCCCACAAGTCGATTGAACGAGCGTTACATATAAAAAACGGCGGATTGGTACAATACTAGGCCTGCAACACTACTGTGTATTGCGGGACGGTATCACAGAGTTTACGGCGCCCACAGCGGTCTCCCGATCGGTATATGTGAATGATCCCTTACACTTCATTCAAACGAACATTGTGCGTACACACGAACACTCTAGGTACGGATTTGGGTGAGGATTGATAGATAATGATTCATCTAATATTCACGGATGATTATTTCACTTAAGTCGCAGCTCGCAACCGAAATTCCCCGGGTTTTACGCCTCAAAATCGTCCAAATGAAATGCGCCCAATTTCGGAATATGTTAATGCCGTATTAGAGATAGATTTTGAAGTGCAGTATTCTTTTCACCGTCGGTGGCCGTTGGGGGTCGGGGGGATACGTCCAATATTCGGAGAGGAAACCGAATTCCGGCCCCGAACGGCGACCCCGCCGACTGAAAATAAAATTGGAACCCGGAGACGACGAAGAAGAGGAAGAAGAAGGAGGAGGAGGAGGTAGGAGAAGCCGGTTTATACGATATGCAAATAGGGGAGGGGAAAAAGGCGGGCTCTCGGAAGGGGGCGAAAAGCAATTACCTCGCGGGTCCCCGAGACCCGGGGTATTAAAGGCTCAAACGCGGACCCGCCCACAATCACATATTGGGTGCACAACCCCCCTCACTCAGGTCCCGCTTTCACCCCGGGGTGAATCGCCAAACCGATATGAATGATTCCCCCGAAGTAGACGCAAGGCGGGGGGGGGACTTAATTACTTTGGAGAAATACGAGAAAATACCTGCGGATCTTCCCTTTACGATTTTTTTGTTTGTTTATCTTTGCACAATAAACTTTACAGTTATAAGTACAGTTGATACATGTATATTTTCCACGTGTTTGTCTCGATAAAGAAACCGCCCAGTGATGGCACTTTTCAATATGATTTAACTATTGCCCGAGGTGACCTCTGGGCCGGTGGCGTTGAGGGAGCAAATTAGGATGAGGAGTAAGGCGGGAATAGAAATTAAGGAAGTATGTTGAGGTCATTATGAATGGTGCGATTTGAAACATACCAGGGAGTATTAAGGATGTTTCGAACTTTCGATTGCGAGCGAAGTTGCATGTCTTGGTGGAACCCCATAGTTCTATACCGTCCGTCCATGTCGGTTCTAATATGGCTTTGTATATTGTGAGTTTGTTACTTAAGGACAATTTTGATGTCCGTTTTAGTAGTTCAAATATGCGTTTTAAGTCGATTCTTTTGAGTCGGGTATGGGGATTCCGCGTAAACCCTTTACGGACACATTGATTCCCAGTTCCTCTTTGTCTCTGAAAATACGAAACAGTAGCCGTAAACGCCATTGATAGTGGAAAAATTATTATTTATTAACTGAACTTGTAATGAACGTCTTTCCGACAGTGCTCCACCGTAAAATCCGACAAGACAGTCGTGTTTTTATCGCACAAACAGGACAACAACTAACACAACTTTATCGCAACTTTAATCAATCCCACCCGAATACTAACGGGGCCACGGGGAGCAGAAATTATTCAAATAATGCTAACCCCATGCGACCGACGGCGGCCTTTGACTAACACCGGTAGTTAATATCGCTTCCAATTTATTCAACGGGGTATTGGCACAAATACAATTATGATATGATGGCCGGCCAGCTCCAATTGCCCTGAGACCGACGAATAAAAAGGGAATTGGGAATGGGCCCTTTACTCAATTCAAATTTCGATAATCCCATATGACGCAGTGCACTAGTGAAAATAGTTCAGCCTGCATTTAAGTCGAAATTATAATGTCGGAGTGCATGCATAATAAAAGATTTACAATGCATGTTTTGATCATTTTAATTCATAAACATTATAGGAAATATAATTTCTATAATCTCGCATTTTCTTATTGTTTTTCGGTAAAATATAATGGAAGTGGGAATTTAACTAAGCCTAATGTGAATGACGTATACAAATTGGTCTACGAAATACTAATTCATTTTTGTTAATTAAATTTTACACAGTAATATTATTTATTTATAAATTAGGATTACATTTTGTGAATTTCGGTTGTTCTACCGGTTGTTTCGTGTGGCCGTTGAAAGCGTCGGTCAAAACGCGACTTCAAGTTTATTCGGACCAGCGGCCGTCCGCAATAACTGAAATTGCTGTTCTACTTGGGCGGTGTTCGCTTTGGAGCCAAACTTAGATTGACAAAACAGTGTCTCGAATTAGAACTTAAATTGTCGCGAGAGAGAGAGAGTGAGGGGGGGTAGCGGAGCAGAGAGGGAGAGGGAGACCCCCCCCCGACGTCGGATCCAATTTAATTAAGGGTATGAGCGCACCTTGGGGGTTGGAAAGCCCAAAGTGGATTTAAGTCGCGCCTTTATAGAAAATCGAGTCGCTCTCAGTGGCCGGCAAAGCCCCTCCTGCGCCCGCCAAACCTTGGCTAATGTCCGTCAGCCTTTACCCTACTGTCGAATTTACAGACCTTTGTAAAGTCACACAGGTGAAATATGTAAACACCAAAACTATAATTTCTATCGAAAACGGTTTTGAAATTAAAGAAGTGATGTCGGGTTCAACCTTTTTATTACGCTGTTACTCTCTGAAAAACAATTCGGAAACACTTTAGACCTCACTGTGTTCTTTTCTTCTAAGTATTTATATGGTATACAATAAAATGCGAACGGGTGCAATTTATCTTTATTTCTTTTTATTATACTATAGCTCCATAGCTTGGACTAAATGTTTTAAATTATCAGATACATAAGGCAGGGACAAATCGATTCCGTACGCCCTGTTACTACCGTTTTATTGCTAATTTATTTATTTGCTATTAAAATATCGCGTGATCTGCTACTATCGACGGCTAAATACGACCAGTTTCGATGAGAGAATATTGAATACAAGGCATTTAAATAAAATAGATGATCATTCAAATGTTCATTGCTGGCGAGGAGATTTCGATCAATTCTTTCACTCCTGAGAAATAGAATTAGGTTTATTTAATTTTAAAGTGCGGGAAGAATATTTTTCACATATAAGAGTTGAAGCAGGAAAAAAACGCCCATCGGTCTTGAAACGGGCCTTGTATTGCAAATATAACCGCCGTAAATCGGCAACAGATTTATGGTCGGACCGTTTCCCTATCTGGCACTTACCTGCGAATTCATTAACGGTAAACAAAAGCTGGGTTGGCGAGGGGGGGGGTGGTCGGTGGCTATAAATCAGATTGCAGATAGAAAACCCCAGTGGGAGGGAGGAAAATGGTAGGGGGTAGCAGTATGGCCGCATTATGAGACCGCCGATAAGCGAAAATAATTTAGTATTTGGAAGGCAGCGGGGGGGGGGGTAATGAGCGCAGCCCTAACGGTGGAAAATGTTTTAAATGTTTCCCACCCGGCAGATGATGAATAGTACGACAAATGTGCTACCGGAAGCGGCCCAGTATCAATTAAAATCTATCCCTCGGTCCATTTGTTTTTTCCCTGTCACACAGTAGAAATTCTTCTCTGAAACGATCCCGCTCACACAATCGATCTATCACAGAATCCCAAATGACCGAGCGAACGCCACAAAATACATTAAACACAGTTGAAAAGTCAGTAAAAAATTTTGTAATTCAAAAAAATCACACGATAATTTTCTTATATTGCCAGTTCAACACTTTCATATCTTCGCCTAATTGAAAAGGAGAACAATATCTTGTTTCGGAACAAATATCTCAAAACCACATCTGTTGCCTACGCACTTTCACTGGTATTTCAAACAAATTAATGTACGGCATTTAAGTACCTTCTTTCATAATAAATTACAATTGTTCTGATATGGCTGCGCGATAATTATTAGGGATAGTGTTCTGTATTTTTATTAGTTGTAATAAATATAGTGATTTATTAGTTTCAGGATTTTTTTATCTTTAAGGTGAGAAAGATTGCGTGAAATTATAAAATTGTGGACTCAGTTATCCAGCACTCGGAACGGCGTTTTTCCTTATCATTTCGCGGATTTATTGGTCGGAAATAAATTCTTGTCAAACAGATGCCGAACGCTGCCTGATTTTATTGTAATTTTAAAATATGAAAACCGAATAAATAATAATTTTGCCGGCGGGTTTTCTCGATTTTCGCGCGAACCAATGAACAGAACAGCGCCCCTGTTCTTGCTGTGATCGCGTGATAGGGCAGGTGCGCCCCCCCCCCAGCTCTCGCCCATTTGGAATTAAGAATAATAGCCTTCCTGGAATTGGAATGCGGTTGGGTACATCGTTAATACGAATACGGCCAGAAGCCGGCGGCGGGAAAAAAACAAGGCCACCCATTAAACCCTGAAATTAAGTACTCATCGGACGAGGTATGTTAATGTAAAATTGCGGATTTAATTCGGCCGGATGCACTTCGACGAATGAAAAAACCTTTACTTTTTTTCTGTAAAATAATTTTTTCATATTACTCAGTCCGGACTGGCATTAAAACTGACTGAACGTGTTCGCTGACAATTCTTCTTTCATTAGAACTGCTTGAAAAACACACGCGTGCCTTAACATATCCAGAGCTATAGAAGTCAATTTGTAATTGTTCGATGGACTGAATTGATGAAATAGTTTTTAATGAAGTAATTACATCGATCGCTATCATAAAAAAAAGTAGAAAGGCCGTTTCAATCAGTGCCGACAACAAACAAATTCAGAATTTCATTTCTAGTGACATTACCGCTTACTTCGAGTTATTACAATAACAACTGGCGTAGTAATAATATTACTGCAGCGCGCGTAATTAGCTTCAGCCGTCGATACGGAATTTATGCATTGAGCCGTTAGCAATTATCGGCCGATTACGTTGGCGGACAGAGAGAGAGAGAGAGAGAGAGAGTGCGTGTGTCTGCCTGTGAGAGAGAGAGAGAGAGAGAGAGAGAGAACGCAATGGCGAAGCGGTCGGAATCGATACACAGGTAATGGACTGCAGAAACGGAATATGTAACGGCAGGGGTAAATGGGTCGGAATTATTGCTAGGAATTTCTTGAGGCCAAAGAAAGTTCGGTTTTTGGTCCGCAGTTGACGTTAACCGGACATCATCCGAATTATTTCAACAATCAGAAACTGATAATAAAGAAGTTTCATAAAGCTAATAGCTTCCACGGATCGCCGTGTCCAATTCTCCCGTGTCAGGAACGGATTCAGTGGGGCTTTAACCCCATTGGGCAATGAGGCGATAACTAACCAACCCTATGAAACATGCAAATTCAAATTTCAATATTAAACTATCTCAATTATTCATAGGGGATGTATAATAATACGTGCACTATTCGGGAAGAATGCTAATTAACAATATTTAGATTAATAGATTTTCTAAACTCAATTTTAAAATTACATCAATATACGTAATTTTGTCTTATAGTGTTCATTGTTGACCATGTGAATAAAGGTGTCATTTACTTTTTATGATACGGAGACCGAACACATCGGGAGGGTAGTGAATTTTCTGGTACGTATAGAGTAGATTTGGCATAAACGAAAGTTCTCGCTTTTCAATACCATCAATCTTGAAAATATCTTTCTTCTAGAGTTTTCGTCTTCGTGTTCCTCCCGAAAAGGAAAACTGGACGGAGCCGTCGGGGAAATTATATTCAAACCTTTGCCGAAAGGATCCGTTTCACGAAAAGTTGTGAGGTTGACGGACGTGCCAGCGATTCCGGCGTATCGGACCGTGAAATCCCATCAGCCCCAATTGCTATTCATGACTGGCAGTCGGAATTATATTATCGCAAAATAAGAACTTCAAAGAGTGTTCCTACTGACACCCCTCGCTCAATTTTAATCCTAATTCCGCTTGACATTGTTAATACCCGAAAGCGCCTGTATTATCCGTCCACGTAGTAATAAAAATAATATAACAATCGGTCGAGTAGAACTAACAATGGTAGGAAAGTTGAAAACAGTAAACTGCCTGAAAAACACAACAAATACGAGTGCTACAGACAATCGTCCATATATTTTACACAGAACAATAGTAAATAGTTCCGATCTTACCGGAGTTCCGAAGTTAAACCGGTTTTTGCTTTATGCCCAAATAGCATTCCGTCGGTCCGTAATAACAGACGACGCATCAAAGCTGGACCAGAGACGCTCCTACTGCAAAACTATTCTGTGTTCGCACAATTCCCAGGAAGTTATTTTTCCCAGAGATCCACAACGTCCGGACAAGAGGATTACGGTTTTTTCTCTGATAGCCATCTCCCAGCAAAAAGCGAAAGCTACCATGTTGCTATCTAAAGAGTTTCTTTAACCTTTTTTTTTATTTTGTACAATCAACATGAATGTTATAAGTACAAGCGCTAATTTTTTTTTCACATGTATGTCGCGACCCAAAGATGGCACTTTTCACACAAGAACAATTATGGTCTAAGGGCTAAGAAGGTCTCTAGGTCAGCGGCGTTTAAGCCGACGCGGGGCGGATAATGGATGGGTAAGAGAGGAAAGGGACCGAACGAGTGGATTAGGATGAGGAGAAACGCGGGAGTGGAACTTCAGGAACCGGGATTTTGCGACTTCGTCGACTGTCGGTATGTTGAGGTCATGTTGGATTGTGCGGTTAGAAACATACCGGGGAGCATTAAGGATGGTGCGAAGGACTTTTGGCTGAAATCTCTGGATGCGAGCGATGTCGGATGTCTCGGTGGAACCCCATAGCTCCATGTCGGTTTAAGTATCGCTTTGTTTATTGTCAGTTTGTTAGTTAAGGTCAATTTCGATGTCCGTTTTAGTAATGGCCTTAAGAGTCCAAATTTTCTGTTTAAGTCGATTCTTTTGAGTCGGGTATGGGGAGTATCTAAAGAAGGAAATACACATTAGGTAATTTAAGGTTGTATGAAGTTCCACTAATGAGGATACAATGACGGAATACTGAGAAACACGTAGAATGCAACGAAAGAATTATTTTCGATAAGGCCTTTACCCGCTAGAAGTGTTCAGTCTTCAGCGACGTCTCTTGAATTCCGCAAGGCCGAAGATCAGCTTCAACGAACCGAAGCGTTAATCCCAAGAAGCGGCTTCGACCCGCCGCCCGCGCCCCCTTTCAGGCCGAGATTTTCAGTGGGGCGTCGCATCAAAGGCAATAACCGATGTTATTCAGAGTCCTTTAGTTGGGCAAATAAATCCAACCGGATTGCGGAGCTGTAATCAATTCGGTGCTTTCGAACAAACAGGAAGGGGCAGACAAACATCAAAGAAGCAATTCGGTTAAAATACCGTTGTCGGGGCACTACATGCGGGGCGGCAGGAGGGACAACTTCCTTTTGTCTATCTCCCGTGAACAACGCGGAACTACAATTTAAGCGATTGCGTCGGCTTTATTTCGAAAAGTCGAATTGCCAACGGATTTCGTATCCAAAAATACGCACTTTGTCCAGGAAACTCGGCGATCCGGAAATGTTCAACAGTAAAACAACGAGAGACACCGGGAATTTCAAAGTAAACAAAATTATACTTTGAAAAGATTTATAGGATAAATTAATTATAACAACCGAAATAAAATTCATGGCGTCACTTACCTACCATTTGTTTGTGTATATAAACATCGGCAATAGGGTGATATTATGTATCAAATTTATTGAAATTATGGGTTTATTTCTTGTTTTTTTTTCGGAAAGTTCCATTAACCAGCAGAGTGAAAATCTAATAAGAAAATAAATAGTTAACAAGAATTTTCTGATCCAAACATGCTGCAAATTAAATAGGCTGCATATTCCTTTATTAATCGTGTTATTACACCTATTAGAAGCTATTGCGCGTTGTAAATTGTTTTCCTAACACTTACATTCATTGCAGACTGCCATGTCGGTCTTGGAGTCTCGAAAAATGAAATTGAAGTCTTCCGGCCGATGCTCAACAGGTTACCGCCAATAGAGCCGGCCAAACGTTTCGCCGGATAAGTCATCTTTAGATCCACTTTTAGGAGGCGATGACTGAACTTCAATTTGTTACTTTCATCTACGAAATATTCGATCTGCAACTTACTTCAACTCCGTTTCATTTGCAGTTTGACCCGATTACGAGCGGAGCCCAAGTGGAAATGAAGAACGCTCGTTGGATTTATAATAAATTCAAGATCGTGAGTAGAATTTTGTTCTTATCCACAAGGCGTAAGTAGCATTATTCAAATAAATGGAATAAATATAACGAGAACGCAGGATTCGTACAAAATACGGACCCGGGTCTAACCGAGTATCCAAAGGAGCTAATAGAACTCCACTTTTCTCATTACAATTCCAAAGAATAATTCCATATATACAGAGATTGAGAGCAATTGAAACTTGTGATAACTTGTCAGGATCGAATTTCCAGGTGATGGACAGGAATTTGAAATTTGAATTGAAATATTACTCTGTCTCGCCATATTAAACTTGCTTCGCGTACCCTGCAGCCGACTTAACGACCGCCCCCGTGCCAAAGCTCCCCAGCGAAAGTTCAACGCGTCTCACTTAATATCACACGAGACTATTCAATGAATTAATTACAGGCGCGTCATGAATTAATCAATAAACCGTCCTCGGTCGGCCGATAAGCAACTGCTATAAAGGGAAGTTTTTCGATGCGTATTTTTTTCCTCTTCTTCTTTATTTTTTTTTTCCGCCGCCACACCGCCGGCGTAAATTAAATTTCACGCCTCGCGATTTGCATATAAATAACATTTTTCGAATAAATATTTATTGGAAACATTATAATCTGGATGGGAAAAATTCGGGGTGACATTCAATTTTTATGCATTAAACATAGGGTTGGTCCTTGGAGGGGGCTCTTAATTCGGGGCAAGAATCAATCACGTTCGATTACAAGGAATCGAATTAATATTACCTTATTTTATTTATCAATGTACGAATTTACTGTAATGTTTATAAATTGTTTCGCTTTCAATTGTTTCAATTTTATTTTGGTATCAAATTGTGTACTTTTAGGTATTAATTATCTGCATACTTTTCGACTTTGTACATAAATAAACTGAAATGTAATTATTGTTTGTCAGGTCACAGAACGACCTTTTCTACAAGTATGTAAGCACATTTTCTTTAAATTATTCCGCATATTTTGCCTGACAAAATCACATTTACATTTTTTAAAACTTATTTTCTCATTACACTTCAATGCCAAATGGTACTGCGTTTGTACAACTTACTTCCATTTCTTCCGGAAGAACGAATTTCCGTTTACTTTTAAACACTGTATAGAAACCGAAAGAATAGAATGCACTTTAAAAAGGAGCTTTTCTCATTTTGCCGAGTCTGGTTTAAAATCAAGATTTCTATGGCCACATACTTTTTCTGTTTTCAGAAGTAAGTAGGGAGAATAATATTTGATTGGACGCCAGTTCCAAAGCACATTCGAACTTTAATTATTGAATGGAACATTTTTCGGAACAGAGCCGAGTAAACTTTCGTTGATGTTTGGAATATTTAGAAATCGCAATGCCTACTTGAACTTTATGGGGACAGTTTTGTTTTCCATCTAATTGGGGCGACGTGCCCAAAAACGCGAATGTAAAAGCGCAGTTACCCTCGGCCGCTATAAAATTCGGCAACGCTATTCGGGGGTCGCATTACTGCTTGCCATTTAAGGCAACCGCAGCAGTAAAGTGCGCCGATTCGAAACTCGATTTTTAGAGATTGGCATTTCATATCCGGTAATGAAATCCGAGCCCCCGCCGGCCGCTAATTCCAGACGGGCCCCTCTCAATTTCTTATTACGGCAGATTTATTGGTTTCCATCAGTTCGGCGATCGTAAATTTTACCGCCCCGAATAATGTCGTACCGTTCGCGATGATATAATTTCATTGCACGGTTATTGCGTCATCACCAGTCCAAGTTTCTGATTCCTATCGCTTAATTTAACTGAAAAATGATCTTATAACTTATGTGGATTATTATACAAAAAAAATTAGTTCTATCATTTGAGATTATTTCCTACTGCCTTCAGATCTGCTTCTCATAATTGAGCGGTTGCATTCCGTTGAATTTGGTGTTGAAATGTGAATTATCGCCAAAAACTGGACGCATGCAGGGCATTTACTTAATTTAATTTTTGTTAATCCTTAAGTATTATTTTGTTATAAAATAATTCCAGTTAATAGAGTTAGATATTTACCATTAAACCATTCCGATAAAAGCACCAATTCTACATTTCTACAATTTTCTTCAACCCTCGCATTGTAGTTCAACAGTCGAACCCCGAACGCCGTCCGTTTCGAGGCAAGTTGAAACTGGGCCGTAAGCGCCGGTGGATAAAAGGCCTCGCGAGCCTTTAAGAAGCCGATAAGACCTAAAGACAAGGGTTAGAGGCAGTGAAAAGCTTTTCGGTACGCCGGGGAAGAAATCTCCGAAGAAACTTCTGTCCGAGTAGGCGGGGGGGGGGGAAAGCCCCGTCGGATTCTCAACAATTCTTAGTCGAGTTCACTCCGACTCCCAACCGAATTCGGCTTGAAATATTTTCATAATATCCGAGCGGAATAAAATTAGATCAATCCTTTGAATAGGGCGAAGATTTTAACGAATTTACGAGCTCAATAGCAGTGAAATTCTAGAAGCAACAACGAGCTTTGAAGTTACCAAAAAAGTCCACGTGAGAAACACATTTCAGACATCTTGTAAATATTGCAGTTTCGAGACCGAAGGAAGTCCTGTTGGAAGCCTGAGTAATAGTTCACGATGGCTGAAATAAACATTGGACTCAACCGAATGATTTCTTTTGGAGGGTAACTGAAGGACTTCAACGAACGAGTGGGCCATGAAATAACAAAGGGAAACCACAAATACGCTAAATTATTTCAAACCGGTTAAGAATAAATTTAATACGGGACAATGAAACGAATCAGAGAAAGTGCAAAAGAAGAATTAAGCCGGAATGAATTATTGTCGTCGGTGGTCATAATTTCTAAAATACGGAAGGTTTACAAGTAATAAGGGAAATGTAATAACAATCGATATTCAGTCCAAACGAGAGAATATGTTCTTCCCCTAGAACGCAATTCTGTACCGTTCTTGAGAGACTTTAAGGGCCTTCAGAATAGTCACTGAGAACACTTTAAGGATGTAAAGAACATTAAATTACTATGAAAAATAAAGACAAAATTATAATTGATGGCCAAGGAAAAGTAGTACGCAGAAGTATACAACAGAAAGAGACTCGATTCAGGATAGGATGCTATATCGAATTCGGTGCTTCAATGCTTGAAGACGCTTAAGAGCACATTGTTGGTTGTCTAAGGCACAACACTCGGGATATCGCGAATAGTCTTCCGGACACTTAAGAGGTACGATTCAGCTTACCGTAGAGCGAAGTCCGAAACGGCCGAAGTCGCACCAACCAACTACTACCACTGACTGATCCCAAAGTCCCAAAGTGAGACTCAGAGGCGCCGAAGTGCGTTGCCGGGTTCGAGGGTTGGGTGGACACTGAAGGGCACCCCGGTGGGGAGTGCCGCCCTCCCACCGGAGAGCCGAAGAGATAGGGGTGGGGGCGGCCTCACGAATTGCGCAACTTACCCCCCTTTCGTCCGAGAGGGGGTACGTACCCCTAGACTCTGCTCCTACCAGTCTCCACCAAGCGTTCCGATAGGTCTCACGGACCTTTTCTTTAGTGCTTTCCTATTTTACCTTCATTAACAGCACTGCATACACATTCTATATTATTATTTTACACCCTCTAAAAAGATAGACCATCTACCAGTGTTCTGTAGGCTTCACTAAGTCCCGACAGGTCTTATGGACGTTATCAGGGTATCCATAAAACATCGCACCTGCAGCCCATATACTGAATAACAAATTTTTAATATGATCAGGAAAACTACGGCACAGTGGTTATTTAAATATGCACAAAAGGTTTCCTGGCTATAATTAGTAAAATAATTGCTACTGTACTAATTTTATTGACATTTCGGAACCATTAGGACCGCCGAGACGGTGTCGCTCTGAAACGGGTCATCCGGTTGGAATCCCGAGTGTACAGTTTAGGCCGCTAATAATCATCCCGGCAAATAATTGCGAATTAATTCTCCTAATCGAGCGAATTAACTCAAGTCGGGGGCTTGATGGCTTTCGTACTTCCCCTAGGTTTGGGTCATCGACGTGCTGCGGGGTCTTCGCGGTCTCCGTTTTCTGCGCATTATTCGCGGAATTTTCTTCGGTCGAAATATTTTCAGGCCGCCTGTTTTCAGCAGATCTTAAATTATTATGTCTTTTTTTCTAAATTACAGTACCAATCTAAGATTTTACAGAGTAATTAATTTGCCCCAAACATTTTTGGGGTTTTTCACCGTTTTCAGGTTTCAACTGGAGGTAAAGGCGTCGGAAGTTCGCCCGACTCGCGCGATCGGAAACTCCAGAGAGTGGTTAGAAAAAAAATTCGAATTTAGGTAGTTTTATTTTTTGAGTGGAGAGTGGGGGGACGGGGATAAAGAAAAGAAGAAAAACACTTTTAGAAGCCAGAAGTGCGCGGGACGAGTAGCAATTTGGAAGAGTTGGCATTGGGATATCGGACTCCGGATGTTAATAAGAAGTGGGACGGAGCCGCTAATAGGGCTTGTGCCGCTCTCAACCGCCTCCTCAACCCACAAAAGCTCTTCTGCTCCTAGCCCCGTCTCTCATTACACTCCAACATGACCGCTAACACTCACAGCCCCGCCGTTCGAGCCACAGGGAAATTCACGATTGTACAACTTTTCTCAATTTTCGGCCTCATTATATTTATGGCTGAGCGCCGTTTCCATTGTTTCAATTTTTTGTGGGACGAAACACACTTATGGACTTCAATTTGTACAGACCCGAAAGCCAAAATAACGCATCGGAATTTCCTACAAGGATGAGTGAAATCTCCCGAGAGTGGCGACGGAAAGTACAATGCAGTGTTTAATACTGGAGAGGAAGGAATACATTAAGGCCATCACTAATGCCCCCAATATATCCCCAGTATATGAATCCATGCCTAATTATTATTCGCCAAATATTTCATCAACATTTTCAATAATAAGAAGAAAATTATGCGTTTAAATGCATTAATTAATAATCGTTATAACAATACGATATATATATATATATATATATATATATATATATATATATATATATATATATATATACATATATAGTAATTTTATATTTTGGAAATTTTAATTAAAATTCAATATATATATTGCAAAATTAAATTTAAATTGTCTATGAAGTTTTGAAATAATGAAATTATATTTTAATCCTTGGTCAAGTTATCAATTTACGATTCATGAGCATAAGAGCGGTCAGTCGAGATTGGAACTTGTTAGATCTCATAAAGCCCCCGAATAATAGGCCTAGTTTTTCTTATCCTTTAAAATGCCTTCGAACAAGTTAGATTCAAACTGAATGTTTTCATTTATTTCTACTTCTGCCTGTAATAAAATACACTACCTTCTGATTAAGTGGCCTACAAGTATTTCAGTATTACGCCATCTGTGGTAATAGCGAGTTACATAGAAGATACACTCGATCGTACCGAAGTAAAAATATTTATCGTAGTCCATATTTCTTGACAGATAGCGCTCAGTTAATTTTCTGTTAAAATCACGAGAAGCGTTAATATTCTGGACACGGTAACACCCTGAAATGGGACTCGTATATCATTGAAGTTGATTACAGACTGGAAAAGAGAAGTCCATTTTCCAATCGTGAATTTAAACGAGGGTTATTAGCGATGTAAAGCTGGTGCAGTCTCACGCTTTGTTTTTCCAGGAATAAATGCAAAATAGTATTTGGCCGACAGAAGCCAACACTACTCTTTGCCACACGCACATCTTCCCACCGGGCATATGGAGACTTTCACGGCGAATTTAATTAATGGTTTATTTAATAATATTTTATCCTCCTTGTGTAAATGTAATTGCTTAACACTTGATGTTATCATAATCTCTTTAAACATTTTTTCAATATTTTCGCCCCAATTATGTCGTTCATATGCGAGTTTATTTAAAACTACAAAATATTATAAGTATCCGTTGGGAAATCCGCTCAGTGTCCCAAATTTTGAGAATTCAAAACTAATTCTTCCTAATTTTGAATTTAAATTGAAACACAATGTCCCAGCTACGTATTCACAGGGCGAAGGAAATTATTCTGGGTTAATTTCAAGTAGGAATTATAATATTATAGTCTTTATAATAGGGTGTTTTTCGAGGCTAAAAGTGGGATCTTCCGATTGAGTTAACGCCGGGTCCCTTTGCCGGTCGTCCCACCTGTGACCCTCCCCCGGCTAGGGCCAACCGGAAGTAAAAGAGAGAAGTCGGAGGGGGTAGGGGCTGAAAAGGAACAAGAAACTTTTTAGCCCGCTCTTTGGCCCCGTTCGATATAGAAAAGAGGTGAAATAGAATGTAGGCCAACTGGAGAGCGCTGCTTAAGCGCATAATTGGGATTACTTAGCCACACTACTTTATTTATTTAGAGCCGATAACATCTTTCGGTTAAATTTCATATTCTCTCTTTTAATAAGCCCGGAGAAAAAAAAATTGCATTTATAAAATAATTTAATTCGAAGTGCAATTTCGCCAATACTAGATATTGCGTACTAAATAAACCTCGATGGCTTGATAACCCAAACAGATCTATGAAATGTCTACAAGAGAACGGAATTTCATGAAATATTAATAACATTAAATAAATCACCACTTCATGTATCCGTAAATCGGTAATATTGCATACTGGGCTTTATATTTACTACCGAAACATTCAGTGGTTGAATAACATATTAAAAATTAGTAACGGCATAGCATTGGAACAATGTGCGGTTTGAGTTTGGAAACAATTTTGATTTTGTCCATATATTATTAAATACGATTATTTAAATCATTTAAATTTAGTAGTAATAGTCTCCAGTACCAATGGCCTGATTAATTTCCATAATATAGGCATATAAAATATGGCTCTCAATTAACTGAAATAACATATGCATACCCATAGCTTTATAACATATGGAACCAGTGGATTGCGCAATAATCGCTTGCCTATTTATTCTATACGATAGGCTTACAAGAGGTCGTAATACGTCTTCTGGTATGATTAAAAGATATTGGTAATATTTTTGCTCATATATTTTATTATTGTGTTTTCGGTGCAATGAACTTTGAATAAAGACTTAAGCATCCGATCGTACGACTGCTTGTTTGATACCGACGTTACACTGCTGTTTAAGACTCGTGCAATTTTTTACTGTAAAATTGATTCAATAACAGGAAATATTTTCTTTATTGTCAGGGTACATTTCCGCGACCGATGTTCATTTGACCGAGACCGAAATGTATCGTTCTCTTGAATTTGTATTTCGCGAATCTTTTGTAGGTCAATGAATATCTGGAATCGCTTAAATCATAAAGGTTTTTTCGCGCCAAAACATTCCAATTAATATTATATACCTCAGACATGAGTAGATGGCCCCGAAATTCGTTTACGCAGCAATACAAACATATATTGTCCGAACATTATCTCTGCTGTTTGGATGACGTAAAATACAATAAAATAAGAAAAAGTTGCACCTTATTATATATCTATAAATTGCATCCTGAAACTTTATTGGAATTCCTCAATAAAATTCACTCGCCTTGATACTTCGACTACTGAGGTCGGTCTTATTCTATTGTAATTTGTTTTTCCACTTTGAAATTTCCAGCTCGGTAAAATATCGCGCTTCATTTTAAGCTACTTTCTACCGCATAAATCAAACTTTTACGAGAAAATTCTGGGCCGAAAAAATCGCCTTTTCGGACGAATCATATAAAAGAGTTCTTATAATAATTTTTTAGAAATATTTTTTACATATTTTGTACGTAGCAGCGGCGGGAAATGTTTTCTAAATTGACCGACCCAACCGACGTGAGACTGGCGTGAGGGAGGTCAATGTCTCCCTCCTTTGGCGCGCTGCATTTTCAGTTTTCCTTAACTATTAATAATATAAAGGTAAATATAATAAATTATTTTTATTCCGCGTTCTACGCTATCTTAGACCATTTTTCGGCACAAAATATCGAAGGCCATTTTGTCACACATATATTAATTCAGATTTATTATTTACGCTAACATTTCCGCTATCGTCAAGCCGCCGTAGAATTTCGTAAAATTGCAAACATATTGCGAGCCTCGTGAAAAATATATAGCAAATTTTTGAAATCCATTTCGTCGTTTATTTTATGCGAGGAATAGAAAATGTAATTTTTCATCAAATAATACGGGCAAATTTGATGAGCCATGCGGAAATACAAGGGCGCCAGACTGTTGCCAACCTTCATCTCTCGCCGCAATCCTAAAGGACAAAGGTCGAGTGGCGAGTACCGCATAGAATTCAAGCACGTAATTAATACATTGTACGGTGATTGTAGGAAAATTGCCACTTCTATCCGAATTAATTTATATAGAAGAATATTTATCTTGACGACAAACCTGTTTAAACATAATTCATTTCCGGGGGGGAAATTATACATTTATAGAATAAAGTTGAAATATATAGTTGACGCGATCGAAAATTATTATAATAATACGGGGTGTTTGAGAGAAAAACGAATTAGGGGGCCGTTGCTGGCTGGCATGACAACGCGTGGCCGTTGGCGCGCTTTCGGCCCTTAACAGGTACTTCGAGGGACCGTGCATGCTTTTTCGATAGTGCGTTATCGGTATTTCGGTAATAAAGCTAGGAGGAAAAAATATACGTTACGATACATACCGCTTATCGTGGCCGGTCGTATAACTCCTGTGATGGTCAAGGCGACTCTTCGGAATATCCGAACGTCCTGAGCGTTGGATAGAAGTGGAGGGGTGGCGGCGGTGGGGGGGGGGGATGTCATCGGAAATGTCGACTTTAGGGGCTGTGTGGAGTTATCGGGAAGGGGGCGGAGAGGGTGGATGCATGCGTGTGCTTTCGGCAGGCTGGTGTCGGGCTCTCTGTAGGACAGTCGAACTCTCAACTGGAACCTGGTTGGTGGATATATTCGAATTCCCGACGGGGGGCCCCACTACCGCCCCCGGGGGCGGGCGGGGGGGGGCGCCCTGGGGGGCCTGCGCCGTCGGTGCCGCCCCCCACAAGCTCGGCCCCCATCGGCAATCTCCGTACGACCGACCCAAGTCAATACCATCGCGCCTTACCCTCACTAGCACGCACGCCGAACGCCGTTTCCCCACTTCTCTTCTTCCTTTTTTTCTAAGTCGGTCCGCTCGATTTTAATAGGTCACCGGTTATTTTGAAAAATGGTTCCTGACGGCCCCCCCCCCCCTGAAGTGGTGCCCCGACTCGTGGACTCGAGCTACCGGGCTTTTTCTTTTTGCACAATCAACTTTACAGTTATACAATTGATACATGTATATTTTTCACGTGTTTGACTCGATAAAGAATCTCGATGATGGCGCTTTTTGACACGATTTAACTACTTTCCGAGGGCCACTGGCGTTTAAGCCGTCTTAGCGGGGATAATGGATGGGTAAGAGAGGAAAGGGACTGAACGAGTGGATTAGGATGAGGAGAAAGGCGGGAGTGGAACTTCAGGAACCGGGATTTTGCGACTTCGTCGACTGTCGGTATGTTGAGGTCATGGTGGATTGTGCGGTTAGAAACATACCGGGGAGCATTAAGGATGGTGCGAAGGACTTTTGATTGGAATCTCTGGATTCGAGCGATATCGGATGTCTCGGTGGAACCCCATAGCTCTATACCGTATGTCCATGTCGGTTTGAGAATTGCTTTGTATATTGTCAGTTTATTACTTAAAGTCAATTTCGATGTCCGCTTTAATAATGGCCTTAAGAGTCCAAATTTTCTGTTTAAGTCGATTCCTTTGAGTCGGGTATGGGGATTAGCCTTCTACCTAGATGACAACAATATGCAATACACCTGTTTCATATAAAATCCGAATATTACAAGTTCTTAAAAATATATCGGTCACTTCCCAGAATTACATTAAAAAAGTCCCAGCAAAAACTTTGAGTATATCGGTTACTGACATAATAACTCTCGACAAGCCTGCGAAGGAAGGAAAAGATTTAATTTAATAATATATTTGGGGGGGAAACTCGAGCTTAAGTCTGAACACGAATATTTCATTATTACATTAATGTTTCACTTTCGGGACTATAAATATCATTATAAATATAGAATCAGGATATAAAACCGCATTAACCCCTTAACCTACAGCCCTTAGCCCGTGTACGATGATCGGGCCATGTCTTTGTATTTCCCAAATTGATATTACAACACGGAGATATTCATCGTTTAAATTTAATGTAATATCTGTATAACAAGCTGGAAAGAACATGATTGTACACGAAAAACCTTTAAGACGATTGCTTCTAAATACTTTTAGAAAAATGCCGAAATTGATTTATATACAATAAAAGAGTATATGTTTAAATATTTGTGTATAAATACATATAAAAGAGGACCTGAAACAATTTTTCGGAAGCGCCCTATGGCCAGACATGAAATATTTCTCCCTCAATAAACACTCGGTCAGGAAGTAAATATAATTTGGATAAGCATTTATTTTACACGAACTAAGTCATTAATACCAGTATAACAATTTAAATACACTAATAAATCACGGGGAATATTGTGAATTATAACGAGAACCGTCCTTGTTCTAATACTAACCCGCAATACCGATAAGTGTTTCTGGTTTGCCGCACAAGGCGCTGTTTAACTCTTCCCGCCTCTGTTGCATTACGATTTTTTCGTTCCTTTGTCAATTTTTTTTATTTATTTAATGTATTTTGGATGAACATCGTTTCTTTAACACTTCACGGTACTATGTTGAGTGCGATTAAATAAAAATTTTACTCAAATTAGGCCCAATGTACCTTCTGCCGGGACAACGATAACGAAACTGTATTAGTTTAATTAGAAGTCTTTCACGCTTTTATTTTTAAACTTATTTGTATAGTTATATACCTGTTTTGTGGTCTGCGAGGGGTTGGAATACTGTAGGTTCGTGATGTTTCTGTCTCCTCTCGCTGGTTTGGTCTTTTGCTAGACCGGTTTCGGCTACTGCAAACAGTGACCAACACCGCAACTGAAGGCGGCGAGCAGCCGAAACCGGTCTAGCAAAAGACCAAACCAGCGAGAGGAGACGGAAACATCACGAACCTACAGTTATTTGTATAGATTAATAGTGTTAACTAGTTATTAACGGCTGGGGGCCAATTAGGAGAGAACAGATGTGAGCATTAGCTCAAATTTTGATATCGGATCAGATAACAAAACAAGCTGATTGTTACAAACAACAGTGAATTGGGGGGGAAATCAAACCCAATTGGCTGTGCCGGGATCGGGGGAATCAGCTGGCAGTTTTCTCACGTCAGCCGCATGTATTAAACATAGCATTTGGCGTTTGGACGGGTCTGAAAATACTGCCCTTGGATAAGGCGAAGAGAACCTTTCGGAAAAGCAGGATCCCGTCCTTATACGAAAACACACGACTGTATTAATTGCGGCCTAACTGCGACTGAAAGTTATGTCGGAAAATAAATATTTGTTTATTAAATCATTAGCGAAACAATTTTTCCTAACAGATATCTAAGAATTCATAGGAAATTATTTCAAATGGAAACTCGATAGTGATAATCTGCTGGGACAGTTGTTGGCTGTTAGTTGATACAACAATACATAACACATGTACAAATATATGGTATACATTTGTAGATATTCTGCACAACATTGTATCAGAGTTGGTTCTGACAATGTCGAAAAGCTGAAGTCAGTATGACCGTACCTAAAACGCGATATTACACTTATAATAAACTCGAGATGTTTATTAAAAATAATTATAAGACCTATCCTATTTTTGAAATAAACTATACCCCAAAAATCATTATTATCAAACCGTTGTACCAATGTTGTGCAAATGTATTTCAATCAATAGTGTAATAAGTTTTTTTTTTCAATCTGGTTGTGGTCCCAGATTTTACATTATATCCGCTGCCAACTAGCCCGCTTATGCGCTCTCAGGATTTATGGGGTCAGAATTGTTCCAAGTATCCCCTCTGATATTTGGAAAACCACCTAGAATATTCCTACAAAATTAGTTCACTGCAATTTGAATTCCACTGGGGGAACAGAATTATTTAAAATTGAAAAAATTGAATACGTCCAAAACTCATTTATTTTATAGATAAACCTGATACGGATGCGTATGCATTACAGCGGGTCAGACGCGGTTAATGTTATTGAAGAGAATTTGATAATTTTTCATTTGTGTTTATAGAATGGAAGTTTCATGAGTTCATTCGACTGAACTTTATTTATTGCCAAATTCACTGGATCCGTTTCTCGAGAAAGTCTTATATATTGTTCACACTACGTTTGATTTTTTTTCCTGCAAATAAATTCGGTTTTGAAACAAACTCGAAATTCGCCCCGAAAACATCCCCCGGATCTTGGGGGGAGGCTTTATAGAATAATCCCATCGGCTGTGAAAGCGTCGCTGAGAGGGGAAAGAGAAAGCAAATTTAATACTGGGTGGTGGAGAGACGCGAAATCAAATATGAGAGGGGAGTGAGAGCACGAGGAATAAACAGAGCATTCACCGCCGGCTTTGGAATGAGCGGTCCATCTGTAATTTATAGGTCGAAAATTCGCTCTTTCAATACGGTTTTTATTCTTTCAGGACCTCAAAACAAATTCCTTACCGAATCTGAAACAATCATACCTGCATTATGGTCAAATTAATTTGTGGTAATTTTCCGTTTTGTTTTGCTTTTATAATACTTTTTTTTACGCGCTTAAAAAAAGTTACTAAACTTTCTAGTAATTTTTTTTTACGTGCATAATACGTTGAGACGGTTTTGTTAAATAATGTGGAAAATTAAATTTAATTCTAGTTCAATTTTTAAACAACTGAATATCTTTAATAGGCGGCTTATGCGTGAAAGTGTTTAGCTGGAATACAATTAATATATATTTATCTTATGTAGCCGGGTAACGTGAATCAAAAGATATAGCTAAATAAGTGCTCCCGACCAGATAAAACCTCCCCCCTCGGCTAAAAATCGGGGGTGGACCCTGCGGACAATTAATTAAGGGTTCACGTGGCTCCCATTAACCTTCCCCTCTGAAATCCCTGGAAGTGCCCCAATCCCGTCCATAAAGGGGCATTACGCAGCTAAGTTGAAGCTCACCTGGGGGGAGAGAGCGGACCGCCCCATCGAAATTTTCTTCTTTTCCCATTTACTCCTGGCTGTTTTTTGAATATTCATTTGTATCCACTAATCGTATCTTTTATTAAATTAATAGAGAATTATTGTATATTTAATATTAAACGGATCGGTGCGCTCATATTGAGTTTTAAGGCTCTTCAACCGGAAAGTCAGAATTCAATTCAAACTCCAGTCTTACACGACGACGAACACGTTTCAGATTCAAATTCGGCAATGAAAGGATGTTTCATCGGTCGTCGATAAATGTCACAGCCTCAGTACATTACTGACAATACTGACATGAAGGAAAATGTTAAAATACTTAAGGTAAATAGAGTATGACCAAATAGTCGAGTTGAGAGAGAACAAGATAGGATTTTTACGTGGGACATTTTCTATTTAAAAACCTTGACTATGTGCACCTCATTGTATTTCATAACAAGGAAAACAATGTGGAAATGTCGTGCTCTATCTTTACCGTACGGGATATCGTGAGTCATGTGAGCGTAGAAACTACAGTGACAGTTTTGAGATGGCATAAGTGCTTAACCTAATTTCGCCTAAACACGAAGTATGAAACTTTTTTTTTTGATTCAGCACAAACAAAAATGATCCACTCTTCGAGGCTGGGGTTCGACAGATTTCCGACGGGCGCGAATGAATAAGGGCTGGAGGCGACGATGTCGCCCGTACATCATTATTCAAGAAGGAATACTTAAGTCGAGTGATGTATGTTTGATAGAGAGGAGGTTGGCGAGAGACCGTCCCGGAAGATGAAATGGCATATGGGAGCATTTTAACGAGACCCCGAGCCCCACCCCGCTAGGAAACGAAAGCAGTTTTCCAACACTCCATTAGTATAAAGGGGGCCTTGGAGGGGCGGCTCCCGGGATTATTCTCGAAATATTTGTCCGGCGACCCGGCGCTCAAATATTAAATATTTCCTCGGGGCAAATATTAAAACGGAACTCCCTTCGCTTTAGTGCGTATTAGTTTCTGGAAAAATATACCCCTACGACGCGTCACTATGTTGAATGTCCCGAGGAATAAGTCATCTCGCCACCATTTCGCCCCTTCATTAATCAGTATTAAAATATACGTCATATGTTTAAAGAGGAGTAAGAAAGAACAGAAATATATTTAAAGTAAAAAATCTAAAATATATTTATTATAGCATAAAAATTCATTCTTATCTCCATAATGTTTGTTGATATGTGTTTTCGATTAACGTAGAACGTATAAGGAAATTATGGCCGTTGAACGTTACACGGGGGGGCGGGGGACGGCCAATATTTATTCAGGCCCTAATACGGCGCCCGGGATCGGCAAGCCGGCAATGCATTCCCGTATTGTGTTTAGTATGGGGAAACGCCTTTTGAGCGCACCTCACATCAGGCTGTTATTTAAAACGGGGTTATTTTCAAATCATAGTCACAACTGGTGCTGTTGTAGTTAGGGGCAGGGAATTCTGTTTATAACTGTGCATTTAGTTCAGTCGTATTTACCTGTGTGTTTACGGTGGGGGAGGGGTTGGGGCGACGGGCGATGACAAAATACGTTTAATTGTTTATAAACATTAAAGCCGCGACAGCAGAGTAAATGAAAGTTAATGTGTTTATCTGACGTTAAAGCACGTCTGATAAAATATTGTTAATAAATATTTACCGGCAATTGTAGAGTAGTCCATGGACTACCACAATGAAAACGCAAAGGGTCTAAATTAAGTTCAGTATGCTATAGCCACCTTCGGTTAATGTTACAGCTGGGTAAATTATATAATATGTTTGGGGGATTTATTGACCTGATTTCGTGTTATCGTCAACATACGTTACGTCTATCTATGACAGACTGCCAGCGTCGAGTTGAATATTTTTTGTTGCGTTGACAGAGACGAGACCGCATCTATCGACTACTCCATTAGCAGGGTTTTGCGGTGTGGAGGACGGCCCTGTGAATTATTTCCGGGAATATTCGCCCCGGAATAAATATTTCCCCCGAGCAAATATTAAACGGGTAGTTTAATGCGGGTATGTCCGGACGGAAGCCAAAGTATTCTACTCCTCGGCGGGAATGTAAATGTTATTGATTCGCCGCCGACGCCGAGGGCACACACTGGAGAGGGCCCCGGGGCTTTGAGGTCTTTTTCATGAATATTTAGTATATTTTTTCGGGCGTCCGCCGCGGCCGAGGCCGCCGGGGCGTTCGTATTATTGGGGCTAATCGAATATCAATATTTGGCGTCGGCCCTGCGGGAGTCGTAGGCCCAGAGAGCCGAACGTGTAACGACCGTTCTGAATTAAGTCCCGATAAATTATAAGCCTGTTGGATAGCCCAACGCGTATCCGGGAAATGTTTATTTGGGGGAGGAATCGGGAATAATAGGAATGAACATCGGTCCCTCAATAAATCACGGTAAAAACTTTATCCGGCCAATGTTTTTTGGTTCTCATGTCTTGATCCCCACATTCATTCATTTGGAGTCTTGTGGTCTTTTCTCTCCATATTTGATATTAGCGATATTAAGCATTCATCCGAAATTTTCAGATCTTAATAAATTTCATATTTACAATAGAGTTTTTCATTATATCAATGCTGCAGTTTTGTGACCTTATTATTTCCTAGTTTATCTAAAGAACGACCAAATATTTGCCCGGGATCAACCGTGCATAATTTCCAACAACAATTCGAACTTTGACAGGTTCTTTTTCTGTTATTTTTGTTTCAGTTCGTATTATTTGTTTGAAGGGTCCGAGAGAGTTTGGAGTCATTTCTCTAATGACCGCGAATTCCGCATAGTCCAGGAACGCTGACTGCCAAAAGAGGAACACTTGGAATAATAAGTGCGTCGAGCGGTGAGAGCCGGAAAATTGTAACAGTTACGGCGCCGTAGTACGGTTAACCCGCACAACATCCGTGTATCGCTTTTAGTATTCCCGGACGATTTTAAACTGCTGTTTGAATTGTTTTAATTATCGCAAACTTAATGAAATATATATCCAAAAAAAAATGCCGGTTTCAATGATGCAGAGATTTACGGCTTCATTTGTGAAGGAAATAGCGGGAAAAATATGCGTATTAATGTGTGTTACATATTCCTGATAATGTGTTGATGTTTTACCATTCATTGGACGTTCATATAAGGGCATATATCCAATGTCAACCGCGAGTTCACAGTTAACTAACCGGCCTCTATTTTGGTAATGTAATGGGCGCCGTCTGGTCGGAAGATTGACGAGGGCGAAACGAGTAACGGAGAATTATAGAGTGATAGTAGGTGAGAATCGGAGCCATAAAGGGAGGGAGGAGCGAGAGAGAGAGAGGAGGGGAGAGAGAGGAGGGATAGGAGGGAGTGGCCGGCCGGCTCTCATGCATATACACCAGGGCCCACGCATTACACTATTCCCATCCCGCTTCAGACCTGTTGGCTACTCCCCTTCGACTCGGACATAAAACTAAGCCCGTTCCGAGGAGGCGATTCCGTTTTTAAAACGGGTTTCTCGGTTAACATCGAATACAACCTTCAGTAACGGGACCTGAATTTGGTCAGAAAAATTTTATTCCATTATTATATCTCGTTCATCCTCTTGTAAAAAAATCACGAATAACTATAATCCAACCATTATTTATTTGAGTATTTCGATATACAGAACACTAGAACACGAAAATATATAATTCGGATCCGGTTTAAACAAATAATACGGCGAGAATCAAACAGGACAAAATTCGTACAATAACGTCCTAATAGACAATTTTGCATTTTATTTTTCAATTGTTTATTTGAATTGTTGGGTAAATTTAAAAAAATCAAGAAGGCGTAAATTTGGAATTTCGGAAATGTAATACGCGTAACAACCCATATTGATATTAAAGTTTCAATACAACTTGGTTGAGTACAAAATCAACAATGCTTCTACCTCAATGATACTCCCGGCTGCACATAGCCTCTCGGGCGAAAAACTGAAAAAGTAGGAAATCTTATATTGATTAGATGTGAAATCGAATATCTGGCAAGGCAAAACGTCAGAAATAATGTAAAAAATCACAAAAAATACCAGAAACGCGGATGGTGTTTTTGATAATTCCATTAGCCCCTCTTCAGAACAGTGCAGCTGTTTTCAACTGAAGACTGAATTTCCTCGCCTGGAACGAAAGGAAGGAGTTTAAAATTGTATCCTTTCCAGGGTGGGAGTAGGGAGGCCATCGTTTTTCAGCCAAATTAACCAGCGCGAACCTAACAGTTTACTTACTTCGGCGAACGGCAGTAACTCGCAACATTTTAACTCGCCCTAAGCAAGACCCGAATTCTTTCCGAGGAATTCTTTACGGGGGTTATATTTTTTTTTCAGGACTCAGGATATTTGTCTTGCCGAAATTTTCCGATCGTGGGTAGCGATTAATCGGCCGTCGAGGGGGACGGCCCTTCGGCAAAGAATGTTTTCTTGATAAGGAGAAAGGGCGATAGTATGGAATGCATTTTTCAAAAAAAAAAACTTCCTCTAAAAAGAAAGGAATGTTTATTGTGTCGTTCATCAATGCCACGACAAACGCAGATTATCAAAGCGTCTGAAAAGTAATTTTCCAAGACGTCATTAATTTTCTCTAATATTTCTGTTGGCCTTCCTATGTTAGATTCGTTGGGCCGTTGACATTCTATATTATAAGTATTACTGGGTTGTGCGGGTGAGAGGAAAAACGTATTTGCACGTATATGCATGGAAGATTAACTCTTGACGAGCACGACATTTCTATTAAGGAATATCTGTGTCGAGCTAAATATTTTAATCGGTGCAAGTGCACCCAACGAGCCTTAGTTACGTACATTTCCGCACCACACTCGAGGGGCGCTAGTTTCGCAAAAATCGTTTGTTGAGTGCGCTCGCACCGATAAAATAGCACCCTCCGAGGGTGGTGCGGAAATACACTTAACTGAAGTTCGTTCGGTCCATCCAAAATGCCAAAGTGACACCGCTACTGAAGACGGCGAGCAGCCGAAATCGGTCTAGCAAAAAGACCGAACCAGTGAGAGGAAAGTGAAAAGCACGAAATCTACGGTATTTATGTTCTACGGTGTAGAATGAACATTCTTTTCCATATTTCCGTCAATTCCGTTGCGTAAACACAAAGGTAATTTTGATGTTTAAAGTCAATCTTTCGTTGCATTCTAATTATTTTAACCTTTGTGGACATATAGCATTATGATACTGAACATAGTGGCAGGATACTGGGCCAAGGACTTGACGTGAGCAACCGAGCGAGCGGCACAAAAGAATATGTTTCATCGCTGGCGGGATACCTCATCGGCAATACCATAAATATTAAAGCCCCATACGCGCCGGGCTTGCGGCCCTCCCAAGCAGCGGTGGAGTAGCACTAAATTTTCGGGCGGAAAGGTTTTTAGCTGCCGGCCGGAATGGTCTATTACACGAAGTGGCTCTTCACTCTCTCTCCCTCCCTCCCTCCCTCCCTCTCTCTCTCTCTCTCTCTCTATCTCTCTCCCCGTTGCCGGCGTCGATGTAATCTCCTTTCAAAGCCTCCGAGCCCGGGCCCGGCCAACTGGGTACAGAAATGGCCATACTCGGGGCCGTTCGATATTGTCGCGAAAACGTACGCGAGAACTGACAAACTTTTCAGTTTAAATCGGGACGGATATTCGGTAAAATCTTAAGAACGTGTCGTGTAACGGAGGATCTACGTAGAATCGTCGAAATGGTTATACTTTCAAATTTCCTAATGTCGCCACGACATTTTTTAATGTAACCCATACATAAATCATCCCTTTTCTAAGAATATTTTTAATTAATGAACGAATCGCAATATGAACAAACCTTCTAGTTTGGTCGTCGCACTTCAGAATATTCACAATGCGATTCTCTATCCCATCACGCTTGCCGTTAGCTAACTGATGATTTTAGAAAAAATGACCCCCCCCGAGGAATTGAAAAAATTTGATATTGACAAAGCGCTTGTTAATTAAAGGTTCAGGATTACAACTAGGCTCTTCGAAAATATTGTAAAGCCTGGATGAGAGCATTCAGAATTTAAGTACGAAGACGAAACCGGTCGCAGTTTGACAACAATAAATTAGCTTTCGAATTCCCGAAAGTCGTTCGTTCGAGCGTCCTCCCTTTTTTTTTGTTCCCTTCCTTGTTCCCTTGTGCGGATTAAAACATTCGTGAGGAAAACAAAGGCCGGTCTCTCTAAAAATCGACAGGCGTCCAAGCCTGGGGCTTATAAAGGGATGGTTGAAGGGCGGGTTGGAAAAAACTCATTTGTTATTTCTGTTTAGGGACAGTGGCCCGATTCCGCGGCGGTGATATACCGTTATTGAACGCCGTTGACGTTGGCCGTCCCGGGGCTGAAAAAAAAGCATCGCGTCCGCACGTCCAGTATTTCAACATTATGCCGTCCGCCCGTCAAGTTCGAGTGGGCTGTACGTCAACACAGCGTCCAGGATGGCCTCTGTTTCTCTTCCTTCGCCTTAATTCATTACGTGTCGATACAGAAGGACAGGGGTTGGGTCGCCCAATTCAGATTTAAACGGCCGAATAAACGGATAACCCGAAATTATTATTTGTCCCCGATATAATATTGGGACTGAAATTTCAGCGCTCGCCCATTAAATTCGAGGTGCGGAAAAATCCCACCGGCAAATGGGGCGTAACGTACATCACGTTCGGTGAATGAAACCGGTACTGCATTTTCTCGAGAGCGTTTCCCCGCCTAGTGACTTCCATCCTATTTTCTCGTCTCGCGAAGACTCGTCTCAAGAAGAAGTCGGTCCGTTCTTCCGTTTCCCACTTTGTATTTTTCTTGGCTGAGAGCGGACGATTTTCGATCGGGGCGCCTCTCCACATCGAGATATTTTCAAAAGACCGAAAGGAATAGGATTTAAAATATACCTTACATAATTATAGGGAATACCGCTGTTAATGAATTATGCTGGTCAATGGTGTCTCGGAATTCGCTCGTTATTAACTGGAATTAAAAATATCAAAAATTGAAATATACCAGATGTTCGTAGACGTGTAGACGTGTGATGCAGCTCGGTGAACGGAGTAAAGTCGTAAACGCTTTGGACCCAGATTTAGATTCGCAGGTAATTATTGAATAGTGAGTCGCTAATATGTTCTAATTCAAGTGAGAATGAAACCGGTCCAGTTTCAGAATTTCATTCTTCATCCGGCAGTGTGTTGGTTGTCCCTAGGCGGCGGCGTGTTTTGGCCGACTCCCGGCTTTGACAAATTGCACGGTAGCCGAAAAAATAAACGAGCGCGTAAAACCGGCGGCATAAAAAGCACCGCGAGCTGTCGTGCAGGTGCCGAGATAGCCGGAATAACGCGTTACAACAAGCGCTTGTTGTGAGGGGTTGTTGGGGGCGAGAGAGAGAGACCGGTAATATTGCTGCCACGTTCGATCGGCTCAATTTATCGCTCCGTAGAAAATAGTTCGGTCGGAACACCGCGGCCCGAACACTATAAAACGGGACAAACACTATAACAGGCTGCGGGTTGTTCTGAACTAGCGACGGCGTATCCCGGCTAGATCTGTACGCATGAAGAACTGTAACGTGGCCGACATAATTTTCAATTCAAGTCATATGGAAGAACTCCAAATGAAATATATCGCAAGCATTTGTAATATCGTGCAAGCCTTGTTCCGAAAAAACTAAGGTGACACAGTTTGTTTAAATTTTCTGTCGAAGCATTTTAATGAACCTCACGGTGAAGTTCTCCTGAAACCTAATCTCATTTCGTATTTGACCGTTTACTTTGTCCACGTTGACCATGCTTTTCCTAGTTTTATACGCGTTATAATGTTGTAGAGTATCATCATCACGCGAAGGATATGGAAATGAGTACATCTGTCAATAACTTCGTATTGAAGAGGTGTACACAATGGGCAGATAGACTAAATATTGTATCCCTATTCAATAACCCAAATAGAAGCGATTTAAAAACGAAGAAAATTTTAAGTTACGACCGATATTTATCTTCTTTGAGTCTTGACGCCATTGAAATCAGGCGAGAAATAAAAACACCGCTCGGCATCGATTGTGTTATTCGGCGGTATTTTGGGGCGGCGGCTTTCGGCCGAATTTCGGTTTTTTGGCCGACCGTTTGCGGTCGGTTTTCTGTGCGCGCAAATCCCGCGAGCGAAACCGCAACCGTGCAAAACGCCGTTGTTGAGCTGCAGCGCCTTTTGGGGCGCGATAGGGGGTGAGGGGGGGTGGACGGGGGAAATACCCTTTGAAATTTGGATGAGCGTTTTTCCGTACCCTCTCCCCCCCCCGCACCCTTCACGGCTCCGCTACCCCTACCTTAGGAACATCAAAGACCAGTTTCAATAATTTATAGCGTCCAAGGTAGCTCTTTCCCCGTTTCCGCTGTCGGCGGCTGGGGAAGGGGGAGGAAACTCGGGCGTAGGGACTCGACGTTATTTTTCCGTTACATCACTCGGATTCATACCTATTTACTGAGAAGATATTTTTTACTTTTCTCCAAAATAAAACCTTTGGCAGTCGTCTTCAGATCCGCGGTTTCCAAATTTGCGAATAGACAGGGAATTTAGCCGTGGACGCATCGCGTGGCCTCAAAATTTAAATTTAAACTACTGCCTTAAAGAAAACGGACAAATATATATTTAAAAAGTAGATGTTTAGGTATAGTACATTGTTCCGATAATATGTTTAACGGTTAAAAACAATAAACGTAAGTATTAGTTGATGTACGAAACTAGGCCATAAAAGCGACACCGGTGACTCGGAGTCCTGATAGCACAGTGACTTAGAAAGATCCCCCGCACCATTACTGTATATATCTGCACTCTGCACGTCACAAAGTTCATCAGCGGCCTTCCCCTCTCCCTCTCACCCCTCGAAAGGCCATTAAACTGCCATTCTCTTTACAATATTACACCCCCGACCCCCGGACAAAGTTGACCGTCCGGCGACCTGACGTCGTCCTAACCGACTTACGGTTTATCGATCAACCCCTCCACTACCGCCCGCCCCCCGTTCATCCCACTTCGCCATCGCTATCTATAGCCGGCAGTCTTGGTTCGTCGTTGGTTCGTGGGAGTGGGGCGAGGACTAAATTGTTGGACGTCCTTTATCGGGCTATGGAACAAGGGGCCAGAATGCGGGCTCCTCCCGGGAGGCGGGTTGTTCCTTCTTCAGCTTTTCCCCGTCCCCGGTAGTAAATTACAACTCGGCGTTATCGTCGCCGACAGTGATGCCTGACGTTTATTTGAACCCGGATAACTGGTCTGAAAGCGCGGTATAGGAAGAGTCAAACGGCCGTAGCTGCCCAATCAGGAACTACGAACCCGCTTCTATGAATACTAATTCTATCATGCATTTCATTCATTTGTAGTGTTTTTTAAAATCTTCAAAAGTGAATAACGACCAAAGTTTTCAAAAGTAGGGAGAAAAATCAGTCTCCAAAGTTATGTAAATTCTCACAACAATAGGATTCGGTCTAGGTAATTATATTAAGAGTATAGCTTAGGAAACAGACCACAGTTAATATAATTGATACATAAATAGTTCTTTCAACCCGTGAACTCTAGGCCTTCGATTCGGAATCAAAATGTCGCCCGTCGGCAACGGGGAGTGAAAAATTCGGCAACATTTAGGAAAGGGATTTATATTTAAACGACTGGAACTCAGGTGGGGATAACGCAGCCGGCCAAAACTGTCGTCCATTAAATATTCGGGACCAGAAACATTTCTGCGCGCCAATATCAACCCCCCGCGCCCGCCCCCGCCCTTCCGAACAACCCGAACTCGGCTCTGAATAAACGATGGCGTTCGGGCGAGAGAAACGTTGGGGGGGGGGCGTGGTAAGGGGGTCTATCGTAATTTCTAACCCCCTCCCACCGTGTCTAAGGGACAATCCACATCCCACCCCACGGGATATAAGAGAGGCCTGAATAATTTAGGAGCGAATAACTTTCTTTGTTATCGCTTATATAGAGTGGGGGGGGGGGAAGGAGCGAGTCGCGGAGTTTAACTTTTATTAAAGTCCGAAAGAGGAAAATCCCGAGTGAGAGAAAGAGAGTGGGAGAGCGGGAATAGATCCCAGCGCCAATAAAAGAATATCGGTTTTCGGAGCCAGACTTTTAACTGTCTCGTGTCGGGACAGAGCGAAGTAATTTAACTATTATTTTCCCTTTTATTCGAAATCTCGACTACACCTTGATGGAGCAAGTTGCGGTATATGGCAACATTTTTAGATCATCTATTTTTCTCTATCACACAAAAGGAATTAACATTTTTCCATTCTTATTCAGCCCACGATATAATACAAAGAATCTGATTTAACTAAAATAAAATGGGTCTGCTGGCGTAAATTTAAGTTGATTGCAGTTCACACATTGAATTGTGAAATCGGCCAAATATTCATGGAACTTCTGGCAAAAAAATTAGAGTGTCATCGAATTTCTATTCACCGATGGGTTTTCAGGTATTTTGGAACAAAATACTTCACTCATGTCTATCCTGCCGCTTTTATACAGGTGTTTATGTCCCCTCGCGATTTTTCGTCCTTAAATTGCGGAATTTAACTACCTCAATCTACTAGCATTATCTACCGTAGTATACACCGGTCCGGTATAAAAATTCCTTTACCCCCCACCCGGCCACTAAAAATGAAAAAGGCGTTGAATAAGGGCCGTCGGAAAAACATCAGGACTGACGTTAACGCCGATTGGGGCGTTAAAGGGCACCCCATCTAGAAGCGCATAAACTGGCACTCAATAATCTCCCTACCGACAAACATATTCCGGGGAGAGGGTGGGGGTTCGCTGATTTATTGTCGTGAAATATGATTAAATCTGTGGCTAGGTGGGCCCAAGTAAGCTGCAATTGACGTGAAACAAATGGAGGGCGGAACCGTGCATCCCTCACTGTCCGCCAGCCCTCAATGCCGCTATGCGATTTCAGTTTGACCGTTAAATATCAACACTGGCCTACAATGAAACCCCCGGCGTGCATCTATATACTATAATATAGATACATACCTAAGGAATTTAACATATAAACAATCACCAATTCAAATTATTAAGTCTTAAAACCATGTCATGCCGCCATAGCGATTAACAATTCCCTAAATTTTACACCCAATAATATACTGCATCATTATATATATATATATATATATATATATATATATATATACATTGATATGTATTCAGATACAATCATAAGATTACGAGAAGTGAACAAATATTAAAATGGCTTGGGGATACTAAAAGCCATACACAGCTGTTATACGGGTTAGCCGCCTTAGGCGCCGTATTACACTTGGAATAATTTTCCGGCTCCCACATTTGTCATTAAGTGTTGACCTTTCGGCAGTGAGTTTTCCTCGTGTATCTGGGGGCGGGTTATTGGAAAAATAAAGGGTGGTTGATTGTTGTTTAAATTACATATATTTAACGATGATTGTTGCAAAAACCGCCCGTTAACAATGAGGTTTCAATTAATTGTGTGTCAAGGATTTATAGATGGTTTAGGCGTATTCCGAGGTCAATAAAAATACTGAATCAAATTCAGATTTAGTTTAAACACTGTAGTTGTTCAAACCTTTTTCGATTCAACGAACCTCGTGGATGAATCATAATTGGCCATGTCCCGCCGAATTTCGGAATGTTTCCGGCGGCCCAAATCGGCCGTCGGAAAATCGGCCGCCGAATCGGAATTCGGACGTTAATTAACGGGGCGCAATTATCCAATAAATAGGCGGCGGTAATTGGCAATTAATCGAGTAGGGCGGGCCCCCCCCCCCCGGGGCCGGCACCGGGGCCCCCGCCAAAATTGATGCAGATTGATTCTACCGTTTCGGCGGCCCGCCAACCCTTTTTGATTCGGTTAACGGACGATTCGGTGAACGAACTCATGGATGGGGGGGGGGGCGCTCGTCGAAAACTCAAAGCAGGAATCGAAGCGCAATCGAACCATTCTGTCGCACAACTTGGGCTTCATTAACATGTGTCAGAAATTTTGAGCGGTAAGACCGCGTGATGGTGTGGAAAGCGAATCCAGCTGTTCTATATACGGAACCCCGAGTTGATCCCGATGATGGAACAGGTATGAGTTCCCGAAACGTCGGAAGCGGACAACACGCGAGAAGGTCCCAGAAGGAAAGGGCGAATGTCCTTCCAATAATGTTTATACGAAACATTAAACTTTCGAACATTAAAAACGAAACATAATATATTACAAAATGTCTATATTGTAGGGTTACATGATGCCTCTTCGGTTGAATAATATACAGTCGTTCATTTGAAATGAAACATCACGAATGATAAATATTTGAGGGTATTTAACGCGAATAAGGGAGCCTTCAATTATTCGCAAATTCTCATTCAGTAAGGAATTACTGCTGTTAAATGTACACAAGCTTCCTTTTCCGCTTCAGCCGTGCCTCAGTTAGAGCGCCAATTGGTTCGAAGGGCCTGTTCAATAAAAGGAAATCCCACAGCTCTCTCGTCGGCGCGTCTTAAGACGTTAGTCACCTCCGTCAAATACGGCCTTAAACATCTAGTTGTTTCTCGAGGGGCGAATCGCGCTCGAGCTCACATATCGCCGGTCTTTGAGCCCCCTGCCTTTAACGGTATCGAATTAAACTCCTATCTCCGCCTTTAACTCGCAATTTCCCTAATTAACCCTACGGATTGGCTCCCCTCCCTTCCCGAGCGTAGAATCATTTGTACCGTGTACGATCAATGGAAGAATGCGACCGGCGGTTTAACGTCTCGAGACGATTGGGGCCCCTGCCTTACGAGCTTCCCCAATTCATCATACTGCCTCATAACGTCTCTGTAGCTAGCTGGTTTAGCTTAGTGCTGGCGTCGCCAATACGCTATTCAGTCCCTACTATACACTGGCGACCGACATTTGATTTAGGACCAAACAGAGATATCCCAGCATACAATACTAAATGTAAAGGTTATTGTTCAAAAATAAATTAAATCAGTACCTAAATTAGACAGTAAACGCCTGATGAATTGTACTGTTCAAACTGTACTAATTCAGGCTCACGTTAGAAACCCCTACTTCTTTGTTTCCTGAGCGAAAGATTTCATATTCAATAATGGAACAAAACCATACTATTTTTAGGTACAAATTTCGGTATAGAACGGTATTCATAGTGTGTACCAAAAATACTAAATGATTATGTCGCTAACGCAGGTTGGTATCGGCGCTGATTTCGGACCGAACAATTGAACAAATTCTATTGCGTTATTCAATATTTCTGTATATGTCGGTTGAAAAATCATAGGAGGGATTATGACATTTGTAGCGAGAGGCCGCTGGGACGAACAAATGCGGGTATCGATTGTAAGCCGGGGGTACCGGGGAAGCCCTCTCGGGCGGCGTCGCGCTTTTAAAAACAGTATATTAAAATGCGACCACGCCTTCTGCAAACAAAACAGAACCAACAAAATGAATATTGCAGGAGCTCGTTCGTAGAAACTGGGTGAATTTTGTTTTTTTTTATGTTGCCAGGGGGCCGGGAAGTTCGGCGTTAATGTTACAATTTTTTGTTTCATAATACCCGGCGGCGAACTCGCCGGCGATTTCCCGTACCTTTTCGGCGCGATGTAATAACACTTGGGACGGTTGGGGAAAACGATCGGAACGGAATGAATAAAAAAAAGGATCGACGATCCTGGCATTCTTAGGGCCATCATTCACCAATTCAGATTTTAATTTATCCGAATCCACAAAAGGATATGATTTAACCCTTCCTCAAAATATTTTTTTTGTGCGTGTGTGTATGTCCGAGATATCAGTGGATATCGCGTCCCGAAGTGGGCGGACGGCCGTCCGATTCAGAACATTTATAATGCCGAAAAACAGAGAAAGAAGAGAATAACAACGCTCGGTTACAACTAAAAAAAAAAACGAGTGGGGGAGAGAACGAAAGAAGAAATGGGCTTCATTAATCATAAAACGTCCGGAAATTTATCAATAACCCCCGGGGAATTACCAACAATCGGGAGGGCCAATTGGATAGGCAGCGGTTATAAATTGCTGACCTCGTGGGCAACGGCTCGAGGCCGAAAAATATTGCGGGCCCCGGCCTCAATGGCATCAGAAATAGAATCCCGCGCCTGAACCTTTACAGGGGCGTCCCCCTGCACACTTTCCGACCCTTCGAGGACAAGAATATTTCCTTACGCGCTCCACGAAGAGAGAGAAAAAAAAACTTTATCTCCCGCGTATATACGCGTCCCTGCCCTTAACTCATGCCGGCGGTAGTACGTCGGAATCTGGGTTGGGGGCTTATCTCCGGCGGTACTTACGAACGTTAGAACCCCTATTCGGTATTCGACGCGTTCCGTATCGAGATGCGTTCCTCGGTCTTCGGAAACAGGTCGCGATGAAATTTTTTTCAAAATAGTGTTCGTCAGATCGTAAATTGGGCCTATTGAGCCTATTAAACTGACGTCGAAATTCGTCTCGGCCAATAAATTCCATGCCACACTGAAACCGAACTGTGGGGTTCCATCATCACTCGTATCCGGAAATTCCAATCCGAACCATCCTTAATGCTCCCTGTTTCATTCCCGCCTCACGCCTCATCCTCTGTTATCCATTATAAAAACGAGGGCTTAAACGCCACTGCCCTAGAGACTTTCATGTCAAAAGTGTCATAATTTGCCGTCTTCTATCGAGAGAAACAAGGGACAGAAAAAAAATTAGCTTTCCACAAATTGTACTATTAACTGTCGTTTGTTGATTGTACAATAAATTTAAAAATATATCAGAAATGTTAGATTTAAGGGGAGGCAAACCGTTCATCGTTGTACTTCGTGTGTTTAAAAAGCAGAAAAATAAATTCTGTGATTTTGATTATGGGTCCGGGAGGGTTTATAATGTCATCAATCTTGAATATCGCTCAGGGGCCGAACAACTCGAATGTCTTGTAACTTGGCAGCGCATCCCTTCGTCTGGAGACGGGCCCGATTAAATTGAACGTAAAACATTAATTTTCGTACGTCCGAAATCGCGCCGGCCTAACAACAATACATAACCTCTCGGTCATGAGCGTTAACCGTTTACGCTCAGCCCCCTCACGGAGAACAGTTGTTCTCCGCCGCCCTCGGTATAAACCTTCCGTTTACGATAGGGGTTATTAAACCGGGCGCCATAAAAATAATCATAATTCGCCAGGCATCCTCGGAACAATACATTCTCGACGAGGGCGGGAGAGTTTCATAAAACTAAAATTTACTGCCGTTTCCTCGTGCAGCAAGGAAAACCGGCGAGAGTGGATGTGCTCGACGGCGGGGCACACCGACAAGCCCGTAAACCGCTCCATTTCACAAGAATTTACTTTTATTACAACCACTATCTTGGAAAGATTTGAAAAGCGGTACGCTTTAATTAGTAAACGAGGCACGAATGACTCCGTAATTCATAGTTCGAGATCTAGACACACATCGAAACTATTCATTGAGTACAAATTAATAATTTACACATGTATTTTGAAACCGAATCCACCAAACCGGTCTACAAAATACAATCAATAATTCTTGTCCGAAAATTGTTAACCCCCCACCTTTATGTATCTAACCGCAATCAATTTCCACGAAATGGCGGCTTATTGATATAAATCATCCAGTTCCAGAATATCCAGTAAACCTTCTTTTAATTCAACATATATCTTACTGAAAATCTCCTATAAGAGGGAACGGCCATTCCTAGTAAGGAGAGGAGAATAATCAATAGATGGAGAGTCCATGAAAAGTACTCTCGGGTCACTGATCATAATTAATGAATTGTAGTCGTGGCTTGTAATAAAAAGAATTTTGCATAATGTATTTGCAGCCAGTTCTTCAGTGTTTAGTGCACAAGGGATAACACGGTATCCGCTAGTTTTGAAAACTCGTTTTTGTTGAACGTAAAGTTTTATTCGGTCAGCCCGGTTCGAAATCGTTTGTCATTATTTTTCGACCGCTCCCAAATAATAATCCAATTGCAGGGCGTTCGTAAATTAGCGCTCAATTATTATAAAAGGTAAAAGCCCGGGCGAGTTAAAATGAACTCGGACGGCCCTGTGTTTTATATTTGCCCCCGACCCTCTTCTGCACGCCCCATCCATCCCCCGGCAACCCTCCGGGATTGTAACGAGTGGGGACTTCAAATTTGCATATTTAAAGTTTACTGTGGCGCGAAACGTTTAACACTCGCCCCCCCGCCCCACCGACCCATAGGGTTTAATGAGGCGTTAAAACATTGTTCGAAATTTCAAGCCCCGGTTTCGGCCGGCGAAGGGGGTGGGCGTTGGGAGGGGAGCGACCCAGTAAAACGGGCATAATTTTGAAGCGCTTCCCGGTCTGTTTTTGAAGCCGATGACCGTTACAGGTTTTACGATTTTTCCGAAACGGGCAACGCTAAACGGGTTCGATTGGGAACGCGGATCGATAGCAGAAAGCTCGTTGCGTAACTGAGGTGCCTCTAATTTTTATTTTAAGGGAAATTCAATCCGCTCAAACATTCAAAATGTTTTATTTTATTGTTAAATCTAGATGAAAAAAAAATTCTTACCAGAATTATATTCTTGGATCTGAGGTCAAAACATACCCGGACTCCTGTTTTGGAATAAATGTCACTAAAATAAATATTCGTAGCGACAATAGATATTACTAGTTTAACATACCTGTTTTGTGGTCTGCGAGAGGTTGGAATACCATAGGTTTTTCTTGTGTTTCTGTCTCCTCTTGCCGGTTTGCTCTTTTGCTAGACCGGTTTCGGCTGCTCGCCATCTTCAGTAGCGGTGTTAGTCACTGTTGGCACTTCGGAAGTTTTTCGGGCATCCTCACTGCACCTTTACTTTCACTTGTACTTTCACAGTGAGTAACACCGCTACTGAAGATGGCGAGCAGCCGAAACCGGTCCAGCAAAAGACCAAACCAGCGAGAGGAGGCAGTAACACCACAAACCTACGGAATTGATATTACGGTCTACAGTAACAAGACTGAAGAGTATAAGGAGTTTTATTAACCGGGGATTCATCTTATTATAATTCAATTGACCGATCGATTAAATGTACGGGGATTTTCGTTTTAATTTTCCCCGAGCGATTTTATCGTCTGATTTTACGGGCTTCGATTTAATACGTACCCCGGAGTGGGGCGGTGGAGTATTAAAATCGTAAAGTGAAATACGCACTCGGCCTGCCAGGAGTGAACCCACCGCCCCTTCCCTTCGTGTTGCGGTTGGGGGTGGAAGGGTGGTCGTGTTGAGATAAGGAAATTCGCCGTAGAGGATGTAACCGCGGGGTCGGTTCCAAGGGCATTAAGTCCTAGATTAGGGCCCCGGATAAAGTTCAGTTAGCACGCGAGCTTTGCTTGCCTGGAAAAGAGGCAACCTCTCTCCCTCCCTCCCTATCCTCTCTCCCTCTCACTCTCTCTCTCTCACTCTCTCCCTTTCCCGGAGCTTCCTCTAATGGGTTAACCGACACATAAACACTTATATTATCAAATTAAAAGTGCTCGGAGCGGGAGGGGGGATTGGATAGGGGCGCGGATTGGGGGATGGTTCTTAACCCTTCCCCCTGCGACCCGAGCCTACCCAATGGGAGATTAGCACGGGTTTATAAAGTCAACAATGAGCTGTTTCGAGTTGGTACAAACTAATTACCTGGGTGTATTCCCAATTATTATATTCATTTAACTAGATTTTTAATAGTACTGCAGATTACTTTTATTATATTGCATAATATTGCCCGTCCTTTTTTTCCTCACTGCTTTTATTACCCTGACTTGAACTGTTCGTGGAACATAAAAAACATAGTACTTTTATGTTTGAACACTCTAAAAACTGGGTTTTTATCATCATAATTTCAACTGAGGATCAAAATCGAAAAATCTGATATTGCAAATCGGTATTAGAGACATTTTTGTTATACCCTGCAGAACACGAACAATCAAATAGATAACTTTTGAAAAATATCTCTGGTGTACAGGAATACTTTTTAATATTGATACTGTATATATATATATATATATATATATATATATATATATATATATATATAAAAGCAGAGTTTGTGAGCGGTGTTGATTCTCTACATTAACTTCTACAATTCCCGTCCTCCGTCTCGCTCGCACTCAGGCCTCGAGCCGTCCAATCACTGTCGCCCTCTTTCTCTCACAAAGGGCCGCTTTCTCGCTTCCGCTGATAGAATTAAATTGCAGAAACTCCAGTAATGTCGGTCGTTAGCCTCGATCGGCGGAGTGAATTTATTTTAAATTCTACCGTTACATCACCTAATTACACCTTCCCTATTATAGGCATATCGGACCAATTAATGAAGGTATTAAAAAAAATTAAGCCGGTTCCCTTTATTTATTATTATAAATCGTTGACATAATAAATTAAATTATAATAATGTATGTTGATATTTCGTTTTATTTGGCTCTGTAATATACATATGTTAACGTGGATGTAAGTAGAGCGCGAAACAGGTTGTCTGACTTGTTTTGGATAAATGGTTTTAAGGTTCCTTCGGGTTTTTTCCGGTTCGACGGAGTATACATCCGTCCGAATGTATACAAAGTTGAGTCCCGGTACGGCCCACCTGTATCCATCGAACTCCATTCGACGGTAAGGATAGTTGTTGTGTTTGTGTGTAGATTTTAAAATATCATATAAAACAAAGAACAAACTAGAAAAATACTTTAACGCCCAACAAAAAAACGAACACAAACAGAGCGGAGTGTACGAAATAACATGGTGGTCATAAGATGAAATTTGAGGTAAGATTCAAAAGACGACATCACTGTGTAAAAATTTGAAAATAATCAGACATCTAACGGTCATTCATAAACTTTTTTCTGGAATCATCCCTCGGGTATCTTCAAAAGTAAATGCCGGTATTTTAATGGAAATGTGATCCAGTACTCCCGATAATAGGGGCGAAGGGGTGCGTAAACATTAAGCCGATCGCGGAACCGGGTAGATGGTTCTTAATTGTTATTCGATACCTACCGGGAAGAAAAAAACAGCGCTGTATAATACAAATAGTAAACGTTGAAAGGAATTTCTTAATATATATGCGTATATTAAATCAGCCTTCACTATTTATAATATTCGCGCATGTATATTCCTCGTAATAATTTATTTATTTATTTATGAAACGAAAAAAAATTAGTTCAACATACCTGTTTTGTGGTCTGCGAGGGGTTGGAATACCGCAGATTTCGTGTGTTTCTGTCTCCTCTCGCCGGTTTGGACTTTTGCTAGACCGTACACAGTAGACCTGTACAAGTGACAGTGACAGTGCAGTGAGTCAAAGTGCCAAAAGTGACTAACACTGAAGATGGCGAACAGCCGAAACCGGTCTAGCAAAAGACCAAACCAGCGAGAGGAAAATTGTAAACTATATACCACTTAAATGTTACATGAAAAAAGAATGTCGCCTTCAAAATTATTTATAGACAATTTTTTAATGTATGTATAATATTGCGTCAAATCATAATAATTTCGATCATTAATTTAATTAATTCTTAAATAAATCATCTTACCAATATATATATTTGTATCTAATAAAGGTTAGAATGACTAGGAATGCAATCGCTTTTCTCCCGTAAAATTTTCGAATTCACAATTTGAAGATAGGGAAAATAAATTGTGGAAACGGGATTAAAACGGAGGGTCCCCGGTTTAAAACCTTTTTTTTGCGCCGGTTATCATTGCAATTTGTGTTGGGTCGGTCCTCTACTGAATCGCTCCGTACGACCAATTATCAGCCCGTTCCGCTTTCACGTTATCAGGGCCCGGATTTCGTTAGGGCGGGCCGACCTGTCCAACAGGTGCGTGGGGGTCTCTCTCAGTTTGAGACGAGGTTCGAGGATTGAATGGAATTTCCTTTAATGTCCCGTAACAGGAGACAAGACCGGACTAGCGTAGGACCAAATAAATCGGAAACGTTATTTCTCCCTGATGCTGCAAGGAGACCTCTCTAGGTTATCATGCCGCCCGAAAGTGTCCCTGTTTCGTGGAATTGTCGTTCGACGGCGTTGGGGGTTGGACAAAAGGTGGGCCGAACACCCCAAGGGCAAGGGAAAGAGGGCCACAGTATATTAGAGAGGTAAAAATGTCGCTCCCGCCCCCCTCAACCCCTTTTGCAGTAAACGACGCCGCCCCAGAAATTTATTGGGCATAAATTGCACCCAGAGTGACCCGAGGCCGCCCCCCCGGAGTAAATCGAAACTGCCCGCCTTATTTCAACCCCTGATAAAGGTATTTCTGGTTAAAAAAAATATTGTCGAGAAAACAGAAGACTTACAGGAGATATTTCGAGCGTTAACTCTTCTTTACGGTACACAATACGGCTTTAGACATTATCAAATTTATTTATTTATCGATCTATCTTTGACTATTAGCCACTATAATTTGCTAAACAGAGACACATCTATCGGGTTGACAACTAAGTAAGTGCGGAATTCACAGATATTTTTAGTCAACATCTTTGCGCAGATAAGATTCTTTGATACGTTATTATTTGGTCCTTCCTGAAACATTCGGTATCAAAATTATATTCACCAGTTGAATTGTGTATGTGTGTGTATTAAAGCTTTTCATTTTCGCAAAGGTGTTAACGCCTCGCAGGCTCATAAAAAGTTGTACGCTGTGTACGGTGACGAAGCCGTAAAATAAAAGAACGGCAGTGTCAGTGCCGGTTCGCAAAATTCCGGTCGGGGGATTTTTCATTAAAAGATGAGGAGCCCACTGGACGTCCAGTGGAGGTCGACGATGACCAAATAAAAGCCATTATTGATTCGGATCGCCATTGTTCAACAAGGGACATTGCAAAGAATCTTATACGTTCATTCATAACCATCTCCGGCTTATCTGTGCAAAGATGTTGACGTACTTAAAAATATGCACAACGCCACTTGTTGGTGAATTCCGCAATTACTTAGTTGTCAACCCAATAGTTCGGAATTCCTGTTTTTTGGTGTACCATACCTCTTATTCTCAGTAGGATTACGGGACACGTATGCACCGTCAATTAATACGGTTAATAAAAGTTATTTGCCCCGTATAAAAATATTCGCAGTATAAAGATAATATCAATTCCGAATAGGTATATAGTGACACACTTGAAGGTTTGGAATGGAGCATAAAATTGAGCGTCCCCGTAGCGGTAGTCGGACGTTCGGAGCGTTTCATGTTTTCGGGCCGTTGACGGTATTAAAATACAAAATTTTCGATTTTACCGCGAAAATGATTGCAGCATTGTTGTCGGACAATTCATGTGTTCCTCTCACTTATCATTTTTGACCATTGTCGTGCGAAAATTATAGGACACGCCAAAATGCGGGGCGTGGGCGGGGGTGGGTCTGATGGGGAAATTCGACGATCTCCGCACACCCCTACCACCCGCAAACCAATTCATGTTAATTCCAATTCTGCCGCATTGAATGCGTTGCCATGACAATGAAGTAGAATTTGAGCTAATTGCCGCGACAACATTGGTCCAATAATGAAACACGTGCACTGCGCCCGGGCCGTAGTATTAGCCCCGGGGTAATAGTATTGTAATAACTCCGTGCGACAATAATTTGAACTATGTTTCTATCTCAATGTGGCGGAAATTAAGATTTCCGATTTCGGGCGATAAAATCAAAATTATAAACATTTTATACGCAAAATACCATGGAATTTATTTGATGAAAAAAACAGAAATGTCATGAGAATGGCAGTAGGATGAATTAACACAAATTGAGAAAATTAGTTATATATATATATGTGTGTATCTGAATTCAGAACCTGTTGCAGAGAATGTCCTGTAATTCTTTAAATATTACACTATTGGTGTAGAAATAAAAATATTGCTTTTCAGCGTATACCACAATCGATTCATTAGCGGTAGACAATGGAAGGCTGAAGGGCTGATTAATACCCCTCCCCCCCTGAAGAGTGTAACTAACTATTCACTGTAGGCGATTGAGCGGGACTACGTCCCAGGACTCTATACCGCTAATTACCGAATTGGTGAAACGGGATAACTTTTATATTTAGCCGGCGAACGAATCGATCACCGTTTCTGTATCGGCAGGGCGTACCGAATTTGCCGAGTATTCAATGTACAAATTCGAGGTATCGGACGGGCCCTTTCATCGCCGGTCGCGATTTTACTTTTTGTGAAAAAGCCAACCCGTGGCAAATAAAATGAGCAACGGAGGCCGCCACTTCTGAACTCAATTCGTACACCTATTACCGCGTAAATTCTCAGCGAATTATTATTTTTATTGAGTAAAAATTTGTAATTAAAAATTCGTGGTTACAAGAGCGCCAAAACTCCCGGAGCGGAACTCTCCACTCCAGAATTTCCTTTCATTTAATTATCCCGAACTCTCGTTTTATACGGGAACGTCGCCGACAGAATTGAGACCGTTGCATACTTCAACTGATTTATAATGAGCAATTAGAGTACATCGGATATAAATAAAGTACATCGGATCTAGGAATCAAATTTTATGTATCAAGACAACAGCCTTTGAGACAAGTGACTCTTTGTTCGTTTATTTATCCTACGAAAAATTACCTGGAATGGTACTACAGTTTGATTGAAATGTCGAGAATTCTTAATCAGTGCGATTTTACACCGATATCGGTAGTCAGTGTTAAAACGGTGCCAGTCAGTGTCTGAGAGAAACACCGTTATCCGTTCTAGCCGAGAAACCAAGTGCGACTAAGCGTTCGCACTTTATCAGGAGAGATAGCCTCACTAGTCCTGAGCAAAAAAAAAAGAAATAACTCGAAAATTACCCCCCCCCCCCCATAGTATTCGACCTTAATTAGCGCCCCAAATTCAATTTCGCTTCAACCGGCGGGCGTAAACGCCCCGTTCCCGGCATAATAAATTTTCTTGCTTTTACATTGACAAAAAAAAACAAAACAAAAAGTAGCTGCTCGGCCGTTTTGCGGTCGGTCTGGAGGCCTTCATTATTAACGGGTTTTCTGCATTTTTAAACTGATTGCATTATTCAGAGCGTGACCGGAGCGGGCTTGAAAGGGTAGAAATTAGTTGCACGAGTCCGAAAACACAGTCGGGGCGATTCTGACGCCGGCCGGACACCGCGAGGATAAAATGAGATGTTCAATTTTAAATGAATTTTTCGCTCTTCAAAAAATAGTTCCCAGTAGTTTGATACGGAACGGATACCTGCAAATATGAATTTGAATAAATATATCGGATATATTGAATTTGGGTTCAATTTAGCAGTTCCATGAGAAACAATTTTTTGCAATTGCAGTGTTGCTCAGAATAATGAGAGTAAGTTAAATCAGGCAAAACATTTCTTTTGGAATATTCCGCAGAGAATATTCTTTGAGATGCCTGTGTATATGTTGATAATAGGGTCCTCCTTCGGTACCTTTCTGTAAACTGAACGGTTCTATTCAACCCGCGCTTGGTTCCAATTTAGCTCACAATAAAAATAGTCTTTGTAATTGCAGAGTTGCTGAGAATTACGTCGTTTCGAATATTCGCCACGTAATACTCCCCGGCAGCTGGAGGTCGACATCTGCGGCGGGGATCGGACGTCGAAAGGACCTAAATTCCGGAAGGCGGAGCCGGCCGATGAAAAGGGGAGTCCAAATCCGGATAATCCGTAGATTATCTCTAAGTCGGAACTTTCTCGGATGGGATTTCAGCCTTGGACCGGCCGAGAACGTGGGCATTGTTCGGGAATCTTCGCAGGTAGCCTCGCGTATTATGCCGAAAAATGAGTGGAAAAATGTAAGAAAATGAATTTGGCCGTAATCCCTCATTTCGTATTGCGGTGGTCCGCGGTTATTATAGCGCAAATTTCCGGTTATCGACATCGTCAGTGCTCCTTTGCCAAAGCACTATTTCTCTTGTGTAGTTACCAGTTTTTGTCAAAGCCCCTAAAGGGCCGTGTAAGCGCCGCCGGCCGACAGCTCACAATGAGCACCGCGGCCTCCTGAATATGCAAGAGACCGTTGACCCGAAGCGTCGGGCCGGCCGTGTCAACCACCGAAGTAACTGCGACTTAAACAGGACTTTGTTCGGGACCGTGTTGGATGTTCGAAAATAGACTGTAGTGTTATTAATCTCCACAATTCTCTGACTGACCATTTTTTAATTAGTTCAAATATTAGAGTATTTCGTTAGGATAAATACTGCAGTGGAATTCGAAACAGTGGAGACCAGTACGGGGGCCAAAAAAATATCTTAAATCTACAAAGAATATTAAATAAATCGAATATTTGAATACAGGTAGATTTAAGTTAACCGTCGCCTTCATTTCGATCCGAAAATGTACGACTGTGAGTGGCCAAAATTTACCGTTTCCGCGACTAAATAAATAATTATTGGCTTTGCAACATCTCCCTGTTGGCCGGTGGTGCAAAATACGGTGGGGGCGGCAGAGTGTTGGCCATCCTTTGAAGTGTTAATTTCCTTGGTGACCGGGCACCGATTCGTCGACGCCGTTTCCGCCCGTGTTCGGACTTTATCGGATTTGTTTCCGGCGGAAACGTTTGCGCGGGCCCCCTGCCGGCCGATTGGCGATATCCGAGGGCTTTAATCGCTGCGGTTTTATAAACAGACACGTCTGTTTCGCTCATTACAGAAATCAATTCTATTCCCGTCCTCTTTAATGTTCAGATAAATGCACACTCCTCGGAAAATATTCAGTAATTGATTTAATAAACCTCTTTTGTGGTCTGCGATGGGTTGGAATACCCCGGTTCCGATGGCGAGCAGCCGAAACCGGTCTAGCAAAAGACCAAACCAGCAAGAGGAGACAGAAACACCACGAACCTACGGTTTTCTCATCCTGTTTAATTCAATATACATGTACATGTGAAAGTGACAATGCAGTGAGGATGCCCAAAAAACATCCAAAGTGCTAACAGTGACTAACACCGTTACTGAAGACGGCGAGCAGCCGAAACCGGTCTAGCAAGAGACCAAACCAGCGAGAGGAGACAGAAACATCACGAACCTACAGTATTCCGTAATTGAGTAACTCCACTAACTCAAATAACGCTAATAGAAGAATTAATTTCTTCTTTTTCATAATCCGCATGTATGCTCCAAACCAGTGAAATGAAAACATTCCTTTCATGTATTGATATTCCAATGTATTTCTCACCATGCGAAGAAGACTCATGTGGACAGTTTTGGGGTATATTGTATTTATTCTTTGCAACATCCACTATTTAAATAATATTCTGTACTCTTCACTCCGAAGAATTGAAATTTTTGCTTTATATTTATTTACAAATAACTAGGTTAAAAAAGACTGTATAGGAGTACAATTTCGGGACATTTAAGAAACTTAATTGGGAACTCCTTTCTTCTAGGACTTTATACTGCACGACCTGCAAAAATAAATATTATTCCAGAAAACATTAACAAAGTTCATGGCATTTTAACGACGAACTGCGGCATCCATTCCGATCAGAGGCACAAAACCTGTTATTGCCCATATTGCATCTATGTAAATGTAAGATCATAAATTTACGAGATTGCTAATTTGAATTAACTACTGTAGTTACACCCGAACATGACCGTAAAACAGGATCCTCTTCACAACTTATTCATGAGCTTAATACTACCATTTTGATGAGCAGTTATTAAGAAATTGAAGACAGCATTACGCGATTTCAATTCTTTTTGAATATATGATCTTTCTAAGTAATTTAAAAGTTCCACGAGTGCTTCATTTCGCGAAAGAAAACCTGAATTTACGGTAAGGTAAACTGCAAATTTAAATTTCAAATTGGAATGAATCCTATTAATAAATAAAGCCCAACGAACGAATGAATTCTGTATTTTGAAGTGTTCAAGTTTCTTGTAAGTCAGTGAAGTGAATATGGTGTAGAGAGAGAGAGAGAGAGAGAGAGGAAGGCAGTTTGCCAGTATCGATTCCAACAGACAGCAGGTCTACCTGGCCTAGTACAATATTCCTAGGACTTGCTAACGCCCAAATATTTCCAGTTTATCAATACACGGGTCCCGTTAATCATTTCACCCATAAAATTCCGCGCCCCGAAACCTCTGCGAAACCTGATTGACCCCCACTCAAAGTGAAAAAACGAAATACGTAAACCGAACGAGAAAACTACGACTGTAAGAGAGACTGTAAGAGTAATATTGAAGAACAAGAGCCAATATAATGAAATATTAAACTTCTATTATGATCGTGTGACTGATTGAAGTAAAAAAGTTACTATGGTTACAACGCTATTAACGATGACGAGAAGTTGAAACTATTGTACAAACAGTTGAACAATAAAGATTGGAATTGTAATTGGTAGTCCAATGTGCAAGACTACAAATAAATAAATTTTGTACTCTACAAATCAGGATTTAATTCTCCAAGAATGGAAATTCATTTCATTTGAACTTCCAATACATTGGGGTCAGGACTGCTTACTTAAAATAGCAGTAAAATTGGCTAATATTTAAATAACTCGATGTGTCCACGCTGTTAAATGTTTATTCATATTTATTTAGTTACGGCATGGACCGACCTGAATTAATTTAATGATTACGGCGCCTTTGATACTAACCCGCATGACAGAGTATTGCCGGTCTAGTATCAACGATAGGTAAATGGCTCTTGTTATTTCTTACCCTTAATACTCTTAATATTATTAATTATCCTTCATTGTTTAACTAAGTGTAAGTTGAAGAATTGAACAAACTGCAAGATAACACTATTGATCAGACAGTATTACTTATCTATATAAATACACATATAGAAAAGGTTCTATTACTAACCGAAAGCGTAGAGATATCATTTTAAAAATAGTATCGGTTCTCTGGTTCATATTTTCTCAGGTCCCCCCCGAAACGTGTTAACGGTTATAAGAATTGCGGGTCTAAATGTTCATGAAGGTTACACCGCTGAAACTTCCCCCTAGGCGTTGGGTCGCCTTATCACCTTTCCGGAAACCCGCCCTCAGATCGGCGATCGAAATTGCGAATGAAATTTACGGTCCAGAACGGGTCCGATTGGGGGCGTCAGTTCGGTTTTAAAGGGCGCCGGCGGTGCGGGAGGCGGCTCTGAATGGGGTGGTGGAAGGGGGGCATTGGAGAGCTTCGCCGAGTTTCGGAGTGGAATTCTTCCCAACTAACTTGTTATGAACTCAATCAGCGGCGGGTCTTCCCGGCTCCCCCCTGCCGCCCCATTAGTCTCCCTTTTGCTGACTTTTACCAGAACCATTTTTCGGATTTAAGAGGGATCGCTCAGCGAGGGGCTTAGCGGCGAAAACTATTCTTCAAGCTCCGAATCATATCGCGAACGTACAAACGAGATGGGATCGATTAAATATTTAAATGTTTCTTTGTTAGTGTTGTTTACTTATTTTGAACAACGTATCACGCTCAATTCACGTATACTGTCTTCGTCCCTCTCACTGGACATGACATTGGCTTCAATAGGATCCTTGATTATCCGAACATTTCAGCCCGCAGGATTTAAGCCCGCTTCCCCGAGGTGTTTTTTTTCATCCCCCCGGAGGATTTGCGACCGGGGGCCGGGGGCCGGAGAAACAACAAGTAGACCGGCTGGCGACGTCCAATCGATAAAATAATGTTGGGCCGACGCCGACACCGCCCCCGCCCCCGCCACAGTCTACAAGTGGTCCACAACATCAATTTGCAGTCTAGACCGCCCCTCCAAAACAATGTTTTTTCGGTGGTTGAGGGGGTGGTGGAGATAACCGCATGAACCCTCCCTTCCTTAAATATTGAAACATTCAAATTACACCCAGTGACTGTACCGGAATTGACCGGCCCTTGTCTTTTAGTTGAAATTCTGTACTTAACGACTTTACACCCTTAGGATTGTATAGGAGACACGATTATAAACGCCACAGTTGCATAACAAGGCAAACGTTGTAATAAAAATATAAGTAATAACGCCTCCAGAGTTGGATGAAGAAAGTGTCATGATTCATGCGCCCAGAGTAGACCTGTTTTCGCGTCCTGCCCGTTTTGATAAGCTCCCTATCGCCTAAGGACCTGAATCCCTGGAGGTATCTCGGGGAGCTAACGACTACACTCTCGCCAACGGGGTTATAATAAATGTCCACCATTTGGCATTATACACGTGCAAAATACGCGCTTTACCACAATTGCCCTCAACAAATGTAGATTTCTTTCTTTTATAACAAAAAATTAATACCATAATTTTTCAACACGAGTGTTGAGGACGTGCATGATTGGTGATTTGATTCAAATACATATATTACGGAACCTAGATTCTCAAACCGAAAATCATTGCCGATATTGTAGGCATAATATTCTTCGTCCCTATAGTCAAGCAATCCCGAGAGAAACTTAGTTGGGCCAAGTTTAAATCGTTGCTGGGAAATTAATATGAATTTCACTCCCGGATGAGATGCACACTGCTAATAAATTTCATGGCGGGAGTCCGTGCGATGATGGACTTAACGCCGGCGGATAGGACCGGTATGGGAGGGTCCGTCCCATAAATATTTGCTCTGTCTCAGCTAACATTTACATTTCATTTTTGAGCCGAATTAGGAGAAAGCGGTGGGGGGCGGGCCGCCGCCCCGGAGTGAAATTTCTAAGATAATAATTGCCGGGTCCATCCCGCGGGGACTTCAAATTTAATTGCTGGATTTTCTTCAACTCAAATTTGTTTTCAGGAAACTCAATTTGTTATTCCGTCGCGAAATTCACATTCGGAATCCTCTTATTATTAAAACCTTGCGTTCCAACTCTAATCCCCCTTCCGGCGTGTAAGGTCGTCATTCTAAACGATACACAAGCGTTTTGAATAATAAATTCTGTAAATTAACAGCATATTTATGGTACAATATAATTATTATAATTTATTTAACTAATATTATAGTTATTTCTTACACATTTTTGAATTCTCGCAACCTTCCCGCCTCCCTTATTGCGGGGGTTGATTAGTAATACGCGAGTGCGTTAACTGAGATTTTAGCTAAACTAAAAACCAAAATTATGAAATCCGCGAATTAATAATAGCTCGTTGACTGGGAGTAGGCAGTGACCGAGCGTCGCTTACCGCAAGGGGAATTGTTGAATCCACCCCCTTTCAGAAATTCCCTCTACTGAAGACGGCGAAGTGCCGAAATGTGATGGGGGCAGAGATCAAAGGCCCCGGCCTCGGCTAATCTTCCCGATAATGACCTCAAGCAATCAAAGCAACCTTTCATAATTGTTTCCACCTAATCAATGGAGGTTCTGGGATACTGTCGGCCGACTTGTAATTAAACCGTTATAATAATTCTAGTCTCAGTTAATCTTGTTTACAATTTCGGCTCGATTCGATTACCGATGTTAATAAAGCAATGGACTGAAAAGAAGGGGAATGTCATTTAAAAAAAAAAATATCCAAACCTCTTGTTTAAGTAATGTTGAATTATATCCAAAAATGTACGCCGCCGAGTTGGGGCTTTTTATAAAAAGATTTTCTCTCATGATAATTGAAATAAAAGGGAATAACGTTGAAATCCTGAGGAGATGTGGTAGAATTCGCGGTACTTAAAATGCCCGTCTTAATGAATATTTTTAGAATAAATTGAGCAAATCGAGACCGAAAGTGGCGGGCGGAATTGGCGAGAAATTTATTCATTATTCCGATCCCTTATTAAACCATTACCGAGTTAGGCTCGTGGCGAAATTAAATTTGGCCGAGCAAATTCCGTAAATAATTGCGGGCCGGGGGAGCGATCCCTTATTAAAGCCGTTTTGAATTTTGATCCCGCGTCCCCACTAAAATTGGATCCGTACGGAATACGGGACATTCTGATTTCCGAAAAAAAAACGCGATTCCGGAATTGCGCAACGTTTAAAGTGTAATTTGAAACGGTTGCGGCGCGTGGTCCGGGCTCCTGAGTAATTGAAGTAGGGGCTCGAACGCCACAGGTGGAAACAGATTATTCAGAGAATTTTCCGAACGCTCTGAAGTTGCGGAGCTTCTAATAAATTCCCTCAGTCGGGCCGCTCTGACTCTGAATCATATTATTTATATATAAAATTTCGTATTGCAGATTTCAGAAATTTGGTTATACGTACAACATTAATTTTTATATTGTCGTGACATTTTTAATTACCTCCTAAATCGTTATGTTGTTAGCGCACTGGAAAAATTCCGGGATATTCCGATTTTCCTAACATCGCCTCTTGACACAAGTGCCTCTTAGCGCAGTTGGCGTCTTAATCCATGACGATGTCGTGGATAAAAAATTTTAAAAATTCACCACGCACCGTATTATTTTGTTTTTTCCATATTACGAAATTGTTATATGGGGTTTATCTCCAACCTAGTAGCATTCCTACAGAACAGCAGTGAGAAGATTCTTCCTGTAAAGCCTCCTGTCTCTACAACAGACAATGTCGAATCCCTATACCCGACTCAAAAGAATCGACTTAAACAGAAAATGTGGACTCTGAAGGCCATTACTAAAACGGACATCGAAATTGGCCTTAAGTAACAAACTGATAATTTACTGAAACCGACATGGACATACGGTATAGAGCTGTGGGGTTCCACCGAGACATCCGATATCGTTCGCATCCAGAGATTTCAATCAAAAGTCCTTCGCACCATCCTTAATCCTCCCCGGTATGTTTGTAACCACAGAATCCACCATGACCTCAACATACCGACAGTCGACGAAGTCACAAAATCCCGGTTTCCGAAGTTCCACTCCCGCCTTTCTCTTCATCCTAATCCACTCATTCAGTCCCTTTGCTCTCTTACCCATCCATTATCCCCACCACGACGGCTTGATTGTGAAGTTGATTGTGCAAAATAAGAAAGTTAAAAAAAAACAGCCGAACATAGGCGAACACCGAGATTTTGTATTGCGATATTTACTTCCTTGTTTACGCCATTTTATCCATGACGTCCAACATATTAAGGATGGAGCGTAAGTAGCCGGGGGACGGAAGTAAGACGGAGAAGCGATAAAGCCGGAGGGGACGAAGAAGCCAACGTTAGGGTGGGGGGGGGAGAAGAGATAATGGAGTAATAAGCGGTAGCGAAGGGGGTGAACAAAGCCCCGTCCGACCCCCATTGTTAGACTCGGGCCGACCCGCAATATAGCCGCCCCCCCACCGCCCCCGCCTCCAACTACCACCCCCCGGACGACGGTTAATAGCTGACATTTACCGTTAAGGTCAGCTCGTGACATTCTACTGACGAGACATTTAATCAGGATGTTTAATATTGTTCGGCCCCGTGAGTGGCGGGGGTGGGGTGGAGCAGTCACAATGCCCCCACGGCTCTTCCTAATAACCCGATCCCGATGACCATTGTTGCCCCCGGTACCTGGCTTTATTGTCAGTTTAAACGCCTCCGCCCTCGCAGGCGTTCCTGATGTATCTATACGCGGGGTGGCTTAGGCAGGATTTATAGCGCGACCACCCCTCATTTCTGCTTGGGGTTCGGTCCGATTGTCCGGCTTTTCACGGGGGGGGGGGACCCCACGCCCTGACACTTATTAATCGCATTCTTATGTAACAGTACCACTTGTTCCAAATCAGAATCGTGGCGAGAGCGTGGGGATAACGGTTACGTCCGTTAATTGTTAGTTTCTTATACTTTTATTATACTGAATATTTCCATGTTCTCAATTATGCCCATTCGCTTACATTTTCTACCTCTATTTTCCTTGAATCCATCCGCTATTCTTCTTACCGTCGGTACATAATTTATTATACCTTATAAAATTTATAATATTAAAGAATATAATTTTTTATATATCAACATAAATTTTACCAAAATTAAACAAGTTATTGCTTTTTTATCTGAATGAAATGCTGGTATGTATACAGGAAATACAATTAAATGAAAAATATATTATAGGTAGTTTAACATAACTGTTTTGTGGTCTGCGAGGGGTTGGAATACCGTAGATTTTGTGTTTTTATCTCCTCTCGCTGGTTTGGTCTCTAGACCGGTTTCGGCCGCTCGCTATCTTCAGTAGCGGTGTTAGTCACTATCGGCACTTTGGATGTTTTTCGGGCAACCTCACCGCACTGTCACTGTCACTTGTAGCTTTTACTGTTATACTATAGCTATTACTGTGATAAATTTCTTTTAATAATAATATTATATAAAATAAATAAATTTCTAATAAAGTAAACGTTTTTATTTGTCCAACCACAATCTGATTTTGATCATTCATAAAATTGGTTTTGTTCGAAACTCGATATGTATATGGTTGATTTTGTTGGCATAAAATATTCGTTTCGTTTCCACGGCTACGATAGCTTTCTTGTTTTTTCGGACATCCGGCGGACTTCGACAGCGTCCGACCGCGGAGAAGCGTCTGACGCCTCTGACCCGCATTCGTATGCATCGAAATATCCGGCGAGAGGACCTATTCGAATTCCGACTCGGAAATTGAACGAAATCCGTTTTTGAGACCAGCCCTCCCAGCTATGAATTCTATAAGCCAATATTCGTTGAATCGTATTCCGTTCAAAGTTTACGGTTAGCCAATCGAGTTATTATTTCTTGACGCCGGTCAGGGTTTCAGCCGCCCCGAACGGGGGACCATTCCTAGGAGAAACCAACTGCAAGAATGAGCTCAGGATATGGAGGAATAAATTAGTTTAGAAACAATTATTTAAAATCCAGTCGTCATACAGATAAGAATGATGTTAAAGAGAGAATGAACTAAGAAAAAAACTGTTATGGCTTAGAATTATGTCACTTTCTTCTAATCTCTGCCAACGAAACTAGGGATAGGTAATGAGACACACGGCTTGTTTTAATATATTTTTTAAAAATATTTTTAGAGATCATCCCGGTTTACATTCACGTACTGCCACAACTTTTTTTAAAGTCTAAAAGGAATTCCTTGCTCCTAACTGAGCGAAACTAGTACACAGATTATTGACAGCTTCTTACTATAAACTTTAATTATATACTCCCGTGAATATTTTATTCCGTCTGGATAGTTTAATATGTTGTAACACAATCCAAGGCAGAATTGATTAGAAAGAAGACACTCTCTTTTTCACCTTTCACTATGGACCATATCAAGATCGGTATGCTTTAAAAGCACTTCTGAATCCATCGGCATCATTTTCACAGGTAGTCAAGAATCTGACGGTGCCGATTCCCTATTCTCGGACCGATATGCAACTTGTTGAGCCCGCTTCACGTGGAATGTATTACAAAATAGGCGGGTTCGTTGAAAATTGACACCGACTGCGGGTATCCTCTAACCTATTATACCTGGGCCTTGGCTCGGGGCCGACCCGCTTATCTTCATTACATAATCCGTTATTAATACCGGAGGGGGAGGGCGGGGGAAGGAGCCTTGATGGGGGCTGGATTTAATTATAACAGTCAGCCGGGATACCCGCCCCCCCCCCCCCCGCTCCCGCCATTAGTGGGGTCGCGACCCAACCGACAATCTTATTTACCCGACGCTTCTGCTAAAACCACCCCCTAGTACGGCCCCGCGTATACTTTCCGGTCATTAGGGGCCTCACTGCAGATAATAATAATTGCGGCAGATTTTGTTTCCGTACCCAGACGTAACGCCGAATTAAAATACCTTCCCTTTCCCGTTTCGAATTGTAATTAGGACTTTTTTTTCATCCGTATTTCCGGCTCTTATTTCTCGCTCGTAGGTGGTCCGCCGGTAAAAATAAATAATCCTCGGCGGCTTCACGCCGAGAGAAACAAGGAACAATATTAGATATCGGATTATACCAGATACTTCATTTGTAACATAAATTTCCGCTGGTTCGAGCTGAAATGCGGCCGACTTTAAAAGTATATTTTTGACAAAAAACCTTCTTTGACATCTTGTATTATAAGTAAACAGGATGAGAAAAGCCGTAGGTTCGTGGTGTTTCCGTCTCCTCTCGCTGGTTTGATCTTTTGCTAGACCGGTTTCGGCTGCTCGCCATTACTTCAGTAATAGCTGTAATATAACAGTAAAAGCTACAAGTGACAGTGACAGTGCAGTGGGGGTGCCCGAAAAACATCCAAAGTGCCGAAAGTGATTAACACCGCTACTGAAGAAGGCGGGCAGCCGAAACCGGTCTAGCAAAAGACCAAACCGGCGAGAGGAGACAGAAACACCACGAACCTACGGTATTCCAACCCCTCGCAGACCACAAAACAGGTATATTAAAATAGGATGAGAAAAGTTTCAATGACATTGATTATTTGACTGTATGTACAAGTGATATAAGGAGAATCCTGCGTTATTTTGGCAACAACCGAGGGATATTAAATAAAAATTAATAGGTCCAATTAACCAAAGTGTACATATATATAATGTCAGTTTTAAATTCTGTTTAAACATTTGGGAACATTGTCAGGATACGCCGACTGCCGGATGAGCGTTTCGTCCTGTAATTCAAATCGTCCCCTCCACCCGCCGCACCCGGTTTCCCCGGCCCCGATCCGAGTTTCAGAACTCTGATATTTAAATTATGTAAAACCTCCGAAACTCGAATTAATTACAGGGCCAGACAGCAAGTGACGCGTATCAGATATTAATTCAAGTGGGAGGGGGGGTTGGATCGGGTTTAGGAGTAGTGCTATGGAGGGTGCGGTGGGAGGGGGGTACAACCAATCTACCTGTTAATAGTACAAGTTTGCCACCGGTCGCCTTAGCAAGTTGCCCCCCGGGGCCGGGGCTTCGGCCTAACAAGAATCATAACTTGTTATTGGAATACGAGCCTCATCCCAATCGGCCGCCGTACCAAGAACGGACACGTTTCGACTTTTCAGGACTTAAATAAATAAAAGAACGCATGCCATACTAACTTTAAACTCCCAGCCTCCCTGTAAGTTTTATTATTAATTTCTTTGATATACCTCTTTTGTGGTCTGCGAGGGAATACTGTAGGTTCGTGATGTTTCTCTCTCCTCTCGCCGGTTTGGTCTTTTGCCAGACCGGTTTCGGCCGCTCGCCATCTTCAGTAGCGGTGTTAGTCACTGTTAGCACTTTGGATGGCGAGCAGCCGAAACCGGTCTAGCAAAAGACCAAACCAGCGAGAGGAGACAGAAACATCACGAACCTACAGTATTAATTTCATTATGACAAATTTAAAATGGGCGTATCTCCGCGGCATTTACGTCTCATTTCGTGGGAAAAAATTATGAAGTCTTTTGACCGACTAATCGCAACGAAACATAATAGTTGAGTTCGCATTAAAACACGTGGTACCGGGCTAGATGATCCTTTCTATCGGCAATAAACACTCGAATTCGGTACGCGGTGGAACCAAACGCGAGCCAGGTCGCCAAGCGACTGCATGCTGAAAGATTGCACCGCCAACCTACTCCGTCACAAAAAGACAGAGAGTTTCATTTCATGATTCTGATCGCATGTTGCATCCTTTACCAATATACCTTTCTCTTGAAAGAAAGAGACTGCATCTTTTTCAGTTCTAGCTAAATCCCAAATTTCCATCTTTTTCTTTTAAGAAAATTAAGATTGAAGAAAAAAAGAAAAAGGTTCTTTGTTTTGAATGAGTTCAGAGAATAGAGCACATGGCCCCAAAAGTAACTCGAAAATTCTATTAGTGAATTATAAACAAATGTTGAGGTCCAGAATATCGTAAAATGAAGGAGGTGTTTGCGGAAAAAATGTCTCTGAAAATTATTTTGCATTTCAACTTTGCTCAGTGCTCACACAAATTTATTCTATTAATTAAACAAATATTCCCGGTGGAAGGTTCTAGCAGGAGTTTTCTACTCACCTTTAGCATTGATCTAGGTTTCTCGTTCCAAAGGTTCCAACAAAGGATTATCCTTATCTTTGAAATCCCACTCTGCTACTTTATCGTCGATTTCGAAAAAGTATAAATTCTAGTTTATAGAATCCTCCTCGGCACTCTTGTAGGTTTCGGTTAACTCGAGACCGGCCGAGTCAACGCGTTCAGCTCAACGTTCCGAAACGCGCGCAAGCTTTGAAAACAGCATCTGACGGTGGGGTTCTAAACGCGCAGTGTTATCTGAAACTGACGGACGGTTTCAGGGTTAATCAGATGCGCCGGCCGTGTAATGGCCCGGGTAAGGCCGCCGCTTTGTGTCGCCGCCTCTAATCACGGCGCGTATACCCCTGCACTCTGTGTTCTTTCAGAGAGCGGCTCGTCCAGACCGCGGCCGTCCCCTAATAAGCCCCCATTGTACAACACTCGGCGGTGACGTCACGCTCGGTAAAATTTATACATATAGATGAAGAAACCGCCGGTTACTTAATAACATTCATTCTCTCTAATTGCGGGACGAGTTGTTCCCGCAATGTTTAATGAAGCCTTCATTTTGTTAAATTTTTGTATAGAGTAGTCAAAAATAAGATTGCAAAACAATAGACCAGGGATCGACAAACTGTCGATCGCGAGATACCGTTTATTATGTTGAAACTTAAAACCTACCTACCACATTTTAAAGTTTTTCGTTAAACGAATCCGATAGTCACAAGCAACTTTCACGCTATCTTTGGTAGCATATTTTCATATTTCGAGAGCAGCTCTTTGTGCCGAATAAAACTTAAGGAACAAAATAGAAATTCCTTGACAACACAAAATTAATATAATAATTTTTTTAAACAAAAAAAACTGTAGGAAATGAATCAATGTTTGTCCACAGAAAAAGATTTTTTTTTTTTAATTGGACACCTAAGGGGACACAGCATCGCTGCCCCAAAAAACATCGGTTCTGAACATAGTGGGGCGTGCGGCGAAAAAAAAATAGACAACATTTCCCGTTCAAAAAAATCTATTTCCCTCCGCTTGCCAGCGCTTATCGCAGAGGCCCACGAATTTTCAGCATATGGTGGACTGGGACAGTTACGTTGCGTTTTGAAATAACGGGTTTTCGCGGAATACTCTCAATATATTTTCAATTATTTTAATAATCATTCTGTAGCATGTATTACAATTTTACTTAATAAATAATAGTTTAGATATTTATTTTTATATACCTGACTTTGTACTTTTATTTTATTTAGGAATTAGTGACTCCTCCTGCCCTGAAGGTAGTCTTATTGGTAAGCTCCTTCTGTAAATGATATTGAAGGGTAAGGTAGTACTGGGTGGTGGATTCTGTTCACATGTGGACTAGAGCTCAATAATAATAAATAGTACCGATTGGCACAAAATCAATACCCCGGTACCGCACCGCAAGTTTACAATATCGCAATACGGTAGGACATTCGGGCCAAATCAACAGAAGACATTGTTGTACCCGTCTCATAGTGTGGAGCTACATGATTACTACTCAAATATTGTCAAATAAAATGCCAAGAACTGGGATGATATTAATTGAACAATTGAAAGAACGTTATACCCTCGTCATAACATGCAATGTGGTAATGATGACTGTGGGGGCAAATACGCTACGTATGTTATGGAATATAGCATAAGTGGTATTCCAAACCTGGTTATACTGAAAATACCGTAGGTTCGTGATGTTTCTGTCTCCTCTCGCTGGTTTGGTCTTTTTCTAGACCGGTTTCCGCTGCTCGCCATCTTCAGTAGCGGTGTTAGTCACTGTTAGCACTTTGGATGTTTTTTGGGCATCCTCACTGCACTGTCACTTTCACATGTACTGTAGTGTAGTGTTTGTCAGTTGTTTATATATATGTGTTCTGTTATTGTTATTGGGGGATTATGTTTGTCTTCGGATTTTGTTAATCGGTTTTCTATGTGTTAGTCAGATTGTCGGAAGGGTCTCACACAGTCAGATCCGTCTATACAGAACACATATATATAAACAACTGACAAACTGACAAACACTATAGTACATGTGAAAGTGACAGTGCAGTGAGGATGCCCAAAAAACATCCAAAGTGCTAACACCGCTACTGAAGATGGCGAGCGGCCGAAACCGGTCTAGAAAAAGAGCAAACCAGCGAGAGGAGACAGAAACATCACGAACCTACAGTATTCCAAACCCCTCGCAGACCACAAAACAGGTATATTAAACTGAAAATACTGTAATAATTTACAGAAATAACTATTGTACTGTTTTAAAAAGCTTGGCAGTAGGGGCGGCCCCGTAATGATCGTAGAACAGAGAGAACCTTACCTCATCCCCGGCCTAGGCCTAGATTGGTTTAGTTAGACTCGCCTAGCTGAGAACCACCCCCTTTCCCACCCCACCGACCGTCTGACGCTATCGATCAGGAGGAGCCTGTGCCGCCCCCAACGCACGACGTGTATCGCCCGATATAATGAGCTCGGCGAGAAAACCCACGCCCCGACCAGCCCTTGAGGGGGCGGAAAATTCGGGTTGGGGGGGTGGGGGGCGGTTCGGGGTGCCGGTTAAAAATAATGGGGGCGAAACCCGAGTCCGATAAACGGCTGAGAATACACCGCACGAAGTATGGATTCCGTTGGGAAAGACTATTTCGAATCAGTGTTTAATTTGGATGCATCAAAATATAAATGTAATTCCGTAGATTTTATGTTTCTGTTTCCCCTCGCTGGTTCGATCTTTTCCAAAGCATATAGCAAAAGACCAAACCAGCGAGAGGGGACAGAACACACGAAATCGGTATTCCAACCCCTCGCAGACCGCAAAACAGGTATGTTAAAATAAATGTAATTATTTAGGCATATGCCGGCGAGGTAACTAGCTCAAAATCCATCGAAACTACATGTATACAGATTTTTTTTTCTGTTTCTAATATTGTGATACAATACAACAACGAATAAAATTATTAGAGCATTGCTAGTTTGAGTTATCGTTTCCCCTTCTGCGTGTAGGCCACGGGGGGATTTATCGAAAACTGATTTCTCATCGCTTTCCGGTTTAAGCGGATCTGGCTCGAAGCGGCCATTAATTATTGCACTTCCGGCCCCGGTCGCCCCCGCCCCCACAACCAGAAAACCAGCACCACGTCACCTACACTCAGTATTTTCCCCCGATTACGTATAAACAGCTGTCAATAATACAAAGTTGGCTAAGCCCGGAGAAAATTCCGCTCTACCGACTGGACGAATGGTTCATCGTGTCGTACCTTCGGGATCGAATTCATACTTATATAGGAAAATAAATACGGTATGAAGTTCAGCTTGACGAATTGATGTATTTGTTTAACATACCTGTTTTGTGGTCTGCGAGGGGTTGGAATACCGCAGATTTTTTGTGTTTCTGTCTCCTCTCGCTGGTTTGGTCTTTCGCTAGACCGGTTTCGGCCGCTCGCCATTTTCAGTAGCGGTATTAGTCACCTTTGGCACTTTGGATGTTTTTCGGGCATCCTCACTGCACTGTCATTGGTACTTGTACTGTGGTGGTTGTCTGTCTGTCGTGTATATATATATATATATATATATATATGTGTGTGTGTGTGTGTGTGTGTGTGTGTGTGTGTGTGTGTCTTGTTATTTTTGGGGGATGTTGTCTTTTTTGGGTTGGGAGGGTTTTTTTTAGGTGTACTGTGTACAGTACAAGTGAGAGTGACAGTGCAGTGAGGATGCCCGAAAAACATCCAAAGTGCTAATAGTGACTAACACCGCTACCGAAGATGGCGAGCAGCCGAAACCGTTCTAACAAAAGACCAAACCAGCGAGAGGAAACAGAAACACAACAAATCTATCATGTATTTGTATTACGATAAATTAATAATTTAACGGACGCTTTTTAACAACTAAACATCACTTTTGGGCTATCCAAGTTAAATAATGTGGAAAATCTAATTTTTGGAAGCATACCTTTTTCAAATTCACCGACGTTTTCGTTTGACGCTCTTGGACCGTTAATTATCAAAGTTCCCCCATTCACCCACCACCGCTCAAACCCTCCCCGTACTTCCGTACCACGGTCGGTCTCTCCAATATTTATGCGGGGAACCATTAGGTCGTTTCTATGCAAACTTTGTTTGCTCTGGTACCGGCCCCGGCCTCCCGTTCATTTGTATGCAGTGTATTATCGTCTGGATCGGGCGGTCCTGGGGCGGCGGGGGGTTTAAGTCCCGACTTCCAATATACCCCGGCGCCCCGTTTAGAAGGCAAGGAATTTCGGCCCTTTTATTTCGAAACCAAATTAAAAACATATTAAGTTTAGAAATCCGCCGAAAGGTCGCAGTAGGACAGTCCTTAGAGTTAAGAGGCTGTAATAATTGTAACAATATCCTTTATAAGTTCGGGCTATTTGAAAATACATTATTAACCGTTACCCCCGATATCGGACGTTATTTCACCGTTTAATCTACATCTAAATCTATAAATTTCCACTATTGGTATTTAACCGGGGTCCGACGTCCCATAAATACCGTAATCCCATACCATAAATTCTTGAGGTTGATGGTATCCACCCCCAAAGCACACGTACGTTTATAGTGTAGGTACTGTGAATAATAACGTGTTTTAGAAAGCGGGCCGTGTTTTACTATCGTCTGCATCGATTTTGTTTTATTGTGTCGCTGGGTTATGGTCGCATTTATTACGGAGGGGAATATTTTGAATTTAAATGCCAAATTACGTGCTTTTGGGGGACTTGAGAGCTGTAAAAACGGAAATTGGAAAAATTAGGAAATTCCAAATTAGTAGGCAATTGTCCGTAGGCATTTACCAATTTTAGAAACCTCCACGACCTGATTTTCTTTCTTTAAATTAAACAAGAAATATCACATTATTATAGAGGTAGAAAACCGTATTTTAAAAATAAAACTTAAATACTACATTTAAATACTGGATTTATTACGAACGAAACGAAAACACTGAAGGTTATTTTTTATCAAATTCTTGGAAGAACAAAAATAGTAGTACTAAAGTTGGGAGTATAATTTTATGCATTATCGGTAGTTCTACTCTATTTACTGAATATTGTTTTATCCTATTTTTTAACTGGAGTTATCTAAAAGTATAAGGCGCATTATTATATGGTCGTTAAATTATTATTAAAACCTTTGGTTCTGGATGACTTTCAATGTTACATAATTGACCCAGAGACTGCAAATAAACTGGTGACGCTGATAAATCAAGCATCACAAATAGCCCGAGCTTTATAAGTAATTTATCTTGTGAGATCTGATAACGATGGAAATATAATCCATTGTTCCCTGCGGATCCTACGGGGCAAATATCAATACGTTTATCTCCATTTCAGCCGATTAGTTTACCATTTTCTCCCTTTTGGATTTTCCCGATTCCAATCATTCATCATCAATATCTGTTTTGTAAACAGATATTGAATTTCATTTATGCTGGAATAAAAAATATAGGGCCTTTTTCCATATTTTAAATACCGATGGTATAAACCTTATAACATGTTTGTTTCTGATTTCTCTGCAACCGCATTAATAGATTTTGCTGAGGTTCTTCCTTTATTATTCCCTTTATTGTTTGAAATATCCTATTGTGCAATTGTAGCAAAAATTATAAGTACCACACCAGAAGAAACGAGACCGAAAATAACGTTGATTCTAAGAGAAATATCGAGAGGATGCACATTCTAGAAGTATTGATATTGCATATTTGTTTATTAAGGTTCAAAATTTACTTTTGATGTATTTGAATTCAGAGATAAATAATGAAAACTCTCATTAACGATCAATCATATAAACAAGGAAACTTTAGCGAGTTCCAAAGTGGGGAACATATTGAATCTCGAAACAGATTCATTATTCGCTTCCAACTTGGCGAAGTCCCGGGCTCTACGGTATCATAATAAGTAACTCAAGCGATCAATCACAGTTTTGCCGATAATATGATTCAACACTTCCTTTCCAATATTATTATCTGTAAACGAGATAAATAACCTTTAAGTTGCTTTAAATTACTCCGCGGGGTAATTAACAGGGGCCGTCCAAGTTTGAAACAATATTGCATTATCTATTCACTTTATTATCCCAACCTTCGGAACGGCTCTCCCAACTTCGTTTCGAACTCTTCTTGAAAACTTTCTCCTTACTTTCCGAGTCATCCCCCCACTCGACCCCTTTCCTGCCCAACATTCAATTATGATAAAACCTCAATCCGATTTTAGAGTATAATAGGGATAGGTCCCGGCGGATCGACCTATCGCTATCAACATTTATTTATTTATATAACTTGAACTTTTACTGAGCACTGTGGAAGGTGCTACATTAATGTTAATATTATACAATTAATATTTTCGCTGTTCCATTTCTCTTCATATGACGACGTTGTTCTTCCTTGTATTTTGCTGTTTCAATTTAATCACAGCATTCAACTATTCATGAACTTGAAAGTTCTTAAGATCAAACGCCTTGGTATCAGTAATACGAATAATGGTTTTATATTATTATTTTATCCCGCGGTTCTTGTTTACTACCGACAATTCTAGAAATGAGGATATTCATTCCAACTCCAAATGACAATATTTCTAACACAGCTTATAACAATTCCCTTCATACAAGGGAATGAGTGTGTGTGATAAATAAAAACCCGAATTTTAGACCATTCAGGAGAAATTGTTTTAGGAGAAATTTAAAATGATGATTTCTCTCCTTTAGAAGAGAGTTGTTATAACTTTTGTATATAATTGACCAAGAACCGGACCCGGAGAAAACTCCAGAAAACCAATTTTGCATGCTTCAGTAAGTGATATTTTCCTCAATACCCTGTACCCCTTTAAATCCCCCCCTCCGTCCAACCGACTAATAAATTTTCCGATTAATTGGCCTTCTCAAGTTTATTCATCCTTTTTCATTTTTTTTCTTCAAGTCTCCGGGAACAGATTGTTTTATCGCGTCCGCATTAAAGTTAATAAAGTTTAAAAGTTCCAGGGCAACTTTGCGAAGTAGGAAAAGGGTAAGGGATTAAGACCCTTGGGGGGAGGGGATGAAGTGTATCTCCGCTGCCTTTAAATACGGGGTGAATACATTGTAAGAAATTTGAACTCAATCATTTTACTAATCGGTGTAATTCTTTTAGCGTATAATTATTAGTTCACATAGTAACATTGATTATCAAGGGAAAATGCAAAGACGTTATTTGAATATACCTTAAATTTTATTGCGGCTCCTTAAACCTTCTGGGACACAGAATTTGTTCCGTCCCCCAAGGAGCGTCGTATCTCATATTTATTGGAACTCTATAATTTATCTGTAATTCTCGCGGCTTGTAAGTACCCTCTTCCCACCATCCCCCACTCCCTGTCGGGTCGTAGCCTTAAGTACCCCCATTAAGTGACAAATTTCCGGGGCTGATACATGGCGTTGTTTACGCCCCGGACGAATCGCGGGGCGTATAAAACTAAGTAAGCTCGATCTCAGTTGGGGGATTACGGAAGGGTGGTGGAGGGGGGCGATTTAATCAACTCAAAGACAGTACCTGCTAAAACGTTAACACGCTAAAGTGTATGTAACCTTAATATTACGAATAATTACGATTAAATAAACAGATAATAATAAAGACGATTAAATTAAATTTTTTTAAAACCAGATGAAGGGGTCGTACGCTCTTTAGAAAATCATGCTGTGCTGGACATAATTCTACGGTGCGCTTATAATCGCAGGCGCTATTCGGTTACACTTTCCCGTGTTCGGAAAGAAAGTTCCAATAAAAACCTCTGCAAACTCAGTTTGCAGTCGGACGCCTGTGAACTTCATTACGGGAGTAAATCAAGATTTTACGACGCCTGTGCCCAACATGAAAATCCTATTCCCGGGGCGGCGGGTCGTGTTGACTGCTTTTCAAATTCAGCGCTTCGGTGTCGGGGAAGGAGAAAAAAAGGGAAGAAAAAATAAGAAGGAGGGTAAAAAGGACTCGGCGGGGCCGAGAGGCGTTAAATTTTCTCAACTTTATGTATCGCCTGAATACTAATAGCTACTTATTACAGGGCGCCGTCCCGCATCAGCGGCCGACTATTTTACGTTCCACGGTCCCGGGACTGATGAACGGGCCTACACTTAGGAGCCGAAACCTTTTCTCCCCCGGCTAGGAATATTAAACTCTTGGCAATAAAACACCGAAACCTTTTCTCGAGTTTATAATAAGAAAGGAAACTTCTCTTGCATTGAAACGTTCTTTCCTCGCGCACTGGACGACTCGGTTTTTACAAGCTCGGATTTTTTCTAATTTATTCCAAGGCGGGGGCATTACGCTCGATAATACGAATGTTCTTCCCATAATTATACCTAATATTAATATTAATTTCTCCCCAAACAATAAGCAAAATACGAACCTGGGCATCGAGATTTTGCCAAACATTAGAGGGAAAAATTAATTTTCGACTGATGTATTTCACAGTGTTATTAAAGGGAACTCCGATCCCAAGATGTTATTACCGTCGACCAAGGAAGTGGTCTAGGACATAGAAGGTGACCGGTTCCGGGAGGTGCGGAAATTAAAACGGGAATTCGAGCCGTTAGCCGACGATTTTACCGAAAATAGTAAACTCGGGGGGGCGGTGGGTTTATCGGGTGCGGGCCGTGGGGCTAATCTCGGTCGGGACGCTTCCATTTTCCGCCGCCCCCGCCTCCATCCCTTAACACAATCACGCTTCCATTACTCGGGCCGGCGAGCCCGAACCCCCGGCCGCCCGCCCCCCGCACCATCGCCAGCCACGGCCGTTATTATCGCTCCTACCGGGCGAACCCTGTAATATTTTCTTGAGAGAGAACTGGAGAGAGAGAGGGGGGGAGAGATAGAGTTAGGGAGAGAGAGAGAGAGAGAAGGCCGGGGAAAAATATGCGCCGCGGAATGGCCCCCACCCCCCCCGGCCCTGTATAAACACTCTCTGAGGCCTCCAGGAAATAACCGCTAATTAAAAGGAAGGCGGGTAGATTAATATTTTACCCCGCTGTATTATTATTTCCCCGTTGGTGTCGGTGAATAAGGTTTTCGCACCTAGAGCTTCGTACGCCTTGCTTAGCCGGCACTTATTTTTTCCGCCTCGAGTGCGTCTAGATTTTCGGATTAAATTGTAAAACGGAAATGAACTCCCGCGGATCCGTATATATACGATTTTCTTAATTGAACAAAGAAATAATTCAATTATTCTGGACATATATTGCACGCGGAAATATATCAGTCGACGGAAAATCCTATCTATACAATGATAATATTATGCTATATTATTTTTATCATAACCTGTTATGAAGGTTTGGGAAATATAATCACTAAGATAATATTATGACTTTTTTTGGCTTACTAGATTCTATGCTGTACCAGTGTTCATCAGCAATCAATATGTCTATTTCATATTAAATTATATGGCATTATCTACTAGGAAATTTTTCTTTAATAGGATCGCTCTATGTTAACGTCTGGGTGCTAGTTGTTCAGAAATAACTTATTCCGACTCCTCCACGGCACAAGGTAAACATCCCTTCCGGCAAAAAATAAAGTGAGAAGGCGCGGGGGCTCCAGCCGCCCTCGACGAAAGGCATAAATCTCTCTGTTTCGGAAATATGGCATAAGAGGTTGAGGAGTCGCCCGGTTTATCTGAAAAGTTTAGCCGACGATTACACGCCCCATTTTAAAGTTGGGCACTGAAAAGTGGGGAACTTGCCCAATTTGCTGCCCATTCTAGCGTCGGCCCGGAACATCCGGACAGCCCGAATATTATCAGGCGGTGTCGTTCATTCAGAAGAAACGGATGGGAGAGGGTTCAAGATTATTTTGAAATTAATGGTACAGAATCGATCACTTCCACAATAAGAACGTGCAAGCGTGTGGAGTTTCGCTGGACATTATGCTATTCCTTAAATTATATTCAGGAATATATTGCTGACGACGGCAAGAGGCCGAAACATGCCCTCCAAACAACTAACTAAAGAGGCTCGAGCCGTTATAAGCTACTCAGATTGTTAATGGAAGCTGTGATCAAAGGTGCCACTCAGGCTACTTATTAACCGATCGATCTTTCATGTTCAGTTCCGGAAAAAGTACCCGACCGCGGCCTCCTCCATAGTCCGATTGCGGAAAAATGTTTCCGATTAAACTTCCTGCACACTGAAGACAACGGCCGGACAAAGGGTCGGAAGCCCTTTGAAGGTCGGGCTTCGGCCCCCACCTCTTTGTAGACCCGGTCGTAATTAATCTTATAAAAGGGTGGATCTTATACAGGGGGGGGGGCTGACCGAGGTTTTACCCCGTCCCATCCCCTAGACCCTACTTTCCTTCTTTCTTCAATTCCGGTAGTTAGTTATCCCCGGGGGGCGGCTGGGGCCTTGCCAAACGGGACAACAACCACCGACGTATTAGCTATTCATAGGGTGGTTTGTCTGGGGCAGTGTGGGGGGCGGGAGGAGGGGGATTCCCCCCCTCCATCCTCATTTCTAGTCTGGAAGTAAATCGACCGTCTAATCCGCCCTTCGGATAACAAGTGCCAATTAATGCCCGGCCCCGATATTAATCTTTTACAAACCGGTGTCTCTATGCACTGGGTCGACCGGGTATAGGGAACCTCATTCCATATAAATCCATATAAATATTGATGACATAAATCTTCCTTATATTTATTAGTTTAACATACCTGTTTTGTGGTCTGCGAGGGTTGGAATACCATAAATTTCGTGTGTCTGTCCCCTCTAGCCGGTTTGGTCTTTTGCTAGACCGGTTTCGGCCGCTCGCCATCTTCAGTAGCGGTATTAGTCACCTTTGGCACTTTGGATGTTTTTTGGGCACCCTCACTGCACTATCACTGTCACTTGTACTGTATATGTTTACAAAATCCCTCCCAACCCACAGAAGGCAAACAGCGTCCCGAAAAACACAATAAAAAGACGCATATATATACACGACCAACAGACAACCGCCACAGTACAAGTGACACCGCTACTGAAGATGGCGAGCAGCCGAAACCGGTCTAGCAAAAGACCAAACCGGCGAGAGGAGACAGAAACACAAAATCTACTTATACTTATCGTTCTCCTTATTATCCTCCTGGGTTATGTTTTCTTCTGCTTCGTGTATCAAATGTCGCCGCATTTCACGCGTTTCAGTTAGCGCGTCGAAAATGCAGATCAAAACGATACGGCCCTAAACTGAGAGAATAAAAACTGAGCCGGGAGGAAATAACCTTCGGACATTAGAGATCCTGCGCCAAATCGAATTGGACGTCCAAGTAAGACAAATTGCTAGTGGCGTGGGCGCCGGCTTAGGGGGCTGCTCCCGCTCCCCCCCTCACAGCTAAATCCCCCCAATATTGAGTTTGCCGGCAGAGGCTAGGCCGATCCTGGATAGACGAGGCCGGTAGTACGTGGCCCACATATCTAACAGTTTCCACGGGAATTTAACCCGAAGTTTTTGGGGAAAGTGGTGTTTTTATGAGCCTTTCGGCTCATTTGTTTTCCTCCGCCCTGGAACAATGGTTATTTTCTATATATCTCACTCTGTCGACAGTGACAACACAGGCAGGTTGCAATGTCTCCATTCTTGGGTGTCCTACTAACTTATTGCGTTATGATACTGGCAATAGCGAAAAACCAAAATCGGTCTAGAATAGGCAATAGGAAACAAGAATTGTGATATTGTTGACAGGACGATTAATTTGTGAAAAATATCAAAACAGCGAATGTAGAAGAACATAATGGCACACCCCACGCTGGAATTTCTAGTCACCAAAATATCAAGATTCATAATTGAAATGAAATATAGTGACCGAAATGAATTGTAAGGTATGATAAAAAAATATTTCCATGTATTAGACAACGCGACGATTGACCCTGGAGTAGAATAATAAATTCCTCCTTCCAGTCGTCAATTCCGCTGCCGCGGTCTGGTTTGATTTTAAAAAGCCGAAAAGGTTGGTAGCCGAAGAGGCTAATAATGAAGAATAGAAAGGGGGCCCCTCTAAAGAAAAAAAGGAAAAAAGTCCGGGAAAGGGGGGGGCGGTGAAAGATTACCAGATCTTGATGCATGCAGATTACGAGAACACAGAACCCCCCTCGCCATCATCCTACAGCCCTAGACGGTCTCCGGGTCTTTTGTTCCGAGTCAAAAACGGAAACAATAGAGGGCTCCTTCTCCGCCGCTAGTCCTCCTCTTCCAGAGCCCGATCCCCCAGGAGAGCGAAAAGGAGAGAAGGGAAAGCCGGGAGGATAAAAGCGGGCCTGTAAAAATGAAGAATCAGCGAAATTGTTAAGGGGGAGGATGCCGTGAGTGAGAAGCCCCCCCCCCGCCTATCCACCCCCAACCCGTCTAATACGCGCTTATTATGGGAAACTTTAAACGTGAAACGCCCTCGTAAACGACTGGCAAAATTTTGAATAATTCAGAATCCATTTAAATTCTCGTTCCCCCCCGAACGTGAAAACGCAATATACCTTCTTAGGCCAAACATGTTTATTACCTTCCGTAGAGTTATTTATTTAAGGTCATGTGTACTCATTGGATAATAAGTGACTTGTTCCGGGTAGTAAATCAATTATGAAAATTAAAAAAAAGACCATTCTGTGCAGTAAATAAATAATAATATTTCTTATTCTCTTTGATTAACATAATTTAGTCGTTGTAGAGCGTTTCGGTTAACATTTTGGAATAAACCATAGCTCAAACTGTTAATTACCGCCGCGGAATACATTGTTCGTCCATTGGCAAAGTGTGTTGCCGGGGTAGTTTTTCTGTCCCGCCCTTCTTTTTTTTTCCGGGGCGAAAGTAGACGAGAAGGCCTCTAATCGGGCTAAGAGCTCCGGCTCCTCTTGAAAAGAGGCGCAAGAGTGGGTTGGCGGTGGTGCGGGGCGGTGGCGGGGCGGCTTGGGAAGAAAGAACTGAGGGGGCATGTTCAGCGACATCAGGGCGCTAGTTTATCGGTGCAAGTGCACTCAACGAACGATTCCTGTGAAACCAGCGCCCCCCCTCAGTGCGGTGCGGAAATGTACTCAACTAAAGTTCGTTTGTGTGCAGTTGCACCGATAAACGGGCGGTGACAGTGCCGAAAAAACTAGCGAAGATGGCGAGCAGCCGAAACCGGTCTAGCGAAAGACCAGACCGGCGAGAGGAGACAGAAATACACGAAATTGGGAAACGGCCCGACACCGGTTTTACACCGAGAAAGTCGCCGGAACAAATTTCAATCTGCATAGATTAGAATATTCATAATTCTCCGTCCTGGCGTCGCGAGGTGTCTGCAGACATTTCCCCGCTGCAACGTCCCGTACTCGGGTCCTAGTTGAATATCAATTTGGGGACGGGCAGACGACAGAGTGAAAGTCATTATAATCTACATAGATTAGGGAATTCATGCATCCCTGCCTAACCACTTTGCTGAGCGTTCCCCCCCGTGACTCATCGGCGGGGGGGGGGGCTTAAATATTAAGTTCGCGGAGGAAAACAGCAACGTATCGTGCCCGACGGAAGCGCTATTTGTTCAGACGTTTGGCTGACGGTTGAATATTGGATAGCAGCCGGCTGCTCAACCATATTGCGGCGCCCGTTTCCGCTTTTCGACGTCCGGTGGTGGCCGCCCTCTCTTTCTTAACCCCACACCCCTTTCGAGTCTTCTGGGCCGAATGTAAAATTCATGCTTCTTTTCTCAGTGGGGTGGGGAGGAGGACTTATTCTATAGGGAAAACCCCGACGAACAACTAGAGCGACGGGATTCCTTAATACTTTTTTCTCGCCGTACGATTTATCCGAGGAGGAAAAACACGAGGGAGGTTTGACTGGGAACGAAAATACTCGGTTCGCGGCTTCGACATACTTTGAACATTATTCTAAATTATTTCTGGGTATGTTTAGCAATATTTATCAATACAATAGAATTAGATTAAACAATTATTAACTGTATTATAATGGGGCCGCTATCCGACACCATAAAAGTTTACAGCTGGACACACAAAGTCGAAAGATTTATACGGAATGAATGGAAACTTGAGTAATATTTCAATAGAGTGGCTATATTATGAGAGTAATATCAGAGAATATTAAAAGTCGAAAAAACTTTATGAATAAGATTCTAATTCACGCCAATATTATAAGTTCAATTCCATTTTTTTGGAGGGGGCAAGGCTTTCCACCTGAATTACTTATATTCCCAATTTCTTGAGTTTTCGGTGTCTTGCTTGAATGCGAATTTTCACCCGAGGGAAAACCGCGGATTTACTGGCGCTCCGGTTGTTCCGGCCAGCGTGCAATTACACACGGCGTAAAGTGTTAAAGCTCGGAAGCCGACTGAACGGCTCGGAGCAAAGCAAATATCAGAAGGAGGGCCGGAGCCTCGGGAAATGTTTACCGGGCTTCGAGTCCACTGCGGGAATGAATATTTGTCACGGGCTCGGTCCTATATTATTCAAGAGCTCGAGCGCGTTGGCCGAGAAACGTTTCTCTCTCTTCTACCCCCGAACGGGATTCGGGGTGTACCGGTACGGCGGCCCAGAGCCAATGGCGTTTACTGGACAATTACAAACCGATGAGTTAACGTTACACGCCTCAGCCCTAACGAGGGCTTTGTCCTGTAAACGGTTAGGCTGAAACGGTTGCGGCACAGACCGCATTAAAGCAAAACTATTAACAATATTATTTTTTTTCAATGCCTGTAAGATCGCTTAATAACGTGGGAAGAACCTCGATTGGCAGAAGTCGACCCCCTACTATTCCATGATTTTTCTTGTGTTTGGAAACCACTCGGGTGTTTACCGTTTCATTCTCGGGCCCTCGGGGGGGTGTTGTCTGGTTAAGATCAGAGTTTTTGACAATTCAAGTTCCGGTCCCGGAAATCTTCGTTCATTAATCATTATTACATATTTCGGTACTACGTTCGGATTTTGAGTGCGGATAAAATCATCCTCCGCGCCTTTTCTATTCAACCGATGTTTTCGTACGAAAGTGTCCCGCCCAGCACTACTCCCCCGGTCCAAAATGTGGAAACGCATTACTCTTATTCCGCTGTGCCCGTATGACAACGTGGCCAGCCCCCCCGCTTATTTATTAAGAAAATTCGGGGCAGCCCTCGAAAATACGTGCGCGAAATTCTAAGGGGCCGCCGCCGTAAATTTCAAACTCTCCTATTGACCGAGCACAAGCGCTCACCCGTCCATGAGCCTCTGAGAATAATAAATACGATTCGGAGAGAGGCGCCACCGCCCCCGCCCCCGCCCCCTACCACGACCCGAACCCGCTCTGAGAGAGCCTCTCGTAATTGGGTTTTCGCGCGCGACCTCGCCAAATGGATTGGAATAGAGTGGCAAAGTGGGTATCAGCCAAGTGTGCGTATGAGAGCGTGTATGCCAAAGAGAGGGGGTAGTTCCTCCCACCCCCGACCCCACAACACGCACCTTCGAGAACCTTACAATTGATTAAGTCCGTTCTCCCTTAGACATCGCACTGTTCCAGCTTTATATATAAACATATGGCTGTCCCAAGGGTGGTTCGAACGGTGCATTTACTCAGTACATTAGATCCCGTAAAAATTATGATAAATGGTATCGATTACAACGATTAAATAATGCCCTACACTTTTACTTATAATTTATTATATGGGACTTCACATAATGTATGGTTTCACAATATGAATTAAAGTCCACAGTTACTATGCTACTACTACTGGTGATTAGGTGGGAGTCGTTACGGACGATTATTTCACCTTCAGAAATCGACCAAATACTCGGTATAAAAGACAAGAAGGCGGGCGATGGGGGACGGCCGATGATTCCCATTTTGTACCGATTACTTTGGAGCATCGGTGCCCGCCTTGGGAGTTGTACAAACGAAATTGAATTACAGGGACAGATAGGCGGGGGAGGACTATCATCAGGGACCAGACGATACGCATCCTAAATAATGATTCCCGGCTCCCTGGCGAATTTAAAAGGAGAAATGAGATAAGGTTTTTGCCGGGGCCTTGCGGTCCTATCGGCCGGCCGGAATAAGTGCGCGGGGTCTGCCGCCCCCGCCTCCGCCCGCGCCGCCCCCCGGGTCTATTGTACTCGGGGGGATATCGACGCTGGTCGGGGCAAAAAGAGACGGAGATACGGCCGGCGGGGAAAGAGCGAGAGAGACGGTCGGAGCGTTACGGGAAATTTGGTGAATCCAAATCCCCGGAATGGTTGAGTGTTGTCTCGCGGGAGCCATCGTTAGGAGCGTTATTTATTTATAGTATCTCCCGTGTACGCGCTATATGTATTGGTACGTCTTATATCGCTGCCTTTAGAAAATAGAGCATATAATTTCTACTACACGATAACTAAAATACACGATAGATAGTTGAATAACAATAAGATATGATATTATCATTAAATAAAATATAAAAAATTTAGACTGGAGACAGAAGCCCTGCTTCTGCCGGTTGCTGTAAAATTTCAAGTAGATTTCAGGCACTGGTATTAATTGCATAATTCGTCGCTCGGCTTGCCAATTCGACTTCCGATACAACCGAAAGTTTCAGGACCCCGAGTCCTTTCCACGGATCTTTATCATTTATAGGGACCACGCTTGGGAGATTTCGGTGGGGCAATTACCCGCGGCCCGGGTTGAAGAATTTCGGCGCCGAATTATTTCTGCGCGGACTCCAAGTTCCAAATCCTGGAAATGGGAGTTCCCTCGGGAACGGGGTGGGAGGGAGGGTGTGCAAAATAAGGAGCAATTGAGGTCCTAATTACTTGAGCCAACTCTCATTTCCACAACAATTACTTGGCATCGTTAGCGAGGAAAACAAGTTTAGTTTAAAACATTCAACTCCCCTCTAATTAATTACCTTGCGAGAAATTTCAACTTTATCTCCAATATATTACAAAGATTATGGTCGAGGGAGCCCCCAGCCCCGCCCCGAAACCCATCCTCCGTTCTCCCGGGGGGCCGTAACTTTCCATCGTAATCCTCGACTCCGCCTCCGCCGACTTTAAGTGCGTATCGGTAATGACAATATTCCATAATTCACAGGTCGGAACACTGGGCGTTATTAAGATTTTAATGTCAAAAAATAGGTTACGACCGTCGCGAGGGGTTTTCGTGCGGCGCGATGTGGGGGGGGGGAACAGGGACGATAAAATTAAGCCGCCGGTCGGCCGACCGACCGACAAAGAAACCTTAATTAATTTAAGATTTTAATCCTCCTCCTCCCAGCGCCGCTCTTAAAATTAGCGTTCCTTGTAACGTTCTTCGTCCCCAGCGATATTAAAATTGGGCGAAATCCCGCCCCCTCTATAAATTGGCCCGGGTTTCAGTTAAAAGAATATCCCGGCTGATAATGTTGTAGCCCTGCAGCTGTGGACAAAATTACCCGGGTATTCTATTTATTGAATCGTGTATCTAAGGTCATCTCTCCTTCTGGAATAACAGTGAATATTTAAAATTCTGATCTACCGCCAGAGCCTTCCTGTTCTTAAGAAGTGGAACAGGGTGTTTGGTTCGAAAATTAGAACTTTCCCCCAACTATGATTCGTGGGGAGAAACTAAAGGAAGAAACTTGTTTAGAATTATTTAGAAAGTTTATATAAATGCTAAATGGTTCAATTCCGTTTATGTCTGCAAATTCGAAATTGAATTAATAGAGACATTACGGTCAATAGAAAATAACGCGGCCCTAACACGGCAATGCGAACCCCCCCCCGACATTACCCTTTCAATAGAGAGGACCCGATCCGATCGAAATAATTGAATCCAATGTTTCTGAATGTCCGCGCCGGGTAAGGCGGAACCGAACGGGGTTTTCCACCCCCTTCCGGCCAGAGGCATTCTAAGCGGGGGGTTGGGGGGTGGAAAGCAATACAATCGGTCTAATGGGTCCGACTATCGACCCCGGCTCTCTCTCTCTCTCTCTCTCTCTCTCTCTCTCTCTCTCTCTCTCTCTCTCTCTCTCTCTCTAATTGTAGGAGGCCTCCAGAGCTCTCGAACGTAGGGAAAGGGTGAGGATCGACGGGCCCTAGGGGCTGTTGTTCGTAGCCCCCGGTCCCGTGGTCTTACCTTCTTCCGCGGGACATTTACAAGACAAAACACGGCTACCGGGGTACCGGTAAGCGGAGGGGACGTTGACTCGAGGGACGCGTCACCGGCGGTATCTCTCAGTTTCGACCTCTCCCCTCCCCGCCCTTCAACTTTTGAAGCAATATCGGTAAAAGCAAAGTTAAAAGTCCAAGAAGATGAACGACTGTCCGGCAGGACAAATATAGTTATAAAGTATTTACGGCCGTCCTTCCGTGTTCACCGAATAAATCAATTACCTATGTTCGGAAGTATAATGGATGTCCAATTCAATTTATTTGGAATGTATAGAGGACATATCTATCGAGAAAATTAGATTTTGAAAATGCATTTTGTGGTCCCATATGAAAGAAGGAGTTCTATACTTTTTACATGAGGGAGACAGGTTTTACTAGTTTTGAACAATACCTCTGACTGGTTAAGAATATCTTATGATAGGGTTCCAATAAGATCGCGTTATTTTGTGGGAAGAATATCGGTTCCGGGATTTTTCCTGTGTTTGGAAACCACCCGAGTGGACTCCATTGAAAAGGGGGTTGTCCGCTTCCCCTTTCCAGGGGGTCAACCCCTGCCGACCGATATTCTACCAACATCATCACGCGACCTTGCCGGAAGCCAAGGGCAACAATTATTGCGGGTGACAATATATTTATACAGGTTGTAGCAGGTGGAATCGATACACACCGCGGACAGCCTTAAAGCATCCAGAATCGCTACGAATAATCGATACTAAACATACTGCATTCTTAACTCAGAGGATTTTCTGATCCAGTTACATTTTTGTGGTAAATGACCCCTCGAATTTACAAATGGAACTGACGCAGGACTTTTTTTTTCGTTTCCGACAGTTAAGTAATTCAAATCCTTTTGCCGGTCCCAGAATGGATGTTATTAGGCGAGGCACATGTGCGGGCGGGCGGCCGTGGGCCGCAAGTTTAATCACTTTAGTGTATCACAATGGTGTATATACCAACGGATCGATCGCCGACGGCATTAAAGCAATGTACATGTGCTGTGACGGTTATTTCCCTAATCCTATTACCGGAAGCGGGACGTACCCTACCCCCGCCCCCGCTACCGTCCCCGCGGAACTACCTCGCCATTAAAAGCCCACTGAATAATTAACAGTAACTGTTACAGTCTCTATTGCCCAGGGGCCCCGAATTCATACTCAACGCTGTACCCGGCCTAGACTTCGCTAATTTCACGCCCTTTTTTTCCAGATGCGCAGTCCACATCAGTTCCTGACTTGATGAAACATACGAATATAAATCCGAAATATTTCCTTTGCAGATCAATGTAAAATCTATTTAGCGATTGAATACCTGTTATGTAGTCCGCGAGGGTTTGGAATAGTGTAGTTTTCTCCTCGTGTTTTGCTACACCCCGGTTGACGATTCGGACAGATTCAGCTAGTCATGTCGGAGCCGGAATGAAGGGAGCGAACGTACCATTGTTTGAAGAATTAAAGCGGTATTTGAGGCGGTTAAAGTCCGTCCGGTATTCGAAAATAAATTCCTCTCTCGGGACATGTGGCCGCGGCGTTAATTGTTTTTTCCCTCAATTAGTCCCCGTGCGTCTCTGCCCGCTCCTCAGCCGGTTCCGGGGGTGGCGGAAGGGGGAGGCTGGAGAACGCAATTTGAGGCCCGGAGCGGAGAGTTCCGGCAAACATCATTAACGGCCCCCGCCGCCCCCGACCGACCACCGCCCCACAAAGCGGGGTCGACCCCAAATTAATATTCCCGGCGTTGAATAAATATCCCCAGGGCCAAGGCGCCGCCGTCTAGGCCCCCCCCCCACCAATGGCTCCGGCCATTTAAACGAACGTTAATTGTATCCGCCGGAACTGAATTCGGGAGAGAACGAGCAGGGTTTCCTCCTGCCCGCCCTTTAAATCTGTGGCAGGGACAGGGTGATTTGCTTGGAAACGAGGAAAAGCGTCCCCAACGAAGATTCACCGGGAGAAAGCAACGGCCAGAACGAGGCAGCGATGAATTAGTACACAATATAGTGAACAATAATTGGGAGGATTAATTTACGTATTTACATCTAGCTAAGATCATAACAATACCTCCACACAATTATAACTGTATCAATGGTTATCCAGATAGTTTAATATACCTGTTTTGTGGTCTCCGAGGGGTTGGAATACCGCAGGTTCGTGGTGTTTCTGTCTCGCCAAACCAGCGAGAGGAGACAGAAACACCGCGAACCTACGGTTATCCAGATAGTTAGTAAAAATGCGAATTGAGATGAGAACCAGCTTTTCACTTCTGAATAACGAAACGTCCACCCCAATACGGGGGCGCAATAGTTCGGTACCGACTCTACTAAGGGCGAATGAAAATATCATATATATACTATTCGAAAATGAAAGTCGCTACGGAACCTAGTTCATTAGATCCTTTCGCTTTTCTTAAATTAAAGAGTTAAAATGCGAAGCAATGAAACCGGCGAGGACACCGGAATACCCAGCCTCGACCCCGTTAATTCTTTGCTTCCGAATTCAGTCAATTTGCATACCACCGATCGTCATTCCTCCAATTTATGTCGCCAGTGAATATTCATCGATGTCTTAATCGAGAGAGTTTCCTCCAACTTGTTCCCTGTCCCGCACCCCTTCGGCCCCGGAGGCGGGGCGAATCTGCGGGTACAAATGTTAATTTTATGGAAAGCCCGAAAGCGCACATATTGGGGACTGGAGGCGGGTAAAAGTCGCGGCGGAGCTTCGGAATTGGAAAACAGAAGGGGTTTCAAAACCTGCCCCTCCCCACTTTCAACCCCCGACCCCGCGATACCCTTCACAGTAACCGAGTTATCAGAGACGCACTAGAAAGTTTTACATTCGGAGAGTGCCGGGTCAGAGGCGGGCTGGGGAAGTTATTTCCTCCCCCCGAACCAGAAAGAGCAACTTCGCGCCCACCCCGGAAAGGAGGTATTTAAATTTTTGCCCAAAGCATGCGGGCCGGAGACAAACAGATTCCCTGTCCTGTTTTATTAATTCGATTTATAGGAATTACGAAGCAGATCGATATAAAAATTAACTCTGGCCATAGCGAACGGGAAATTCAATCCCGGAGTAAACCTTTAAAGCGATTGTACCCCGCTATGTCCAGCGCAGATTCGCAGAATTCGGAGAATATGTATATATTGATTTGATATACCTGTTTTGTGGTCTGCGAGGGGTTGGAATACTGTAGGTTCGTGATGTTTCTGTCTCCTCTCGCTGGTTTGGTCTTTTGCTAGACCGGTTTCGGCTACTCGCCATCTTCAGTAGCGGTGTTAGTCACTGTCAGCACTTTGGATGTTTTTCGGGCATCCTCACTGCACTGTCACTTTCACATGTACTGTCTGGATGGCCGCTACTGAAGATGGCGAGCAGCCGAAACCGGTCTAGCAAAAGACCAAACCAGCGAGAGGAGACACGAACCTACAGTATGTATATATTGCTTACAATACAGAATACTTCAGGAAAATCACCTTTTAAACGCGCGGGCGCCAACACATCCCAAATACAGCCATTAACGTCGCCGAAGCCTCGGCTTCAAAATAACATTTAGACTCCCCGTTTAATCATGCTGATTAAATAACGCTGCCCCAGGGTTTGAGTTTGATACTTGGCGAAACTTCCCGGAGCCAAAGGAAAGTTTACGGGATCCTTGGGCGCCCCCCACCCCGTTGTTAAGTTCGGCTTATTGGGAACAGGAGGAGGAGGTTGGTGCGGGGCGGCGGGGGCGGGGGGCTGTTTGTCAGCAGGATATTACGCCGGAGCGGGAACGAAAGAGGGGTTGATGGGGGCGGAGGGAGGGGGTTGGTCCGCTGAACCGGCTTCAGAACAAATAATTGACGGCGACATTGTGCAGAGCTGTCGGGATTGTCGGGGCCAAAACAAACCGACACCCCAACCCAACACCGCTCACCAAACAGGACCTCCAACCAAAGGAGCGCTCTGCCGACACCGACCTGGGAAATTCTTTTAATTCCTCCGACGCCCGCTTTTTGCCGGCTAAGCAAATAAGCAGCCTGCTTAGGCAAATAAAAGAGGGCGGGGGAGGGGATAACGGCCTGTAGGACCGTTCGTTTTACAATCTTTTCTAGCAGTCCAAGTATTATTCTACTTTGTGTAAATTGTGGTTATTCATTAAATCCCTAATTTTGTGTTAAACATAATTCTCACAAAGCGCCATTCCATATCTTATTATGTTTCTGTTCTGAATGTAGGGGGCGTCCCAAGCTAGACAAGAAAAAGACCAACGAGTGGGGGCGTAAGATCGACAGCGCTAACCACTAAACTGGTATTCCAATAAAATAAGTTATCGTTTAAAATCGACAACCTTGCCCTCCTGTTCAGTTCAACAATGCTCCTATTCCCACCCAACAGCAGGCTCGCTACCTGGGACTCTAAAGGCTCACGTGGAACCCCCATACGCGACTCAAAAGAACAGACCTCAACTGCAAATTTGGACTGCTGAGACTACTTTTGAAAAGGACATCAAAACTTACATTAGACAGCAAACTGACAATATACAAATCCATTTTAAAAAACGACACGGACTTACGGACTAGAACTATGGGGTTCCGCCAAGAAATTCAACATCGCCCGCATCCAGAGATTCCAGTCAAAAGTCCTTCGTACCATCCTTAATGCTCCCCGGTATGTTTCTAACCGAACAATCCATAATGACCTCAACATGCCGACAGTCGACGAAGTCGCAAAATCACGTTTCCTTAAATTCCATTCCAGCTTCCACATCCAAATCCACTCGTTCAGTCCCTTTCCTCCTTTACCCATCCATTATCTCCCCCGCGTCGGCTCAAACGCCACTAGCCCAGAGATCTTCTTAGTCCGAAGCCGTAAACTGCTCATGTGAAAAAAGTGCCATCATTGGGTGGTCTCTTTTATCGAGAAATTCACGTGAAAAGAAAGCACTCAACACTTGTACCAATAACTTTATGTAGTTGATTGTACAAAAATAAAAAAATCGTTTAAAATCAGCAAATAACTTCGTAGAATAATAATAAATCCGTCGGATGATACGTTAACTAATCGAATTATTGGGCCAACTAACTGTAAACTTTACAGGACGTTTAATCCGGCTATAAATTGTCATTTGCTATTATTCGCTAATTCTAGATCTCGCGTCGCTTTAAAATTGTGAACCGGGGCCGGTACTCGCAGTGCACCGGGACCGCGTCTTGAATTAGCCCTTGGTCCCGAGAGTGCCGTCTGATTTATATTTGCCCCGGTTTAATATAAAGTTTCCTACGTCGCGTGCGGCATGATTCAGACGTTGGGGCCGGGGGGCGGGGCTGGAATTTTTGGTTTTTTTTTCCTCTAGATTTTAGTTTCTATTTCTCTCTGTCCCGCGGCCGTATATCAGAAGTTTTTAACCCCGGCGGGCCGGCGGTACAGCCGCGGCCCCCGCCTCCACAGCGCCCCCGATGGGAAATAAACGCGAAGCGGGGCTAAGCGACATTTCGAGCCCCGATTCGAAAACTCGAAACGGTTTGGGGGAGGAGGCGAAACATTTGTTTTTTCCTCCAAACAGCCACGAAAACTTTGATAACCCTGAGATTTCCACCGGAGTTCTCTTAGCTTGTAAGAACGTCATATTTCACACGTTGTTCCCAAGATGCATACGGTGCTTGAGAATATTTAACCGCAATTTCAACTCTGAATCGACTGAAGTTAATTGAAATCAACTTAGTTCCTTGACTGTTTCATATTTGTGGTCCGATCATCCGGACAACCTTAGAAGGAAATAATTTCTATAAACAATGGCACACATCGGTACAAAGATTATTAGAAGGCGTTTTGACCCCTGAAGATGGACCGTTATTACATTCATATGAAAAAGTATACCCCTTTATGTGGCATCGTAGTCGACCTGCGCAATTTGTTTCCCGCATATTCTATTATTTGTAATTTTTTCTTAATGCACTCAAGGTTCAAAAACTCCCAAGTACCCATAACACATGCAGGGGAGAGATATTGGTATGATTCCCACAGGTCCCTAATATTTGCAATTTTTTTGGTAAGCGCGTAAGCTTCAAAAAACCCAGTATCCGTAAGATATTATACATTCTGATTAAAATCATAAATATTTTTAAAATAATTGGTCTTTAAAAGTTGTTTGTAAGACTTATTCTGTGCCAGGATTCGGGGACCGGCGTCCAGACAGTTCTCAATCGGTTCTGAACTTCAAAAGAAACTAAGCGCAAATGATTTATTTCATTTGGTTATCGATACGGGCGTGGGGAATCCATCTGTCTCCCGACTCGGATACGGTACCATCGACACCATCCGGCGGTGTATACCGTTTCCGCCTTCTTCCGGAAACTTGTCTCCCGTCCGGTTTCGGAAGTTTGAAACACAGTTGAATTGAACTCCCGTGTTACCCGTGGCGTTTCCTCCAGAAACAACTTGTCTCTCGAATCGGTCTTGTCGTCAATAATGCCGTCCGTATCCGAAATATATAGTTCTCTTCCACCGGGTGTCGCCCAGAAAGGATTGGCAGAGAATCTAATATATCTCTTTTAATGTCGATAACTTTTGACGGATTCAATAGAGAATGTTTTTCCGGGAATTGTTTTTTCCTGAAACAAACTCTGTCAAATACTATTGTTCATAAGTAGTGCGTTCATTTAATACGTAATATATTCCATGTGGTGATGGTGAAAATCTAAGCAATTCTGGATATTTGGGGGTCCCAAATTATTTGGTTTGCACGAAGGTTGAGAGCTGTCAGGCTGAACTGTATATGAATAAGAAAAAAATATATTACTGTATTATCCACCCTACAATCGGAATAATTAAAATAAAACCCCATGAGGCATACACGCAATATAAACCTCAGGGCTAATGTCCACGAAGAAGAAAATTTTCGCAAGGTACCTCGGTGGAATATTTTCATTTTTATGTCGAAAATTAAAACCTACGTACTAAATTCTAAGGTTTAAATGAATCCAATAAATTTTTCAAGAATCTTTCCCTATATATTTTGAAGCTCTGTACTAGGGGGAAGACTACATTATGACAAAATAAAACCTTGCTTCGTATCTATAATATGAAAGACACGTATGAAAATGTTTTATACTAAACACTTCTAGTAATTTTGCCGGGAACTCTAGTTTACGTTGCGTAACCGGAATAGGTTAAATGAATCCGGTTAAACATGGCTGTAATAAAGAGAGGCGTGGGGGAGATGTTTTCTGGAGTGAGTGCGAGGCCCTGACTTGTGTCATGATCGTAAAGCCGGCTTTACGGCCGGTGTCTGGGTTGGTTTCAACCCGCCCTCGTTTCATTAGGAACGGGAGGGAGGGAAGGGCCCCACCACGCAATCTTAGCACGCGTCGTGGGGCCCACATCCGAATCATCGAGGAATGGGGACGCCCCACAGGGCACATAAAAGTAAAATCCGGATCCCCGTACGCACTTACGGCGACGCGCGATTAGACGCCCTACCCACGATTGATGAACGCCACGCGACAATAAAGTGGACTATGTCCTGGTGATCCTCAGCCCTTCGTGTCTCAAATAACCTCAGAACAATGTAACATATTTGTTATTTGTTGAATTTCAGACAGCTGAATTCAAAACAATCCCTTAATTCAACAGCCATTGAGAAAATCCTGAGTCTTAAGAGGAAATGGTCACATGAATTCCTCACTAACCAGTAAGGGTAGTTATCAAATCACACTAAATATAATTTTTTAGACTGTTGTCGTGACTTAAAACAGAAATTAAAAATATAACTCTGTCCATACACTGTTAACTGGATGCTGTATCTGTCGGATATTAATAATTTTTATCGAAGAAATTTCCGATAAATATATTTCAATACTATACGACGACGACCCGACGTCAACTTGGGGTTACTATAGTATTGAATAGTAGTATTTTATACGCGGTGAGAAGAAATTCTGTAGGGCGGTATTACGACTATCGATTTACAACTAGTGCGTCCTGAGCTTTCAGTCTCAGTTTTAATTTATCAGAGAGGGATTGCGGGCGGCCGTCGCTTTCAGAGAGAGAGAGAGAGAGAGGGAGAGAGAGGACGATGTAATTCGGGGAAAAGCGATACTCCAGTTTCGGCGAGAAAAGTCCTCCCGCTTTTCTGAAAGTCGATGGGCGGCGGGGTAGAACATTTTTACGACTAAATCCGCGATAAAAACAGGCCGGCCGAGGGACATTATTTATTGGGCTTGATTACGATAATTCTCGCGGCCTTCGAGTGGCCCCACTGCCTTAATTACGGCCCCTCACCTCCCCCTCTGAAGTACCTCCCAACCCCGTCTTAAGCCCAGCCCCGGACTTAAGGGATCAGCGCCTATCCCTCGAGTAGGAGGGAGGTGGACACTCACCGGTCAACTGTCCGGATATTTACAGATATTTGATTAATTACAAACAAAACACATTTAATTTTCACCCTAACTAACGCAATAAAATTGTTAAAGTATATTAAAAATGTAATCATTCTTTGGACGAAGAGAAAAAATATATTTAATCACTAGAAACTTACTAATAATACCGTAGTTTTCTCCTTCTTCTGTCCCCACTCCCTGGTTTGGTCTTTTGTTAGACCTATTCCAAATTACTATTACTACATAAATATAGTTTATTATAATCCTTCTGAAATAGATCATCGCGAAACAGTTTTATAAATCCGAACAATTTTCTACCCGGTAAATTAGTAACGGCGCTTTGTGATACTAAACCATCATGATCGTTGGGTCTTGCCGGTTTGCAGCACTCTTGCGCCGTACATTTCCTACGCTATTAGATGGTAATATGAATTATAATTATAACAGTTTTTACAACCTTTTTTATTTTAAATAGTAACGTAACTGAGACCAAATTATTATATATCTAAATCCATTTTGACGATTGCATCGTTTATCATTAGTTTTCTGTTAATTTGGTTGAGATTAAGCTTTATGGGCACTTCGGAATTTAATTTGATCTCTTTACAAATATTATGAAGCGGCCTGTAGTCGTGACGAGTTATATTTTGACTTCTTTCGTCCCTCGAACCGTGAAACGCGCCAAGCCATAACAATTATTTATCTCGGGGACGTTTAAAACCTCAAAGGTTGTCTCTATAATTTCATTAGGGGGCCGACTACAAGCGGCCCCCTAATTACACAGTCAACTAGCCCCGTCCCCTATTTGTACTGCTTTTGTGATGAAGCTCCGGCGCCCCTCCGTATAGTTTAAACAGCAATTAGACAGAGACGGAGCCGGCCGGGGGATCAGCGTGCTGGGGGGGTTGGGAGCGCGAGGGGGTAGTGTGTGTGTCGGAACACACACGGGGGTGGTGGGGGTGGGGCGAAAGCGCAGCCCGCCCCCCCCCTCTGTTTGAAGGGGGTTTGGGCAATTAGCGGCCCCGGGGCCATACCCTGGTCCGGGGGATCGTGCGTTGAATAACCTGTAACGCGACAAAACCACCCGATTTTCCTCTATCTAGTCGCCAGTTGGATTAGAAGTAGTTAACTCGGATATTTAAAAAAAATCATACTTCTCCGACTTATACAACAGGATACTCAAACACGAAATATCATCGTGCTAGGCTATGTAGCAAAGTAAGTGTTTATATCCTATTGATAGTGGAGGCAGGAAAGTATTCTGATATATGCATACTTGTATGCAAGAAAAGTAAGAAAATTCATTGAAGTACAAGTGATTAACGTGGCGGGTCCAATAGAGTCGTTACGATTTCTCCTATTATAAGCGTATAAAATTGAAATCGCCTAGGAGCGTCACCTCAGCCAGAAAGTGGGGACAATTTATAAACAATTTCTGGGACACGGCTAAATAAATCTCTCTAAAATTTAATGGAGTGAAATTTATCTCGGCAGAATGGAGAGGTCGCCGCGCTCATTTGGGAGCGCCGGGACCTGACCCAACTCTGGTTATTCTAAACGCATTAGCCGCCGGCGTTTTAAAATCCTCCCCCACTTTAGGCCGCAAACTGATTTAGGGCCGGTCGCTAACATTAAAACCGTTTTTCGTTACACAGTGCGTAAGGACTTTTTTAAAAGCCATTTAATTCGACCCACTACAGACGCCGGTTTTCCAGTTTATTTTAAACGGAAACTTATTCTGAGACATCTACCGGGGCGAATCAGGAAATCTTAAGATCTACACTAAGAATGAAGAATTAAATTTATAATGTTTAGTAATTAAAAAAGTACCCATTGTTCTTATTATACAAAAGATGAAACAACAAATGACTCAAAGTCATCAGGATCAAAGGATGAACTGTTTTGTTCTTTTGTGTTAATATCTTTTATAGAAGAGCGAATTAAAAACTGAAGAAATTATCTATTACAGTGAATAGAGAATGATGCACACGTTGACATTTTTATATATTATTGTATATACTACGTTGTGAACGTAGTTTCTCATGCACGTTATGGGTTTGTTACCCCCTTAGAATCACTACCCATCAATTAGTGGTGAAAAATGTTTGATACCGACTGTTTAATATCTACAATTCGAAGGAACCAATCAACGCCGTCTCAAACGGAATTGAGGTCTGAGACAAGTGGCTGTATCAAGGTTTATTGTTCGCAATTAGCCACAATGGCTTTGCAAAGCGATCGGCGGTGTGGGCTGCCGGCGGGGAGTGGTATCATTATATAGTAATATTGCGCTCGGTTAAATACGGGCAAGTTGGCGGGGCGGGGCGGTGGCTGGGGGCGGAGGTGGAGGCGGCCTTGCCGATTGTCAGAGGGATTTCAATGAAATTGCGAGCGGGCATGAATAGTACCGGCTCCTGCAGCCAACTCAGGATCGCGTAACAAATCTAACTGTCGATTCAATAGACCTTTCTGCCCCCTCACTAAATTTGGACCGCCCCCCCCCCTGTATTGTTACCGACATTGCTTACCGAGCGAAAAGGAAAATTCTTTATTCGGAACAGGACCGCTTTCCTATTCGCACGTATGTAATTATTAGCGTTAGTAATTGTAACAACAAACAAACCAGCGAGACGTGGCAGAAATTATTTTCAGCCGAAAGATAAAGTCTCATATTGAGAGAAAATGTCACCGCGTTGTTACTGCATTTAGAGAAATCGGAGAGAGAAAATTGCGATAGGTTTAATTAAGTATTGGCTTAATCGCACTGCGTCGACAAGTGCACCTATCGCTTCCATTATTCAAAGCATAAATAAATCGTAATTATATCCTGTACAATACGCCGATGGGATATTGTTAATTATCTCACTACGCATTTATATATTGCTGAAGATCACAAAATCGGTCTGACCCGAGCACATAATTTAAACTCCAATTGAGCGGTCGGTTTGTGCGGTTCCGGTCTATGAAATAAAATACGCTTTGAGGTCAAACAGCGAACGCGATGACGGGAAAACCGCGCAATGGATCTCTGAGTTTGATGCGGGGGGGGGAGGATTCAAGTACGAATTATTCGATTTAGAATTATACACTGGCAACATTCGAGCGCACCTTTAAACGGCGGTGCATTGTATGAAACCGCATTCGGAGCGGTCCAATCAATTTCGGTTTAGGCCGGAGCCCTACCAGGGCGGTAGTAACTTTTACATCAACACCGGGTGAAGGGGGGGGGGCGCTATATGAGCGGATATCGTGTTTACATTTGGGCAAAGTGGAAATCGCAATTCGAAACGGCAACGCCGCCTCCCTTCGGTACACTCTCATCACTCACTCCGCCCACTCTCGCTCTCTCACTCTCTCTCTCTCCCTCCCGCCACGCGAGCGTTCTCAATCTCCATCTCTCTCTTCCACCGGAGCGTTGTACGTTCTTGCTCAACCTTTTCCTATCCCGAGCGGCTTTTCGCACGCCTTTTCAGTCTTTCCGGGTTTGATTCAATATACCACCATTTTTTCCCTGTGTGTCCTCCCACAAGATTCAAGATATATTTCATACTACCTATAGTATGTTACTTCTACTTTTTTTCGGGTAATCTCTTTGAAACCATCATATGTTTAGAAACGGCGTCTCCGACAATTATTAACTATTAAATTAAATATTTGACTCCAATGCATTTCGGCGCTCTTGGCCGAGAGGAAATATAAAATGCGGCGTACCGAACAAAATAAATAAAGAGCCGAAACAAACGCTCCGTTATAAATGTTCACTCCCGTCCCGGAGCCGGGCAAATCGAAAACATTCGTTTGCCGCCCCCAATGCCGCCCCCGCCCCTCTACACACCACCGTCCCCGAAAAGCATAACTCTGAGTTTAAACAAACTCGGATAAATGTGAAATGCTAATACATGGACAGGTTTAAAAGCTTGGGCGATGGCCGGGGGCAGGTTTTTCGGGTCGGCGCCCGAGCTACGTGCTTTATGCGGCGTACGTGCACAGCAACGCCCGCCCCACTCTATCTCTCTCTTTCGTTCCCACTTTTACTCTCTTATCCTCTTTCTCTCTCTCTGGCTTTAATAAATATATGACCAATCAATCATAAAAAATTTACAGGTAAATATATAAAATTATATATTTTTTTTATCGACTTAAAATCGACGTAAATTTATGGTTACGTGGAATCCCCATACGCGACTCAAAACAGATCTCAATCGCAAATTTAGACTGCTGCGACCTCATTTGAAAAGGACATCAAAACTTACATTAGACAGCAAACTTACAATATACAAATCCATTTTAAAACCGACATGGACTTACGGAATAGAACTATGGGATTCCGCCAAGAAATTCAACATCACCCGCATCCAGAGGTTCCAGTCAAAAGTCCTTCGTACCATCCTTAATGCTCCCCGGTATGTTTCTAACCGAACAATCCATAATGACCTCAACATACCGACAGTCGACGAAGTCGCTAAATCCCGGTTCCTGAAGTTCCAGTCCCCTTCCTCTCATTCACGTGGAAAGAAAGCACTCAACACTTGTACCAATAACTTTATGTAGTTGAGTGTACAAAAATAAAAAAGGTTAAAAAAAATTTATGGTTATGGAGGGTGCAGACAGAAAATCCAATGAGCGATGGTGTTATGAACCACTATATAATTTTTGTTCCTCTCTCCCTTTAATAAATATAGTAGTAATCAATCAAAAAATAACATCTGGGATAAATGCATAAAATTTTAATGAGGTCAAATATCGGTTACAAAATTTAAGTTTACGACGAGAGTAGACAGAAAATTATTGGGTTATCACTAAATAATTTTTGGGTTAATGTAGACCATACTTGGGCGAACTATTTTCAGGGACGACTTATTTCATTCGGCCCCGGGAAGGCATTTGGTATTCATTCCGGAGGCAAGTGCCGGGTTTATTACGCTAACAGTAATTAAGACGTTAGCGGCTGCCGGTGGGGGTGTGAGGGGTGGCCGAGCGATCGGTTCGCACTTTGGAAGACTTTGGATTATTATTCAAAAGGATTACCATAATTTGAAGCGCGGTTGGGCGGTGGAGGCGGTTTCCGTATAATGAGGGAGCTTTTTAAGGGGGGAATTCTCGGCCTAGAATTCAGATTCGGCATTGAGCCAAACTGTCGATATTTCTGCTTACTATTGTGACTGAATTACATGCTATATTATCTTCAGTCTGGCGAAATGCTAAATGAAACTATTCCACTGAATGTAGCTGGTCACATTCCCTTAACGATTTCGCTGCTCTACACGTATATATTAGTAAAAAAACTGTGACCCATAAGCTCCGAACGAGTATTTTCGCACCTTGTTTTAAAGTAGTTTTCTGCTCATTATTTACGTTTACTGCTCCACACGACTTTTTACGCTCGTTACTATTATTATTACTAGTTTAATCAGACGCATACACTCAGTTGTTCTTAGTATACTGAATAGGACATTCAACGTATTAAATTGAAATATTTATATTAGTTTTATAAAGTTGTACTGTGAGTTCGTTATTTTTAATATTATTTATTTATATTAATAATAAATATAATTTATTAGGCAATTTTTATAAGACGGCAAAATCGTCAAACTTCTCAACACGAGTAAAAACTACTAAAACATGTGCGCACTGCTAGCACATAATCTCAAAACGTGTTGCGAAAGGGTTAAAGGCGAATAATTTCATATAATTATGCGGGGTTTCTTTATTCGTGAATTCAAATATTTTCGTCCCGCATTTCTCCTCTTATATATTATATTGAGACAGTTCAGGATGATTCAAAGACTTTCAATCGTTTACCGTAAGCCCCGCAACCGAATCCGAATTCAGCGGGGGACTTGAATATTCTTGAGCGTTTACGCCCCCCAGCAGAAAACCGAGCCCGTACGTGCTGGCGGGACTTAAATCGAGGCCATTTCAGGCGGCAGAAACGGCGCCCCATTTCTCTGGCTAAAATACAACACAAATACCAGTTGCGGTGCGGCCGTTTAACGAAGAGACGAGCGTCGACATTTGAATATCTAAATTAAATCTTTGAAATTTCAGAGCCTACTGCATAACTCAAACTTGTATTAAATTAGGGCCCCTTGGGCGGTCTAACACGGCTGTTAAATTGATCGCGAATAAGCGCGGTAATTTGCCGAAGAGATTAGGTTGTGTGTTTGTCAACAGTACGAAATATAAATTACTGTGGATATCATATAACATGAATTGTAATTGCAGTATCAAAAAACCACATCTCAATAACCCCTTGACATACAATGACGTCTCCGAGACGTCGATAACTGTCTTTGGCTAACACCGGGCAGTATATTATTAGATTAGCTGTTTCGTTTAGAAGTATTACGCGATGATTTTTTTTTTGAAACGATAGAGAAACGAATAGATATGCAGCACAAAAGAGAATGGAAGAGGATACGAAAATGAAGGAAGAGCGGTATCCGCTAACAAATGATGAGCTTAGAGCCATATTTTGCGTTATGCATTATCGTGTCGCAAACAAAAAAATCTAAGGTAGACGTGTATTGGTCGAAACGGAAAATAATAGAAACACCCATATTTTCGCAAGTTATGCCTCGTAAACGTTTTTCGGCGCTATCTTCATTTCGTGGATAATAGCGCGGTTTCTGCAGAAGACAGAATACGAAAGGTGGTGGATTTCTTGAATGCCAGGTTCCAAGAGCTACATACAGCCCGGAAGAAAATAACCTCATAGACGAATCCCTCGTTAAATTCAGAGGGTGACTAAATTACATCCAATACGTAGCATCCGAACGGGCGAGATTTGGAATCAAATTTTATAAATTATGCGAATCCAATTCTGGGTATTGCTATCGATTTAGAATATACACAGGACAAAAAGCAACGTCCTGCAAAAAGATGCCATGTGTGTATGAAACATAATATAAGAAGTGAAACGACTTGGCAATGTAAAACATGCCTCATATACCACTACATATTCCTAAATACTTTGAGCAGTATCCCACGTTACAAAACTATTAAATTATTATTCGACGGTATTATTTGGTTAAGTATCAACCTTATTGAATGTTATAAAGCGATATAAATTTCGACGCGCATTTTATTTGTATGTCAAGGGGATAATATACACTTCTGATAGGATAAAAATATTTCTGTATGCGTCAACGTGCACATAAAATGTTCCCACCGAGAAATAACCTAAACGAGAAAATAATCTACTCATAGCCTTAATAAAATCCGAACTGACGTAATGTGATTCAGTTTCAGAGATCAGGTGTATCAACTTCTCATATGAGTTACATGAGGTTTCCATGCAGTGCTGATTTCGGAGTCTAATAAATCGAAATCGACCTATTTCATAAATGTATTTCTACGCTCCTGTCGTATACATCAAAGGGGTTAGTTTTTGTTAAAGCAATGTATACGAGTTATTGAATCATCTCCGGAATGAATTATTCATTCTCCCATCCCCCGTGCTACATATTCATCGACATTAACATTTAGGACGGGTTTAATAATTTTGAGAAACGTTTAAAAAAGAAATAAAACGAATGGGGAAAATTGAGGGAAAGCCCGGCCGATGAAAGGGTAAACGGGTTCAAATTATAACAAAGCCCTTTATATAATTAAACTTATTTTTCCAAACAACGATACTCGGTCCCCGGGTATGTACACCTGTAAAACACAAACGTCCCCTCACCGCCAGCCTTCATTACTGCTAATACGCCCGTTTAATTTTAATGGATGTATTGTTAATGAGATTAAATTAGTGGTCCGAGGAGCCCCGTGGGTAAAGCGAAATCAAATTTCTTCGTATTTTAACGCCAAATTGGCGCTCAATAATTAATTTTGAACGTTAATTCTGGGTAGGTATAATTAAGTTTTATACGGGAATTATAATTGATATCGCGTGAAATGCGATTAGGCATTTCCCTTTCGTAAATTTGATTATTTTGGCATTTATCGTCGTATTTTTTTTAACTGGGGAATTAAAACTCGATGTCTGAAAAATCACGTCCGTATGATTTCGGATAAATGCACGCATCCGTGTCCTCCGTAATTACAGGTCGATGATATGCCTTATTTAGGATACTTACACATGTTTCGTATATATATATTTTGGGTCCTAGTGAAATGTCCCGTCGGATTTGCGTATTCCTGCGTTATTCCCGCTTGGACGGTCCATCCGCACCAATTTTATGGGAAAATCATGACAGAACTGTCACTACGCTGGGTAGGGTGAAGTGACAGGGAATTATACGAATGATGATACTCCGAAGGCCGATATGTCGAATAATCTTACCAGATATTTCGTATTTCCGCTCCGCCGTGGAAATGAAGCTTTATTTCTGTAAATTTTCTATAAAATATAGTTTATAAATAGGATAAAAATCTCCAGCCTTTTCGAGCAGTTTTTTTAGTCAATTCTCTTCTTGGTAGCGCGCGTGAAAGTTTTACTCTTGTTACTCTCCGGCATCTAGAGAGGAGAGAGTAGGTTTTGGAACTTAGGATTAAGATTGAATCAACATTGAATGTTATAAGTACAAATGCTGTCTGTATTTTTTTTTCACATGCATATCGTGTGAAAGACGGCAATTTTGACACAAGAACAATTATTGTCTAATGGCTAAGAAGATCTCTAGGCCAGCGGCGTTTAAGCCGACGCGTGGGGGGATAATGGATGGGTAAGAGAGGAGAGGGACTGAACGAGTGGATTAGGATGAGGAGAAAGTGCGGTTAGAAACATACCGGGGAGCAGTAAGGATGGTACGAAGGACTGGAATCTCTGGATGCGAGCGATGTCGGATGTCTCGGTGGGACCCCCTAGCTCTATACCGTATGTCCATGTCGGTTTAAGTATCGCTTTGTATATTGTCAGTTTGTTACTTAAGGTCAATTTTGATGTCCGTTTTAGTAATGGCCTTAAGAGTCCAAATTTTCCACCTAAGTGGAGGCCTCCGGTCTGTCTGGAGGTTGTCGATCATTCGTCCGTACATATAAGGTACAATTCTAATAAGGGTCATATTATTCCGGAGCGAATCTTTCGACTCCGTTTCACAACTGGGTGCGGGGACTGGGTGTTAAATGAAACGGAAAACTCGGGGTGTTGGCGACGTGAAGGGTAAGGGGTGGGGGGGGGTTGTGTCCTTTCCGGGTCGAGGCTGTGTGTTTTGGCCGGTGGTGGTACCGGAGTCTAATATCGCTAAAGCGTGAAGCCGGCCAGGGCATGCGGTGCCCGTTTCGCGTACAATATACCAAATGGCCTCCCGAGGCATAATGTAGCACTTTATCGCGCCCCCCCCCGCCTGCCCCATATTGGGGGCCACTTTATAAGAGAGACCGCCTCGGCCTCTTATATCGGCCGTTGAGAAGGGTCCGAGGGGGCGTCTGGAAAGGTGGAGAGACGTCCATTGAACTTTGAACCGGGTCCGGTGATCGGCCCTCCGGAATTTATATGAGATCCGAATTGTGAATTGAATTCCAACACGGTCCTGAGGAATATCATTTTTTGCCATGCTCCCTTACGAATATTCATACTTGCGTAATATATCTTGCTACCGACAGACTCTGAGGTTATTGTATTTTTCATTTCCTCCCAGTATAAAGGTCATAGGCTAGTAAACCGTCTATCGAGAGCTAACGGTAGCTCATTGCGATATTTTTATTATACGTTTTAAAGATTTTGATTATTATATTCAGTAAGCATAACCGCTGCATTGAACACTTCTCGCTCGTTGTCCAACAGATAGTTCTTCGCGTTTCTTTTAATTGAGCCGCCCTCTCGGCCTACCCGTGCCCTTTGCCCGGTAGCGGCTTAATTACAGGGTTAATAAGCGGAATAGGGGGCCCGGCGCCGGCCTTCTACCGGGCAAACTTCGTACCCAATCGATATTATTAAACCGTGAGGAGGGTTCAGAATTTATGGTGGTTCCTGGGCGGGGGTGGATGATGGAGCTTCGCCAGAACCAACGGCCCAATTAATCTGCCTCAACGCCTTCACAGGTCAACAGCTTTGAACGGTAACACGTTTATTAGAGGTTTTATATTTCACCTGCATTTTATTCCGTACTCTCAATAGAAATGATATAAAATATGTATAAGGCTTCTAGGTTCTCGAAGACATCTAAAATAACCTGCGTGATTCCTTGTCCGGATTACGACATTACTAGTTGCACTGTTACTGCACAGTCACAAGTAATTACGTAGTATGTAGTTTTGCTACCGGTTAGAAGCCAAAAACGGACTACTTCGTGTCCACCAAATAGGCGGTGGGACACAAAAGAAAAACGCAGGAGGCTACTACTTCTTGCGACCCTTCTTATAAGGGTTGCAATTATATAATAACACCGATAGCTGGCGGATGTTATTTCTCCTCGGGTTAGTTGGTCGGTTGGGGCCTAATTAACCGGAGCACGAGAGTCGACACACTTGTTAGGACGTGACCTGGCAAAACTTAAAACGGAAAGCCGGTTCCGGTACCGAGCCGGCGGGACGGGGGCTAAGGGCTGGGCACGGCCAACCCCTTTTACCCTGGATTTTTATTTGGCAATCCCCTCTTTGAATTATTCATTAAGAAGTAGTAACTCGGGGAAAAGTTCCCCCGCTCTGCCACCCCCCCACCCAACGTGGGCTCCGAGTCCAGGACTAATTAGAAGGAACAATGGAAAAATCCCTTTTGTCCTACGGGCACAGTGAGTTAAGCCCTCAGCCCCCCCTACCCTCCCTCCCGTCGGCCCTTCCAACCCGTTTTACAGTTAAACCTTAATTTTAACGGCGGGCATTTTCCTCGTAGAAAAACGGAATAAATTGAATATTTAATAAGGAACGATTTTCCCGAGAGCGTTTCCTTCTCAGCCTGCCCCGCCTCACTCTCCTTCAAAACCAGTTTGGAGATGATTCGGTTTCGGCGTAACTCTCTCTTGATTCTAAGCCTCGGGAAGAACCGTTTATTCGAAATTCCCTTAATGTATTTATAAAACTCGTCCACCTGACGAAAAACGATCGGGCACTCTTTAAAGGCTGTTCTGTGCGGAAATCATCGCGGGTCACATTGTCGCGGCAACACTGACCGAAAATTCTATAATATTTAATAAGAAAATTTATTTATTATTTTAATTTCCATAGTTGAGCGCAATACGAACAGATTTACGGCGCCACGGTTCTGCAATCCCGCAAGACCGCCCGGTCTTGACGGTGTAGTATACCCGCAGCGCCGTTCTACAATACCTGGGTAAAAATTGTTCCTCTCCCTCTTAGCCTTGTAGGGTTGTATCGTATATTACAAACAAACTCTGATATACCCAAAAAAAATTAATTAAACGATTCATTCATCGCTTTCTCATATACAGCGCGAGTTCAATTCGGTCACGACATTCTGCAGTATTACTTGGTAATCATTGTTTAGAAAATATTTAATTAAATTAAATTTCTGGAATTCATATCTACATCCCTGGATTTTATTCCTTGGTGTTAAATTATCGGTTTAAATTTGTTTCAGGGAGGGGGAAAAATTTTAATATTTTTTACGAATAATCTGCCAGTTCTAACACATAAGTTCATTATTTTAGCCTGTCCGGCTGAATATAGGTTAAGATATTATCCCGAATTTTATGGTAGTGTTAACATCGATCATGTTAATGGTTTCAACCGGCCCCGGTTCACACCTTGGACTTGCTCTCGGCTGACTGTGCAAGGGAAAACAGGGCCGGGCGCATGTATCGGTGGGGCCGCGAGTGTGGAGCGGCACAAGTGGAGCGTAACAGGCTTCTGGAATCAAGGGGGCGGCTCGGGGGGCGGCAGTTGTCAGCATGAGTTACGAGCTGCCGTGTGTCGGGGGCGGGGGCGGCTACACGGGCGAGACACAGAGCCGTGCGCCGGCCGACATTCCGCTAAGCGGGGCATTACAGCCCTTAGAACACGGCCCCGAATATGGTACCGAAATCAAATTTCTTCGTATTTTAACGCCAAATTGGCGCTCAATAATTAATTTTGAACGTTAATTCTGGGTAGGTATAATTAAGTTTTATACGGGAATTATAATTGATATCGCGTGAAATGCGATTAGGCATTTCCCTTTCGTAAATTTGATTATTTTGGCATTTATTGTCGTATTTTTTTTAACTAGGGCATTAAAACTCGATGTCTGAAAAATCATGTCCGTACGAATATGGTCCGACTAACATCTGAATTAGATCATTTTTGTCAATAATAGACAAACTATATCATAAATCCCTTGAGTTGAAACAGTTCCAAAACATAAATCTGGTGTTCTGACACCCCAAACGTTCTTTACGCTTGAAAAGGAAGTGGCCATCTTTGGCCTTTGTTGTAATAACAATCATTACTACTTATATAATTACTGCATTTATACAGATTATAGTGTCCTTTTTTGTAGCCCATTGAATAAATTATTATATCCGGGCAGTATTTATGAAATTAGATTGCTACGAAAATTTTTTATGTCAAAAGTTATGCTCTATTTGTATTAGTACTACTTTAACATCGATATTGCTGATTGTATTGTACAGCTGTGGCAATAAAACAGTTAAAAATTAATTGGAACAGTATTAAATCCCTAGAACCATTAGTTTAATTCTCATAGGTGTGTTTATCAGGAAGAGACAAGCGTAACTTAATTATGTTGCTATTAAAGGTGGTGAGAAGTCTGAATCGGACTAGTTTATACGATAAAATATTTCTCTTCTACCAATAACATAGCTTCCTGACTATTTCGTTATTTATCCATTATTTTTTTATAAGTAAAGCAATACTCAAAAATGTTACCCGGAAAACAGAATGAACTGAAACAAATATGATGAAAATAATTGGAAACTCAATATTACAGCTTAATGGAATCCGGTGTCGATTCCAAATGTTGACTACATTTAATACTGTTTCAACATTATATGGAAAAATTGATATATTACAAAGTAGACATTAGTATCGATGGGTAGGTTCAACTCAGCAATTGTACTTATAACATAAATTATATTTTGTTGAATGTACAAAATAAAAAAAGGTTATAAAAAAAATGGTAGGTTCAAAAATAGAAAATATTAACTGGGAACAGATTTTAACGAACTTACGACAGGTAAGAGAAATTCTGGGTCCCCTTCAGCGAGTAGCAATTAGTCAGAGAGATAGGCGGCTCGAATTAGGCGGAAGTGGGGACCCTCGGCGTTTGAAGCTCTCCCCAACCTCATTCGGAGAAACGCGCGGTTTTTGGAATTTGCATGCGTCGATTTCAGTAGCGACGCCTCATGATGGATGAACACGGTTCACAGGGCCCGCCTATAATAACGGCTGTTCATAATTTTCGGTCACTCGAATATTCGCGGGTTGCGCGCCAAATAAATTGTTGAACACAATAATAAACTAGTTTAAAATACCTGTTTTGCGGCCTGCGAGGGGTCGGAATACCGTAGGTCTGCGGTGTTTCTGTCTCCTCTCGCTGGTTTGGTCTTTCGCCGGACAGGTGTCCGGCTGCTCGCCATCTTCAGTAGCGGTGTTAGTCACTTTTGGCACTTTGGATGCACTGTGTCACAGTACAAGTGACAGTGCAGTGAGTACGCCCGAAAAACATCCAAAGTGCCGACAGTCAGTAACACCGCTACTGAAGATGGCGAGCAGCCGAAACCGATCTGGCAAAAGACCAAATCGTCGAGAGGAGACAGCAACACCGCAAACCTACGGTACAATAATAAACAGAAATAAACAGATTTTTCTCCGGTAATATTAAATCGAAATTATTCAGTTACAGATTAATGTCCAGTGTCCGAGTGGGGAAAAGAAATCGCTCCATGTTGGGGGGATAAAAATTTTATTGTACGAACTCTCCAGCGGCCAACAAATAATTCATCGCTCGGGAAGTTTCAATCTATAAGCAGAAGTGGGATGTTTGTCTTTCACTTTTCGGGCGGTAGGGAGGGGGCCTTGGAAAGTTTCATGGAGGGAGAAACCGGTTGTCCATTTTATTAGACGGGAAGGGGGTTCGGGACAGGTTGTTCTGTAAATGTAAATTGAATTCAGGGAACGTTCATCCTTTTTAAATACCCTAGGGCTACAGCGCGACTTTTGGAAATACTTACAGAAATCATGTAGTTCTAAATATTGTCATGTCCCTACAATATCTAGATACGGAGTACTTTGACGCACCTAACCTGTGCCATACAAAAATATAACAAATTTCACCCCATCATTATCCTATAGTACCAAACATCCCAAACGTTCATTAGATGCCTGAAAAGGTAGTGGCGAAGTAATTTAAACATACCAGAAAAATAATAAAATAAATAAAAAAGTGTTATTAGTGCTATTTTAACATGTATGTCGCTGATTGCACTGTACGGTTGGGGTATTCTGGATGTTTACCCTGATATTTTAAAATCTTTTTCTGCATACTTTTCGGAGTCAATAAGCGATTACTTTTACCGCCTTATTATTACTATCATATTTCTTTTAGAGGGGTGGCGCGAATTGAAAAAAAAAGTGTTCGGGCCCTTAATCAGAAATGAATTTGAGAACCGTTTAGTGTGAGGGGAGGAGGGAAAAAATGGGGATTTCGAATTTTTCCACCGGCCTCCCACCCCGCGCCAACATCAGGTCCCAATCCGAAGGGTAATTACCGTTCAATAAACGCCGCCGGTGCTCCCACGACCCCCAGCCTCTGTCCAACCCCGTCATCCACCCCAGCGGCGCGGCTACACGACCGGAGTTATGTCCGGCGAATAAACGGTTTAATTAAAATACACAACTTTTTTTTTTTCTCTAGTTTTCATTTTACGGTCCGAAAGTGTAATCCGGCGGTTTTGGCGGCGGCCCGGGGGGTGGCGGGGGTGGATTTGAAGGGCCGTCGGAACGCCAGGGACCCGGAATTGATTCGCGGCCAACTTTTTTGATTTCGCGGCGGCACAAGATAAAGGCCGAATGGCTGGGTAAAAACGATAAATGTTAGCCGGAATCCGAAACTTTTTATACGGATTTAATGCACATTTTAGAACCCCCTCCACCCACCCAAACAACAGTAATTTACATTCCTGGAATTCAATATTTACGGGGCCCTTTTTAAATATAATTTTCATTCCGATTTAAAGTGTGGCTTAATTTTTTCAAATCGTTAACCCCTTAAAAGTGGACAGAAACTGTATAATGTAGATTTCGTGTGTTTCTCGCCGGTTTCTGTTGCTCACCATCTTCAGTAGCGGTAACTTGTACTGTGGTGGTTGTCTGTTGTCTATATATATATATATATATATATATATATATATATATATATATATATGTTATTGTGCTTTTCAGGACGGTGTTTGTCGGATTAACGGTCAAAAAAGTGTTGTTAGTGTTTATTATAATTAAATCCGAGTGTTGTGTTTTATTTTTGTCAGATCTCCACCTTAGCAAGGTAGAAAATAATTTGTGATAATACAAATGTAACAATTTTAAAATAAATAAAAATAAACATGAGACAAGAACTTATTTTGTTATTGAACAAAACACAAATCAATTTAATGGAAATGAGGTAATTATACTAATTTATTTAAAAATATTTCTGCTGCCTTGGTTCTAATTTTTGAGTCCACTGTGAAATTTAATTAAAATAATTTTTCAGTGAATTTTTTTCAGTCATTAATATGTCGAAATTTAGTTGAGTGCGTCCCCGCGCCACCTTCAGGGGGGCGCTACCGTCGCGGTTCACGTGCACCCAATGAACTTTAGTTGAGTGCATCCCCGCTCCACCCTCAGGGGGGCGCTACCGTCGCGGTCCACGTGCACCCAATGAACTTTAGTTGAGTGCATCCCCGCTCCACCCTCAGGGGGGCGCTACCGTCGCGGTCCACGTGCACCCAATGAACTTTAGTTGAGTGCATCCCCGCTCCACCCTCAGGGGGGCGCTACCGTCGCGGTCCACGTGCACCCAATGAACTTTAGTTGAGTGCATCCCCGCTCCACCCTCAGGGGGGCGCTACCGTCGCGGTCCACGTGCACCCAATGAACTTTAGTTAAAGACGATAATTTAAGTATTTCTTTTTCCACTCGCTGATTTGTTACGGCTTTTCCCAAATTTTCAGTAGCGATCGGGTGTGGGGAGGGTAGTTTTGCTTTTAGTATTGCTCCGGTTCTTGGGCATTGACTTCTGAACTAATATATTCCTCTTCATCGAGGGCTCGTTCTCGGCCCCTCGTTTCCTTACAACCGTTCGGGAATTCGTTCCCGCCTGCCGCCTCCTACTTCTTCGGCAGGACGCACAAATCAGTGGGGCCGCGAAGGTGGCGGGGCGGTGTTGGGGGGGGGGGTCGGGGGGAAACGAAATTTGCGTGCTGAATAACACAGTCTATCGGCGCGAGTTTCCGGCTCCCGCCGGCTTAAATATTTCAGGTTAAGGGCGCGGGAAATGGAATGGGATCCGCTGCTTTATCTCCGGGCGCCCCTACATAGAAAATGTTCTCGGATTGATTACATTTGCACGCCCCTGTATAATTCATGAGACTTTAACATTTGATGGCGGCAGTAACCGGGTACCGAACAATGCCGACTGGTTTTCGGTTTCTCCACGGCCATTAGGCGGAACGAAACGAAATTTCTTTCAACATAGTTCATTAATTCCTGATATTAGTGCGGTATAATCGGAACGTCGAATCGGCTATGTACTTACTTTTCATTGTACTCGAGCGATGGTAATTTCTTCCCGACGATAAAGTAGGTTAATATCTGTGGACAAAGTTCCAGTTCTTATTTTTAACCTCACCTTCATTACGTTCAATAATACTCCTATAATAGCTTTGACATAATATGAACATTTAATGGCAATCCTGTGGTTGCATATTCCAATCTTGTCTAGTTGAATGCAAGGGAAAGCAGTAAAAGGTGACAATATTCCTAACATTATCGTCCTCTACAAGAAGGCCTTAACGTTTCTATACTTCTGGAATTTATAATGAAATTCTACTTTTGCAGAGGATAAGAATATTTATTTGTGTAAAGATTTAAAATTCCAATCAACAGAAATCCCGACGGCTGATGTGTGGCTATTTTTTTAACAACGTCTCTCATCAAATGAATATCACCGGCGCATATAGGCACTGGCGGCTCGTTATCCGTCATGCCAGGTTTGAAAAATGGTCCGTTCTTTTTTCTTTTTTTTTGAAAAACAAAACCAAAAAAGTGACCGAAAACAGTGTGAGTGACGGCCGAGTGGCGATATTCTTTTTCCGGTAGAACTTGAGCCGTGGAAAAAAAGTGGATTTGAGGCGCGTTTACCGGCATTTTCGGGGCCGGATAATAAATACAAAAAAAAAAGAAAAACAGGTGGGCAAAACGGCAGGTAACCGCGACACCATCAGAGACGCCGACATTTGAAACCATTTATATGTTTCCATGTTTGGAGAGTAGCTGTTTGGGTTGAGATAATAATGTTATTTTATCGGTTTAGACGGAAGGTATAGTAATTAGATAAAATAGTGCCCGACGGGTAAGGTACATTTTATTTAAACTTAAACACAGTACAAATGCTGTATTTATTTTTTCACATGCATATCGTGATAAAAGAAACCACCCGAAGACGGCACTTTTGACACAAGAACAATGATGGTCTAAGGGCTAAGAAGATCTCTAGGCCAGCGACGTTTAAGCCGACGCGCGGGGATAATGGATGGGTAAGAGAGGAGAGGGACTGAACGATGAGGAGAAAGTGCGGTTAGAAACATACCAGGAAGCATTAAGGATGGTACGAAGGACTTTTGACTAAAATCTCTGGGTGCGAGCGATGTCGGATGTCTCGGTGGAACCCCATACCGTATGTCCATGTCGGTTTGAGTATTGCTTAGATATTGTCACTTTGTTACTTGAGGTCAGTTTTGATGTCCGTTTTAGTAATGGTCTTAAAAGTCCAAATTTTCGGTTTAAGTCGATCTTTTGTGGGGATGAGGGGTAAGGTACATTAGGAATATTTGTTTACCCACGTGGCCCGCGGTGGGGCCCACGTGGCTCGTGTCCGGCGGTAATATTGATCCGAACTTTGAGGAAACTGTCGAGGATTATTCGGCAATGACGTTCAAGTCTGACAGGCTATCTCGGCGGGGGGTGCGGGGGGTGGAGGGTGGTCGGGGGGATCGAAGGGTAGCCCCTGTAGCCGTCGCTTCTGCCGCCGCATTAGGCGATCGTTACGCGGGGCCGAGGAGGCGCAGGCGCCTCCCCCGGCGTCCCGGCGCCTAAACCCACCCCTTCGCAGGCCCACCGCCGGCCACCCCTTCCGCATTTTTATTCAACCCCCGTCCGCGGTGACAGCCCACTGTCATACGCCGGAGGGTTACGAGAGGGGCAGCGGAAAGGGGGTGGGGGGGGGGTGTTAAAAGTCCGGCCTTTCATAACGCCCGCCCCACACTCCTTTCCCTCGAAATTAAAACGCGAAACGATGAGGAGTGAGAGGCAAAAAAAAACACGAGCAAGAAACCCGGAGCCCCGAAAACCCGGGTTGTCGGTTTAACCGGGCGATACCGAAGGGTGTGACCCACACCCACCCCCGCTTCCACCCTCCAGAAACAACTGAAAAAATGTTCGCAATCATTTCCTACCGTTAGTTTCCCGTCGGATTAATACCCCTGGGCGCGACACTTGTTGCTTTTTTGATGGTTCGATTCACACCCGCCCCAACATCTCCCTCTAGTACCGTTTCATTTTATTAATTTCTCGACCGGGGTTTGAACAAAATATTTAACAAAGTATACTTGAGATGAATATACTGTATATTTCATTCTGAATTTTGAACTTAACACCTTGCAAGAAAATATTCTTCAAGAAAATGAAGAATTTTGGAACAGTTTAAATTAACTCCCAGTATTGAGTAATTTAACTGGATCGAAAAAAACCACCCCATTACCAAATATTTTAGTTAGACAAAAATAATGTTGTTTCGTAACCAATTACTGATTACGTTTCAAAATACCAAAATTATTTACGTGTAGGGGTTGACCTCGAAATTTTAATGGATGATGTAATTACCGAGTGCATTACCTTATACAAGCATAATGGGAGATGGAAGGAGGTTTACATGGCAATTAATCAAATTCATTCTGTAATGAATTTCATGAAGTATCATTAGACCTTAGTTGAGTCATCAATATTTGAATGACGTCATTTTGAACCCTATAAACCCGCTTACATTTTTCTTTTATTTAGAGATAATTATTTTTATTTATTCGTATCATTCTTAAATTTATTAACAACGTTATCGTGGTGTGAACATATTTGTTTCCATAAAATCTTATCATAAAGATTGTAATGTATGTTTTGTCTTATTTTTTAGTTTTCATTATTAAAATTTTCATATAGGGCCAAGTTTATTTTAAGAGTAAAACAAAAATATTAACTGTACCAGCCGGATATATAACATAATTCCTGCAGTGAAAATTTAACGCCTCAAATACTAAACCCGCACGGGACAGAAGTAATGCGTTTTAGTATCGGCAGGCGCTGTTGGTACCAACCGGTGTCGAATAGTCGGCGTCAAATGTATTTCACATCGGCTTCCAATATTGAATCTATTACGAACGGAAAATACGATATGATATACGATACACGATGCGTCCAATTGCGGATTCAATTTCGCTCCCAAAGGAGCCGAATAGTGGCGGCGGTTGTTGTGCGGGTGGGGGCTGTTCAGGTTGGTTTTCGCCATCCCAACCCTCTGCTTATTCTGATTTCTGCTTATTTTGTCCCCTCTCTCATCACTTCCTTTTGACGAAAATACGTCCAAAATAAGTTTCCATAACTTACAGTAAGAACAGTAATTATTTAATGAAATGCTCACGCCCGATTAACATTAATGGTCAATGATTTTAAACCCATTTTGTACCTCAGGAGATGAGTAGGTTTAATTTTGTGTTATGATATTGAAGACGTTACAAAATAATAACACACTACGGTAGAAGCAGTTGTACTTTAGGTTTAATTATGACCTCTTTAAAAGTTGATGATTAAATGCTAGAAAGTGAAACTAAAATTAGAGTTTGTATAAATTGAAAAATCAGGTTTCTTCTCTAACGCTTTCTCTTCCACAAATAATTATTCCAATTAATTTGAAGGGGCGTGAATCAAATTAACAATGATTCTCTTATAAGGCTTCTTTATTCCTTTTATGCGGACATCCAAGGCAAAGGTTTGATCTCAGATGTTCGGGCGGATCTTCGGGCACGAGCACACAAATAGAGGCAATTTCCCCTCCGACTCGTTTTGAGTCTTTTAATAAATTAGTATTTTTATTCCGGTCCGCCGGAAAATATTAGATATATATATAAAAGGGGTGAGTGTGGGGTGGGGGCGGTCCGACGTTCGGGACGTGTTTGCTTTGGGCGCCGGCATCTCCCTTTTATATGGGGCTATAAAAAAAATTAAATAAAAAAAAAAGGAAAAAATGCCCCGGGGTGACTTCGACTGCAGGCGAGAGATCAAAGCGGGCCGCCAGTCGGGGGCGGATTTGCTCCATTTGCATTTCCGTTACCCCCTCTATTCATTTTCAATTAAATAAACACATTTAATATAAGTTCGGTAATCGGAACCGTATCAGTCACAGGTCAATTGTACAGCTTTGACGGTTCAAACGGCGGGGTAAACCTTTGAACGGTTTTTTAAATGAAATGCGGTGATACGTGCTTGTCGGTTAAACATGTCGTATCAAAATAAACAGGGCAAAATCGATATCTTCGATCGCCGTGCAGCATTGAAAAAACGTCAAATTAAAAATTTAAAACCTACTGAATCTCGCTGTTCAGGGCGAGAAAATTCCACCGTTTTGAGCCTACGCTGTTTCTTGTTAATAAATTTCTTATTGACAGCCTAAATCACATGTTTATTAAGTACACTAATAATATTAATACATTATGCGCAGTGAATGCTTTTTTCGTAGGTTTGTTATACCTACTCAGGATGAATGAACCTTGATAACAGACGGGGCATCCTGTTTCCACTTCCAGTCTCATTGACCAGAGAAAAATGAAATGAAAAGTTTGAAGAAAAATTTGTTGAATGTAAAATTGACAGATAACAGTCATGTCACCGATAGTTCGAATGGGTAGTGGGTTCCACAACAGCTGGTTCTCATTGAAAGGATGTATATGGGGCGGCCGCTGTCAACATCCAGGTGGTGGGAGAACGTTAGAGATAACCAGAAATTGATGGAGGACTCAGACGTCGGTAACCCAGTAACAGAACTATTTCTGGACAAGAAAATATAGCCAAGCATCGCAACTAGTTCTTGAGGATAATTAAGAAGGGGTCCAGGAGGCATAAGCCTTCACATACTCGGTATATACTCAGTTCATTGCGGATCCTATTTTCCACACTTTCCGACGAGAAAAATTGTTTAACCAGAATTCTCTGGGCGCCGACGGTTAATCCAATTAACGCCGCGGACGTGAGGCAGATAAAGGTTGAAATTTTCATTGGCCGCCCATTTTAATCGTGTAAGGATCTGCTAACGCGACGTCGTAAAATTTGTCCGCCCCCACCCCGCCGTCCCCACAACGCCCCGCAGTTCATTTATTTACAGGTCATAAATTTCTCTAATGATCGTGTTTACGGCCATAATCCTTTCTATCGTTGGGGGAGCGGGCGCTCGTAAAACTACGATGGCGGGTTTTGCGGGGCGGCGAGACTGGAAAACATCTCTGGAAAGGAGTCGTCGGGGCGATCCCGCCCTTAAACGAACTTCCATTATTGTCCCGAAGGCCATTAAAATCCACCAGACTCCGATAGACTCCTCTTCGGTGCGAGTTTCCACTGGACGCCTGCAGTTTGAAAATATCATAATTGAATTTTCGCTGGTTGAAAATAAAGCGATGATTTTTCATGACGATCAGTACTTTAACTGTGAAGCAAACGAAGTTACAAAAAAAAAGTAAAGGAAGATCTTTCGTTCATAATTAATCAACGATAATATTATATTGAGTCTCAATTTTATTGTTAATTATATATATGTTCTGTGCATTTTTTATAAAGTAAACTTCATAAACTATTATCAGCCGATCGGGGTAAAATAATTCATAAGCTAGTTTTAAGTAATAACTGCGACATATTAGTCGCACGATTAATTTATCCATATATGAATTCATGAAATAATATTATTGTTTTATGAAGTTAAAGGTTTTGTTAACAATGATTTCAACAAAATACTACAGAATGTTCTGACCCGTTTGAACTCGTCACTATATGTGAAAAGGCGATTCATTTAATTAAAATCCTTTTCACATTTTTTTATACTATAATTTTCATACAGCAGCTTGTTTTTAATATGCAACGATGCAATCCAACAAAGCCGAGAAGTGATTGAAACAATTTTCACTCAGGAAATTGTTTAACGGCGCTGCGGGTATACTAGACCGTCAAGACCGGACGGTCTTGCGGGCTTGCAGAGCTGTCGCGCCGTATTGACTCTGCGCTGTTATTTCGCGAAACGTGTCATACGTGTAACTGTGGATATGGGCGCTGCATTTCTAATCCAAATAAATTCTTCTTTCTTATACAACCTAAATTATTTCTAAATAGCATTGTAAGAACCGATAATATCGTTAAAACGGCCGTAAACGCCATTAGGTTGCCGTTGAATAAAGGAATTTGAAAAAATTTAGACATTAAAAATAAATATACAGGAATTCCCTGATTATTATGGACAATTGATCCTTGAAATATACCGCATAATTTAAAACCTCACTAATAAAGTTTTATAATAAATAATTATGATGACAACAACCTATCAAAATATATCTAGATATGCAATGCATAATTCTTAAAATAGTAAAAGGTGAAAGTTTTTAAAAAAAGGTGATTAAACTTAATTTTTGCTAAAATCTTTTATAATTCCAATTTAACAGTAGAAACGGTAGACAGTGAAATGTTGCGTATATTTTAAAACCACACTTTCCGAGTGTTTCTTGTAAAGGTGTGGGGTCAATTTTTACAATCGAAACGCCCTTCCCCATGCCCCGAACGCAAACTTTTCCATTGATTAACCCTGAGGGCCTATTTTATAAGGGCAGAACCAAAAATGGCCGTTCGTCTTATCGGTGTCCTTTAGGCCACCGCCGGACCGGAAGTTCGGCCCCGAGGAGAGCGGTAATCGAATTAGTTAGGCCCCGGGATATTGGCTGCTCTCTTATATCTCTCGGAAGGGGGTCGTCGCCGCCCCTTCCCGACCCCCGCCCCCGCCGCCCCCCCCCGTCACTCTTTGACGGCGGGGAGTCCGGTCCCGTCTCCTTTCAGTCGACGGCCTTTTAACTCCATTGGATTAGGAGTGGGAAAGCCCGCTGAGAAGTTGGTAGCAGCAGTACCACCTAACGGCCGGGCGCCGAAGGGGTCGGGGGGAATAATTGGAATCCACTTCTTCCGCAATTCGGATAAGTGACTTTCCATCCTCGGCCCCATTCCACGAGCCACCGGTACGCGCCCAACCCGCTTTTCCACTTTTCTCCCTTCGGGCTTTTATTGAAAAATATCCGAAAAGCTGGAAATCCGATCCCCTCCCACCGCCCGTCCCCCGGCCGAAACCCGTTTGTATGATAAGGCAATTATCAATCTACCGTCGCTCCGAATCGAACAGAAATTACGATATAATTATATGATCGGTCTGATTTCCTCTGTCATATCTCATATATTGTAAGGTCAGCTGCCGCAATATCAGATAATCCAAAAAATAAAGATTATTATTTGAAATACTTCATGCACTAATCATTCATTAAATAAAATGTAATGCGTTCGTCACTGTGAATGAAAAATTAAAAAACAACAGTAGAATTCGTGTGTTTCTGTCTACTCTCGCTGGTTTGGTCTTTTACTAGACCGGTTTCGGCTGCTCGCCATCTTCCCTGTACAAGCAGTACAAGCGACAGTGCAGGATGCCCAAAAAGCATCGAGAGTGCCAAAGTGACAAACCACTACTGAAACCGGTCTAGCAGAAGACGAAACCAGCGAGAGGAGAGAGAAACACGCTAAATCTACGGTTCCTCAACCCCTCGCAGACCACTAAACAGGTATGTTAAAAAAACAAACATATTGCTATAGGTGTCCCTAAATTAACGCAAGATTTGAATCGAACTGTGGCTGCCAAAGTTTTATTATTTTTGAAATATTGTACAACAATGAAAACACGTTGTTCTATCGTGTAACGCTTCATTTGTACTAACCCTAAACTATCAGCTGTCAAATGGTTTTTTTTAATAGGGTTGCCAACTTTACTTCAAGAATGGTGGCAAATTCAAATCTTGCGTTAATTTTGGGACACCCTATATATATTCATATGGTTTTTTGTATATATTTTGAATATAATGCATTATAATAGTACAGATTTCAGAATGCGGGGCGTGCATATTGAGCTAATATCGGAACCGGGTCCGTTTAAATTGATAATTGAGTGGAGCTCACCAATTCGCATTAGTGCTCGCATTGGAATATCTCGTAGTCTCGGAGTTCGGATTTATTCGGTGTTGCCAACCGGTGTAAATAACCGGTGAAAGCTGTGCAAGGTTAATATCCGTCGGCGGGCAACAGACGCGAAATGGAAAACGGGACGCGAAGGCGCCAAATTGCCGTGTGATTTGCCCACCAATCGAAGCGGAATATCGCGCCCCTCTTCCAGCCCCCCCGTTTCATCCCTTAAAACCAGCCCCGCGTCTCCCAAGTCAACTCGTACGGGGCCGTTCGTTGTTTAGCAATTACTAACTATTAGCGCTGCATAAGCCCCTTACCGCTACGCGATGAAGTTCACACGCGCTTTAATTACGGCCGATGGCTCAATTAATAACGCGTACGGTCGAATAAGACAAACACCGGTGTTCCCCTTTCGGTACGTTAATGCCGGGGCTTCGTGTTCCCGATGAGTTTGTTATTCGACCTTGCTTATAGCTGTGTAAAAGGCAGCGATATTTTTAATTCGGAACCATAAAATAATTTTTTCGATGTGTTATAATCCTATAATCTGCATCAAAACTCTGCATCGAAAATTATATTTTTTATATTACACTAACGAAAAGGCTCATGATATTTAAATTTCTCCCCACATTGGGCTAACAAGATTGAAGCATTCAAATAATAAATAATTGTTCAATAGAATGACATAATCATTCATATGTGTTTATATTGAAAGTAGGTTCGGGATAATGGGAAATTGACTATTTTGGGAATTCGTCGACTAATTGGGCCGATAATTAATTACAGGAGCGCCGACCTCGATTGATCTCGAGGGGATATTGTAGGGGGCAAATTAATAGGGTACCAGAGAGAGAGAGAGAGAGAGAGATGGTGATACAGGGAGGGATAATGAGAGGGAGAGAGAGAGAGAGAGGGAGAGAGTGAGAAGGTGGCGAGGTTTACTCTCTGTCATCGTGTGGCGGGGTAAACAGTGTAAGTTGTCACCCGAGCTAGGATTCGGTCTAAGCGACCGAATTGGGCGGGGGGCGGGCTTCGCAAGTGCCCTTTGATCTGGGCTTCTAGCCATAAACTAAGCGCCCTCCGCCGCGTGCACGAAACACGGCCTCGTGCTTAGTGACACCGCTGCAAGTTATATTCGGGCAGTATACTGTGTTTTGTTTGAAACTGAACAATTGAATAACACAGAAATAAATCGCCAATTTATTCACTGTATATGTATTACAAATAACGAAGTGGAGTTGATGACAACAGTAACATTGCTAAACGACGGAAGATCGCGAAACTAAAGGAATTCCAAACAATAGAGGGAACTAAAACAAAAATTTGTTTCTTGCGAATAATATACATTTATATGATATGTAAGTACGCATACTCAGTGGGCTGCAGAGAGGACGACGAAGAGTGATACAGAATTTCCTTACCCCCGAAAATGGCTCCATATAGGATAGAAAACTTGAACCGAGTACAACTTGTTCGGTCCCAGAAACTTTCGTATCAATTGAAGTGAAGTTTGCGCGTCGGAAAAACACATAAAGCCTCTTCGGTACGGGGTGGCTGGCGAAGAAACCTTGTACGGCCGTCTTCACTACCAATTATTCAATAACCATGTAGGGAAAGATTCAAGAAAACGGTTGTATGACAATATGTTAAAATTAGACATTAATTACATAATTTAACCCGTTTACAGAGAACGTTAAATAGTATTTTATTTGAATTATTATATATTCAAAAAACGTTTTTCGCAGTTTGTCTCTTCATACAAAACTCTACTATGCCAATGACGATTTATGATTGTCTCTATGTTGTCTTGTTTCTGAGTGGTTGCAGTTATATGGTTTATGCCGGACTGTCCGATATCGATCGTTCATTAGCGGGGGCGTAAATGCTGCGTCTTTACGCGGCATTTTCCCCGTACGTATCGCGATACGCCCCACACGACCGGTGCCCGGCTACAACCAATATCCGAATCGAATGCGAAATCAGGGGCCCGTGAAATTAGATTGAAGCGTAAGCCCCCCGTCGGCCGGCGTTCATTAGTGAGCGGTTTACGAGCCCCGGGGGTATATTTCGGTACCGACGGCCTCTACTTTATGGCCCGCCAAAGCCCGGACTGTTTCGGTCCCAACATCCCGCTAATACACCGCCTGACTTCTGGGTTTTTACCTTTATAATAGTTATATCAAAGTTGAAATATTTTAGTTCTTCATGTGTTTTTCCTACGTACGAACTTCATTATCCAAACCTAATAAAAGTCCCTTTGAACCGTCCTCCTATAGGCCAATAAGCCTTTTACCATTTCTTTGAGAGAATCTTCCTAAAACGACTCCTTACAATCATCGATTCCTCAAACATAATTCCTAATCATCAATTTGGCTTCAGATCACAGCACTCCACTATCCAGCAGCGCTTCCGCGTTGTAGACGAGATGTCCTCCGCACTGGAGCTTGGACAGTACTGCGGTGGTGTCTTCCTCGATGTTGCAGAGGCATTTGATCGAGTTTGGCACCCCGGGTTACTGTTTAAGCTCAAAAGCATCCTCATCATATTACCTCATCCTCAAATCCTACCTCGAGGACAGGTTCTTCAGAGGAAGGCCAAGAGCTATCCGATTACTGTTTAGTTGAAGCGTCTAGACATACGGAATAGAACTATGGTGTTCCGCCAAAAAATCCAACATCGCTCGCATCCAAACATTCCAGTCAAAAGTCCTTCTTACCATCCTAAATGCTCCCCGGTATGTTTCTAACCGAACAATCCATAATGACCTCAACATACCGACAGTCGACGAAGTCGCAAAATCACGTTTCCTTAAATTCCACTCCCGCCTCTCTAATACCAGAGATTAGAGAACTTAAAGTAGTTGAAAGTAAAAAGTGTTGGCGGCGGGGAATTGTCTGAAATTAAAAACAAATTTGGAGAAAAAAAACCATCGATTAAATCGGTTCTTATTAAGCTCGCCCCACTTAAAGAGTGGACAATTTAAATATTGCCAACATAAAGAATCCGGCTCCGGCCACCGAACCCAGTAAACAGAACACTTCATCATAGGGCAGACTTTGGAATCTAATAATATCGGGGTCGTATATATTCGGTGGGGCCAAATTGGTACTTTATTAAGAATTTTCTTCATCTTTGTCTTAAATCCTGCGCCCTTTATCTCAAAAAATATAAACTGCAAATTACATTCAATACATCAAATGGGTTCCAAATATCCCAGAAATAAAAAATAAAATAAATGATTTTATCCTAATTTCCTTTAAAAGCAGCTGATATTAAAGTACATTGAAGTTTGTAATAACTAATTGAATTAAGAGATGTATTTCCTACATAGAGGGAATTTAATTAATATATAAATCAAATAGGAATAATGAAACCTCCATTTAGAATTGTAGGTTGAATTTAAGTAAGGTTGAGAGAGTAATGCATTGGGACGGACGAGTTTGTATTAAGTCTGGATCTACGGTTAATAAACGCCGGTATATATCCCCCGTCTCTTTCTATCTTCCGTCCCAGGGCAATCTCTTTCTCGCTCCTCCACCCACCCCCCCCCCCGCCAACCCTCCAACACCAACTCCAAACTGGGAGACTCCACCCTCTAAACACCTGTTGAAAGTCTGATTCGTGAATTGTTTTGCAGCGGACCCGGCTAAGGGTGAAATGTTTGCAGGCGCGGTCACCTAATTACCTTTTTATAAGAAATAAAAATACAGTCTCCTACCAACGGTAATTCAATCCGCCGGTGTATTCACAGTTGATTTAAATTAGTCATCACTGAATGCGATTGGTCTCCTCTTATTTATTTGGTCCGAAAATCTGAAGATCATTTATGAGTTTTATAGGTACTAGACTAGAACACTGTGTATACTAGAAAAGTCAATATGAAGGAATGTTCGGTTGATTAATAATAAAATTGTTCAAAACCGTCATTTCATCTACAGCTGCAGAACAAATTTTGTCGTCAAGACTAATTGGGAAATGCATAAAGAGTAATAAAAATCAATTTCTGTTATTTTCTATATTTTTAGTGAAATGTTACAGCCTAGTAGTCTAAGATATCAGAATCAAACAGTAAGGACAACAATTGGCTAGCGAATGAATGAGCGTATTCATAATCCAAGAACTTCCCTCAGAGATTCATCTGTAGAATCAATACAATGTTTAAAGGACAAGAAGAATTCTTCGCCGGAAAACGGCCGATTCTAAGCAATATGACGTTTATTGTACGAATTTTCGCGCGGCGTATCCCTGAATATAGCATTCTTATCTGTTGAATTAGGAGGAGATTTCCGGTTAAGTGTGAACTCCCAACTGGAAAACACCTGTTGAAAGTCTGATTCTTGAATTGTGCGAGGAGGAGGAGGAGGAGGAGGAGGAGGAGGAGGAGGAGGAGGAGGGGAGGGGAGGAGGAGGAGGAGGGAGGGAGATGTTTGCAGCCGGCGGACGCGGTGATCTAATAACTTTTTATAAGATTCCCAACCTCCCCCAACATCAAACCACCACACCCCCCTCCCACTCTCGACATCCTATATGTATTCTGTGGCTCCTGCGTTCTTTAATCCCAGCGAAGCCGGGTTGAAGAATCCTTTCAATTATGACCCACTGAGAGAAACTTTCCTTCGTAATTATCCGGGTGTTACAGTAAAAATAATTAATAAATAACTTTTCAACACAAAGATTGACCATGCCATTGAAACAATGTTATTGAACTCATTTAAGGGAACGGATTTATGGATGAATCTAATAATCGGGGTTTTATTAGCAGCTTGCATTGTTATTTTGACTTAAATTACTTTTAAGTACGATAATAATTTAGGAATCGCAGGATAATAAAATTGGCTACAGTTCACACAAATTATAATTAAAAACCCTCTTCGTTTATTGATAGCTTTTTTTATTGAACCATTGTAAAACATTAAACGGAAATTCGGCGAAGAGAAATTTAATTCAGGACCATTGAGAATGTCGGAAGGGGGGGAAGGCGCAGCGGTGATCAAATAACTTTTTATAAGATGCCAACGCGGTGAAGCCCCAGCGAGGGCCTTTCCCCCAAGCAGTATTTACTTTGTCGTTAGTGTCCTATCAGCTGAGCCCCTCCACATGGGCCGTTCCAAATTGAAATTACGCCCTCCGCCCTTATATTGGTTTCAGGAAATATACTCCGTTGCCTCGGCAACGAGCGTTCTAAAACGTTTCCGCTGATCCCCCCCTCTATTCGGGGCTTAATTTCATTTAACATATAATTAATTAAAACTTTAGGTGTTTTTATGTCATTGAAGATGAACAATTGTGTGCGATATATGCAAAAACATGGACTATTTTTGTAATAAAATACTGAAGCTTGCTCTTTGGGACACAGAGTCCATGGACTTAGTTCGTACGTTAGTTGTAAGTAGGTCCAGTGATCTGAGCAATATAAACAACGTTGAAAAAAGAGAAGGATACATTGTTTAATCGGTCCCCGTTGTCATTGTATTTTTTATTCATTCAGAAAATTGTACTACTTCGAAAAACTAGAAGGACCACTCGTGGCCAGGAGGGAGCTAGTTACTGAATTTCATACCGATCATTAATGTCAGTATCGTCATTACCATTATGTCTGCACCCTACTACTCATGCTTCAAAAAGCGCAGTACGATTCACCCTCACGACGGAACGGGCCCTCGAAATAGAGTATCAGAAAAATTAAAAAAAAAAAGAGAGAAAAACATACACAATACGAAGGGAAAAATAGTCGGGGTCGGGAATGCGGGCTAGCGCGGGCCATTGTGGGACCGGTCCGACAATGGGCGAAACTCTCATACTCCTTCCGCTCCCCCCCCTCCGCCCTAAGGGCGCACATATGAGTGATGGGGGGATATGAGCGCGGCCCGAGCACAGGCCGGGGATAAAGAGAGAACGACTTGTGTGTGATGTGGTGATGATAGCGAGAGAGAGAGAGAGAGAGAGAGAGAGAGGGATAGGGAGGGAGAGCCGGCAGGGGAGAGAGCGGGAGGAAGAGAGAAGAACACTCTCTCGCCAACCTCCGCACCCCCAATCCGACCCACCGCGAGTTTTAATCTTTTTAATGAAAATTCCAGGGAGCGCCCCCCTTTCCACCACCCAATGGCCAGAAAGAATTCAACGCGACTCCTCCGGCTCCTACACCGGGGGCCTCCTATCGTAATCAAGTGCTATCCCCCCCGGAGATCCGCCCTCCGCCCGACCCTTATTCTCTCCGTCTTTTCTATAATCGTAAAAACCTACCCGGTACATATTGAAAAATAAAATAAAAAAAAGGAGCGGGCGGGATCGAATTCTGGATTATGCGGAGGAAAGTAGTGAGGCGGGGCGAAATTAATTAACACCTGAGTACCGGAGGTGAAATAAAGTTTTAATTAAAAATAAAAAAACCGGATGGCCCCTCTGAGGACTTTTGGCATTTGAGCCCCCTGGAAATGGTTGGATTTTACGGATGTAAATTAACGATTTAAATCAAATTCAAAACTTTGTATTAAAGCTCGTTAGTCTTGAAATATAGGACAATCCGTCTATCGATAGTCGAACGAATCTTAACCTACTATTATATTTTTATCTTAAATATATATAAAAAGTTGGCTCGACAGGAAATGAATTTTGTATAAGTGAATTATACTGACTAATTGCAGGTTTAACGCATCCAACTCCACAAGCGGTCCTAGCCTAGGGGGTGATCGGGGGCGGCTTTGCGGTTAGCGGGGAATTCGGTTCGATTCCACCTCGTTCAATAATGTCGTGACCTGTTTAGGTTAAGGCGTATAACAAATATAATGTTTTTCCTATCGGTTCCACGAGTGTAAATTATGCAACAAATAATTTCATATATCCTATGTATTAGCCTAATTGGAGAGTGTCTTTCGACACATCGGTTTTCGATTTGAGAGAGAAAATATAAATGAAAACTATTCCGGGCAATGTGAAGGTAGCCGACCCGGACCATTTGCAAATTAGAACCGGTTTTAAGCAATTTGAGAGTATTATCGGCCAAATTATGTATTTATCGGGGTTGGGCAATGGCGGACGATTGCAGAGGAGTACCACCCCCATTTCCTAATTTCTCCCATTTGTTGGCAATCTCGACAAGGCGGGGGGGTCCCAGGGCGCCAACTTATTCTATTATCTTCCGCCCACTTTTTAAAACTCATTTAAATGCATGGGGGCCGCGCTCTCTCTCTCTCTTTCACCCGTGCCGCCCCCGCCCTTATTCTGAGGTTGGGCGATATTACGGGGAGGGGTTGCGGAGCTCCGGCCTTCAATACGTGGAGGTAGTCCACCCCCCCCCCTCTTTTCACCGCCTACGGGCTAGGGAGGCCCCCCCGAGAATTTCGCCTGACAGTTATTAAACCGGGACCCCTGCTCTGGATGTCGACTTTAATATCCCCTCGTCCTTCCCCGTTTCGACAACCCCTTCCATCCTTTAGCCGCCCGAGCAGCCGAGGCACAAATTGTTATGTACATGTTATTAGAATATTCTCCCCGGCGACCGGACGGGGTCGGGACTTAACGTCTACTTCTCTTCGCGTCGCCGCCGCGTCCGGATAATAGGCACCGGTCTCTGTACGCGACAAATCTCCGAATAATGAATAGACGCACTGGGGAATATTTAGAAGAAGGATTTTGGAATAGAAAACAGCTCCACACTACTAAAAAAAAATCGCGATATATTCATTAATATAAGCGGAAAGTGGGACCGATGAGGAAAGCCCAGTTTTGCATTCCGTGGGACCGAATTTGTTTAAAACTGAAAACGACCCCTTTGCCCTTTAGTGCGAGGCGCGTTGCGTAATGACCCTCCCGCAACCGACGGAGTGCCCGGCTAAACTGACAACAATAGTTAAGGAGAGAACAGTCGAGTAATTAGTGAATTGCGGTAAGGGGGGACAATAGTTTTCAATTAAAGGGAGTGGGCGGGTTTATCGATGAGCGAGGGTTGTCCGGCGGTGGCGTGACTCTAAACTGGCGGGGACACTCGCTCCCTCTCATTCCTCCCTCTATCTTCTTCAATATCTCTTTCTCTCCCCGTTCCTCGGCTTGATTGGCCCTCGAGGGGGCGGCGGTTGGGGGCTCTTTTATTTTATGTCTCTGTTCAATCCTGGCTAATAAGGGAGCGCCGGATAACACGCCACGGCCTCTAGTCTGGCCCCTCGGTGAAAAGAAATATTTTTTTCTGTACGGCACAAACGAAAATAACAGGGCCGTTTTGCTATATATATTATAAATTATAGACCGCGTTTTTCCACCTTATCGTGCGAATTAAAAAAATTATTTTTACGGAGAGACAGGTCGGGATATAAACGAGAGTCCTAACGAGTGGTGTTCTTTCGGAGACGCCCTCGCCCGGAGAAAAATTACGACACGGTTAAGCTTTCAACTCATAGAAAACAATGACGACACCCTTATGCCATATATTGATAGAGCTGTATTTTTTGTTTAAAATTCCAAAAATTACGATCGACTTCTAAGCGTGTATCCTATGAGATATATTTTTTAACCCAACAGTATCGGTAATATAATAATACCGCGGTTTGATAATATGATAAATTCGATAATTGTCGATTGCACTGTAAAAACGCCCACTGCCCTTAAACATTTGATCTTCGCTGAGGGAATTGACATTTGATAAGCCCCATCATTCAATTGGGGCGCATCGTCTTTTTATTGGATTCTTTATTGCTCCGCCCAAATTAATATCCGGGTAAAATCCTATTAGCTCAATTAAAGTATCGATCGGGGACGGCCTTCTCGAGAAACGATTGTCTATTAATTTGTCTCGTAGTGGGGCACCGGCCGAAGTGTTTCATTTCGAGCTGTTTTATTATCCCATCACACTAATGCGTTTTAAGGACCGTAGGACTTCCAGACCGGTGTCATTCCATCGTGTCAATTATTGGTAAAAAAAGACAGCGGATCATTAAATGCAAAACGTTATTTAATCCAAGTATACCCTGGGGCTAATTGGGGGCTTGGAATATTCTTTCTTCACTCGCATTTTCAATATTCTAATGAATGTGAAATTCATGATTCAATAAAAGGAAACTGTTAGAACGGCTTATTTCAAGTGCACGAATACAACATTTAAAATCATGTAAATGATAATGTCTTGAGGAAAATCAACCAACCAACATTTAAATTTCGATCAGCACGTGGCTATTGAGTAATATTTTGTACTTTTACTATGTTGAACACAACAGATAGTATGTCCGTCTGGAGCATGAAATATGCTTTTATCTCTACAATAGTAATTACTAAATATATTACCTTCGGAATAATCATGTTTTATCTGTTATTTCTTTTATCTATTAAAAGGTAACATTTATGCCGGGATTTTTATACCAATTTTCGGAGCCCGTTGTTACAATTTGCTCGCCTCAATTGTCTCTAACTTGTTGAGCTCCTTTCTGGTTGGAAATTCAGGCGTAGGCCGTATATTACCGAGCCCGGGGGCGAGAGTTCTCGGTCCGGACTCGTCTCGGAATAAAAAGATGTTTTCCCTAATAGCGTGCGCCTCGGATGCGCCCCCATCCACTAACAACAGCTCCCGCCGAACAACAGTCCCATTACAACACCGCAGCCTGCCAGAATTGCCGCCGTACCCTCTGTCTATTCGGGCCCTCAACAATCCGGTTGAAAATTGGTACACGAGTAGGCCCGCCTGAAAACACATTTGTGGATCGCCGAAATCCGTCCGGGATTATTTTGAAGTTCGCACCGAATATTTCGAAAAAGGAGTACATTGCGACAGTGTGGCGGTACATTCAACTTTTTTTTACTGCTTATTTAGTTTGTAAGTACATGTTTTGTGGTCTGCGAGGGGTTGGAATACTGTAGGTTCGTGATGTTTCTGTCTCCTCTCGCTGGTTAGGTCTTTTGCTAGACCGGTTTCGGCCGCTCGCCATCTTCAGTAGCGGTGTTAGTCACTGTTAGCACTTTGGATGTTAAAATACATGTGAAAGTGACAGTGCAGTGAGGACGCCCAAAAAACATCCAAAGTGCTAACAGTGACTAACACCGCTACTGAAGATGGCGAGCAGCCGAAACCGGTCTAGCAAAAGACCTAACCAGCGAGAGGAGACAGAAATATCACGAACCTACAGTATTTGTAAGTACAGTTATAATAAGTCCACCAGGCTAAACGCGCCACAGGTGGCATAAAATTAGACTTGGTCCCATTTGATGTCATTAAGTTTGTGCGATCGTTCACCATCCTTGTTCGTAACAGTTTCAACCGTCAAGAGCCAGCCGCTGCTTGGGTAATTGTACGCGACGGTTGTCGATCAAGCATCCTGACAGCACTGTCGCTCCGCTGTAACAGTCGGGGGAGGAATTCCCGGAAATTATCGCTCTGGCGATGAACACGCGTTATGCGGTTTGCACGGCCACCGCGCCTTAGTTGGTAGCCCCCCGTTAATAAAATATGCATGTCACCTCTAGAAAAAAATTTACCTCTAAAATCTCTACTGGGACACTACCTCCACGGGGACTCTCCGGGAATAATTAGCCGAGGGATCGGTTAGGCCGGCATCGAGTTGAATCATCCCCCCCCTTTTTCCCCCCGGAATCGACCGACTTACATAAGACTCTAATTTGTATTTAATTAAGGGAGGGTCTCTCACTTTATAAATTAATTAGGTTCCCCGCTCTTGGCGCCCAATACAAAAACGTTTAGTGGAGAAATTAAAGAAAAAAAGATTGGGGGGGTAAAAATTAGAGGAGGAACGTTTGACTGCATTAAGTGGTAATTATGTAATTGCTATTTAAGCGGATCATTTCCAAAATCGTCGCTATATAAATTCCCATTTTATTTCCTATTCCGTACAATTCTCTACATAACGAACTGGATAATGAGTTCTGTAGAAGACATTTAATTTTCAAATTTTAAAGGGACGAAGTATGTAAAATGTATGATCCAACAAATGAAAGAACGATGTACCAAGTCTCCCCTTTAATAACTATCCCGAAGTTCCCTGGAAATATCTAATTAACTTAATCTCGTAATAATTAAACTGGATTATACTTATTACAATATCCGCTAGCTGTTAATATGCCACCGAGTACGGTGATATTTCACGGTCCGATTAATCGATAATGTTGTAATTGGTAATACGCTACCCCCAACAGCCCCTTAACCGATGGTCAAATTACATGCGTCGATTATAATAATTCAGTCACGACGTAGATAAGTGGAGGATTGAACTTGATATTTTTAAATGCCACGTGTTATGGCACGAAGCGTCTGAATACAATTACAATTTTGGAAGTGTAATAATTATTAGACTGGGAAAACTACAGAATATTTTTTATTAACGGACGTTTTTAATACTTATAATTTTAGCTTTAGACTGCTGTCTCTTACTGTAGCATCGTTTCCGAGCCCGTTATGTAACAATAATCCATCAGAGAATAACAGATCTTGTTCCTAATGCCAGTTAAGCCCTCTATTTGAAACCGAAGAACAAGGAGGTTCACAGAAAAGCGAGTATTAGGGGTGGTAATTTACTACCCTGAATTGTTCGCGCACAGGCAGGGTGTCATTTTTCGGGGAGCGAAAAATTGCATTGACGAAAATTAGCAGGGAAATACCTCTCTGTTCCTAACGAGAATTTCCAGGAAGTAGATCACGATTCAGTTTCTAGACAGTTCTGGGCTTAATATCCCTCATCATACCGGCCGGATAATTGAAAAAATAAATTGAAACGAAATATAAGTTTAATAGTATACTGGGATTGTTGCAAATGGGAATGTTTATTTCTGTCCCGGGTCGGTCCCACGGCATTTGATCTCGGCAACAGAGTCTGGTGGGGTCTCGCGGTTAATTTCTGCCTTTGTGACCTCCCATTTAATATTCCGTTTCACTTAGCCCGCATCTGACAAAAACGCCCCCGGAACGTTTCCCCGGCTCCCTTTGGAGGCAGCGGGGCCTCCTTTGAATCTCGGGGTTGAAAAAAATATGAGAATATAAAAACCCGGGCCCGGCTTCAGGAGGATGAGATACCGGGGGCTAATAATGCGCGGCCGGCGGCGGCGGCGGGAAAATTACCCGGGGCGTTTGTTTAATATTGAACGCTTTCATTGTTCAAATAAGGGATGTTCTCGAGTGCTTGCCTTTTTTTCTTCCCTTTTAAACAGACTGTTAATCGTATCGTTGCTGTAGCCGGGCTTATGCGATGTGAAATACCTCGATACGCTTGAACATCGTCGGGGAAATTTGGGCTCTAAACAATTACTAAACTAAAACCACTGTGAACTAAATGTACCAGAAAAATGTAAAAATAAATAAATAGGATGTTAGAAAAAGGAGAAAAGACAGTGGATTCCTCCTCCATTATTATATACTCGTTATTTAGTGCGACTCGAGCATCAATTTCGGTTTTAATTAAAACTTGTGACAATAAAACAGTGAAAAAATAACACCGAGTAAATTCAACTAATTTCGTGACATAAAATCATAAAATTTAGAGCTTAAAATTATGCAGATATTTTAGTACATACCATTAAAACTTTGCATTCCCAGTGAAACGCAATGGACCGAATTTCTCTGTTACAAGTTTATCTTCGACGCGCTCCGGTGGAGAAGACAAAGAAACGGGTCATATTTTTGTAGATTAATATAGCCCGTACGGAAGAAACGGGGTTTTTACATCTGTGGGTCTCCCATCAATCATTGCCGAAACCGAGAGCCAAAGAACAAGCGCCGATATAAATGGGCGGACTTTGTAGGGAGGGACATCAATTCTAACCGGACAATGCCCCGGGGGATAATATACGATTTTATTTTTTATTATTTGATTTGATTAATGCACCTCGGAAAATATGTTTAATAAGCTACATCCGCCGGTCGGAATTCCTCGGGCGTGACAGCTCGCGAAAGGATCGGACAATTGAAATTCTCCGCGTTATAAATTGAAGTTTTATATTACTTTTCGGCGGTTAATATTTAAACTTTTCAGGCTTAGAAACGCACTATTTATACTCTGACTTCGTACTCGACTGCCCCGACGATGAGATGTTATCCTCTTAACCGTGGACTCAGCGAAGAAGGTGAACACTATACCTTAGAACAAAGGGCTATGTATGTAACAAAAATTTAATTGTTTAGAACGTTTATGATTTTCTAACAGTACAAATAATAATACATCTACCTACACGATTCCAAACCTCATGAAAAATTAATTTCTTCATTCCTTAATGCTTTGATTCAACCCCCTGGAATTGTTTCTTCAATTACACTGTCTAGCGGACGGACTTTATGCCATTTGTTAATTTCATCAATGTCGAATTTTATTAAGTTATTCCTGAGCATAAAATATACTCCTCTTCTCTCGAAGATACGTCAATGTGCCTCCGCTCATAGCACAAAAGAAAACCCAGCACGCTCATTTGAGCGAAATCTCCCGAAACGCCGCACGGAACCGAGTAGAATTCTATAGGATCTAATGGCTTTCATATGTTTAAGTCGGACAGGTCGAAAGGACAACATATAAAACCCATTAAATATGGGAGTGTAGTATCTAACTGCGCGAACCGCCAACATCCATCTCGGCCACTAAGTTAAGGACACGGACCCAATACCAGGAGTAATAATGCCGGTCGGAAAATTGCTAAGGTACATTAGGAATACGTATAGATTCGAGGTCAAAACCTACATCGTCAACCGAAAATGTGACTCCTTATTTACAGCTCTAATAACGCTTAACAGAAATAAACTTTTACTGGACGGTTTCCGTTGTCCCCAAACAGTGCCCTAATAAAAATTAAATATATAGAAATTCATATATTTTTTGTCTTTTTGTCAGATTAAATAATTTCAAACGGGCCACTCTCCTCGTGCACAACAGGTGTTACTTTTCCGGGTCGCTCCGCCGGCTCTCATTATCAATTCAGGAACTTCGGCGACAATTTCCCCCGCCCCGGCCGGCCTTAATGCAATCCGCTAGGGCCCGAAATTTTAATTAAAAACAAAAATATTATCGCCCCCTTTTCCCTACCCCCGTCCGGCGGTGTCGGAATTACTAATTTCGGTTGTTCGGCTATTTCAGGAATTAAAGAGCGGTAACGTGTCCCGAATCTGGGTCTCCCACTTCGGGCCTCGGGTGCGATCTTCGTTCCATAATTTAATTAATTCAATAGATTAAATATTCGTTAAAACTGCATAATCAACGTGCATAAACGAACCATGAAGCTGATACCTATTAAATTCTTTTTTCAGGGATACATCTAAGACAATACTGTGACCATACCTAACTTAGTAGAACTCCTATATTTTAACATTAAAATTCGGAGATGCTCTCTTGGTGCAAATAAATACATTCAATTAGCTTTGATTGTTCTTTCGCCCCAGAACAATTCCGATTTTCGATATGGAAATTCTGGAACAGTTTTCGAAGAATGTTGGGAATAGTATCGCGTATATACCGGTGCGGAGCTCTGATTTTATCTCGGGATCAAACTTCCTGAGACGGGTCCGAATTAGTTCAAGGGGCGGTGTATGGGGCAATATCGGCGGGGGCGGATTGATTGGGAGGGGGCGGGCGGCGGCGGGGGCGGCTCGCGGCAGAAACAAGGCCGGACCTGATGTATGGGGCCAGCCGATTGAAATGCTAATCTCCGAGGGGGCGGCAAGTTGGGGGGGGGGGCCCTCTCCGATTGATTGGCCGAAGGAATCCGGGGGCGGTTATACACCGGGTGAATCTCTAATAAGCGCGACGTTGGGAACGGTAGCCGGAGAGAGAATGTCCGCCGGCCTTCATTAGGGGACCGATTCTATCCGGTTCCCGATTCACGCTCCCCGCATCTACAGCACTTCCGTTTTTCGGCTCTATCACGTCTCCGGGAGACGGTTGAATTTATTTTTTTTTACTTCATTCACTCGTCCGTTCGGTATTCGTGAATTCGTTGCTCTCAATCCTGTCCTCTCCTCCCTGGCGAAAGTTTATGTATAATACGAAAATTATTAATGTGTCTAAAGATTTTTCACTTAGTACGTATAGTCTAAAACTGTCCACTCATTTATTTTCCTGTATTTTTATGGGAGGCGGAGATGAAAAAATAAGAAATGGTACCGACTTGATTTTATCTTGAGAAGGGAAATTTTCGGATACAGATCCGACGCCTTCATATCCCTTGTCCGGAACCTAAGGCTGCCACGCCAATTACTGCGGAAGCTGGTTTCTCCCAAATGGTGGATGAAATTCAGATGATTACATCCTTTGGGCCGGCGGATACTTCACGCCGAGGCCCCGGAGTGTGTTAAAAGGAGGAGCCGGCAAGGCTTATTTATGGTCCCCCGGTGGGTAGCTCTTGGACCCTTCCACCCCCCCGACATTAATGATTCAGCGCTCGGGCTCGCCCCCTACCCTTAAAACTGCCCCGCTCCCTCTCGACTGTCCGTAATACTGAGATATATTTGCATGTCCGTCTGCGTCGGCGAAAAATCCAATTAGGGTAGGCGGCTTCGAAACGAAGTTGGACGGATTGGATTCGGACCAATTATCCGCTAAATACGTGCGTATATATTATATACTTAATTAATTTCAAATCGCACCAATAATCGCGTAATAATAGTAGAACAAAAAAGTCCCGTAGAAAGGACATAACAAGGGTAAATTTTGAGTGAATGATTTAATAGTAAATTGACATAATCGGTAAGGTGCTTAAATTGATCATAATTTATATTATTAACTGGACGAAATTAATACACATTGAACGGACGAAATGGAAATGGAATGCCAGCTAAATATAGGATTCCTTCTGATGTACTAAAATTATCTGATTACTCTGGAGTGATCCTACGCTGGTCCATTAGTAAATTGGAGGTGCGCCCAAGAACGATCTGCAATTATACGGCTATCGAGTGATTTATAATTCTGTGCTTCGCATAGATATAAAATATCGGGTATAAATTAGGAGTCTACTTTCTGGGGGCAGACAATCTCGACGGGCTTAAAAACCCCGAATTCAAATCGCCATTCCTCCGTGGATATTTACCGGCGCCATTAATTACAGCGCGGCAGGGGCCGCAGTTTTTAAGAATCCCCTGCGATAAACCGGCCCGGTAATAAACAACTCGGCTAATTGTTTTATGAAGGCGCTCGGGCTCGTCTCACGTAGTGGGATATTTTTCAAGGAGGACCGCGGCAATTATTTCAGCCCGGAGGAAACAGGAGACAAAAAACAAAAGAAAAAAAAAAGAAAACTTAATTAATTTTAAATTATTCCGCCGACTACTTTTAATAAATTCGCCCCAATTATTCCGGGGCCCCGGGCCGTCCCTCAGTTTCCCCCGGCCTCGTAATTGACGTTATCTGAGAGTGGGGAAGAGAAGGGAGAAAAAAATCCCCTCCTGATTTTTCTTACTTTCTTAATGATATTTAAGGATGATATCCCCTGCCTCCGCCTCCTTAATGAGAATTTACAGCGATAAACACCTTTCGAGGGGTAAAAAAATCCCTGGCATCTTAGTGGGACCATATTTTAATCCTGTAATTTCAAAATTAAATTATACTTACTTGATACTATTTAATAAGAGCCCGCATACGTCTAGCGTATGCCTTAAGTCGACAATACTGCCAATTTTGTTAATCTATATTCAATGTATATCATTCCTTTCTTTTAATATAAAGAGCAACAAGACTTTGATTATTAACGTTAAATTAGGAAGAATAAACTTTAATAATTCGCCTTAATTTACTCCTAGTTCCATTTTATGTTGGCGCTTACCCTCTTGTATTAATAACGACGGACTTGTGACTGCATTTTAGATAAGCAGTTGTTACAGAACAGAATTCAATGAGCACTGGGCTTTATGAGCTTCACCGGTTTAATCAGTTGAAATTTGCAATTGAAGGAAAATCCTGAATTAGTTAAAGCCGTGCTACGACCCGCCGAATTTTTAATAATAATAAAAATAATTATATACTGACTCCCCATATAGGGTAATTTCAGCGCAGTTAATTTCCAGATTTTCTCGAAGACGCAAGTACGACAGGGAAACAGAAATTGTTTCCAAGGCATAACAAATCCCTCGGGTGGGACGGGTTCAGGATGAGTACGCGCATTACGCGTCCTTTCCCCCCCTTAGAGTTGGTTTAACTCAGAAATGAAGGTCTTCGGGATACAGTTTGAAATTGAAGTTCCCCCCGCCCGACCGAAGTCCCCGGCAAAGTATGCCCCGTTCAAGGAAGTTTAAGGCCCCGGCAAGTATTCTCCGTCTCGCTCTCGTCCGTCCCCCACCCTCAACATCCGCCACCACTTCATCCCTATCTTCCATCCCCCTCCCTCCACCACCCCCAACGCGTATCTCGGCCCGAGTTCCGCAACATATGCTTTCCTTTGGCCCTCCATTTGAGGACTTTTCCCCGCGGGAGCACTCCGGCTCTTAATAGGCCCGGCCTCAGGTAAATACTGCTCTCTCTCTCTCTCTCTCTCTCTCTCTCTCTCTCTCTCTCTCTCTCTCTCTCTCTCTCTCTCTCTCTCTCTCTCTCTCTCTCTCACTCTTGCCTCAAAACATTGCCATTCCATCATCGCTCTTCCGATTTTCTGTACCATATTTGTCCTATATACATTTCGGTTTTCCGCCACCATCATTGGTATTATGTCAGTATGAAAGCAAGACGCCCGTTCTCTTTGCAAATTTAGCCATGGAGATCCATTCTTTTTTTTATACAGGGGTAACTTTTTAAGAACACCTTGCCACGTGAGTGTAGGATTCACCATTTGACGTATAACGCTTATAACAAATAAATAACTACCAAGCATATAATATACATACAATCTTTTACGGGTAAATAGATATTGCCCGTAAGATTGTATTTCGATACTTAAATGAAGCACTTTAAAAATTGTTAGTACTGAACTAGTTTTCTCGGATGATGAAATCCGAGGACTATATTTAACTGTGTTAAATCTGACACATACTGCACTTAATTAAATTATTTCTATTTTTCATATGGACATGTTTTTTCCACAAAAACAATACACGTTTTATACATCCAGAAACATACGCTCAATTTCGTAAGTACTTAGCCATGTTAAATAATCCTATGTTTGTCGGTATATGTATTAATAGTGACGGATGACTATTATACTGAATGTTAATTAGTTAGGTGTAATCGGGGAATGTAACCCGTGCTGTAATGAGTAACGAGAATTAGGATCGATGCGCCTTAGCCTAATGCCGGCGTTAATTAGTGTCATTGTCTGCAGCCAACCGAAACCAATAGCAGTAAACCCGGTTTCATTAATGGGCGCATTGGGCTTCGAGTAGGGCGATTGTTTAATTCGATCATCGGATATCGAGGGCGGATGTATAGGGCGCGTGGGCCGCGTTCAACATTTATCCTGGGGCTAACCGAACCGGGTGCACCAAGTGCTTCCTCCAACCTATACATCATTACTCTTGACAATATACAGAATAACCCGAAATTCTGCTCAAAAGAATGCATTCAATACATGTACGAGTCGCCATCGTCATAGATCCATCTGCAGAAATATTCATCTGTCATTCCTAATTTGTTTTTATGTTTCGGCCGCGGTAGTTGCCAGCGTGCAATTATACATGCCGCACTTTTTTTTTCTCTATTTTAAAGCAGGCCATTAAAAGTTTCCAGCTGACGAACAGAACTTTTACCGGTCCGAAGAGAAATAAAATAATATCCAGCGGCGGAGTAAATTTATAATTGATTGCAACGACCATAATTTTTACTTGATTTATGCCTTTTACCCGCCTTTCGAATTTATAAATCTTTTGTTTTTTCTCAAAAGCTCCGTCGGAAAGAACTGTAATATTATTCGCCTCTAATATGCTTTCACCGTGTCATTGTATATTCAACGGGATAATAATTCTGCTGACTCCCACCGGTACTTTTCATTTTTTCCCTACTTATTTTTCGGCTCTCTCTCTCTCTCTCTCTCTCTCTCTCTCTCTCTCTCTCTCTGTGTTTGCATCTTTAAGGACTATGGAAATGCCCGCCGGGAAAGTGCCATGCAAATAAGGCAGAATAACCGGAATGAGAAAGGGAGGTGAAAGAGGTATCGCCTATAAATAAATAAATAAATATATATATATATATATATATATATATAGGCGATCTATTTGGTTTCCTCTTGTTCCTGCCTGTTTCGCTTAAGGGTTCCCACAAATAAAAAGGCCTAAGCATTCAGAAGTGTGGCATATCGAATTCGCTTCGGTTAGGCGTTAGAGGAAAGGGTATATTATATTTATGTGTGGATCAGGGCTTTGAAAATGGCCCTTTCCACATATTCAATGGCCCATTTCTACACGGATGAAAATCATAAGTGAGTATACTAAAGATAGTTATTTTTTTTCACATATAGGTTTTTGAGAGAAAGCTTTATTATCGAAGCTCAAGGGTCGTGTGATTTGGTAAAATGTCTACACATTGCAACTGTGTGGGATGTTTTATAAAAGAATCACTTCTCAAAATGGTCTTGAGATAAAATTTATGGTCCTGAAATTTCTCCGTAGGGCCAATTTCGGGATTTATCTTTTCCTCCCTTCTCTGTCCATTTTCACCGTCTGCTGATCGCCTAGGTACCCGGCCGACGGGGGTTGTAATTCGGGGCGTATCCCAAACGAGGGTATAAGGTCGTGGCTAGGGGCGGGGTCGTGGGGGGAGGAACGCAGGTGCGAGGCTAATCGGGCCGTATCGCGTTATCTGCGGAGTCGTTGGGGCCGTGGGGACGGTGCCAGTAAGCCCCCGTGTTATTGTTATGCCGCCCGACAATCCCGTCGATACAGCACATTGTCCTGATGGGGGCGGTGGCGGGGGCGGCTCCGGGGGTGGGATTTCCCGGGCTCTGTCATTTGCTCCGATAGCCGGCTGATAAGCTTCCCCGCTATATCGAGCCGGGTTTAATTCTTCACAGGTCATATCGTGCAAATTTTGTAACACCAGTTAAACTTTTGCGAACTATAAATATATATAAATTTAATTAACGATGTGTGCTCTGGATCAATTTATAATTTAAACACAGTTCCGTCCTACAAAATATTATCTTATTACATTATTTGTATTGGAAAATAAGGGATTGTTTATTTTTATTTATTGTACAAACATTTATTGTTATAAGTAAAGTTATTTCACTTAAAGTATAACAGAAATCTGGAAACAAAAATTAACAAATTCCTAGACTACAAGGACGGCGCTAATACTAGGCCGGCATAGGGAACGTGTCGTGCGGGTTTGGCATCAAGCGCTTAGCTAGGCATTTTTTCGAGCCTCCTAATGTGTATATTTAGTTTCCAAATGTAGTTATTCGATCCTTTAAGTGCACAAATGATTTCTTCTTTCTTTTACCTTTTATTTCTGCTAACAGTTATGAGTACAATGGATTATGTTGAATATCTTGGTATAACCCCGTATGTTCTATGAGGTGTGTCCACGTCGGTTTCAATATGGCTTTGTAGATTGTGAGTTCTATCAGCTGTGTACAGTTCTACTTAATTAACGATAGTTCCAATTAAATACACTCAGCGTTAAAGGAATTATCATAATTGTAAACTTCAAAGGAATTATTACCCTTTAATATTAAACTCAATATTAAATGTTAGATAATAATGTTTGGTGTTTTGCGAGGGTTTGGAATACCATAAATCTTCTGTCCCCTCTCGCTAGACTGGTTTCTAAAAAATATTCTAAAGTTCAAATGCATAGAACGAGGCTGCTACTGAAGACTCGCCCTTCGCATAGCTCAGACAATTCTGACAATTCATTATCTCCGGACAAGAGGATTAAGGTTCGAACCCGGTCAAATACAGTCTATTCCTAGACCGCCCGGCATTTTTCTACGCTTCTCGAGCCGAGCTCTCAGTTCGGGCCTAACGAATCGGAAAGGCGTCCTCTCATAAAGCAGGTGCCCTGCACGGTTTACTGCCCCGATAGGCGGGCCGGGTACCATGACCGCCCCCTCGTTAGAGCTAATGACGGCTTGTACCCGGTCGAATTTAGCCGGACTACAACCGACTATTTTAATAAATATTGGATGAAATTCCCGTACGGAGATAATGGTAACATATGTTTTCAATTCTGAAGCTGTCTCTGGGGTACAACTAATAATTTATTTTCGACAATATCTTATATAATATAATACAGTTCGGCAGTTATTTGTATACGGAACTGCATTACACTACTTTGAAGAGACAACGCGTTAACAATTTTAACTGAACCTTGCCTGTACACTGTAATCCTTTACGGGGCTTTTCAACTAATGGCCCCACTGAAAAACGACGCCGGGGCAAGGGAGAGGGCCCAAAGCCGATATTTCACCCGGAAGGGGGAATACGGTAAAGAATAAAGAGGGAAGACTGATAGAAAGAATGACTGGGCCAATTGTAAAAAAGAGGGTGGGGTGGGAGAGGGATGAGACCGATTTGAAGGGCGGGCCCAAAGTGATCGTGGGGGGTGGGGGATGGAACCAACGACATCACGTAAAGACAGTATTTAATAGTCGTTGCCAATATCGGTCTGGCGTTCCACCGAGGGAGCCCTTCTTACTCGAATAAAACATTTCCGCAGAGTAAAATCGTTCTATACAAATCGAACGAATGGTCCGTTAGCCGGTATTTATTTATAATTATTAATATTTTCTACCAATAGGTGCTGACAATCTAGCACCAAATAGATCGCCAAACTCCTCGACTTTGTGAACTGGCAAAGATAGAATGAACGTTTTTGATAAATATTTAAAGTAGTACAATTCTTTTCCGTCTTTAAAATCCGTTATTAAACCACACCACTTTATTAACTGCAATGCTACAATAATAATTCACAAAAATGGGTCACAATGATGGGTTTCTTGTATTATTTCTTATTGAATACTTCATTTAGATTCATGCGAATATAAAATTTATTGATGACACGATGTAATGTTTTCGCAATTTATGTTGATCCTTGTTTTTGTGTGTACACGAATAATTTATTATTGATCGAAATAATTCTGGGCGAGAATTGGAATTACTTGTGCGGCGTACATCCGACGCTCGACGGGTCGGTGAAAATATGCAGGAATAATAGTGAAAATCTGCATTCGAGATATTTTCAATCGGTTTTTTTGTTACCTCCGTGCAGGGGCAAAAAGGGGAGAGACACCGTCCGGTCCGGGCGGGGACCCTTGAGCCAAGTGTCGGGGACTCCATTTTGAAACCCTTTTAAGGAAGAGTATTGCATTACCACCGGTGGGGCGGAGTAAATTCGTTTTCCGTCTACGGAAGCGGGACCTACGAGGGGGGCGATAGGGGGGGGGGGGCGAAGGGGGGGGGGGGGTGTATGGGGGGGGGTACTTTCAGCGCAGACTGAAAATTGGTTTAGAAAAACACGTCCAAGTAATTAAGGCCTGTTTAATGTCGGGACTCGGACCGGCGTTTCCCAGTATGGCCAGGGGGGGGGGGCACTCCAAACCCTCCAACTGTATTTTCACTCCTTCCCTTCGTTCTCGGTTCTAAGCTAGACAGTTTTCAGATTCTCGCCATTGTCAGCAGTATTATTTTTAATTTCTTCAATGCATATAATCATATAGGTTAGATAGGGTGTTTTGCAATTTGAATAAGTTATATTAACCGTTTGAGTGCGGCTATCGCGCTTCGCTTATTTTATACCGAGAATGCGGAGACGCTGCTTTTGGGTAGTATAATTTTCGCATCTATTGAGAGCAGTTGAATTCCTATCAATCGCAGTTTCGTTGTTTTATAGGAATTAGAAACTGTTTTCACTTTCTCAACAAGTGTTATACTGATCATTACGAAATACGGCATGTCAAGTTTTCATTCACCTGACAAGGTGACTTTGACTGTGATATGAGAAGTGATAATTAAGAATATAGTAATGACTTTCAAAGTGATATCATCCCTCGTAAGAGATTGCGAATTATTAGTGATAGCGGTGATGATGATGAAGTTACTACAAGTACCCCCGATGTTATTCGTGGTTTTTTACCCGTGGACACAATATTTTCGAACGCATCGAGTACTTTTTCCGAAGTACCTGGTCCTAAGCGTGCCCCTCCTCCCGATGCGAAACCCATCGAATATTTCGATAAATTTTTTTCACCTTCGCTCTTCACTACAATGGCGATAGAAACGAATCGCTATGCCGAGCAGTTTTTGAATTCCGGAAGAACATTGAAACGACGTTCACGCCTGAAATCTTGGGTACCAGTAACCACTGTAGAAATGAAAGCATTTGTTGCGGTTCTGTTAAAAAATAACCATAAAAATGGTAATGGAATTAATCGATCCAACTTAATTTGCGCTATATGTAAAAAAGGAACTCATGGAATTTGTGTAGCTAATAAGTGAGAATACAAAATCTTGGTAAAATTACTCGTTACATAATAATTAGTGTTAATTATAACCATTTCTACGCATTTCATTCCGCAGTTTTAGCATATCTAAGAAAACTCTTCAACACTCAAACGGTTAAAAACAGTAATGAAGACAATAAATTTTTCGCTACAGTGATAAAAACATACTAGCACAACAATTGTACAATGCAACCTATTATTTTAATGTGAGAATAAAATTTGTGTGATATAATATTCATCTCTCTCATACCTACTGGAGCTAAAATACTGAACCTGAGAAACCGGACAGGTGCGGACTAATTACCGGATTTAATAATCAGACACGCGTCGGTTCAAGGTTTAATGACGGGCTGCGGTCGGAAAGAAAACAGAAAAATCCCTACCCTTATGCCCGTCAATATCGAAACGTAGAACCTATTGTGTATTCTAGGTTGCCGGGGGGTGGTTCTCGTGTATGCGCTAGGTGACGCCCCGTCGCCAGGGTAACGGCCCAGGTAAACAGAACGTGACGTTTGCCCGTCTCCGCTATGGCTGGTTGGGGATTAGTCTCTTTATTTGCGCCCCCCCCCGCCACCCAACAACCCCTAAACCCAGTGGCCCTCCATCCCTTAACCGCGACCATAATCCCACGCGGGCCACCGCTAAAGGTTTTTCAATACCACCCCCATTATTTCTCGAATCGGATTGTAAACCGTCCGCATTCTTTTATTTGTGCCCTTACGGCCCCACCGGACATTCCTTTAATGCACTTTTTCCCAACCTTTTCCATGTCACCAACAACTAAAGATTAGTTAAGTAAATTTCCGCACCGCCCTCAGAGGGCGCTAGTTTATCGGTGCACCCAACGAACGATTTTTGTGAAACTGGAAGAGTTGGGTGCGGAAATGTACCCAACTGAAGTTCGTTTGGTGCACTTGCACCGATAAACTAGCAGCTACCGTCAGTAGGAGTGACAGTGACAGTCCAGTGAGGATGTCCAAAAAACATCCATAGTGACACACGCAACTGAAGATGGCGAGCAGCCGAAAACGGTCTAGCAAAAGGCCGAACCAGCGAGAGGAGACAGACGAAATCTAAAATTAATACCCCCTCTATAAATCGCACCTCGGGCAATAATAGCGCCGGTCGTAGCGCATTATCGGCATCGAATCGCATTAGGTCTTAACGCGATTACCCGGCTGCGATCCGGACCGGTGTGAAATTGAGTACCATTCATCGGGGGGTTGAAGAGGGGGTGGGGACCGATTTTATTCCACTCCCCGCTCTCCTCTTTTGCAAAACGCAGAAAATGAGATGGGGAATCAATCCGAAGGCGAATTATTGAAGTCTGAGAAGGAGAGAGAAGGAGCGAGGGAGAATGGGAGTGAGGGAGACGACTGAGGTATATAAGGGGAGAGTGTCTTATCCGAAATTGGAGCCGAAGCGGACGATATTGCCGTAATTGGATTTAACGCCGGGGCTTTAACCGGTCGCCCGCTCAAGCCAGCCTACTTCACTTCCCAATACGCCGAATACGGGAACTGGCTCCACAATTCTGGTTAAAAATTAAAATCTTTTCCGAGTAAGATTCAGTTTTTGGACTGCTCGAAAAGATAGAGAGGGATTCGACCTAACTGCTGGAAAAGAAGTAAAAATGTTATCTACGGAGGTTTGGAATATCAGCATCATTTTGATTGTGTATTTTCTCCAAGGACTGAGTAGCCCATTTCAGATCGAAAATCGTGTAAGCCTCATTTAATTATTAACGAAATGCTGCTGGTAGACTTTACGAGGTATTTATCAAGCATCCCTCGGCACATTGTAGCTAGAACCAGTCATGGTTTCAAAAAAATTGAGAAACACGATATTGATTGTTACAAGCATTGTGAAAATTGAAAACAAGTCTCTGTACTGGTTTCTACCATATTGAATCAGTAATTATATATGAATACTATTTCGAACAGGGTTAAAATACAACTTTTGATAACCTTATGCGATTTTACTTGTGGAATAAAACTTTGGAACAATCGAAAAAAAAATTTGTTTCTGTTCCTCGTACAAACCCGGCGTTTATTGTTATTTAATTCGCCTAACTGGTCGCCGGGGCCTCGGAATTAATGAAAACACTTGTTGCCTTCGGGGATAGTTAACCCCGACAGTTTAGCACTCGCTTGGGTTCGCGCTCATTCATTCTCTCCTTTTATTACCTTCATATCTCTGTTTCCGTTTCTGTCCAACACAGCGGTCCAACCCCGCTCTCGGTATCTAATCTACCCGTCCGGCTTTCGCAGATGCTCCGTGGTATCGAGCTAGAAAATAATGGCCGAATTTACAATAGTTTATTCGGTTTCACATCGCCTACTGGCGTAAAACCTGAGTTTTTGCCAAAAACGCAGGTGTCAATTCTATTTACAGGTCGAATATTCTCTGAAATAGACATTGTCAACAGTATCTCAAAATTTTGTTATCGTTAATTGTCTCGTACGTTCACAATTTTCTAACTCGGCGTTTATAAAAACAGTCAGTGCCAAGTCATCACTCCAGATGGGATTGATTTTTCAAACGGAAATAAGAATGTGCCCTATACCCAAACAGGTACAGATTCATGGTTATGGTTAGTTTGCAATTTAGTCAGGACGTGCTGCTAGTTTACCGCCCGTTTTCCAGTTCGAGTCTTTTATGACAGTGATTTGCCCATAGCAGCAACGTGAGCGCACTGAACACTCGGGCCCTCTCCGATAGTTGTGTTCCGCAACTATAATCCCAGGGTAATGCGGGTCCTCTGTAAGCCCCGTACCCCCGCCCTTATCCCCGACTAAGTGCCTTTTACCAGTCGTTTCCATAGCACTGTACTGGCTCGTCGGAAACAGTTCGCATTCTGCCTAAACTAATTTGATTCTAGAGCTATCGGAAATATTCACCGTAACCAACCGGAAATTCATCTCAAATCTAATTGTTAAATTACACAATTTTATGAATATTATATATTCAAGTTATTTTCGGCGCGAAAGATATTACACTTAAAGAAAATATAATTCAGTAACTCATAAGAAACGAGGAGCTGGGAGAAGAGACTGGCGTTTTCTTTATTTTATTATTCTACATTATATGACCGGTTTTATTACATTCCGGATTAAGTGACTATGTTAAATAATTTCAGTTATACATCATAGTGTATATTGGTAAAGCACATATTGCATTTTCGTGGTAATTTGAAATTAGGGATGTAATACGTGTTATTAGTGCCCGGAAATACGATTGCACGTGTACAATACGACAAAAGTTGCTACCTCAGGCAAATTGAAATAGAATCGGTCACGTCCCCACCGAAAACGGGTTAAAACAGAAGGTGTCACCGGAGACGAAGTGGGGGAGAGGGCGGCACACACGGTCGCTCCAGCCCCCACCGAAGTCAAAGGGGACGTGTGCGGGCCGCTGAACAAACAGGGGACACTGCAATGGGGGCCACTGTTTGCCTTGGGCCGCTGTTTCACCTGTTAGACCCCACCTAATCTTCCCTTCAGTTCAGCGCCCTTCAAATTCTTCTCTCTTCCAAATTGAAAGTAACTCGGTCTCTTTAACGGCGTATCTACAGTATCACGTACCTACTACAATATTTTCTTGTCTCCCTCAAACTTACCCCACTGTACAACCGCGCCTGTCCGCATTATTTTTATGCAACATTTTATCGTTTCATCATTTTTTCTTTAATGTTTGAAAAGAAGTATTGGTTGCTTTCACTTTCCATCGAGTCTATTTAGACATGAGTTTCGCGGGTGGAATTACATTTATGCACTGGATTCCTTGATGTACAAGCTTATGCTGGTTTTGTTCAGAAGTTGAGAAGTATGCCTAGCAATGGCAAGAATGAGCCTACGATGAGGAGGAACGAAATTAGGATGTGTAATGCAGATATAATTAACTAAAAACATTAACATTATTGGTTGTTTTCGTTTAGAATTTCTTGCTTTTCAGGATCTCAGGTATAATCATGCCCATCTGGCACGAAAACGCGTCAACTTAAGAATGGGATAGGACCGCTTTCATCAGGATATTGGTTCCGTTCTGACAGATAGGCGTCCGATGTCCGTTGAATTCGACCGCGTGTCGGACTCTCGAGCAAACAGAGGAGAACCGGCCGTTGTTTACCTTGCCGACAACTAAGCCCGCCCCTATCTCCTTTACTAATTGTCCTCCGGCTGTTCTCCGGCGCCTCGGTTAAGCGCCAAACATGAAAATATTTATGGGCACGTTCAAAGAAAGATTAGACTTTCAGCTGGAATCAATTCGGAATGCCTGTTTTGTGTGGTTGGAATACCTTTTGTTTTGGTTTCGTCTTTTGCCATACCGGTCTTGGCTGCTCGCCATCTTCAGTAGCAGTGTGAGTCACTTCGGCACATGGGGCATCACTTATGACTTCAATTCACTATACTCCACAATACTTTCATTTAATAAACAGCTCATTATTAACCCTTTCGCTACTACGGGTGACTATAGTCACCGCCGCCGATACACGAAAGCCGCATCTCTTACAGAAACGGAGCTAAAAATCAAGGCAGACTCTATCAATTAGATTTTTTCAGTTCGCAAACAGTTGCAAGCGCTATTGCAATGTTTATTTCTTTCGACAGTGCTTTGTCATTGGCCTCTGGCACTCGAATGTATAATAATAGTTAGTCGTAATTTGAACGCGTCAGAAGATAGGAACGAAACCTATACGCGATAAAACTGCATTAAATTTATATAAATATTGTAAATTGTGGTATAATCATTTTAAATTACATTAATGTTACAAAGTCGTTTTTGAGACAAAAGTCTTGGCTCCGAATGTTAAAGACTGTGCGCGCTTAATGTTCGCACTTTCGGCACGGTGCTCCGTTCCACGCAAGGGGACCACGGAAAGGGTTAAGGACGTTGGAAGATCTAAGTTGACATCCGCTCTTCTTCTATTTAGAAAAATCGACAGCAGCCCCGCCTAATTTAGTTCCCAGATACGGTACAGCGTAAACGCCAGAATATTTCACGCCCGGCTCTCACCGGCGTAATGAAAACGAAACGACGCTTTCTGAAAGTGCCCAAGTTCCGCCCCCACCCCCACTGCCAATGCAGCCCCCCACACTCGATCGGTCCGCATAAATTCGGAGATAAATCCAATTGGCAGGCAGTCGGTACCGGCTTCGGGTCGGACGGGAGCGTCTCAATCGTCGGCGGGTACGTGACCGGCCTCCGGTATGGCCGGCGCCGCGCTTCCGCCCACCTGTTCGCATAGACCTCCCACCACCAGTTAGAGCCGACGTTAGAGGCCTAACCGGAAAAATACCATCACAAGCTTGGAATACCCGCCGGTCTGTCCGCTAGAGTTTGGGAGAAGTACAGTATCCTCTGCCTCCTCTCGCCGGTTTCGACCGTTACCCATCTTCAGTAGCTCTTTAGCCATTCGGGTGGTGAGCCGCTCGGTCCCATATCCCGTCAACAACAAGAGAACCGCATACATAGTCCACATCACAAACAGAACAAACTCCGCACTACAAGTTCCTTTAGGATGTTTTACTTATATCGTACGGTTGGAAGGAGTCACAATACAAACCATCCAGGCGCTCCAAACAAATATAGGACGTATTTCTAAAAGAATCATCGGTATACAATATATTTTATAAATTAATTTTGAAAAAGAGTAGAGGTATTTTACATTCTCCCGAACGCTCTAAGAAATGCTGATTAAAAAACCGCTCGGGATCCGCTAATTGGATTCGGTCTTAAGGAATAAAAGGGAGGGAAAAAAATTGTAGTTAACTCCTCCAAATCCAATTCAAATACTGATCCTTCAGTGAGGCATGGATAAATTCGTCCGCCGAGAGGTCGGAGGTATTACATTGAAAATCCGAACCCCTTTTCAGAGAGTGTAGATAATATTTTCGAGACGGGGGGGGCGGGTTGCGGGTAGTAAAGAGGCGAGGGGTGGCGGCGGTGGGGTCTTTTCTTCTCTCAATTTCATTTTTTTCCCCCCATTGAGCGGATTCTGGAACGGGAGAGAGGAGAGAGAGAGGGAGGGAGAAAGAAATATATAGGCCGATAGAGAGGAAAGGAGACGGAAAGAGAGGGAATGGTAGATTTATTGCCGGGACATATCGAAAATTGCGAACCGGCCGACCCGAGCCCAGCGGTAGGACCGGACCTGAGTCCCAATTCCGGCTTCGTCGTAATCCGACCCTTAATTAAAGTTCGTCGTTGAATTACATCATTTTTATTGAAACTGGTTTTTTTCCACAGACAATTCAGTATTATTCGAACGTCAACATTTACGACAACCCGCGGTAACTTTTTGTTAATCAAAAGAAACTACATTTCGTGTTTGACAATCCAGAAATTAGGAAATTATAGCGTACTCATATAGTGAATATAATATCTCTCACACGCACACAAATATAGGCTGGATATTTTAAATAAAAATCGAATAAACTGTAGTGGCTTGAGAAAACAGATAAGTAATTCAATCACCAACAGTATGGTATTGAATATATTTTGGTCCTGACCTAAGACCAAATAAGTTAGGGGAAACAGGAAAGAATAAGAATGAATATTTAAATTAATGTTAATCCATGATAGTCAATGTTAATCAACCTTAATCTTCCTTAATCCAATTAAACCCATATTAATCAATTTTAACCCACCTTAATCCACATTAATCCACCATAATCTCTTTAATCCACCTTAATCCACTTTAATTCACGATCAGATTCATTATGCACCAAAGTCGTGAATTAACAATTTCCAGAAATTCCAAACCTGAGTAACAAAGATTGAACGTTGAATAAAATCACTCGCAACAAAAAAAGACTTTTAAATTGAGATAGCTCTGTTAAAGTTCTAATTATTTCCCGCAAGTTAAATTCTTCGCAGTTAGGTGGCTTAATAGGCTTTTAATAGCGAATTTTTAATTACGGGACCGTTGGAATAGTTATTGGATTTTGGAAATATCAAAAATGGGGTAGGGGCTTTCCCGGTAGTAAGTAATGATTAATATCCGTAAAAGATTTTCATCTCCATTTCCGAAATCGGGGTATATTAAATAAGGGATGTTCCTTCAATCTATGTATTGGAGTATTGAGGATTATTATCGCTTTTCCGGGCCCTCAGATCCTACCGATATCAGTATGCGTCTATTAGGCCCCAATCCTGTGGATGCCTTTCAAAAGTCGGATATCCGGTTTTGTCTGGTCCCAGACGGTGAGCAGGTGCGTCCGTGGATATCTCAATTAGATTGGAGTTTAATTGTTTTTCCTCCCTTCTCCGTTCCTCCTTATCCGCCCTCTTTTTTTCCTCCAATAGAAAGAGGATTGACCCGAACGAGGATAATTTCCTATTGCTGCCTCCTTCTAGTTTACTTTTGTAGGGGGCCGTTCAATCGTACCGGGCGGACGTGGTATCCGGTAATTGAGCCAATTTCCCGTATTTTCCACGATAGAATCTGTTCTAGGATGTGAAATTTCGACGCGTCCGCGTTATTGTTCTTCACTCCGTTCAGATGTAGCGCTGAGACTGGCTAAAATGCTCAGTCTCGGGGTCAAACGCCCCGGCGAATACGGGGACATTAGCGGGGCACACCTCTCTCGGAGGGCGGCTCTACCTTGATTAAACGTGTGGTCTAGAGACGCCCCAGGACTCGGGATTAATGAGCGCCTGTAGCCGAAAGCATGGAACGAATTAAACTGAATGTAAATGTATACAACAAAAATCCGCCCACCTGTTTGATCTCGAGGTAGATCGGTGTATCACCTAAAAATGCATTAAAATATTTTTTAGATCATTTCAATAGATTTATCATATTCGTATGTATAATAATACATAAAATTATTTTATGACACACTATACTGGGAAATACACGATACATTGTTATGCGCCTCTAATCTACTGATAGAACGCTATTCTGTCTGTATAAGTTGAAAAAGAATATTTCCTCACTGTTTGGACTTCGCAACCAAAAGTCCCGTTATAATTAATCTGAAATCTTAAAATGATCGGCAACCAAAATTTGATTGAAAGGACTATTAAATGAGATCCATTCGTCTTGGCCGAGAATTTAACGGCGATAGGTCAGTTGGGGGACAATGCGACAATTAGCCGTTCCGATTCGAGAACAAGACGTCTTCGCAGTCCCGCGTTGGGTGAATTTCAGGACACTCTCGCGCTACTTTAAGTTTAATTAAGCGGGAATAGGACACGCCCCCCGGGCAATTAAAGTGGTGGCCACCCTACCCCTCGCCCTAGGGGGGGGAAATAATTAAATTTGGTGCTCCTCCCCCTCCCAACCCACGTCGGCCCAAAGGCCAACCGGCCAAAAGACAAATGTAGTCGGGGAGTGAGGGCCGGGTGGGGGCGGGGGGCGGAACGCGGGGCGATGCGGTCGGCTAAATTAATAGCCCTCGATTTGCCCCTGCTATGGACAGAGATATATTGCTGGTACCGAGTCGCGGGGGTACTGGAAATTATAAATGTTATAAGGTCCCCACCCCGCCGTCTTGCGCCCCCATTTTCGGACTCTCCGGAGCAAATCCAGCGGATTAAGGTTTTTCCCCCTGCGAAGTAGACAATAGTCCAGGAGAAGAAACCAACGGCGGGAATGAGTCGACGCTTACGAGGAAATATATTTTTAAAATAATTTTTAAAAATAAGCCAGTCGGTATTGAAAGCAAACATTTCTAATATTCGCAGGGGGGAGAATCCTCAACTGGAATTTTGGGACTGTTCGCTTCAAATCCACTCGGATCCGCACGGTTTCCCGGCCGGAATCGTTTATTCGACGCACGTAGTCGCCGCGAAATAACGCCACTATGCGGGCCCCAGCAGGGACAATGATGTAATTGACCCGTCTAGGTACGAGCTACGGATTTTTCCCTATGTGCGTCCCGCGATTTGAATTCAATATATAAATGTAGGAGGGAACTTCCTCCCTCACTTTAAGGGCGATGTCGGCACCGCGTCATTTTAGATCGGTCGCACGCGGAAGAAATATTCCACGGATTTAACGCATCCGAAACGAGTTGGATCACTCCCTTCGCGATCTACCTACAGACATATATTTGATTTCATACTGCGAGATACCGTGAATATTATTCGAAAAATTAAAATATTATACTACACATTTTAAGTAATATTCCGACAATTTAAAGGGTGCAGAAAGTGATTATATAGGTTCGCTTTAAAAGTCAGCTACGACGGGTATAAAAATTTGAACCCGTGCTCATATCTTAGGTAGGTTATATCTTCGAAATGACGAAGAATTCCCCCTTCCGTCGATATTCATTAGAAAGAGTGGCAGTAATGAAGTCTTAACAAGGATACCTATTTCTTTTAGGAAACCTATTTCTGCTGTTAAGCATATTAGAGCTTGATAGAATATTTTCTTAACTTCCAGTAGGCGTACCTCGCACATTTATTTTTGGCTGTAAGGGAAGTTCCAAGAATTTTATTGACTGGAAACTCTCAATCGCTTTTTCGAGGTAGTTTGAATTGAATTCCCCCCGAAGAGGGACGATTATCGTATTTTTCCCCGAGCGCTGGAATTCGCCGGATTAATTTCATAAGTTATAAGCAGTGCGATTCTTCTGTCGCCGCATTATTTTATTACGACCGAAGGGAAAAGGAATGGGACGGATTTTCAGGGCCGGAAATACGGTCGGGGCGGTTGCGGAGGGGATGAAACGGATCATGAACAGTCGTCCTCTCGAGGAGCTGACGACCAAGGAGATAAGAGAGATCAGGATTTTCTCCCTGAAAGTAATCATGACTCCGATTCAGGGCATTGTGAATGGAATGATGAAGACGAGGACGAAGAGAAAGAAATCCGGACTGATTATTTCTCTTGGTAAGGATGGACTCAGAAAATGGATGAAGATAAAACCTATTTCTGTTCGTAAAAGAGCTCGTAATGTAAGACCTGGGCCGAAACAAGGTGCTAAAAATGGATATTAAAATTATTCTCTTTATATCAGTATTATTCGTCTAATGACAATAAAAACTATATTTACATTGAACTATTTTTAAATCAGTTTAATAGAAAAAGATAGCAAATAATTCAGTTTAATTATGCCAAATTTAGCTAAAAATTGTATGATACAGCAGCGTAATATCCTTTCTAATAATTCATTAGGAATCATATACATTCCGAATACAATCGATAAATATTACAAATCTTTGATAATAGAAAATAGGAAACGATGATTTATTCAACTTCGTTTCTCTGTTCTTAATGCCCGGACAGGCATTTCTTGTGCTCAGTTTTAGATTTTTTTCTCGTGTCAAATGTCAGTTTCAAACTTTATCATTCGATTTAAAGTTGTATTCCGCCAAGCCCGCTTTCTTTAATCAAAGCGATTAACTGATTCATTCGCTTTCCAGTATCAAAGCCCGATATCGTTTCACCGAGGTAAATGTACCGTAGAAAACGAATTAAACGTCCACGACCGCGCCCCTCCATCCCTCAAGGGATAATGAGGTATAGAGATTTGGGTTTTTAGAAGGGGTATAAAATGAGACAAGGAGAATTTATTTGGAGCGTACCGATTCATCAGATTTTCAAAGGGCGGCCCGACAGAATGGGGACCGCCCACTAAAATTTCCATCTTGTTTCCATAATTTTTGAATTCGCCCCCCCCCCGCCCTTCCCGTCATCAAGTGTACTCAGGATTTAAAAGTAAAATACACTCCTTCGGACTGAAAACAACGTCGTTTGCCGAAGGAATAATTTTTAATTAACGGCAAACGGGAGAGGCCTCCTTATCTTCGGGACCGGCCGAGGCAGACGTGCCGGAAAATATATAAATTTTACTTTTCATAAGAAATGGCCCTGAAAATGTGTGGGTGAAAATCGTTTAACTTGTATGAGCCAATTAAAATATCTGTAGCATTAACCGTAGGGCATTATTAAAATTGCGCTTTTTACAATACAAACCGATCCACGTAATTATGTCTGTCATTCGAATAACACAGATCTGAAGAAAAACACTGGCTGAATTTGATGATAGACCGAAATTACAACCCGGTTTTGAAATACGATTATCGGGCTAATTTATGCTAATTAACAATCTCCGTTATCCAATATGACTCAATATGCGGTTGGCCAACGGCCTAGAGGATGGCCGAAGACTTTCCGACGCCGTCCAACAACGCCTTACAGGGCGATGGCGCACACAAAAAAAATTGAAAGTACACCCCGAGGCCTAACGAACTAGACCCGGATAATCGCTTCGTTAGCGGCGACTTCGTTACGGCGGCCGGCTTGCAGGTCGCAGAATAAAATAGGAAATTCGAAGAACGCGGCATGCGGGCGAAAATTATTCAAAATTTTTGGTGGGGGGTTTATAAAAAAAATGTTTTTCTTTTCTCATACCTGCGCCCAAACGAAGGGAAATAGTGAAAAAAGCACAGCCTTCCGTCCGGCGTTATTACCCTAATAAAATATTTCCGGGAGAAATATCCGATGTCGAAATTGGTTCGGCACAATGTGAAACAAACAGAAACTAACCAAAAGTTTCATAAAAACGTTTCATGTAACATATTATATCACTTTTAATAAATATTATGATGCTTTCTACAGATGAATCCATGAAATTTAATTTTCACACCGCTGTCTTCAAAGCTGTCGGGTTTAGATCTCCATTCTTCCATATTACACAAATATGAACCGTAATCGATATTTTGTACGAAATATTTATATTTATACAAGATAAATATTTTTCCCAATGTTACGAATTCGTAGAAGGTATTTCCTGTTCAGATATCTGATCGCTACTACCCGGAATACTGCCGGTGGAAGGAATAAACGGTCTGTGGGGTTTGACCGTTGCTCGTTTGGCAGATCGATTTCCAGCAAACCGCCTCGGCCATCGAAGCCCCCGAGAGGAGCAGCCGATGTCCCCGGTAACTGAGGGGTAGTAGGACGATTTTATAGGGGGGCGGGGATGGGGGCTCCGTCTCGAAAACCGGGTCGTAAACCGGCGCTCGGGGTTCGACTCCGACGGTCGGGGCTTTCTCGCGAATCAAACTCCTTAAAATCCGGCCCGGATGTTCCCACCCCGGCGGTTAACTACCGCCAAAGAGGTCGGCCACTGAACGGGTCCAGGATTGCATGTATCACTATGGCAACTTTACGGCAACACATTTCCTCAATAAGGTTGCTCCACTTTAAAAGTTCTCTCCATTGCTTGTTTCTCTACTTTACTTTAACGGACTATTTTCTCTTCTTAACGGAAGAAACAAACAGCAGGGAGAGCTAATTTTCCCAACGAGCATAACACACAGATTAATTAATAACTAGATATAAAAAAGAAGATTGATCAACTTCGAGAGGCATCCCGAACCATCATATTATATTGGATATTTAAGATAACAGAGTTCGTTTATTTAATTAAATAAAATATTAATTAGTTCCCTGGAATGATATACTGAGAGGCCCTCCTACGATTTAGCTTACTCCATTGCACTGGACGAAGTACTCTGGTACTTTTAATGAAAATGAAATTCCAAAAATTCATCGTTAGAAAACTAATTTTTTTAATGTTTATCTCAGTTTCCATATTACTCATGTCCGGTTTTCACACTATTTAAAGGCCTAGTGTGTGAGGAAAGATAAATACAATTGGTAATAATGCTCCCTCTGAGTTTTTAATCTTAATGTAAATAGAATATCCAACATAATTTTTTTAGTATTAGTTACCTCTTTTCTTTTGTTCTGATAATTTTCTGTGGTAGATTAAAACGGACCACGGCTGTCGGTTACTACCGACATTTCATTGTGGGGGGCCACGTCGGTCATGTCGGTGTTCAAAACCAGCATGGGGCCAGCCCCATATCTTGGATTCATGCCCCATAATCCATCTTCTTTAAGCCGCCCCCGGTAGCGGAATGGGGGGAGTGGGGGGGGTTTACCGCTATTCTCCCATTAATCTGGAACTGTTGCGATTAATCAACTTAACTCTGTCCCGGACGCCCCGGCTCAAACTACCCGGCAAACTCCCAGGTATATCGTGCCCCGAGTGCTTCTCAAACCCCCTTTTCGTACAACAAACCCCCGCCCCCGCCCCCAACGCTAAACTGGTTTTCTCCGTAACAGGAGTTCATATCCGACAATCGAATTCGTTGATTGGATTGCGAGAATAATGAGAAACCCCTGAACGGATTTGGCCTACTTTTGCCAGTCTTACGCCCATAAAATTCTTTATTTTACATTTTTGCGATTACACAAATAATTAATAACGCTGCATTGAATTATTATATTGAAATAATTTGAGATATAACGAATTAAGCCATAGTTATATATAAACGAATGATCGATTTATCAACCTCCTGTTATTTTATGTTTCTCATGGTTGTGATAACTTTGGTAAAAAACTGAAAAAGTATTTATTTCGTTCGATCCGTTTTCTAAATTAAAAGATGGCATTCGTAAAACCTAATGTACAGTATGATGATAAATATAAAAATGCACCTGAGTCGGTTCTCTCGTATACCGGGGGAACAAAGAAGCTGATAAAAACGCGAAATAAATTAACTCTCCGGCTCTGGGCAATAAAAAGATAGGAAAATACGACGCCGAGCGATAGAACGTGAAATAATGAAATAAACAAGAATAACGGTCCACAAATAACGGTCCACATCAAATTGTTCCACATAAAAAAGCAATACAATTCTAATGGGAAACCTAGCCATAAAGCTATATGAGGAAATAGCACTAAACAGAATAAGAACACGCCGCACAATTTTAAAGCGCGAGATTAAAAACAACCCAGTCTGCAAAACCAAATTAACGGTTAATCACTTAGCTTTTTAATACTGTAGCAGAGGAAGTGCAATAATAATTTTTCTTTTTATATTAATTGATGGTTGATTATTTAAAATTACTAGCTCAGTCCACTAGGCTGCCGGAATTTCGGGGCTCTGAATTTTTCGATATATTACAATATTACGAAAAAACAATAACAAACATTTTCTTCAATATTTCATTGAAAAAAATCAATGTTACGTAGATTCAGCTCAGCAATCGATTCAACTCAGCATCATTTTGATGTAAAGAAGTCTGGGTCCGAAATGTGCAACATATTGCACATCCAAACACCGCAATATATTAAACATATTTTGCTCGAATATTTCCGGAAACTATAGCTGTCTTCTGCAAGCTTTTTCCTTGTCCTAACTGTCGGAAGGGTTTGTTCAACACTAATTGGATATAACTATCTTTTGTGCGACTGCCGTATTGATTCAACGTCGGTTGGGCGAAACCGGGTAATTACAAGGGGGCCTTATACGGGCGAGTAAATCGCGCCGTTCCTCGTTATTAAACCCGACCGGTGGGGGTGGTGGGGGTAAAGTCGGCCCTAACTGGTGACAAACGTTATTCATCTGCCGTCGGTTAGTATGGCGGACGGTTGAATCATTAATTCGTCGGGAATTTCACTTCCCGGCCGCCCCCACTTGGAGTCCATTGTCGCGATTCCCCAACGTACCCCGCGTCCTACCAACTACCCCCGCCCCGCCCCGCCCCCTTAGCCCCACTAATTGTCAAACACTCGCCGAGGCAGAATTACACCAATTACCGGGGCCCCGGCCGAATAATTAAATGAGCTTTAAATCGAGGCCCGTCTAATCAAAGGCGACCTCAGTTTTCGAGCGCGGAGCTCCGGCCCCCGCCCCGTGTACTCCTCAACCCTTGTTAGTTTTATTTTTAATCGGAATATCCTTTAATTAAAGCGGATCATTTAGTATTCTCGTTTGCAGTCTTCCCGCGGTATTCAATTCGTTCCCTCTGTCGACGTGAAACGGTAATGCACGTGTTGTAATTGAATAATACGTGGAACTGTCTTTTGTAGGACGGTGTCAAGGAAGCCGGATTTTTTATTTTAATTTTCCACACACGTAGTAAATAAACAGAAAATAAAAATGTTATATAGGATTTGTAAGTAATTGCCTCACTACCGCTTTTTTTAAATATGGAAGTTAAAATCCACTGTTAAAATACAATAACTAAACCGAGAAAGCGGAATTTTGAAATATTTTTGAAAAATATATATAGGTAATATCGAAGGTTTAAGAGGTTTCGCTATTTCGGACAATTTGTTACCCGCTATCAACCTGTCCATAAGTTGTTTTATAACCTCGGGAGTAAAGTCGGGCCGACGCCGGGGTAGATTCGATACTAAAAATGAAGTACATAAATTGCGGATGAGCTACACGGGGAGCTCCTATCTCGGTGTAATATCATCTAGGTTGGAGGATGGTGGGGAGGGAGAGAGGGGGCGTCTAATCCCCGGTGACTGCGGTACGTAGCTACCCGGATCTAATCCGATACCGTCGGGCTCCAATCCCGCCTCCCCACACGGCCCGCACACAAGCTCGCATTTATACTTGGGAAGCCGCAAACGGAGATTGCGGTCTGGGTGCCCCAACCCCATCCCTCCCCGCCCCACATCCGCCCCCGGCAGATCCGAGTCTGAGATTCGACCCTCAAGAGAGCCCACGGCCCGCAAGGGTCTAAGAAGCCCTCGGGGGGCTTAAGCGCCTTCCGCTTTTTTCCCCCCTCCGGCCGACCTCCGGAGGTCTTCTTCACCGCCCCGGGTCTGCTCCCAGCGCCGTTTATCATACCGAGACCGGGGATCGGCCCTAGGACTTGGGAGGGAATAATGTCAAATCGAAGTCGGGGAAAATTCGACACCGCTGATCCCTAATGGGGGAGAACTAACTGGCAGCGACTACGTACGTGGAGTCCGCCTTGAGATTTAAACTGATCGAAAGATTTGTAAGCGAGGTCACGAGAGCGAAATTCAACTTTTTTTACTGGTGACAGTACTATAATCCAAACCTGCTTTTAACGAACCCCCCAAACGTAATCGTAATCATCTCTGGACACGGAATATCTAGACAAGTATCTTGCGTTCCAACACGCAAGAAGATTTACAAGAACACTCAACAGTCGTTTGAAGATCTCAGTTATATTAGGATTATTGATTCTTTGCCCACAATGTAAAGCTCATGGATATTTTAATATTTCGACATTTGAAAGAATAAACTATAATATACTGCTTGGCCTTATATGTTGTAATATTATGCTGCAATTTCTTACATATGTTTTCCATATACCTATTAGCATTTCCTCAGGGAACCCCTTTCATGTAAAACCTCAGGGGTTTATCCCCTGAGGCCTCCCTTCTTCTCCGTACTGTCCAAACTTCTGCTTTCGTGTAGTAACACCATTAATCATCCCTTTTGGTTCTCGCTCTCGCTGTAACACTTTTCACGTAACGGATTTCCACGAACAGTAATAACATTGATTCCTTTATAATTTTTGATATCATCGATTATTTCGATAAATTGGAGTAGAGAGTGAATTGAATTGTAGAGACATACATACTGTACGCATATATCAAACTAAGGACATGAAAACCGCTCGCTGATTTGGCCCTATAGCTGATTAGGGTAAGTGCAATTTCACCGATGGAATGTTACTAATGATAATAATGAGCCAATATAGCTCTAATTTAGGATCAAACTGGAGTTCTGAGGCGGGAAATCGTAGCAGTGAAGTCTGTTATTTCATATACATTTCAAAAGACGAGTAAAATATAGCTCAAGAGAAATTAATTGTAGATTTTTCAAGAAAATGAACCGCGAATTCTTATTTAGCAGCATTTCGGGTTTAACTTTCTGCTGTCATCAACTTCGGCAATATATCGCTAGCAATAAAATGGGTGCCTCTTTACGTCCGCCTTCGAACCCGCCCGATTAGAAAAAGGAAGAACCGGGTAGAATGGTAAAAAATTGGTACCAGACCGAGGAATAGGAGAAGTGAGCGTCTCGGAGATAAGAAGAATGAAAGGCCCCGGTTATTTCCGCAAAGCCGGGCTTCTGGGAAGACCTTTTGTTTCAATCGCGCTCAGGTTAAACTCCCCGAAACCTGCGGACGCCATACTAAGCTATGCTTGTATGCTTAGCATACTAAGCATTTTACACCCTGAACGAGCCTGGTGAATGGTCCAAAAATTTTAAATATGCACCGAATGAGAGGACCTTAGTAGTCCAAATATCATTAAATTAATTGTCCAGGTCAAAAGAGTGGGAAGGCAAACAGTTTTCCTGACATTATAAGTCATACGACATTAAAAGTTACTGCATATTAGAAAAAATTAACGGATAACATTTTCTAATCCGATTGTTTAATGGAACATTTTCTGGGCACTAGATACCCTTAAAGATATTACCAAACAGGTGGATAGGACTACTTGGCGACGGTTACAGGAAAGTAGATATTATAAATTGCTTATAAAAAATCAATACAATTCTAATGGGAAACCTAGCCATAAAGCTATATGAGGAAATAGCACTAAACAGAATAAGAACACGCCGCACAATTTTAAAGCGCGAGATTAAAAACAACCCAGTCTGCAAAACCAAATTAACGGTTAATCACTTAGCTTTTTAATACTGTAGCAGAGGAAGTGCAATAATAATTTTTCTTTTTATATTAATTGATGGTTGATTATTTAAAATTACTAGCTCAGTCCACTAGGCTGACGGAATTTCGATATATTACAATATTATGAAAAAACAATAACAAATAATAATAATGGATAGGACAACTTGGCAACGGTTACAGGAAAGTAGATATTGTAGGTTCGTGATGTTTCTGTCTCACGAACAAGTCTTGTTGTTAGGTACAAGTGACTAACACCGCTACTGAAGATGGCGAGTAGCCGAAACCGGTCTAGCAAAAGGCCAAATCAGCGAGAGGAGACAGAAACATCACGAACCTACAGTATTCCAACCCCTCGCAGACCACAAAACAGGTATATCAAATTAGGAAAGTAGATATTATAAATTGCTTAGTTTAGGCCTGTGCTATCTTATATATTCCAAATTATGCATAAGACATTTCTACCCCGGGTATATTATTGACGATGGGTAGAGGCCGAAATCAATTTATCTTAAGACGAAATAAGGTAGCGATAAACATATATGGTGTTGCGAGATTGTTGATAAGGTGTTGGCGTTTATTTTTATTAATATGATTACGGTGATACTTTCCTTCGCTTATATGAATTAAATATATAGCGCAATCCGGCTTTGAACACTCCGGAGCGGCTGTTATTTATCTTGGAATGTATTGGGGGCTTAGTTTGGCGGTGTGGTGCGGGCGTGATTGGAGCAGCAGTATATAGCAGTCGGGCATTAGCATATATAGCCGGGGGGGGGCCCGGGTAAACAGAAGCGTGTCGGAATTAGCCCAAGTTCTTACGCCCATTAGAAAGGCTAATGCCGGTGTTCGGCTGGGAGACAGCGGAACGGTTTCAAGCTCCCCCCGCTAATGGGATCGCTCGGTCGGGCCCTGCGAAGTATGGGGGAAAGGCTGGACTAACGTCGGACACAGTTCCGAAAGCAATAAAGCTCAACCCACGAAATCTATACCATACCGTACCGAATCCTGAATGAGCCCTACAACGAGAGAAAACATTAAGTAGAGCGTAATTATATAAATATTTGAATCATCGTACGCCTAATCTAGTCTATTCCCTCATTGATGAAAGCACTGCACTCTGAACTGCTAATAATCTGTTACTGCGGTGTTGGATTAAGTTGATATTTGCATCATTGTCATTTTTAGTTGTATTTTTTCGTGTTTTAAAATCAGACTACTAAGCCTTTATGCGGAGACGATCGAAATTTCTCCGGAACGCTCGGACGTTCTTCTAATTGATTGACATTTTTCCACACATAATTTCGCATGATTCCTGACCAAAAACTGTCTTGAGAACAAGATTTTTATACGTTTTTCAACAGTGATTCAGAAATGAGAATTTCTATAAAAACTCAGGACCTGTCCTGCACTGAAGACATAATATTCTGACTACCTTCGCGTAATATGGGGAGAACCCAGGGGTTAAGATCAGCCCGAATTTCGAAGACACTCTAGCGAGTCAACAGTGGAACGGTTTATTCCCTTCCCCGGTGCGGTCCACTTCCGAAGTTTCGTGGCCGGCTCCATCAATGAGAGTCCGTATTTCGCGTCGAATCGACTAATGATCCATCTACCTCGACTTCGTGAATAGAAACGGAATCACTTAATAAGTTGAAATGTATCGTCGCTTTTAAAGGAAAACTCGAATTTGACTAGGCCGTTCACAGTGAGCACCGCGCAAAAAGAGAGGAAGTGGGACAAGCCGTTAAATAACGAGAATTAGTTTAAAACCGGACGGGCGGGGGGGCTCCTACTCCTCCTCGTTTGGGCTTTGGGAACAAGAAAGTTCAATCCAATTGAAACGCGGAAACTGTGTTCTTGTATGTGCAAACGGCGAGAGGCTTTTGCAACCGGGTTATTGGGAAAGTTATTGGCGGGGTCCTCTCGGCCCCGGGGCCTCCACACTCGAGACCGGCCGAAGTTTTAACAGACAGGTAAAAGCTTTAACGGACCGACAACTGTGTAAATACTTGTGGGAGGGGGGGATAGGGCCGGGGAGGGGGGCGGCCTGTGTTTTTTCCCCCTTGTCTGAATTGACTTTTCCGCTATAGCTTAACCTTTCGGGGGACGAGTTTCCCCCCTCCCGGTAATTGTAGTTTCGCCTGCAGAACACACACTCGCAGTTTATACTAAACCTTGTGTTTCGTGTATTAATGATATCATTAATATAATACAGAATATCCGTTAGATGTTGACATTATCTATATTGGCATTATAAATTAAATTGTGACAAAACGGTGCTTCAGGCATTACACGCATTACGTGGCTACTTCACTTCCTCCAAACCAATATTATTAATTCCACGGCTGTGAATATTATGTGGCTTACAAAAAAATAACAATATTGAATGGGCGTATCGTCTTTCCTGTTATAAATATAATTTCAACTATTCAACCGTGTTTACGTATGTCGCGACCTATTTTTCATATTAACCGAGTGCAATAACTGAGGAAAACCGATACCGGACACAGGACGATATGACAATACGCAGACAATTTCTGGCAAATAAACGCGGGGCTCTATGCGGGAGATGTATCTAAATTAAGGGGGCATTTGGCTCGACTATCGCGGGTCGGTGGCCTGCGACTGCCGTTAATGGATTTGGTCGACGCCGCGGTAATTAACTGTCAGAACCCAATTAATCTAATTAAGCCCAAGTGGGGTATCTTGGACCGGAAGGCCTACCACTTGAGGCGTCCTACCCCCCGCCACACCCCACCGGAATTAACGCAACCCCAGATCGCAACTTATCCCCCTTCTTCTTCCCCACCGCTGGGCGTAAAACGTTTTCGGCTGACGTAATATATCGCCGTCAGTTGGCTCTAAGCTGATGGGTTTGAGTGTTTTTCGTGGTTGTCTGGTACTGGCAATGAATATCCTTAACATACCTGCTTTGTGGTCTGCGAGGGGTTGGAATACCGTCGATTTGTTGTGTTTCTTCCCTCTCGCCGGTTTGGTCTTTTGCTAGACCGGTTTCGGCCGCTCGCCATCTTCAGTTGCGGTGTTAGTCACTTGTACCGCCACTGAAGATATATCCTTAATATCCTGAAGGAATATCCTTAATATGAAAAGAGTGTTTGAGTTATATTTCATTATGAAAAATCAATTCCTAACTTAACACCTGATCCTTCATTATATTTCCATCTCGGTTTTAACAGTTTAAAGTGAACATTTATTCTATACCCACTTGTGACCTGCTGCCACAAAGGTCGGAACTGGTACCTGGGGGACATCCATTTGTTCAGTAGGAAAATAGCTCAGTCGCGGGGGGGGGGCCTCGGCGTGAATTTATTGCGGGGCCGGCACTCGATTATTTAACGGTTTGTCGGGACGTTGGTGGGGGTTGAGGGGACGCAGATGGCCAATCCCCCCATCCCACCCCCTCCGCGGGGGCGCAGGCCTAATTAGTCCGAAGTGGGATACATATTGGAATGACGTTAGCGGCGCGCGGGGGTTTGAACCGGGTAGAAGGTGGACGGCAGTTCCATTAGGGGTGGAGTAATTATTGGCAGTATCAACGGGGCGGGGTGGACGCCGCCCCCGCAAACCGCCCCCGCCCCCACGGCCGGCAAAAACTGTCCGCCTCCCTAAAAACGCGTACGCCTGAATTATAACCCCCCAGGATTCGAACGATGAATCATACACCTGCCCTGCACAGCGCGCTTGTCCAAACAAGCTATATCATCCCCACTCGGTTTACTCCACTTAACGTTGAAATATTACATATATATTAATATATATACATAAAACATTATATATGAGATACGTGAGGGTTTTGAATACCCCACTCATATATCTCCACTTGCTCGGTTATATTTTCGATTTTGTATTTGACGCGTAATACAATTGTCTAAATTTCTGGAACCCTTTCTTACGCCTTAGTAATTCTCTGTAAATCGAACCGCTCCGGTTCAATAGGACGGACCCGGGGCCGAATCGCAATTACAGGTCTGTGTAAAATAGTCAACCTATTGTACCCCTGTACCGATCGTTGGGGGAAGCGTCGATTATGCGGTGACCTGTCGGCCGGAAACGGGGTCATCAAGCACCGGTCGAACGGATTGCTTGGCCAAGCACCGTTTTAGCGCTTCGCCGTGCCGAGGTCAACTCCCTCAGTTTGTATACACACCGACCAGTCTGTAATTGAGCACTGCAGTGAGGATGCCCAAAAAACATCCAAAGTGCTGACAGTGACTAACACCGCTACTGAAGATGGCGAGCAGCCGAAACCGGTCTAGCAACAGGCTAAACCAGCGAGAGGAGACAGAAACATCACGAACCTACAGTATTCCAACCCCTCGCAGACCACAAAACAGTATTTCGTTTCTTAAAAGCACAGCTATTAAAAGAAAGGTTCCGGAGATGGGCCCCGAAAAAAAATGACGGGAAAATAATGGGAAAATTAAAAGTCCGAGTATCATGGGACTGGGACCAGATGAAAATGCATTTCTGGCGCAGCACTCTAGTTCGTGTTCGGAGACCGCCCGTATATAGGATTATGAGCAGTATAAATTTAACCCTCGGCCTGCGCTGCCTCCACCCGCCCCAACTTCACCCCGGTTCGTTATTTGTTTTCGGAGCCCGGGACCAGTGAACAATATTGATAAGTTTATAAATCAAAGCGGTGGCTGGGGGATGGCTTGTTGGCCGGGGGCGGGGTCGGGGGCGGGATACACCGGTGCGTTATCGATACCGAGCGACTGGTGGTGTTTATGTCATACACGTTTCCGTCGTTCGGAGCGGCCACAATGCGCCCCGACGCCGGGCCCCAGTTTATATCTGGCGCCGGCCCTCTGTCACCCGGCGTTTATCTGGTTCGAAACTGGCGCCCGCCACTCACCCAAATCCCCCCAAGTTGGGAATTATTTAATTAAAAACGTAATTCGGCCACTCCGTCTACTATTCGACTGCAACGCTTTCAAATTATGTACATATAATTAGGCCTACAATCAGTATTAGATAGAATAAAGGAGGAAAAGCACTGGGATTACCCCGTTATTATTTATTTGATATATTTAAATCATCAGACATCCGTAAGGAAAGTTTGGAAAGGCAGGAGTAAGTTGGTTCTTGTAATTCTGGAGTGAAATTTAACTTAATTTTGTACGAAAACCTAACTACCAAACTTTTAAGATCTGTATGTAGATTGACATTGAAGATGTAGTTCGGTACGTTAGTTCCTTTTCTCAGTATTTTTTACAGCACTGTTTTATGGTTTAGCCGAGCCCTCATAGTTCTAAAAATATTTCAGAAAAAATTAGCGCCCAAATCAGGAAGACGAAATCCTATTAATACAAACAGTGCTGGATTACTGTGTTGCTGCAACAGCTTAGTTGTTTGAGACAATATGTGTGCGAAAATACAGTTTCAGCAACCTTATTTGGCAAGCCACTTTTTTCGAAACTCAATACGCTCTGAGACCCCGCGCGGAGTTTGATGAATCGCACACAGAACGTATCGCGGAACGAGTACGAGTGCACTTACGCCGTACGCGTAACCTACGGCCCGACATTAATCCGCGGCTCGATCTCTCGGAATAAGACGTTTTAAGAACCCACGCCCGGCCTCGAACCGTCCATAAAATACGGTTCATATTTTAACAGTTAGACCGTGGCGGGAGTCTGGTATTCGTGAATAATGTCGGCCCGGCCGGAGGGGTTGGGGGCCGGCTACGTGAGCGCCCAAAGGGGTGGGGGGGGGGGGGGGCTTTCAAATCTTCGAGGGGATGGGATTATTCCGGGGGCCATATCGTTTTATTATAACCCATGAACTCCCGCTGCCTTATTACCAACCCCCGACCCTCCCCCAGAGAGAGTATAAACCTCTTCCCTACTCTTTTATTCGTCCCTAAATCCTTAACTTAATTCTTTTCCTCGTCTCTTTCCGGGATTTTTCCTCCTTTAATTGACTCTCAACCTTTCCTTTATTACGTTTATTGTTGATAGGATAAAACAAAAATATTTAAATTCCGGTCACGATAATTTTTTCTCAGGGTAAAATTGTTGCTATTTACTGCTACCAAATCTACAAATGAAACTAAGTAAAAATATGTACATAATTTCTCTATTAATAAATTTGTATCATTTCGTTGTGACTGGCGCGCATTTTACGGGCCAAGGAATAACTGAGGACAAGGAATAATACTGAGACTGAGTTGTTTAAAGGGGGGGAGGGACCGGTCTGAATAAGAGAGACTTTTTCGTTGTTTCTCACAAGAGTGTCCCTCAGCGAGCGAGCTGGGGGCGGCGATTGCCCCCCAATCGGACACTCCGCCCCCTCCACGTTATTGAACCCTTGCAGGAAGCAGAATTCAATTTTCCCGTTCAATATCCTCCCTCTCTCTCTCTCTCTCTCTCTCTCTCTCTCTCTCTCTCTCTCTCTCTCTCTCTCTTCTTTGACGTCTTCGAAACCTCCCCGCCCACTCCCCGGCCCGCACTATATCTCCCTTCAACAATAGTGATGCCCCTCAACCCTGCTGGGCGGTTCTTTTTATGGGCCTTTCCCCGGCCTCACCCCTCAACCCCCATCATGCAAATTCTGAGTACACGCAAGGCCCTCCCCTCTCGCTCTCTCTCTCTCTCTCTCTCCATCTCTCTCTCTCTCTCTTACCCCTCTCCGAAATAAAATCTGATCTCTCTTACTGATATTGCAGTCCCCAGACAAGGCAGACAACCAAGCCGCTTTGTGCCATTATGTACAGAATTCTATTATTATACCAACATTAAATTTTACTTTGCCAACCCTCATTCACAAAAATCACGGCAATGATGACATATAAAACAACAATTGCGAACTTCCCATGACGTTAAATACTTCAAAAGTATTTGTTAGTCCGCGAGTGTTTGAACTGTTATTATTGTTCGCTGTCTGGACGGTAATAATATAATGGCTTATATGTCATCGTATAAAAGGTTGTAGTCATTGTTTTGTAATAGGAAAACAAATTGCGAACCATATAGCTTTATGTATTGAATTATTATTTTTTTAAGAGATGGAGACAGAATTTTTGGAGACACAAAAGAGAACGAAATAAATTAATATACACCTAATTTTAAAATCATTCCCCGCGACGATTAAAATCATCCAGTAAATAGTCGTTTGAGCCAGTTATTCCGTTTTCCATCTCTGAAACTGGTGGCAAAGAACCCCCTTCCCCCTTTTAATTTTCTTAGGGGTAGGAGGGACCCTTTATGTCATTATTAACAGTGTCCGTTGAATAATCCCGTCGAATTCGGTATAATAACTGGGAAAAGCCGGGAGCCCCTTTAATTAATGGTACACCCCGGAAGTTTCACCGGCACCGATATCTTCGATGACTTAAAATAAATAACATCCCTTTCGGGGTGGAGAAACTTTAGTGGGGTTGATGGTTGAATGGAAAGGGGGTGCCGAATCGAAATGAAATATTTGCGATTAAAACGGAAGTTCCCCCTGCCGCTTGTTCGGCGAGGCCGAATAATAAAAGGGAGAAGTTGCTCGTCCGGTTCATAGTTGGTCGGTGAACAATAATTATTTTAACTCGATCATAGTCAAACTGCAGAATTAATTAGAGATAGTCCATTCCGCTGAACTAGTAATAACCGAAAGGGAGTTATTGGTGTTCCTGGAAAAGTCGTCTAATTGTATTCATAGCTCCCTATTCCGATTTAACAGGTTCAACTAAATTCCCTGAAATGTACTATACAACACAATATGACATGGAGTGCTTTATTTAAGTATAGGGTAAATACATCAATAGAATCATTAATTAACACTGCATTTTCCTTATAGTGTCTACAGTTATAATTTCTCTGCCTCTTGCTGCTTCCATTTTTTAAATTGACGCGTTAAAGTAATTATCAAACTGTTTATAATTAGAGAAACCTTTTTATAAACCTATAGAGTTAAACGTCCTTTGCATATATTAAATAAAAAAATTGGTTGAAAAGTCAATTTTTTAGTTCAAACTAGGCTACGAAGAAATTTGTATATATTACTAACAATGTTGGTTCAATGTTTTTTTTTGTTTGTTGTACACGTTATGGCAATTATCGCTCTATCGGCCCAATTTGGGCCGTAATAATTTTTTAAATCGCTGATAAAAAGGCAGTGTCCCAGATCCCCATAATCTACAAGAATATTAATACTATTTTTTAATGATCCACCACTCGTGCTATTACCATTTTTGAAATTGATGCGTTGATTTAGTTATAAAATTCTTTATAATTAGAGAAACTCTTTCATAAACGTATAGAGTTAAATAACCCTCGTGTATATTAAGTAACAAAAAAATATCAAAGAGCCGGTGTTAGTGGAAACTAAACTACTAATAGATTTTGGTGTAATCTTCTTTCTTGTTTGTTGTACACGGCGTCGCAATTAATCGCTATATTGGCCCAATTTGAACCGGAATAATTCCTTACATCTCTGTTTAAAAGGCGCTTTGTCCCAGGGCATTAATTAGTTTTCGGGGCTTCCTTCGCCCCGCCCACCCCCCGCGCTCTCTCTATAAGTCAATTGGCTCCGAGGGTCAGCCCACCCTACTGGAGGGTAGACCTCTTCCCTCCTCCCTCCTCCCTCTTCCCTCCCAGCCCCCATCGCTGGTAGGGAGTGTACACACAGGAAACCGTATCTAGTTAGTTCAAGTTGTTGTTTCTCGGTTGGCGCCGCTGCGATACCGTGGCCTCGGGGAGTACGATATTGAGTTGTGCTTGAGTCCGAGCGGTTTTGTCCGAGCTGCTCTTCAACGTGGAAATTACTTGCCCTAAATATGGAAGGTCCTAGATGCTGGGATTGATTTTCATTTATATATATATATATATATATATATATATGTTTTTTTGTTTTTTTTTAACTGTATTTATTGTACAATCAACTATGTGCCAGTTATAAGTACAATTGCGGTTTGTTTGATTAGTCGAGTAATTGGAATTAAGGATTAATCCCTGGGATTTGTTCTTGACTACCTTCTGAAAAGAATGAAATTATACGATCCCGAAGGGATACCGAGCAATATCATTCGGTATATTTATTTTTGATAGTTGGTGTCAGCATATGGCAGCATTCCTATGACCCTATTTCTGAGTTCTTCTTTACTGAGGTTTTTATTTAAATATTTAGAATTTTATACCTAATAAACAAAAGTCAGGAAATAAGTTTGAAAATCAAAGAACGATAAATTGCCTTTAAATTACTTTAATTACTGAGAGTCCTTCGAAATCTGTACTTCCGATTCCCCAGGACACATACACCGATTTAAAACCACAATACATCCTTATGAGTAGAAAATTCAACAAGGAGTTTCAAACATTTATGAGAGACAGAGCGTCCCTAGGCGTCTAGCTCCGGTCGGGTCGATGCCGAGCGTACGGCCGAATAAATGAAACAGAAACAAAAACTGGGCCCTCCCGCTTGTAAATAAAAATTTCATCGGAATTCGGTTATTGTTTGGTGGTCGGAGGTTGACTGCTCGGAGCGATGATATTGAGCTTTTTGTGCCGGTTATTGAAGGGGGCCGGGAGAGAAAGAACCTTTCCAGTCCCTTCCCCGCTTCTGAACTAGATGCCCTCTCTTCCTAAATCTTGTATCGGCAATACTCCCCGGGGAGACGTAGCCGAACGTAACCCCCCCCCCCCCGCTCACTATTGGAACGTCGGGAGAAAATCAAGGCTTCGGGCTTACACCGGTTAAGTTTCAATCAAGGGGTACGGGAATAGGATTCCGGCCTGAAAATGACAGTTAACTATTTTATAGTTAGCTAAGGTGGAGACCGAGGTTTTTGGAACATAATAACCTTGCAATTTCCAGTTTCAGCTGTTCCGGTCAGTTTCTGAAACTGTGATACTTCTAGTGCCTGGTGGCCAAGATTTGATTATTTTACTATTTCATATTATTTCCTACACTATATTTACTGTATACACTAAATTTATTGTTAATATGGGTAACGAAAGTAATGTTGCCTACTACTTTTTCAGGGCGGGGCTCCCTTCGGCGAATCATTTCTCTCCGGTAATATTCTCTGTCCGGCCCCGGGTTCCAACTCTCGTAAAAAGTCGGACGAAGCCCCGGCAAAGTCCCCCTACCGTCTCGGGGAGAAAAAAATATGAAGAAAAGTTCAGGAACGATGTGGTCCGCCCTAAGAGCTTCCCGAGTCCCGCCCTTGGGGGGGGGGGGGGGGGGGTCACTCCCTGCGCCCCCGCTCTATAATTCATAAAGGCGTTTCATATTGAGTCAAAAGAAGGGAGAAAGACGGGAGGGATCGGAGTCTGTAAGTGTGCTTCTTGTACTTACATCGCCCGACATCACTGCACGATATTGGGCTTTAGGCCGGCTCCCGTATATTTACATAGTGGAAACTTTTTCCGGGCTATATTTTTACTCTCCAAGCACTCGTCCCTTCGCCCGGACTGCTCGAGTACATTTTCGTTACGTACATGCTGTAAAATCGTGTTCCGATTTATAGTTTCAGTCGGTTTTAACAAATAGACAAAAAAATCAGATGAAATATATATTTGTCCCAAACTGTCATCAACCACAGAACCTACTCACAAGTATGGAACATAAATGTATGCTTACAAATGTGTACTATCGGCGATATCCGAAAATCCGCCCATCGATATCTTAAGCATTTGACAAAGATTAAACTAGTCGTGAAAATGGAGTGAGTAAAGAGGTATTCTCCCAACAGAGTAAGTTATAATCTTACCTATTGGTTTTCTCGATTAATTCGGTTAGTACAATGTGCCTGTGTCTCGTGAAGCTGCCGACGCTGCCTCGGATGCTTAACAGGGTCCCCATTATCCGATAACCGGGAAGCGATATTTTATATCGTCGGCCTTTCGGCGTTTCACTCGCGGGCGGAAGCGAGTCCTCCGCCCCCGGGATATGGGACGAGCAACTTCAAAACTGGCCGATCATTTCGTCATCGCCCCGCTAGAGATTTCAATTTATATTCCTCCACACGATTCTAACCTCTTTATCCACATTATTTTCTCCAATAATTTATTTAATTATTGTCGAAAATTTGTTTCTATTCCTATAGTAGTACCGAAAGCGCCTATGGTATCTTTCGACTGATAATAATTATAATTACTACTCACTTTTCGGACAAAAAATTTACTTTACTATCGTATCTTTTGGTATAGTTTTGTAATCACAATTACCGTCCAATTACAAATTATAGTACTGCGGAGGGTTACAGTGGTAATCGATAGTAGAACTGGAGAGCCTGGAGCCGGTTCACAATTAACTTGGACCCGTTAGAATGTTAACGGATTATTAATTTAAGGGGGGTGCCAGAAAGTATTCGAAGAATCCAATGTAAGCCCCACAGCGGAAGTTGCAGGCGGTTTCATAGCCTGTGTGACGTCCCCCCGGAGACGTTCGAGATACTTTCGCGACTCCCCAAATGTGTCCGTCATTAGGCCCTCCGTCGGCCGAAAATGACGGGGTGAAAAAATTTTTTTTTCGAAAAAGCGGCGTCGGTCGGGGGAGGCGCACAAAAAAATTGTCGCTTCTAGGGGGCGGCGGAGACGGAGGCGGCGACAAAAAGTAAGAGTTATTCCCCGGACGGGAAAAGCAATTATTAGTTCGGGCAGAAGTTGAGGGCGATGGGGGGGTGGGGGATTAGGCTCATAACTCTGACGGACACTTGTAGGCCCCCGTTCCCACCAGTTTCTTCCCGTCAGAGCCCGGGGAAAAACCACCGGCTCGTGAAATAATACCACCGACAAATTACCAACCCCCGGGGTAGGGGCCTGGGGTTGAGGAATTTACTTCCCCGGACTTCGTCCCCGTGTGGGCGACCCTTCACTCCCAGACTTTATTTTATTATAGGAATTCGTCGACGATATAATGAAACTTGCACATTTCCTTGGAAAATTCTGCTGTTCGCGAAATAATTTATAGAATGAAATCTGACGCGGGCGTCGGAGATAATTGAAATCAATTCGAGATCAAATTAAATGTCCAATTACAGGAATTGAGCCCGAGACTCCAATTACCTGTTGCTTAGAGCCCATATACAAAGAATATATTTTGAATCGTATCATCACAGTAAGAATATATACGAGTTATGAAGGTCTCGAAGAAGAGATTAATCACAGAGTGTAATTGGCTTAGCAGCAACATCGTCGCCTAATCCTACCAGAATGCCGCCTAAGACTCCCTGATCGTTTATTTCCTTGTCCTTTTATATGTTGCAATACAAGGGGGAATGGGAGATGGCTAAATACAGGTGTTCTGGGGGCTCCTTTAATACCCTCTTTCATGGCCCCCGACTCCCTGCCGCTATTGACAGAAACCGTGAATATCCTGTCCTACCTGTGAGAGGTTCCTTTTTGTCCTTTGGCAACATATATATATATATATATATATATATATATATATATATATATATATATACATAATATACTCAAAGATGTTCCTTCTAATCAAAATTTGAATTGAGAGCTCGAACAATGGATATAAAGGATTTCTGAGTAATCCCCACAAACCACGTGTGTATTATGTGTCTTTTATGAAACACTATAAGTAAGGTAGGTTCGTGGTGTTTCTGTCTCCTCTCGCTGGTTTGGTCTTTTGCTAGACCGGTTTCGGCTGCTCGCCACTTTCAGTAGCGGTGTTAGTCACTGTTTGCAGTAGCCGAAACCGGTCTAAAAGACCGAACCAGCGAGAGGAGACAGAAACACCACGAACCTACGGTATTCCAACCACTCGCAGACCACAAAACAGGTATATTAAACTATAAGTAAGGTTTTGTCGACGCCTTTATATGATATATATTTATACAAATTAGTACAGAATACCGGGAATGCTAAGTTTTATTATCTTGTTTCCAGAATCCAAAAATATTATCGCACACGACTTTCACCCCTAAAATCGCAGAATCTAGAACCTCCAAGGAACAAAGTCGTACTCCCCTCTACCTAGTCGCCCACCTGTTAGCACGACAAAATATAACGGCCGTAAAATCCTTCGGCGGCTGAAATCCTTTTAGGCGCCAGCTACTATCTGAGATTAGGCCGAATTAATACATTAGGCCGAACGCGTGTACCGCGCCCTATTTACGGCCGCGCGCGTGTGTGCCTGGCGTGCGGGATCCTCTTAATAAACAAGATGCATTATTTCCCGTGGTAAGATTTATATGACATAGATGAAGACACTAATCCAATTGCCAGTGCCTATCTCTCTCATTCTCACCACCTTCAGCTGAGCTTTATTTGCCACACGAATCTAATGAATCTCTGTTTTTACGTAGCTGAAACGAAAACTGCAACATCCAATAGACAAAAATATGAAACTAATACGGTAGTTTCTGATTATAAGTTTCATCAATGTAGTACTAAAAGGCTAAAATTTAAAATAATATAAACAGTAGATCACGCCCGAATTAAAAGAATCATAATTGGTACTGCGCGTTTAATAACAACCCCCCAATAATTCATTGGTGCTATATTTAAACTAAAGTCGGATTTGAAATAAAATATTTACAAAACCTACTGAAGGGCCGAATATCGGTATGAATTGACCGTAATTCAACACAGATTAAACGTTATCCTCCCATTAAATTAATGTAGGGCCGTGGGAAAAAAGGGGGCAGTCGGGTAACAAAAAAAAAAAGAGGCATTAATCAAAAATAAAATTTCATTAGGCCGGTGGTGGTGGCGGGGCGGAGGGTTAAATTCTGAGCTATTACACAAATCCAATCTAAATGTAGATTTTTAATATTCCCAGTGCTCTCACCTGAAGAGAGCGGCGGGGGGAGGCCACTTGCGATGTAGCCAAGAATTTCGCCTATAAATCTTGCGAGGAAGATTAGGCAGTGGAAAGCAATTTCCTTCGCCGCCGGGTCGGTCGTGGGGTGGGAGGGGGGGATGGGCCGAAATTAGTACCTTGGTCACAGTTCGGCCCGCGGAGATTAGTTTTAATATCGCGCCGCGGACCGACCTTTATATTGGGCCGTCTTTTGTAGGCGGAGAGAACTGGAAAAACGGCGGCGGCGGCGCGGGCTGTTTATTACCGGACCACACCCCGGGCTGCATTATGACGTTACAACGAATGGATCGGGCCCCTTAGGGTTGAGTCACTCGATTAATCGCGTGTTCTTCTGATTTAGTGTCTCTTTATCGCTGGATACCGTGACCGCACTTCGGTAATGGGCCGGCGGCTACCTAGGTCGAAGGACCTGTGTGTGGTTGAAACTCCTGCGGTCAAAAAAAATTACAGATGGAAAAACAGGACAAGAATAGAGTAGGTTCGTGATGTTTCTATCTCCTCTCGCTGGTTTGGTCTTTTGCTAGACCGGTTTCGGCTGCTCGCCACCTTCAGTAGCGGTATTAGTCACTGTTAGTATTTGGATGTTTTTTGGGCGTCCTCACTGCACTGTCACTTTCACTTCTACTGTTTAAGTTTTTGTCAGATTATCGGTCAAAAATCTGTAGTATATATACTACACGATATACACGATAAACAGACAACATATATATACACAAGACAGACACAACCACGACAGTACAAGTCGTCTAGGATAAGAATAGACTTCTCCTCAAATCAAAGATGGTTTGAGGAAGGTCGATACTTATTAAATAAGCAAAAACGGGTTCACAATATTTAAAGTGTGACAAATGACACTGCCATGGAGGTCTATTGAAGTATTTAGCACTATAACCCGAAATTATAATCCAATCTAACAGATTTAAATTTCTACTAAATAACTCACAAGATTTTTTGTTTTTTATTTATACGAGAACCTCATAAATCGAAATTTATTTTTTCTTGAATTTTTCTTGTGTTCTCGGCATCAGAATTATGAAATAATTCAAGGATAAATAATAGGATAACAAAACGCTTCTAAATCTCGTGATACTTATATTTCCCTTCGCCTTAACGCATTTTCCTTTAATTCGGCCCGACACAAAGTTCTAACGGCGTCTCCTTTTCGAAACGGAAAGCGATAGTTTGACCGTCCGAAAACATCAGTTGTGCGTCCAGCTCCCCTGAGTGTTCCGACCCTCCCAGCAAATATAACTTTCCTTATTACTTCAATGTTCGGCGGCCTCCCCGTTCCCCTCCCACAGGAGCGCCAGGACACGGTCCCGAGCCAACTTTTTGATGCCGCACGATGCGATATACGCCACGAATACTTTACGGATAATTTCAAAGTCGGAAGCCCTTTCCGATTGGACGGCCTAAAACAATATATTCTAAGCTATTACCGTCAAACAAGTAGGATCACCGAACTGTCGTCACAACAGTGCAATGGGCATAATTATAATCGCAGAGAATTATGATAATTTGCTGACACAGCTATATATGATACCATCGCGGCTGTTGTGATCTTCTGTTCTGTTCGGCCTTTTGCTAGACGGGTTTCGGCTGCTCGCCACCATCGGTAGAATTCCAGCACCAACATGCCTCACCACCGCCAAACTACTACCGCCGTAGGGCCGCTGAAGATGAAGAGTACACGAAGCCGGTCTAGGAATAGACCGATCCAGAATTGAGTAACAGAAGATCACGAGAACCACGATTGTTTACAGTTTTATATGTTACTGTTCGAAATATTATCTTCATAGAGGACTTCTTAAATTAATATTTTTCTGAGACACGGCGCTTTGTGATACTATACGCATTACACTCGTGCGATGACGGTTTGCCTATACCAAGTGCCGTGATATTCGCATTGACGTCCTTCAAGAAATTATAATAAAATATAAATAACGTATAAAATAAACCGAAAAATGAATTAATACTGTCGCGATGCATTAATAAGATCGTGTAATACTGTGGGAAGAACCTTGGGAAGCATGCGTCGATCTTGTCCGAAATTCTTCCTGTTTTTGACGAAATAACACAAAAATGACCCGGGTGTATTTCTATAGAGTCTGAATTTCGTCATTTCAGATTCAATTTTCTGAATTTCTGCGTCAGCAATTTAAATTTATAATTCCCCCTTCGCCCGTTGTGGAGCGGGCAGGTCAATTACCGGGCATGATCTAGCGTATCTCGTGGAAATTCGCGATAATATTTCTGCCCCGAAAACGGGCGACCGGTCCCGCTCGTTGGGGGTGCTCAAAACGGGTGACAATGGGTGACAGGTGACACGCTGACGGGAGGCCCGTCTCCCGTATCATCCCCCAACCCCACAATCCACAAACGCCTAGTGGGACGGACGGATTTTCAATTACTAGAAAATCGGGAAAACGGGGGAATTGTACAAAATGCGCACTGCCGAGATTCAGAGCAATGCAGTTACAGCCTTACAGTATATTTCTGTTTAAGACATTTTACTGGAATATACCGTTATTGTAATTAATCAAGATTGACTTGAGCATGAAAGGAGCGATTTACCATTTTAATATTCATTCGGGTTTGCAGCATAAACCCTTCCTTGTACGGAGAATTCATTATTGTCACTTGAGTTAGTCTTTAGTGAAAATAATAGTAACAAACTCCTTAGATGATTTACAACTGATAAACAAGTACAACAGAATTTTTTTTTATTCATTACGTCATTTTCCGTGTGTCCTAGCCCAGGCAAATAAAGTCATGATCCATCTTAGAGACCATGTATTACAGTTTCGTTTTATATATTGATATATAATTATTCCGGGGTTGTTGGGCCCATACATCAGTGTAGCAGAAATAAATCAGCACGAATACCGCTGTTTTAAATCACCTATTTTTGAAACCATACTATCCCCAATGACCTCAATTTGTTTTCGATTTGAAAATCCTCTCTTTATCAACCCTTCCGTCTCTGTCGGCATAACCAATTAACAGGATTGTATAGGATGAAGCATCCAATCAACATTCATTAAAGTTGAACTGCGGGGGTGATTTATAATTCCAGGTTGTTTGTTTAAGGTTTCCGCAGAAACTCGTATTCGTTTTCATTGATGATATTCTGATACTTATTTTCCAATACCATTAAGCTTTGATATGAACATTCCTCTGCTCAATAACTAAAGTACTTATTTCGTAATCTTGTCAGCGCTGTAACTGCGCTTTATTCTAGTTTGCGCAGTAGTTTTATTTTAGTTTGGACTATTCTCTTTTGACATAGAATATTGTTCTGTACACGTATTGCCTGAGAATTTTTAGTATTGCCTGTTATCCTATTAGTAACATAACTTAGTGGAGAGGCCGAAACCGGCGATGAAATAGAAAAGTTAATAGACACAAAACGCCTCACTCGAGTTATGTTACCGTTCCTTCGCCGCCAATCCGTGGGCACGTATCCAAAGACCCAAATTCAACAAGACTTCATATATAACTGGAGTAAGTATGCAATAAAGTTGGATTACCAAGTAAACAGTCTCGGGTGGTGGGGGGAGGGGCGTTTGGCCTCAGTTGCGGATATATTTGCGTGTCCGCCCAATAAACGAAGTTTTACGACAATGCATTACTTCCGAAACTTCCTCAAAAGTCATTCAAAAGTACCCGGACGACTTTCGTAAGATACGTTCTTGTTGTCGATATGTTTCTTCCGCATTTTGGAACGACCGCATAAGGAAATATATTGGCATTACGTTCGTAATCCTGGTGTGACCAACCTGATGACCGGATTTTTTATTCAATATATAAGTAATACATACAGTAATACACAATATACAAGTAATTTCTAAGCTTTTAATTGTTTACAATTTTAGTTGAAAAACTTGTTGAGATTTTGTACCACTATTCGTGTAAATTAAAATGTAATCAAATTTTTCCATATTAAGATACAAGCGGACGACCCCGAAATAAAATTAGAGTTTTTTTACAAATTTAATTAAATATTTATAAAAGTTTTAATTTGGGAGCGGAAGTAAGTATCGGTTAGTGAAGATGATTGAATCAGGGTGCCCTGATAGAGTCGCCGGCTAATTGGGTGGTAATCCGAGGTCGCTCGGCTAATTTCTATCACGGAAATTAACTTAGGAGTAATCAGTAGTTGGTAGCCGGGCCCGGAGGAGAGAGAGAGAGAGAGAGAGAGGGAGAGAGAGGGAGCGAGGGAGGGATGGAGGGATGGAGAGAGAATGAGAAGGAAGGGGAAGTAGGATTAGCCGGCCCCCGGGGTACCCCCGACCTGCCACCATTATTGCCCTTTCCATCCAATCGGCCTACGGCTCCGAGTCTTCCTTTTTTGGGTATGTCGATTTTCGTCGGATGTGAACATCCATGGTCATGGGGGGATATATCGAATAGTATCATGATGAAAACTAATCGAAAGATAAGCGAGGTAAGCGAGCTCATGAGAGGAGTCGTGAAGTCAAAACTATTTAATTATATCAGTATACAGTAATTACTAATTAATACGGATTATCATTGCCGGTGACCAGCAGACCAGTTTCTGATTTCTGTCACTAATATCGCATGTTATGCACGATAATATTTCATATTCAAGAGGATTAAGAGAGACCCATTAGACAGATAGGAGGCTTCCCCTTAGTTACTAATAATTGGTTCTGTGGTCAGGAACGAAACAATGTATAGGTTATTGCTATAATGAATTGAGTGAACTGAGCTTTACTAAACTCAGTTAGCAATTGAATGTTATATCGATCCGCTCCAACCTATATTTAGCGCCAGCCTAGAATTTAGGTTTGAAGGCTTATTTGTTTGTATATATCAAAATCTAATTGTCTAAACTCTTTGTACAGTTGTCGCAAGCCCCTCGGTCCTTTCCATCCCTCTTTTATTCGGCCCCGAACTCCGGCCCAGGAAAATCCGTCGCGCCGAACTGCAACAAATAGCGATTAGGCGCAGTTCCCAAGTTGGCTCATTTGGCCGATCCCGCCGGGAGTAAAAGCTCCCCTCCTAACCGGGAAGCTTCGGGTCTTGGAGTTGGGGTTGGGGTTGGGGGGTTCAGGGCGAGGGACCGACTGAATTATTCATAAGGGCCGCTACCCTGGAGTTCTGTGAGGCAGATACGACGACTACCGGTGTCGGACAGAAATCAAGTATCAATTTGGAAGACCAGGTAGAGCTGTGACTAATGTCGAGGGGGGCGGAGGTTGGCACAACTGGCAACAACTGGAAATATGGAATCATAAATTTATAGGGCGAGGGGGGGTGGATTTTCGGTCCCGAACGGGAAGTTCGTCCCGGTGGGATCATCCGACACGGATCGTTATCGATGAATTGATAGAGTTCATTTGAAAAGCAAAACGATTTAACCCCCGCCCCGCACACGGCTTTTACCCGGACCGATAGCCGGGGAGATTGATTTAATTTATCATTTTCCAAATCCTCGCCGATCGGGCACCGGTTGATCGGGACCGTTCCGCCCCCAACTGTTTATGGGAGTATTACGCTTATAGTCTTCAATAAAACATGACTGTAAAATAGCTAGGACGGATTTTTTTTCTTTCCTAATTCCACTCCGTTTTGTGCGCGCTAGGCTGTCGCTCATTAGTCATGAAAAACCGCGTATCTTAAGACAAATAATTTTAAGTGTAACATCTTCTGGTCAAGACCCTTCTCGTGTATGGAAAACTGAGGTGATGTTAGCGATATTAAAACAAAATTTTATCAACATTTTAAAAACTTTTTGAGCGATTAGGCACATACATGGTGATAGATGGGTGACTAAATAGATGGGTGTCTGTCGAGTGAAAACGTGTGTATTTTAAATACGGCCTCCATCTATGTACGGGCCAACATATCGTGTTTGAAAGTCAATAAAGGCCGATGTTGGGGGGATATAGGAATTGCGGCATTAGCCCACTATCGCGACTGGGCAGCGCCTCCATTCCCGATGGAGGAAGGGGCATAAATTTTATCACTGAGACCGGGCATAACATACCCCAGATATCACCCCTATTACTACCAAGTGCTTTTAGTGTTCTTCCAAATTTTAACCTTCCGTCGAAAAACCTGTCCGGCCGTAAAGGGCAAATTGAATTCTTATTATTTATGGGTATTGCCCCGAGTTAGTGTCCCATTTACGACACTAACGTTACGACTGGTTTTCATAGAAAGGAGATCTCACTGTTCCGTATCCCTGCGTCCCATCTATAATTGGCTGTATTCGTGCCCCGTAAACTGTGCCCGCGCTAGGCAATCGTAAGGATTATAATTATATTTAGAGTGTATAAAAAGGGTCCTTATTCAGTTTCATTGGTATCACCAATATCGACTTTGTATAGAAAACATTTCGTCACGAAATTGACGAACAGTGACGAAGGTATTGATTCAGTATTTCGTCAACTAAGGTTGATTTTTGTTGGGGATGCCACGTGGCCCTTCGGCCGATACAGGGCCGTGGGGATGGATCGTTAAAAAAAGGACAGAAGTCGGCTGGAAGGAGAAGGAGTGACCCCATTGTCGTGGGCGTTAAGTGCTCGTGTGGCGGGGGGCGGTTTGGGGGTCGGCCGATTAGGACCGAGTAAAGACTCAGACGTCCTTTCTTCTTCTCGCTCTCACTTTGCAAAGGGATAAAGGGGAAAGCGGCCCCCTTCCCCCCGTGGGGACACGATACCAGCTGTAATTGTTGGTATCGATTCCCGATTTGCCACCCCGTTCGGTCGCACCCATTCTCCTACACACCGCCCTCCTCACCCATTACTCCGTGGTATATATAACTGGGATAAATCATGTTTTGAGCTTAAGAAATTGTTTTGGGACTGCTCGGTCATGTGTGCTTAGGCAGGTCGTCAGTAACACGGACGGAAAGCTGTTTTATATCCATTATACCTAGTGGAGACAGAAAACCCTATCAGCAATATTAACATTGCGAGATCTAACACACTGTCTTAGTCTTCGTTAATAAATAAGGTGCTGAATATTTTACAAAAATAATAATCGCTTTTACAACCAAAATTGAGATAAAAAAGAGAATGAAACATGTACACTAATATTTTAAGTTCAGGCATTCTTTGCATATATTATCTGCTGTAATATCTCGGCCATTTAAGTATTATTGCGATAATTTCGAGTAATCTAAATTATTCTGGGCCATTATAGTAATAACAACTTTCCTTTGTAAATTCTTACCGAACATACCTAATTTATACTCCAAATATCGTTTATCTTACGCAACTTGTTAATTTACAATATCAATAAATCTATTTATAGGGATTAGAGCGGCAAAATTGCCACTACTATAGCCACTAATGAGATTTCTTCACAAGTCAATAATTCCACTTCGAATTATACAACTGTTCTAGTATCGTCATGGCAACAACATTAACTGCATTAGGGGCGCGTTTAATTAAACTGGGCCGGTTGGACATAAATTAACGGCCGGCCGTCCCGTTACGAATTGAACGCCAGTTCCAGTCGTTAGTTTTCACAATTAACGACAGTCCAGCAAGAGACAACAGCTACTATCAGAAAGATGTATTTACTTTTCAAAAATTCCGACTATTACGGTTCAACCTACAATTTTGTTGAGCTCAATATATATTTATAAAGTGTTAATATAAATAAGGGTTTGTTTTGAGAATTTATAAATTTAAGAGTTAAATTAATAGACTAATAACCGGTTTCAGATATATCCCGTGTTCTGATAATAGGTGTCGGTCCTAATGAGCTCTGCTCGTTTAATCAGTTGAAGGTTGCAAACAGACGAAACAGGTTTAATTATTTGCGCCACAACCAGTCTAACTACTATCGTGGGCGACTTCGGTATTTTCCCCTAACCCATTATACAGTGGGAATCTGTATTCAGAACGCAATCCTTATATAAATAAATGTTGTATGAGCAGCAATAAATTATTGTAGTGACACCCAAATTTTCGTGTACAGGAGGCGGATTATTGCCAATTCTTATTACATTATTATTGTATATTTCGCGTGTGTCTGTCCCCTCTCGCTGGTTTGGTCTTTTGCTAGACCGGTTTCGGCCGCTGGCCATCTTCAGTAGCGGTGTTAGTCACTGTTTGCAGTAGCCGAAACCGGTCTAGCAAAAGACCAAAGCAGCGAGAGGAGACAGAAACACCACGAACCTACGGTATTAGATATTCTAAACTACATTATTATTATTCGAATTACTAATTGTAACTGAATTTATTTGCGGTCATAATTTTTTGGGGGAAATTTCCCCAGACATTGAGCCATAATTGAACATCCAGTTATTAAATATTGCGTCTGATTGGGCTGACGGGTAGGCCGTTAATGGACTAAAATGACATCGATTTTCGTCCAATAAACTGTTTACCGAAAATATAATGAAACGTGACCGAGTGAAATATTTTTCTGTTTTTCTCCAGCAAAGAGAACCCCCCCCTCCCCCAGTCCGCGTTGGCTGGAAACCCGTTTTGAACGGACCGCAATTTCAGTCGAGGATTAATTTCCACCCCCGCCCCGCCCCGTCCCGGTGTCGATTCCTGTACACTGGCTTTCGGGAGGTTATAAATTGTGCTTAAACTCGAGCCGGAGGAACGCCGTTGTGACATCGATTGACGCTCGGTCGGCAGTTAAGCTCGTTGGCGCCAGTTGTTGATTCGAAAGCCCGACGCCCTCCTCCTACTCCCTCCCCAGGCAGTTTATATATATATATATATATATATATATATATATATATAAATTAAAGCGTCCCCGACATAAAAATAAAGTGAGTCCACAGGGTATAATAGAATAAATGGATAAAGTACGATAATTAAAATGAAGGAATTGTTTTTAATTGCACGAAAGAAATGGTAGGTTTCACGAGGCTGCATTTCGTTTCCAAGTCCCTATTGGATTTGAGAACCTCCTTCTTTATATCTCGGCAACATTTCGAAAATATTTTCGTTCGACTGAAAACAGCGGCTTCAATAATTAAATTACAGTCTCTCCGCTACTAGTGGACGAAATTTTCAAGTCTAAACTTCCTGTTTGTAAATATTGTGCGGCCCCGTTTGATTGTTTTAAAAAATGATTTCTATTAAAATTCAATACTGCCGGTCAGTATTATTCTTATACTAAGCGCCGGCTGTTTGGAGACAAGAGGCTAAAGCCTACGGATAGAACGCAATCGAAAATTCGGGTAGCCGCATTGACGGCCCACTAAAAATCAACGTCCTGTCGAAAGCTTCGGGGCCGGACCCGCATAAATATTTTACGGCTGGCAGGCGAGACTGCGGAGCTGGGGCGGCACAAGTACCGGCGGGGGCTTAGGTGAAGGGGCGGGAGTCGTATCCTGATTACACGAACTTGTTCCTTAATCGAAGCGTAACCGCTGTTCCTAATTCGAGTTAGTTCCGACTATAAATTACTTTGCGATTACGGCCACCCGGGGTCCGACCTCTTGGATGTAAACCTTCCAAGGTGGGCACCATAATTAGTAAAGTACTCGACTTGTACTTTCCCCCGGGGTTAATGTTCGCCAATATTCAGCATCGAACTTAATTTTTATTGATTTCCATAATCTTGGACTCATAATAACCGATAATTATTAATACTACATAAATAAAATTTTGTTTCCTTCTAACACCTCCACATATAGTCGGTTGATATTGAAATATCAACATCTGAAATAATTTATTTCCTCTTCATCGCGGGGAAATTTTTGTTGGAAAAACTTTATTACCTACTGTAATTACTTATCTATTATATCTGCTGTTTTGATAACAGGCTCTATTCAAGTAATTAATTATCATTTATTTTCAGGTGTCCAGCGTTTCTGGTAGAGTTACGGCGTCAGCTGCTGTTAAGCCTCTTATCAATTAGTGAATTTCGCACGGTACTAATAGAGAGAGAGAGAGAGACCACCACTATTCAACAGCCCGTCCAGTTCCCTTTCATAGATACTTAAAATGTCGCCTTCCCTTTGACAGCCTTCAACTCTTTTTTTCTCTTATATCGGCTGGATTATACTTTTGAAAGGCACGAATTTTAATTTTTATTCTGACCCCTTCACAAATAGAAGCAGACGAAGCACTACGCGATATCAAAAAGCTTCTCGGGGGAAAGACCCATAAAAGGGTCCATGCATTGATCCGATGTCGGCTCATTATATTACGTTTTATTAAAATATTTAATTACTTAAAACAACAATCGTTACTTATATATTTATTACCAACGTTATTAAGGTCATTCGACAATCCAGTCTAATTTGCAAATGAACAGTCCACGTGGGGTCAGAAATATTTTCAATATACAGAAGTCTATATTTCTTTATACAAGTATTTACTACAATTGAAATAATACATACATATTATACAATGGTTGGTTAGCCTTATGTTGTATGAAATGGTTAGTGGGGAAAGTAATTGAGTGTTTCAGGACCCCAATAGTGACTTCTGAATTTCTCCTTTAATTGCTCCTTGTCCCGAATCCAGTGCCATTATGTCTGGACATCTCGCCCACTTCTATTGAGAGCGGCGACCTTGTGTCTGCACTTTTAATGGGGGATCGGTTTTTTATGGAACAAACCGCCCAACCGAATTCCAATTCCTCTACTGGACGGAAAACCGAATCAATTTAAGCTTTCAGATAATTGCAAACGTAATTCTTACATTGGTTATAATTAATCACCATTTCGGGAATAACGAATAAAGGATGGGAAAAGCGCGGTCATACTTAATAATAGTTGAGTGGCTGTGAAATCGGTCGGCGAAACCGAATTCAATCGTTGAAATACCAACTCAAATAAACGTCGCTCTTATTTTAATACCCCGGGATGTGTCCCGGGGATTTTTGCCAGGAGCTGGAACTCAATATCACAGGAGCGGCCGGGAAACCGGCCATAATCCCGAGGGATTACGGAAATACCCGTTTTCCATTTCGGCGAAATTAACACGAGGGAATTACGCACTTCTAGTTTAGCAGTTATGGAGTACTAAATACATATATATTGGGGACGAATGTTGACCATTTCTTGGAACGGAGGATTTCATTTGACGTAGATATCGTGTGTTTCTGTCCCCTCTCGCCGGTCTGGTCTTTTGCTGGACCGGTTTCGGCTACTCGCCATCTTCAGTAGCGGTTTTAAACTTTTGGCACTTTGGATGTTTTTCTGGCATCCCCACTTGTACAAGTTGTATATTGTCACAGTACACAGTACGCCGCTATTGAAGATGGCGACCAGCCGAAACCGGTCTAGCAAAAGGCCAAACCGGCGACAGAGAGGAGACAGAAACTACACGAAATATACGGTATGCCAGCCACTCGCAGACCACAAAACAGGTATGTTAAACTGATTTCATTTGAGCTACAAAAAAAAATATAGGAAAATATCTCCAAACTCCGCACATTGTGTATCTAATCCATTGTAATAGAGATGAGCATTTCTTTATAATAACTAAGTACAAAGTTCATTTCTTTCGTTTGGGATAAAACTCCGGACACCCAAGTGTATTATTTAACCCTTGCCAGTCATGAGCTTGACTATCTCAATAGTCAATTTAAATCTTAACACCGCCGGTGATTAATGCCCCGTGGGGGGACTGCGGCGGTTCCACACCGGAGTCTGACTAATTCCGAAAGTTCCTAACCGCTTTCCCCCTGCTCAACAACAACTATATATCCGATCGGGGGGCCTAAAATAATAATTCCGATACAACTGGGACGCCTCCTCATTCCCCGTCCAAGGGAAGACGAGGAAATCCCCGGCTCACATTAATCTTCGGGATTAATATGGATCGCTTGGTGGGGTCAGAATGGCCCCCCGGACTCAGATCCCGTGAAGGGCCATTATAGCAGGTGTATCGAGTCCCGAGGCAACTCCAGCAAATGTCTATTCGGGAGAAATTTAACGTTAATGCCTTCAACAAAAATTGACAGCAAACGTTTCAAAACTAGGATATTTTTAATGCACGCGCGTTATTTTCGAAACATTTTGGTTTATACCTTCACATCGCCAGAGAAATAGTCTTAGGCGGACTACCGCTATAATTTCTTACACTATAACATTTTATTTTCATACACCCAGTCGCAGTCGTCGTCAATAATTACGCCCTATTTGTCCAGTGGACAAAATAATGGTTGTTGTAATTGTTTTGTGTCATTTACACGATTGTTTTTTTAATTCTGAAATTATATATTAGGAAAATGTAATGCAGAATGGAGCTGTAACATAACATTTAATCTCTAAAATAATCGCAAGAATAATAACTGGAAGTTGTATAAACCGTTCTTATATAAAAAATGGACGAAACAAAAAAGAAATTTAGCGCTTATACTATCAGTTTAAAAAGAGTTCTGTGCTTGAAGTTGCCTCGGAAGTCTACGTATTTTAACCTCACTATATTACTAACAAAATGGTACTCATATTGGCCTAAATCGGTGCAGCTTATGAGTAAACAGGCGGGCGGAATCATAAAATCGTGCAAGTGACTGTTTGCCCCCACCGAAATCCAATCTGGACGTGCTCCACGTCAGAGTAGAGACGTGTATTTATCCAATACGGGGCACATAATAGCCGCCCGCCGGACCGAGAAGGAGTCTTATTCAAAATCCCCCGCCCCCACCGCGGGGTAAATGCCTTCTGCGGGCGGTGGATTGGAACGCTATTGAATAATCCATATTAATCCGGGAGGATTAATGACCGGGCCGCGAGGGATTTCATATTGCCGGCTGCTCCTCATAGGGGCGCCTCCACACCTGTATCAACATTAATATTTAGACTGGACGGGCCTCCACCGCCCCCCCCCCTCAAACAGGGTTACAAATGACCGTCGACAATGGTTTTACATTTGTGACCGTTGGTTTTGGGTCGGTGAAGGGCCCTGTAGCCGACGTGTTGTTTTCGCGGTCACCAATCAGATTGATATAAATGTTTCATATACCACCGACCCGGCCGCTCTGTACGGCGATTTCATATTTTCGAAACCTTATTTGTTGATTTTAAATTATAATTCCATATCGGCCGGCCACGCTCGGTTGTTAAAATTTGCATTGTGGAAACAATGAGGGCTCGTCAGTGATTTGGAATAGACACGTCATTGTTACACGTAATAAAATAATATACATCTTAAAACGATCTTGTGCTTTTTCTTGCTGTAATATAGGACTAAACTGGTGAAGGCATCCTATCAGCTGCTCTGTCACGGTGCTGTTACTGTGTTAGGTGATCTGGTCTCAACGCGTCAATATTGAATATTGAATTCATGAAAAGTTATAACGCGAAATTGTGCGTAAAAAATATTAGACGAATTACGAGACTTGGGTGCCGGCCTTGCTTTATAAGGGCATCCCTCGGTTGATTCTTTTTTGCGTCTCCTACGAAAATCATCTCATCCAGAAACAATGAAGTCAGTCCCAATAAGGGCAAATGGTCCGGACGGGCCCCAGAACCCTTTATACTGAATTTAATGAGGACACTTTAAAGTAACGAGGCTGCGAAAAAAAGTCTCCCTCCCTTCTGAAAGCCTGCTCGGGCGTCCAACGGGAGGATTATCCTGGTTTTTCTTGCCGAGCCCGCTATACTTATATATATATACATATATATATGTTTTACCCCCCAAAAAAATGTGCCATTTAGGTATAATAAATCCTAAGTAGATTTTAAGACGTGACAGAAAGAAGGAAAGGACCACCCCACCCTGTGTTCTGATAGAGCTAATGAGCGGGGGACAGTATGGAAATTTCGCACCCCTTTCGTCCCATTAGGTCGCCCCTTCCCCCCTCCCCCTCTTCGAAAGCCGGGACAAACAACTCGGGGCCTGAATTTACATTTAAAATAATACCGCCTCCGTGAGGCGACTTTCCGACCCGGTCCACGACAGATCCGATATATCAAATTATCACTTTTATCGTATCAATAACATTTCCCCTCGTTATTATCGAATTTTGATTAAATTTGTATTAATTCCCCGAAATAATACGTACAATATATGCTCAATAACATAGATATAAAATAATTTCTGAAAATATATACAATAGACAATACAGTAGACACAACCTGAATTATATTGATGGCTTATACAATATCATGGTTATATTACAGCGAAATCCACATTTATTTACATGCATATTTTTTATTGATAAAATAATGAATAGTTATTTTCAATAATTGTATTTAAAGTTATTCAAAACACAATTTATTACATCCTCATTCGTAATTGTAATTTTTTATTTCTATTAATCCTCTCTCCAGTTCTTAACGAACCTTACAGGAGTACAATATTAAACATTATTTCAACTATAAACCGTTCGGTCTGATGTCGAGATGTTTGAGGCCGGTGTCACTTCCGAAGTTTATTATGCTGTTTCTGGAGTTTTGGCAGATTGATATAGGGCCGTTTAATTCGCGTAATATTGAAGATTGCCGCGAGAAGTGGCGAGGGGGAGGGGCGGAGGTAATAACTCCAATTAGAATACCGTCAGTTACTTTGCGGGGGCGGCGGTGGGAAAGGAGCCGAGAGATACACTGCGGTATAATTTATGCGGGTATCCCACTCCCGGCGCGCCCTTAATTTGCGTATATATATTAAACCGGAAGATGCCGGGAACGGGAGAATTGTCAAGAGTCTTCCCCTCTGAAATATGGCGGGCCCCGGCCAAATCCCGTCCCGGTTATTTTGAACGGGCTTTCAAAACTGCCCCTTTTTCAATTGCTGATCTATTTTCAGTGGTACGACACTTTGACATATATTATAGCTTTGACATATACCTCTAGGTGCTGGAGATTTACGTTGGGCGCGGCATGATACTAGACCCGCAATACCGGGATGTAAAGCGGTTTAACATTAACGGCAGTAGATTCGGTTTGATGCATAATGCCACACGGAGTTGTAAACTATTTACACGAATCCTTTTATCCACTTATCTATACTTTTTTTACTGATCGCACAGTCTGAAAGTGTGTCATTAATATTTGGCATAATAATGCGAAATTCCATTAATGAACCCGGAAGGTCTAAACGTTCTTATAATATTCATAGATGCTTTAAATTTAAAAATATGAATCCCGCGGCAGTTTGTAACGGGGTAACTTGTTACTCATGATGTTTCTATAAAGGCGTCGTGGAAGGGGGGGAGGCCGGGAGTTATCAATATTTATTTTCAATCCCCTACATTTTGGGCTTCGGCGGCGGGGGTCCGGGGGTCGTTGTACCGAAAACAGCCGGGAAGTTATATTATACTAGTACACAATTTAATAATGTCCCGCCGCCCCCCGGGTGAATAATGCATGGCCGATGTCTCGGGGCATAAATATGGAACTGCCCCTACTACCACCCCCGCCCCCCGCTCCTGTTCCCGGCCTGACCGCCGTTTCGGTTTTCGGTTCTCGTCGTGTTTCGGACAGATCACCTCGGCCCCATCACCGTGACGAAATTAACCTGCGTGGGTACTGAAATAAACCTAGAAAAAGTTTTATTTCATGCTTTGCGATGTCTTAACTCACCTACTTGAACAGTAACAGTTCAATATCCTCAATCCTTTTATAAATAATCGTAAATGAAAAGGACATATTCTCAAATCTTTAATAGGAGTCCACTCCTTCGAAAGTATGGTTAACGAAATTAACGAAACCTTTTTTATGTATTCCGTTCCCCTCGAAGCCTGTAATATTCTGTTAACTGTCCTACAGAGCAGCGGCAAGTTCACAAACTAGAACCCCCCCGTTTTCCCCACTGTTCGGCAGGAGTAAGGGCACTGTAGTAAGGGAACAAATGGCGACGCTAAATTCGGAAGAAACGAGACTCAGCCCCTTTTACGGCACTCGTAACCATTGGGACCGAGTAATTGTTGCTAAATCGACTAAGCAACAGTGCCAGTATTTAAATCGCCGGGCGTTTAATTGTCTTATCATTTGCATTCGGCGGAGGGCCCGGCCCTCGGTACGGGCGCTCGTTATAGCTTTAGGTTTTTGTTTACTCCCGAACGGTTTGTTCCGCCCATCGTCTAAGCTTTTAATGGGCTGAGTTTTATTGTGTGACCCTTTCCCTCCCCCTCAGACGCACACGCGAACGCCCTCCCTAAATGCAGAGCCTATTTACATGTTATTTTTTAACTTAAACAGTCGCAGTATTGTAATGAGATTTTTTTCGCCCCTTTAGGAGAAACACTAATTAACGCATTCTTGTATTACGGTGTTTTCGGCTTTTTAATACGGCCAGTAATCAAATTGCACGGAACGGGAGAATTATAATGGAGACATCTGTCCCCGGATCGGCATGAGTTCTGAATCCCCCAATCAGCCTAATCACTCGTGTATGCATTTAACCCGTTGGAATGAAACTCCCAACGTAATTAAACCAAATTTCATTAATGAAAAAATGGGACAGATACGATGATTTATATGTTACAGAAAAATTCGGGATTTCCGTTGGGCGCGGCTGGATACTAGACCCGCAATACCAGGCCGTATGGCGGTTTAACATTAACGGCGCCTTTATATATGAAAATATAAATTATTTTCATAAATCCTTTTTCAACGTAACTGATAATAATATATGGAGTCTATGTTTAGTATAAATATAGACAAAACAGGATACCTTTAAGAATTTATGTAAGTGACATTACCCATTGTAATGTCATATTACCCATTGAGATAGGAGTTTGCAAAAATAATTAATGATCTTCTATTAAAAAAAATCAATCGTAATATCGTCATAATCACAAAAATCGGTCGTAATGCCAGTATAATAAACACAATACCGAATGAGATACATTGTTATTCATTTCCCCGGCATTGAATTGGTAATGAAGCAAACCATTTAAAATTATAATTTAATTATTTAATATTTCTGTATACACAAGTAAAATCGCTCAAGTGTTTTTGAATCGAATGGCGTTGATTACATTCAAACAATTGAAAGCTTACAAATTGGCTCTAATCCGGTTGTAGAGTATTGCATTTAAACATGTCAAAGACACACCGGTAAATATTCGCTTAACAATGAATGCGTTTAATATTTCAGGACTGAATATCAGCAGTGATTTACTGAGCTGGAAGTAAAGAAACAAAAATTATTGTTTTTTAAAAACTTGTCGTTTTTATTAATAATTAAAAAATTAATCAAAACTCAACACTGTGCACTTTGCCGGATAAGTCAGATCGGGCAATAAGGAACGTTCAATACGATTTTATTGTAACAACAATTAGGGCATGTTCAGTGGAAAACTGATCAGTTGACAGTCTGTTCGAAGAGGAGTGGTCCTACATGAAGGACAATATTCAGAGGTAGTCCTTGAAATATTGCGATTCCTTCAATGGGACCATTTTGGCCATAACCCGAACTCACTTCCGGGCCTTCGGGTCCACCGGGCGCCGGAAACTAATCGCTGGACAGGATTTGAGGCCAATCCTCCGGTCCTCAACCCCACAATACACCAGTGTTTCAGCTACTATGCTTTAGTAGCTGAAATTATCATTATAAGTAGTTATTATATAAATTATTATAAGTAGTTGTCATTTCCAACAAGAGGTTCAGGATCAAAATATCTCCTTTCTGCTGTGTTATCACCTGCGAGACATCCTAAACAGAACGAAAATTTCAATCCTCCAGTACCACCCGCCGGGTAAACTAAATTATTAGGTAATGCTAAACCGCTATCTTGCCACGCCCAACGTAAATCTCCAGCGTAGGTTAAATTTTTTTACCTAGGGACTGATTTATATTTTTCTATGTTCACGTATATAATATTTTACTGAATTATGATACAGGAGACTCACTAATGGGTTAAATCGATGGATCGATCGAGGAAGGATCTCAGCGGTGAGTACTGTTATTGCCGTAGTACGTGAGGGGTGTTCTTGGTTATTTGTAATATATATATATATATATATATATATATATATATATATATATATATATATATATATATACACTGGTGTGGTGGAAATGAGCGAGAAAAAGATAGAGTAAGAAAGAAAGAAGGGTTGTGGGGACCCTTAAGGGAGAGATCATTGTAGCGAGGGTGGAGGGGTGTGAGCCTCTCGAGAGGCGGGGCCCTCTTCAGAATTACCCCATTGTTCCCCCCAGGAGGGCCCAGGGCCACCTCCTTTCACTTGCCTTACCCTCCTTCGACTCATCCCCCGGCACATAAAAGGTCCCCGCAGCCGGCCCTCTGATTTAGACGAGGGCTATGACACACGTGCACCCCCGTCATTGACCGCCCCGAGATAACAAATTAACAGATTGCGCGTTTCATAAAACAAAATTAATCGTTATAATCTTTTGATTCTCCTCACAGGCCTTACAGGTAATCAATTAATACAGGAATATTACGACCCGGCCGAATAAAGAAGGTAATGAAAATAAATAGCAGCAGGAATGGACACTCGAAGTTAAATTTAACTTAGAACTTATTACGTCTATTAACGGAGGATGAGGAACATCACTACTGGATAGCTCATTGTTAGAATTGAAATTCGAACAGTTGGGTATAAATTATTGTTACTTTCAGTGTAAAACGGACCCAATTTGAGCGTCGATGCCTTTTCGATCGAAGGAAAAACATATTGGCGGGTCAAGGAAGATAATCCGTCAATTAAAGCGAGTGTTTGGTCAAAAGTGGGCCACGCCCCCGTGAGGCGGAGGGAAATGGGCTTTTAGGTTAATTGAACTGTTATCGGAGCTGGTTACCGCGGCTGCGGGCGCAGAAACGGGAGCGCCCTTCCCAACTAATTGTCCGTCCATAGAAAATGCTTAAGGGATGACCTCGCCCCCCGCCCCACTATGATCAGTAATTTTGTCTCGCAAAGGGTCGATAGGAAGCGTTTGCGAAGGCTCACACCTCTTTCAGTTTTCTATAGTGCCCTCTCTCTTCCGGCTGGCACACGTTCAATATATACTCTCAATACTGGAATTTGTTGGGATCGGATAATAGTGTGATAGTTCAACATCCGTCGCCTTTATCGGGGCCAAATAGACGTTCGACAGTGACAGCGGTGAGTGGATCGTGAGCTTTGGAACAGGAAAATACCTTTGGCTTAAAACAATTTGCCGTTCTGTGAAATGTGAAGCAGGGCTGTGGCAGCCGGGGGTTGAATGGCGATGCGATGGGGGCGGGTGAGGGACAAAGTTTGTGTAAGTGGGTGGGACACTTTGCAGGAGGAGGCGGAGGCCAACTTTGATTAGAGCGAGAGCGAGGAAGAGAGAGAGAGAGAGAGAGAGAGAGAGAGAGAGAGAGAGAGAGACAATACGAGGAGGTGAGTGCCCCAAGTTACAGGGCCTCTGTCAGCTTACGCCAAAAATTACATTCTCACAAATATAAATTTACGAAACCCTACTGAGGCCATTTACAGGCGGTCAGCATTTTTCCCAAATACCCAACATTTTGTTCAATACGATGTTTGTAAATGATTACACTTCAACAGTAGCCACCCCAGAAATGGTAGTTGTGTAGTTCAATAGTAGATATTGAATTTGGTGGATCTAATCACGAATTTTGGCAATCTATATACGCTAACTAAATATGAAGGTAATTTTTACTTCCTACTTAGGGTAACTTTTACCCTAATTATTTTTCCTGATTGAAAGAACTTTTATGGATCTGAGGCAAAAATATGTTTTTGCATCCCTCTCAACTTCCGATGAAAATTTATTCGCAAGGCGAACTACGATACTTTTTTTCTTGCATTTAGCCGTATATCCTCGTCAGCCGTGTATTAATCACAAAGTATCCTCGGGGATAAGTGATATTACTTCCGGGTTTCGCGACAGTAGGAAATAGTTTACTCCGCGCTCAATAGCCGCGGGCCTGCGGGGGCTCAAGATTTATGAGACCGCAGTTAATTAATTTTACGGGCCGCGAATCGCGCTTTCCCCGCCATTAGGGCCGGGGAGCCGACATAATATCGCGGCGTCTGCGTCGTCGCCGTCGTCTCTACGGACTCCCTGGTGTTCGGCCACTAGTCTGCCGGGAGAACGGAGAGACAATGATGGATCGGGCTGGCGCTAAGCCCCCGTATGACGGCCATTAAGATTAATTACAGGGGACGCTCTGCAATCAACAAGACCCGAACACCCACCGCCTCTATCTGGGACACACCTTACGGCTATCTCTATCTTCCCCTATATTCCCCTCCACGACCAAACCCCCGGAATAATTCAAATTATTCCCACTCTTGCAATAACACACAATCTGCATTCATGTTAAAGAGCATAATTTTCTCCGAATTGTAGGTACAATTGCGAGGAGATGGCCTTATAGCACTTGTTTGTGTCGATAAAGAAGCCACACAATTATAGTGTTTTTGTCGCGTATCTGTGCTCTAGAAGGTCGGACATTTGGTTAGGGAATTTGACCTATTCTCACTCGTCCCACACGATTGCATGAACCTGAAAACACAAAGTGGAAACACAAATATGTCTCTTCGAATACTTAATCCTGGACATGTGTTTAAACATGGCTCCGTAGTTCTAAAAACATAGTTTCATAAATAAGAACAGGATTTATGTTACTTCAAATTGTGGTGGACTGCCTATTAACATCCGAAAAGTGGATATTCGGTAACACTCTGATGATCTGAGGATTTTAAAAATTAAAATGACAACAAAAACTATAGTTTTCAAACTACCAGTTTTATTTGGTTATTTGCCTTGCAAGGTATGACTGTAGTCAGTTTACCGCGCTGTTAAAGTTACATAGGAAGTTGTTATAGAGTTAGTTCAAATTTTGCCATTGGATGAAAATTTTATCCGTCACAGGAGAGCAAACTAGGGACAGGTCACTCGGCGAAGCGAAAATTGAATAACTAAATTCACAGTTTCGAACGAATTTGAGAAGAGGAAATTTGTTAGAATTCTAAATAGTAAGTTTTCCATCGCTTTGTGAATCGTCGCTTTTGAAAATGGCTCAATGATCGTGCTATTTTTCGTGTTATAAATTAACGGTTTGTTGGGTTTCTGTCTTCTATCGCTGGTTTGGTCTTTTGCTAGACCGGTTTCGTCTGCTCGCCGTCTTCAGTAGCGGCGTACTGTGTACTGTGAGTGTATACAACTTGTACAAGTGACAGTGACAGCGCAGTGAGGATGGCCGAAAAACATCCAAAGCGCCGACAGTGACTAACACCGCTACATAAGATGGCGGGCGGCCGAAACCGGTCTAGCAGAAGACCGAACCAGCGAGAGGAGACAGAAACCCGACAAACCTACGGTATTACAACTCCTCGCAGACCACAAAACCGGTATGTTAAACAATTATTGCAAAGAGTTTCTTGTACAGCGCTCAGGATCAAAATCTGCGACGTGACTTCTATGAGATTTGTTTTATTCTTCATTATCCAGTTATTCGCCTTACTTCCGCGTTCCTTCTATTTGTCCCGTACATATCCGGATTTCTCAGTACTTTTTTTATTCAATCTCCCGTCGGTACCTGACATACGGCCGCATTTCCCGCCTACTTCCATCTTCCTCCCACTCGGAACACGTCCTTCCATCCCTCTCTCTCTCTCTCTCTCTCTCTCTCTCCCTCTCTCTCTCCCTCTCTCTCTCTCTCGGTGACGAGCCTTGGTGACACAGACCGCATTGCGGGACTTACTACCTCTCGGCGGTCCCCACTCGAGCCCGCCGCCTCCCACTAACCGACCTATTAACACGGTTCGGCCATTTAACAGTCGCCCCCTTCCCCCTTCCACCATTGCAGTTAGTTACCTCGAGTGTGAGTGCAATTTCCCGGCTTCCGATTGAGATACGGCCGCGGAGATACACCGGGACCGAACAGGAACTAATTTTATGTTAATTTAAGCCAATATTGTAGTCATCCTCCTCCCAGAGTGGAATTTCTGCTAGGCTCCCTTATAATAATTGCATCAGTTTGAAACAACAGTTTTGTGGTCTGCTAGAGTTTAGAAACCATATTTTTTCGATCTGCCTCCATTCCCAGGTTCCGTTTTCGATAGAGCAGTTTCGTGTCGGTTGGGCATATCGGTTGCCTGTCTCTATTGTCACTACACGTTTATTAGCATGTCGGATACGAAAACTATCGAAAAAACTATAATAATTGCGTCATTTCCACATAATAAATATCTACATATTAAAAGAGAGGATATGAAAGTACAATTACTAGATAGCCAGTCTCAACTAAAATTGTGATTTTACAAGGCAATGGAAACTTTCAAGCTAGAATTGTGACCGATTGGTTCTTCTCAAATTTGTTTGGAACTGCGAATTTTGTTATTCTGTTCACGCTCCACTTAGGACCTGACGACTCCCCTGTGACCGATCAAGTGTATCAGGTTGATAAACTGGCGACCGTTATACCCTGTGGGGAGTATAACCAAATAAACCTTTCGTTTTATTATCACTTAGTAAATTCGCGTTCTCGGTGTTCTAAATATCTATTCATACAAATGGAATTAAAGGAGAGACGGGTCACACTTGAAATAATTACCGGAGTAATATTCGACTGTAGAAAACTCGAGTATTGAATGATTCTTATCGGAATGATAAAGGACTGGTAAAGTGTTGGCGGGCTTTCATGTTCCAATTTGCGGCGAATGGAATTTTCGCCCTCTTTCCACTTCCAGTCCGCCCTTTGTTCCCGGAGCTGTGGGTGGGATGCCCCCGTAAACCGTGAAATAATCGGTCGGCTCCCGTTTTTGAAGCCGCCGGCTCCGTTGTCGGAACGGAATTTGCATTTTGTTCAAATAATATTAAGTGGGAGAGAGTCGGGCCTCGGTGTGGTGATGGGGTGGGGGTGGGGCGGAATTACACCGGTGCCGGATGGGGACGGTTTGAATGGGTCCTGGGGCATTAGCCGGGAGAGCGGAGTTGCAGGGATTGTAATAGCGAGTTTCAACTCGGCTGCGGGGTTGTGGCTCGGCAGGGGGGCTAATCGAGTTTAAACTCAAATAACATACACGACACTTAGCTGCGTTTCGCGCTCCACGTCCAAATTAAGTTTATTTCCTCTCGAAACAAATAAAGATAGCGGTGCTAAATTTTATTTCGTCTGCAGTAGATAAGGATCGATCCGCTCTCAATAATTTATTAATATATAATTAAGATTTTCAACAAAATTCGAAAAATAGAACACTTGACTACTCTAAAGTAAGGTCCTTTCGCCAAATTGATTACATATTTCTAATATATTGCAGGCGAACTTCCTAGAAGGAGAACACCCGGAAATTTCGTTGGTTAATACATTTCAGACTGGTACATTTATTTTCTGAAAAAATTTATTACTCGCGACGTACTTGATTTTTTTTTGTCATGTTAATTGATATCTTTTCATTACCCTGTTCACTTGTACAATGCCCTACGCCATTAATCGTCCGAATAATTTTATATAGATTGTAATGAACGTATAACGTGAAGACAGACAAGTTTAATATATAAGAATTAGTCAATAAAATCACGAAATAAAATATTGGGTATTAAAGAAATTGGTTTCAACTAATCGATCCCCTGGTACGAACACCACTGTTCAGTCGAACGCAAACATTTAATTTCGCAGGGGTTCCTTTCAGATTTTTAAAAAATTACTTCCCGAGAAGTGCAAATAGATTTTCGTGCGGAGTAGTCAAATTTATATATAAAATGGATATGGAGCACTATCCCAATATTTGAATATTAATATTTTTATAGCCTTTGGTGAAAATATAATATATATTCATTCCAATTTTTGTACCGGCTTATCTCCAGTTTTCTTTAATCGTCCGTACGATCAATTTTAATTTAAGAAGGACTCAAACGAAAAGATTTCAGTTTATATTTGGCCGAAAGAAGCCGACAACGCGATTAAGAAAGGGCAATTAGAAGGGCTCACCGAATTATCGGGGGAGGGTGAAGCCGCGCGGCTGCACGAGCCCCTCTCCCGCCCTTAAAAACGTTCAGAAACTGTCTTATCTCTTCTGGGAAAACCTCGCTTCAACCCCGTTAAGAGCGGTGGAAATTCTCCCCTTCCCCGCTTTTCCCTTTTCCACTTAATCTAGAATCCGATTTTCGCCTCCTACTGCGACAGCTACATTTGTGCCCCTTCTTCTTCTTCTATCTCTCGGTTTGTCGCGGCGGCGGAGCGACCAAAATACATTTACCGTTCGGGGGGAGAGAGCGTTATAAGGAGGGTGGGGGGAATTCGGAGAATTTCACCGTGTAACGAGAACAAGTCATCTTGTAAAGTCCCCCCATTTTCGATTTTCCTCCTTCTCCAACTCCAACTCCGACTCCAATCGGATGGCTGACAAATGGAGCCGGTAGGTGAGGCGGGCTATGAAAAGGAGGCTTCGCCTTTCTCGGTCTCTCGCTAGCTGCTTAAATAAATCCTCGGCTCCCACACCCGCCCCCGCCCCCGCCGCGAACCAACTTGCACAATTGAATTTGATCCGATACGGCTCGAGAAAAAAGTAGAAGTAGGAACCGGAATAAGAAGCAGGAGGATCCGGGCAAGGTGAATGGCTCGGCATTACGGGCAGTAAGGGCTTAGCATTACGGGGGCTTAGCATTCCCGGCCAGTGTCTCTCGGAGGAATCGATACATGGCCGAATTTAAATACGGCCACACGTTTATAATCTTGCGAATCGAATACTACATCAGACAAACGAGGATACATAATATGCATTGAGAATATGATCCTGTTAAGGCTGCTGTCTGCAAATGATGTATAAATGACAGGACAGTAAAAGGAGGGTTTCGATTATTATAGGTCCCGTCTTTAAGATCTTTTAATAGACCGGTTTCAGTTGCTTTTCTTCAGCAGTATGGTGTAGTATTTGTTGCTTGTGGGGCATTTTCCTCCACTTCATTTTTACTGTGCCAGAGCGACTGGCCAACCTACTGACAAAAGACCTATTGAAGATGGCGAGCAGCCCAAACCGGTCTAGCAAAAGACTCGAAACCCTCGCAAAAGTAGGTACTATATAACATACAGCACGGAATACAGCTGGGGATAATACAGCTAAAACTAGTCCTTTTGGTCAGGGGCTGGGGCGCTCGTATTCATCGGGGCCGGTTCTGAAAATTAGCGGGCCCTCCTCCAGCCCCTTAAAAGGGGGGCTCTTTACTGTTTCTCTTTCCGGCTCGTAATTTTGTCTTCTTTTTTCTCTCTCTCTCGCACTTCCTCTCAAACTTGCCCCGTCTCACCAACAGAAGACAGATGTCCTCACCGGCGCCAAACTAATTAAGAACAACCGTCGTAATACGCCGCCCTTTCTCTTAATTGAACCTTCCCTTCCAAGTATTATTATGATACTTTGCTTATACTTATTTTTAAGGCGCGGGCCCTTCGCCAAAAATCTTTCGAGTGTCATCTTTTATTGTTATATTTTTTTGTATATTACCCCCTCAATTATTTTAATTGTACGATAATGAGATTATGTCCCTGAATAATGTACCCTATCCCATTAAGAATCATTTTCTCAGTAGCCATATTTTGTTATTAGATTTATTTCTCGATGTAATATAATTTCATAAGATTCATGATTATCGTGAATATAGCGCTAAATTTGAGCCAAAGGTACTAAGAAAAATGTACAATAGCTGTTAACTTAGCGGGTTATTCGTACTTAAAAAAAAACACATTTTAAACTAAAGTGCGTTTCACACGTAGGGAAAACTACTGCGAAAACTCTCATTCATTTAAACCCCCTTACAGGAACTAATATTTCGCCGCCATTAAAATGGGTCGTTTCGCCACCGGTAATATATCACCGGCTATCGGGATAATCTCGAAATAAATGTCTCGCCACGCCCAACCCCATTACAAATGGCAGTGGCCAGAGTACATCAAACGGAAGTAGTACATCAAGAAAAAAATATCCACGCTTTTACATCCAAATGTTTACAGAAATTCCTTAGGAAGTTAACACTAGGTGGAACACTAATAACCAAAAAGTGTTCTAATTAAAATGTTTGTAGACAAATTAAAGTTATTATTGTTTTAAATTTGTACGGAATATCCCCGGTCTTAAATTGGTAAATGAACTATTGGGGAATGCTTTCAAATGTACGTAATTGACCGGTGTTTATCTGGACCGAGTCAGTGGAGTCGGCGCCATTGACACGTGTCCCTTTGACGATGCGGTCATGAAGGCTCCTCTACTCCTCTATCTGCCAGCTTGCTTTGGCTGCCGGCTGGTCTCTTCGTCACTCTTCAGTTTCTCTCTCTCCCTCCCTCTCTCCCTCACTCCCTCTCTGTCCCGCTCACGCTCTGTGCCGGTCTCCCTTCTCTCTCGCTCCCCTTTGGGGCGCAGACACTTCTCCTCTACTCGACTACCGTGGGTGGCGGGTGGCGGGTGGGCGGGGGCCCCTTTCTGGTTCAAGTACATCCTCCTTTGTCCTTCCCATCTGGCGTTCGCCGTCTCTGTCGCACTCCCCTAGTTTCCCTACAGTTCCATTCTCCCCCTCTCTCTTTTACTCCCTCACTCCTCCCTCTCTCTCTCTCTCTCTCTCTCGACTCGAGACTCCGCGGGCCGCAATTAGGGTCTCCGCCTCTAATCAGCCCCGCCTCTTCTCGCTCCCTCTTCCTTCTTGGACCTCTCGACTACCGCCCACGACTCTTAGGACTTCCCGGCCGAGTTCGATATTACCGGTCATCCACTTTAATCGGACCCCCACTTTCTTACTTCACGGTTACCCATAAACCTTCAATATATAATTTAGTGTATTTAAAATTTCTATTTATTTATGTAATTGTAACAGTAATACAACACAACAGCAATAGTAAATGTTATTCAGTTTTTCTGTCTGTTGAAGAATTTCTTTCAACAATCCATCTATTCATTGTTTGTGATTATATGGGTCAAATTTTCCGTTATACACCACTTCCGATACCGGACACACGCAGCATGAAATTCGAACATAATTGCTGTGGGTGGGAGCGGCGGCGGGAAGGGGGTGACTTCTAGTGGGGTAATGAATAGCGGCGCGAGAAATCCACCCCCGACCACGGCCGGTATAATAGGGGCGGCCGGTTTAAGGCTACCGCGGGGTGGGGGATGAATGGTATGAAAGACGATGGCGGGGGGGGTTTTGAGCCTGTCGGTATTTGTCGGGGTGAAGGGGGAGGTAATATTGATTAGTGGACGGCCTCTCTGCCGCCCCCTTTCCAACCCCTTCCCGCCAACCGCCCTCAGCCCTCTGGAATGTGTGCCCTATCTCCCGGGGCCATCGCAGCCCCTTCTCCCTTTTGTCGGGAGCCATTGAGCCTTAGCCGGTGGGGAGCACCATCTTGATTTTAGAAGGTGCTCGCCCACCGGGCCGACTCCAAGAAACGGTGAAAAGAGCAGGGCATTCGGCAGAATTATTAAGTCCCCTTTACCGGACCTCCCGTAATAATGGCTTTGTCCCCTTGAATATCATGTCGATAGGAATGTAATATTTCGCCCCTTCAATATTATTGAATACTATAGAAGTAACAAGTACTGCGAATGTAAATTTAATTTAGGATGGTAATGACAATTGGATGATCCTTAGAAACCAACTCGAGTGAGGACAGCACGGTCATAATACCAACAGTATATAAAAGAATAAAATTGTTTTATCCTAATATAGTAGAAATTGTGAATTTATAATTGTTGTGGAATGTTATCCGTTTATATCTATAGTCCAATACACATCCCTCACGACACACAAGTTATTTGGGTTTGCATTTGGAGCGCCGTTCTATAAACTTAGTGCCGAACCTGAGCTGTGCGGGTTTGCATTAGAAGCGCCGTAGAATCAATTTAATGCCAAACCTGTGCCGTGCGGGCTTGCATTAGAAGCGCCGTACAATAAATTTAATAACAAACCTAAGCCGTACGGGGTTTATTGTCTGATAATTAAAATTATTGATGAGAAAAAGATATTATTATCTTATTAATTTACGAAATTCGAAAGATTTAAAGTATGCCGATCGTTTCGTCGAATAATTTTCAAATAGCTATTTCTTTAGTCTCATACCTCGAAATACATCTAACACCTCTTCATAGATCCTCGAAGTACGGAACATTATAGGATTTCTGTAATAGGATATACCTTCATATTTGCCTTGTACCATTTCTCAGCCAATGAAAGTTTGTCGCCACTCAGGGCCCTCAGAAATGCCAATCAACCCCCATCACAGTTCAAGATTTGGGGTAATGGTCGTGCGTGTATTTGTGTGCGTGTGTGCCTCCCAAAAGCCGATACGCGGGCCCAAGGTAAGACGTGTAATCCCTAAACCTTCAGCGGCAGCAGGCAACAGGCTCCGGCGGGAGCCAGCCCAATATGAATTATTAATAATCCTCCCTCTATCTGGGGAGTAATCTGGGCCCGGGGATAGAACGCGGGGTTGGGGTAAGTCGAACTTTTAGCGTCGGCCGGGGGGTGGGGGGGCGAAGGGACATTTGTCGGAATAAAAACCTCCCTTTTTTCGGACTGATGGGGGCGGGCTTAACACTCCGTGTCTAATGCCCCCTCCTTATACGCCTCCGGATGAGATTCGTTGAATACTGCATTAGGTCCCGGAGAACCGGATAAATGCAAAATACCACAAAAGACCTCGGAATCTAGGTCCTCGGTTGGTCACTTTGGGGCCCAAACTGTCTTCGAGTTAATTATGCTAAACTTGACTTATTAAGTGCTTCCCCTCCGCCTGGAATAGAATATAGGCCGAAGCAAATATAATTTATATACCAAAATTCGAATAGGATTATTGTTAAAATAAATTGGTATAAAATGAAACGCGGGCCATTTATAAGACTCTTCTTTTTGTAGGTTCGTGATGTGTCTGTCTCCTCTCGCTGGTTAGGTCTTTTGCTAGACCGGTTTCGGCTGCTCGCCATCTTCAGTAGCGTTAATTTATAACACGAAAAATAGCGCGATCATTGAGCCATTTTCTACTGAAGATTCGCCGCTACTGAAGATGGCGAGCAGCCGAAACCGGTCTAGCAAAAGACCTAACCAGCGAGAGGAGACAGACACATCACGAACCTACAGCATTCCAACCCCTCGCAGACCACAAAACAGGTATATCAAACTCTTCTTTTTCATTTTCGGGTCAACATCGTGGTCTCGAGCGTTATATAAGAGAGGAAGTTATGTTGGATTGAATGGGTGATTATTCCACTCTACCTACTACTAGGGTAGATATACAGGGTTGGGATACAACCCAAATTACAAAATATCGCCGTCACAAAATATTTACCTTTCATTGCCTTATAATTCAGTTTCTCATTATTCCGATAATTTAATCAGGCGGATCTATGTTCATATTTTTTTAAGCACATAAAACATCATTAAACTACGGAGAAAATAGTTGCAGCCCTGTGTTCGGCTAAGTGTAAAACGAGTTTATCGAAACGCGGTCAATTCATTTTGTCCCAGTGACAAGGCCCAAGTTAAACGGCGTCCGTTAGGGGGAGCGTCTCGCCGACTCCAAGTGGGTTTCCGATCTGGAAGCGGCCTCCTAATTGGGTTTCTTTCAGCGAGGGACCCCACCCCCATCAGAAAGGGATGAAAGGGGGCTGGCCGGGCAGACTCGTCGCACTTCTTGAAAAGAGGAGAAATAAATGGGGCGGAGGAAGAGAGTGAGAGAGCATTAAAGGAAGTCATAAGGGAACGTGACTGAGTCCCGACCCTAAGTCTCCTGCCCCGATAACGAATTGGAATGATAAGCCCCCCGCAGACCGACCCTTTCAGGATGAGTCACGTAGAGAGAGAGAGCTATGGGCCCAATAGCCCTGACGGTTCTTTCGTCGGAATATTTTACGCTCACGTAAAGGGTCTTTATCTAGGCCGATTTCTTCAGAGAGTACCACTATAACGCTCCTTCTACATATAAAATTTTTATATAATATTTGTTAAATGACTCCATAATATCAAACTCGAATTATTTGGATCATCGGACGACACAGAAAATATCATCCAATAAGTTCATTTGATGAGATATACCTCAAACAGTTGGAAAAATACACTACCGTCATGCCGATTCCTAACTGCGATATTATTTGAATCAGTAAAATACCAAATAAGCCGCAATACTGTTACAAAATATATCTATATTCGTTTCCACATTTTATACTAAACGATATCATTATATTTTCTGGTAAAACTAAAATGGTCGTGCAAACAACCGCTAAAATTATTGAAAATGTACCCGGAATGTCCTAGAGTAACAGGTATCTTAAATCAATATGTTATTATTACAGACATTGAAAATTACCGGAATAATCTGAGGGAGCTTAGGACGATATTTTTTATCCATCAGAAAATATATTACTTGACATTATTTCTCGAATTGTACGGTTGAAATTCAAGAATTGCGTATGCTCCTATTATCAATGGAATATTGTGTCGACCTATTAACTAATTAATTAATTATCGGAGGTGAACAATATGGGGCCGAGGTGTAAGTAAGGGGCGGGGCTTAATTTCCCCCCGGGAACGCCCCCGGGAGAGCGAAATTTCGGACAATTCATTAGCCGGGCGACGGATGGCCGACAATTTTTAAGGTGCCGAAGCCTCCACCACCCCGCTCGGTATGCTGGGGGCGGCAGTGGGGGCGGCGGTGGGGGCGGCGGGGTGGTGGTGGGGGGGGTTTAATTTCCTGGAGACGCGGGAGCCGGATTAATAGAGAAAGACAGAAAGAGATGAAGAGTAATGGGCCATCTTCATTATGCTGTCCTCCCTACCCTTCCGTGAGCCCCCCTCCGTCGGCACTCTCCCCGCCGCCCCTTCCACTGAGGAGTAGAGGAAAAAACTGGCTTTGTTTTTACGCGAGAATATAAATTTTGGAAGGGGACCCCGTTTTTTCCCCCCCCACCACTTTTACTTCTGGCCGTCCCGCCGGTTTTTAGCCCCCCGTCCCGAATTTCGGTCGAACAATAGACCATTTCCTGGTGGACGATATTGAAGACTATTACGCGGAGTGGGAATACTTCGGTTCGTTGACTTCACGAGTATCATCATAATTTCCGCGCAAATGTGACTATCTCTTCGCCAATATAGGTTTCTGCTCTTCGCCAATATCGGTATCATTTTTTAATTGCTACAGCGATTTCAATTCTCCCAGTGGACCCAGTTAATATGCAGGGTTTTCAATTCCATAAGTAACTCCACCATACGGCCACAATACATAGTTGTTAGACAGGATTGCAAAGTTGTTTTACCATTGCCCCGTTTTGTTTTTATAGCGGGATATAAATTTCTAAAGGAAGACAGTTTTTTCGACCACCCCTGCAGTCCCCCCAGGAAGCCAACAATGGTGGGATATTGGGATTTTTTCCCCGCTGAAGAACATGGCTAAAACTTCAATATTAATCTTCCTTCTTCTTCGCTATTCTTGCTGCCGGAATCCCAAATAAAAGTTGTTTTTAGTTGTTAGGTATAGCTTACAAAAAATATAATTTCAGAACACTAAAGACAAGTAAGAAAAATTCTTTATACGCGTTGTGACTGAAGAAAAATTAAACTCACGGTCTTTTAAATTCATAGAAGGTTTTAAGACTTGTTTTAAGGATGAGATTATTAATAAAAAATTGCAAACTGTCCATAATTCAGTTTGTTGTACTCACTCGAATCGCTGAGAATATTTCTTATGTAAAGCTTTATACAGGGTTTACGTTTGTGATCGCTATATCTCAGAACTGTGTTTAGTTGTCTTTTGTTTCTCTAATACGGTTGAATTCGGTTGAAAGGTTTATTTACACTTGGAAACTGTATAACTGTACTTGTTTCAGTAGGCACTGCAATCCGTTTCTCTATCGCAATGACGATTGTCCGTTTCTGAGCAATTGCCTATACCTAGACGGAACGGTGGGTACGGATGATGGTTGAGGGAAGGGTTTTGGGCGGGGGAGGAAGGGGTCGGACGAGCCTACGGTGAAGCCGAGAGTTCAAGCGTGAATCCGGGACGACTAATCGGTTTAGGGGGCCAGGTATAAATAAAGGGGCGCGGGGGAGCGGGTTGAAGATCAAAGGCGGGACGGGGCGGGGGATGCTCGCGATCAAAAGGGAGCGATATAGACCGGCGTCGGGATGAGGGCGGAGGGGTTCGGGTTTACCCCCGAGGTCCTTGATGAGGGCCGGCGCCTGACCGCAACCAATCGTCCGGAATACCGCCGGCTCCAAACAACGACGGCTTAACCGCAACAGCCCAAATATTGAATATTTAGTGGGCCCGGGCCCCAAAGTTAATGCTTATTTGACTAGCAGGAAACATTCGTAGTTAAAACTTAATTATAGAGGAATCCCTAGGAAATTGAGATATACGTATTATTCTGTTAAGGTTAAAACAAATATACATAATATAATTTCCGGAAACTTTTTTCATATTGATGTTAATGATACTTTATTTTTACACTGTTTTTATATACGTTATACTTATTTTACACTAATCATCCATTTTCTTTCACATAATACATAAACGGATAGTTATAATTTATTAGCAGATCCGAAAAATGATGATAGTCCATACACCCCGCAGCACCCCTATAGGAGGTATATTATATATTGCCACCTTCCTATAGGCCTTAAGAGTGTTTTACAACGAAATTTGGTACAGTAACGTGACCTATCCTCCGGGGAATGTAGATCAATGCGGCCCCGAGTCGTGCCGGTCGGCATTAGGGGCCGAGTTAATTTTAATTTTTAAATGATCACTCTCGGGTAGCGATAGACAGAGGAAAAAAGTAATGGGGGCGGCGGGAGTTGGGGGACATGCAATTCTATTAAAAAGCGGCCATCAGCCAAATGAAGCCGCGTCTGCGGCTCGCGTGCTCCGGCTCAACTGGTGGTCCGATTGTGGCCCTTCGTGCTCGGAGAGCATTCGGGCCCGCCATTCAGCCCGCCGGCCCCGATTACCCCCGGGGCTTTCCTTTTCTCTACTCTTTCTTCGGGGATAATTAAAGATCCGTTAAAAAAAAAACGGCTATCCGACTGGCAAAGGTCGGTGACAGGGATTCCCAACCTTATTCGCATTCGAGATTGAGAAAAACAATCTCTTGCGGGTGCAAATTGCAAGAATAAACAGATGTTATTAACATGCGTCATGTATCAGTGATGAGATCAATAAATTGTTAGCGGTCTAGTAGAAACCACGAACTTGTCCGCCGTGTACTCAAGTATAACCCAGAACTCTTTTCTTAATTTCTGTGAAATAAATTAAAAGTACGGATGATTAATTGTAAAGGGAAAATTATTAAGACAGTAATTCGGTCCGAAAACACAGAACAAAAGCTATAAACGTAGGACTCTCAGCTTAGACATCCCGGACTAAGACAAATTAACACTGTGCTGCCAGGAATCCGTACAGGGAACCTTTCCTAATGGACCATTAATTATCTTTCTTCCCCCTTTTTTTCTATTTTATTTCCTTTCTCTCCGCTGCAGTTTTAAGGAGTAACAAATCCCGGCGGGGTCGGACTCTGAATAAATCAATGTCGCCGGGAGATTTAATTAATCGAATCCCTGGTCTGGTGGGAGAATTGTGTAAACACCATTAGTCACTATAAAACGTAATCAGGGCGAGAGGGAGCGGGTCAGCGGCAATTAGTTCGGCCCCCATCCCCGACAATTAAGAACCGATTTACATTCGCTTAGGTATCAATCAGGGACGGGGCCCACTCACCGGTGAATTAAACAGTCCTTTGGGATTAGGCTTTTCTTCTTTCTAATTGTTGTATTCGCAGGGAAGACATTGTCTCAGAATTTTCAGCCGTACCTCAGGTTATTTTTACACTCATTAACGCCTAAATCAATATATTTCAGTTACTAGTGGAACCCCAGTAGTTCCGTCTTTTGCTTTTGACCGTAAGATCGAAAAACTACGGTAATTACATTCATAATATTTCGATTTTGTTATCATTGGTTCTTAATTATTTATGACAGGTTGTCGTCTGATGAGGTTTACTGAAGTATCGAGGCAAATTGTGTCGCGAGAGTAATCGGAAGGCGTCAAGTAATTGAATTGCACTTTTTATGAAAGGAATTCGGTCGAAATCACTTATTTATACAATAAGTTGATTAAGCAATATCCCGGGGACAATAAAACAGATGAATCGTGCCAAATGCCGGCCGGAGCCGGTGGGGAGGCCGAAACGTGCGAACAATTCGACCGTCGGGATGCCGGGCATTCGAACAAGGCCTCAATATAAACCCAATAGGGGGGGGGGGCGGCTGGGGGCCGGGGTCGGGGGCGGGGTATTTCTTGCATATTAACTCCGCCCCGATGCTTTGTTCGAACCGGCGGGTAAGGGAATAACCTTGGGCCGCCCGCCGCGTTTCCTGGCCTCTTTAGTTAGCGGGCTTCCTCGTTTTTGTATCTCACTTTCGGGTTCCCGTCCAATTTATCTCCTTCCGTCCACCTCACAAAAGGGACCGATCCCTTTGTCCCACCCGGAAAGTGATGTCTTTGAACGTTCGCCGGGTTCGCTTTGCCCTCTAAGCCTCGTTGCGATACCGCCGGAGAAGTACGTTTCAATGCTGGGGGCACTAAGGTGTCGTAAAACTCGATTGATTTTACGTACGTATAATATATGAGTTTTATACTGAAGAAAATCTACCTTTATTAAAAATAGAGAAACCCGAAAAGAAAAACGAAATATGCGCTGAGAACAATTTTTAAAATGTAGTCGATATCGATTTTCAACTATCATTAAAATAAAAATATCCCTCCCAACTATCCCTGCCTTAAATTAAACACCATGATAGTTATAGTAGCACCGGTCCGACTGTTAGTAGGAATAAAGAAAAATATTATGTGTGAATTTTCCTACAATAACACAAAATCAAGTAACCACAAACTTACCTTACAAAGTAAATCTCGTATTATAAGCTTTGCACAAGCACAGGATACAATGAACTGCCGTTTGGTTTGCCTAATATTTGTTTCAAAAGCTTAGTTTAAATTACACAATATCGAATATCTCCTAATCGCAGTGGATTCAAATATTCGAGAGAATAAACCAAATTCGACAGGAATTTAATATTGCACGATAAAATACGGTTTAATCGAGATATTTAGCACACTTTGAGGGATTGTAGGGTACGCATTTATTAGTATTATTCATTAGGTTTAATAAAAAATATAAGAGAACCTATTCGATATGGGGCATTAAAGGGATAACGCCTCTTTCGCTTTCTTCTCTGTGGGTGGGGGGTCTGTCCGCGTTTCGCTTTCCAATTTATCTTGTTACTCTCAAAAGAGGGGGCCCTTTGTCCCTCGAAATGCGACGTCCCCTTTGAATATTCGGCTTTGGGCCGCTTTTACCCGATACACCTAAATGCCGTTTCCGGCATCCGAAATTATCCCTCCGGCCGAAACTTTTCCGGTTCGCTGATGCGTTCGGATAAACGGAAAAGGACTTATCCCCTGCGTTTTATTGCATTCGAGATTTGATTCCGGCCGTCCAATCTGTGATGTTTTATATTCGGTTAATTCGACAACTTTTCTCGCTATTTTATTCTTTATTTCATTTTATTTAGAACGGAAAGTTTTACAGGAAAAACGTAAAATGTAGACACGATTAGAAAAATAAATAACGACAGATAGAAATAATTGGAAAGGCAGGTCCCTTAAACCAGTCACGTAGTAAAGTTGTAGCTTTTCGAGATATTGACGGGAAGAGCGGGACACTAAAAGAGGATTTGGATTGAATTAAAGGAGAGCATACAATATTGGTATACAAGCGCTATATCAGCTGGTAGGGGTAGATATTTACTTCATTTTCAATTATGGGTATTAAATACCCCTAATTAAACGCGCCATAGCCGTTGGACGGAAACCTAATACGATACAACAAAATCTGATCTAATTAAATTAACTAACCCATTTATTAAACCTCTCGTGTATACCCACTTGAGCTGAGAGATAAATATTTACAAAACCCGCTGCGGTAAATTGTTCTTTGGGAATGGAAGACAAGGGTAAAATGTAATAATGTTCACAAATTAGTAAACATAGTTATTTATTTCAATAAATTATTCAACAATAGTCAGGCGATATTTTCTTTGGATTAGAAAGTGAAAAGGATCATAGACAAAAAAGTTAAGAAAAACAGTTTCAATACAACAGCTCTCTAAATTGTTAACGCTAACACACATTGTTTTCGTAATTTGCCCGACACAGTTGACTAGTTGTCGCAAATTTTCGGCACGTGTGCAAATAAGAGTTAGTGGTGTTAGTCGATGAAACCGGTAGAGAACGTCTAAATTCGAGAAAGGAACGTTTAACCTCTGTTGAAAATATATCCTCGGCCCTTATGAGAGAACTGCACGAAGCCGCTACGTGCTCATGTTTCTGTTAATGTGTTAACATTTATGATTTTATTACTGTCTTCAATAATAATTGGAGGGACTGGTCCCGTCGCTCCAAATCCCTGGACGATTACTATAAGGACATAATCATCGAAGGTTGGAATTGAAAGGATAGTTATGTTTAATAAATAATTGAACTTAATAAGGTGTTTACGCCTGGAATGTATTGCTATAATCCGGAGTTATATTCTTAATTAAATAATGTTAAAATTTAAAACACGTAGGGCGTAACTTAGTGACATCCAATTGGAGATATGTGAATGGTAATTTATTGGCGCCTTCCGTGGTAAGTGTTCAACGTTAGAGAGCGGCATTAATTACGGGATATTACAAATCAAGAATTACTGGACGGCTATCTGAGCTTGATGTGGTAGACGGGGGCCGAAGCGAGAAGCCTGTCGGTCCATGCGGCGTCGAACCCGGGCCAGGGCGGGGTTCGAACCCCCGTCCCTTGAGGTGGCTGGCGAGGCGGGCGAGGATCCTCGTTACTATGTCCAGTCACAGTCTGGGCTTGACGGTCTTGCTAGGGGGCGGCGGGATCTTGGCGAAACCGGAAGCGTCGAAAACGGGAAGCAGCTCGCGGACGCGCCCCGCCAGCTCGTTTAATCGCCCGCTGCTGCCCCTAAAAACATAAATCATTATATCATAAATATAATGGGGCCTCCTACTGCAAACGTCCTCTATCCTAACACGAACTCTCAAAATATCTTCGGCAATTTTTTAAAACCCAACACAATATTTTTTATTGATGCGATGATTGTTCATCAGTATGAGTTTTCCGTTACCGCCCCTCATATACCGCCCGTTTCCCCCTATTTCCCAACTAAGAAATTGTGACTTCCATATAATTTTTAATATGTATAACATTTCCAATAATTTATTCGTATATTACAGCAAATAATCAGAGGACATTGAGCCAGAAGAACATATTTTCGCAAAATCCCAATAACGCTTGAGCGCATGGCTGTCAGGTAGTAATTCGTCACTCGCACAAAGGAAAAAAAGCTATTAATCTCGGTTGACACAGAGAAAGGGGACGTCTGCCGGATTGACGAAAAATGTTTTATTAGGCTTTAATATTATTCCAGGGCGTTTTCGAATCACCCGCACTGTTTTCTGCCGCTTCTTCCCAGCGTACTGTGGCCACAATACCGTATTTTTTCTATTTACAATACGCCATCCAAAGACATAAAGTGGAATATGGTTTCAACGGAGGAATGAAGTCTTCACAAGATAAGAAAGTATTCGGAAAATTGAGACACATTGCGCTCAGGTATAGCCACGATCTTTCCATTTCGTCCCCAACTGTTTTTCCACTCCTGAAACCGTTCGGTGCTCAAATTTTTTAAAAGTTATGACATCGGGCAGTACTGAGAGAATTCCTATCAGATAGATCGAGCTATTGAGTCAATAAATAAATAAAATCCAAATACAATCAGACGGGATGGGTGCTTTGTCTGGAATTGAGGAAAAGTATCCATAACGGAGCGCGATGAAGAGGAATAAATATGTTCAGAACCATTCGCAGGTATTATTGAGAGCAACATTTTCAAACATGCAAAACATAAGAGGGATTGAACTAAATAAAAAATAGTATCAGAGAATATCTTAAATCTTGTTGTAGTAATTGAACCAGATTGGATACTGCACTTTTCTTACAAAAGAACTGGGATAAAAAGTTTTAAATGGCCCCTCTGCAGGTGCGAATGTAGTATTATCGGGTCGATGGGGATGGCGTGACCCCTCCCCCTTAAAGGGATTCAAAGCCAAACCCCCCCCTAGGTCTCGTAATTCATACTTTATGTGCCGGCTTTTAACATAATTAAACACGGGGCGGGTGCATACACGGGAGGTTTTCATAATCCCTTACATAATGTCGGTCTCACGCACGTATGGCGGTGGGCGTACGGGCCCCTATCCGACATTCGCGTAAAAGTCACACTGCTAATTCTCGGCATCCGAAAGGACCCATTCGTTATCCACCCGTGGAGATTAGTCCGCTTCCGAGGGGGAAGGGAGAAAAAAGCTTATTCGGGATAAGGCGAAATTCAAATTTAGTAACACCCCCCCCCGATGACTTATGTTTCGGCATGAGAAGTGTTCCCTTTTCCAGGAAGAATATATACTTTTTTCTATTTCAGCGCTCCTGGGATTGCCAGCACGCAAGCGCAAGGCCAATCTAATGGGACTGATTCTCAACAATATTTCAAACTAGACACTGCTCGAATATTCGTCGACGGGTGAATTTCCACCCCGTAGCACCCTATAACAATCGTGTTCGTAGAACATGCAAGATCTACAGAGAATAAAACTTTCTAGAAAATAAAACTTTCCTCAGTCACATAATCTTAGAACTGCACAACTGCACAACTTCCAGTTCAATATTTTAAATTCGCACGCTGAATTATTTTTGTTTTCCCATATGGATATACATGGGTATTATATTCCCACTAACCCAAACAAACTGAAAAGAAAATCCTGGGAAAGCAACGAAGCTCAACTAGTCATTTAACACTCAATATTAATTCGTCATAGATTAAACTGCGTCCGTTCTAATAGTTTCGACCGAGGAATGGACAGAAACAAATTAACTAAAGGCAATTAACCCTCGATAGAATTGAGATCTCTCTCCGAAAATGCTCCGGGATATTGCGCCGGAATTTCCGACCGGTTTTTTTCTGGGATTACCGGTCTATCCGGCAGTGTGCTCGGAGGGCAGGGCTTGGGGGTTGATGCGGGACAAAAAACCCACCCCTTACCCCGCTCGGCCCACGCCATCATCCCTCCGCCGCCGCTGACCCCCCAGGGACCGGGGACGGCAATAATTCAATTGTATTAAAATATTTTCCGCTGTCAAAGCAACCTGCCGTATTAAACTGGGATGGCTATTTCTCTTGGTCCTCCCACAGGGCTCTACCCACTTTCCGAAATCTGAATTTTCCCCAACCGAATGAGGGGGCGTTCCCCCGCCCCCACCTCCCACCACGCTGCGGACTTTAAATGGGAGGGCCCATTTCTTACGCGGGGCGGAAATATAAATTTTCCGATTGTTGTATATTGCGAATGTGGGCCCCGGTTATCTTTTAGTCTAGGGTCGCCTTATTTGTCACTCTTCCGCGGAAACTACAATAAAATGAAAATGAAAAATTGGCCAATAGCGAAATTCTCTTTTCGATAGTTAATTTCCGACTGCCCTACTTAATATAAAAACTAAGGATAGTAAAGTGTCACTACAACCACAACTTATCCGATAATATTATACACGCGAGCTCAATCTGACCAATGGAAGAGGCCACATAGTGGCAGCTATGAATCACAAGAATTTTTATTTACTAAGCGGCTAGGCATGATTCTAATCACTGGGATGTCCCTAGATGATATTGTTATCCCCCGTTTTACAGAATAGGAAATAACTAATTAAATAATTAATTTGATTGGGATAATTCTTTATGCCCGAAATATTATACCCCCCCGAGGGAAATTATAATGCCAAAGTATAAACACTCAATTACCATAGCTCAGTATTAAATGCGTTTAAATTATAAGCGAGGAGACTCACCAAGTTTTAGACTCATTTAGAATTTTCTCCGACTCAGTATCAGCGGAGTAGGGGGATAGTGAGGGAGGATATTTTTTCTTAGTTAATCCTAGCTTTCAGTAGGATATCCCGGTTGGATTAAGCTAAACTTAAGCCCCAGAGACAATCACAAATGCTGCTGCCTTAAGGGCGAAAGGGGGGTGGGAATGAGGGGTGAAGGGATTGGAGGCCCTCGGCGGCTTTGCGGGAGACCACACCGAAGAGAGATAGCACTTGGCCTATTCCTTAAACAAACTTGGTGTCCTTAGAATTTCGGTTGAAATTAAAATATTTTTCCAACATACTCGAATATGCGAACGGATTTATTGTAAATGAAGTCACTGACTTGAGCAATATACTTTAATACTTCAAGGAAATGTGCAGAACTGCTTCCCATATTTTGTTTTTGTTCTCAAAGAAGGCCGTAATGGTAATACTGATTTCATGGCAAATACAAATTTAAATTAGTTGTTTTATTTTCCCCCGATGCGGGAGTTGGAGAATATTTTTCATTTGCGTTGGTTAAAACAAAATTTATTCCTTTTTTATAACACGAACAATTGGAGCGCTCTCAGAGTCATTATCTTCGGCCGACAACGCTTGAAATTAATAGCGAACAAAGGGCAGAAAAAATGTCTAAATTTGAAAACCAAACACGACTTTCATTTTCTGAGGCTTTACAAGATATGTTTTTTCATATTTGATCTACAGCTCACACTTTATAACATTGCTCACGGTTGAGTTGGCTTCTGAAACAAAAAAAGGACTCAATGCTCACTGACCCACCGGGAGATAAGCTCACAATATCGTGTTGGATTAATTAAGGACTGTTCTTTTTAAACCTGTCTACCGGACTGTATATTTTCGAAGCCTTTGTTTAACTCTCGCGCCCAATTAAAAGGCAATTACGGGCGAATACCTGGATGAGATGGGTGCCAGCTTTCTGGTCACCTTGCTGCAGATGCTGGGACCAGCTTCGGCCAATTCGGTCGGGAAGAAGGTAGCGCCGTAGAAGTCGAGACCGTTCTGCAGAAGAGTGTGGCATTCGTCGAGCGAGGCCAAAGTGACTCGGACGATCGGAGGCGTGTAACCTTCAGAACTCTTTTCCCTGCCGCCTGTGGGATAATTTGCAACGATAAGTTGGGAACACTGCATAAATATTATACTACCCAATTAATAGGTCAATATTACATGGATCTACAAATAAATTAGAGGTAGAGAACTAGGAATAGCGAGAAAGTAAGGTCGATTCTTTGATAATTTCGCACTCAATAATGAATCTTAATACTAACTTTGTGTATATAACATAACTAATTGGATGAAAAATAACATTTTAGTATCGTCAATAAGAAAAAACTAATCGCCTAGGTTTCTTATCCGTGATCTCTCGAATCTCGAATATCTGTTTTACAATCTAATCTACAAATCAGGGAGGGACTCTGAGACATGTTTTCAACCCCGAAGGCGGTCCCCCGCCCTTCCGAGAAGGAGAAAAACTTACATGAAAAGCCGCCCGTCCGGATACGCAAACTAAGAGTAATGCATTCGGAGGACAACAAATATTCTGAGGAAGGGGGAAGGAATTGAAATGGATGGACCCGAGTGCGTCGACAGCCCCTAGAAATGACTTATGGTATCTATACCATACTCTTCCTTCCGTTCCTTAGTATGATGGGCCCCGTGCCTCGGAAAAACCGGGAAACCGAAGAGAGCGAAATCGGAAAAGCGGGGATAAATAGAATAAATGGTTTGAGGTTACGCGCTAAGCATCGAAAGCACATTCCATATATGAATGGAACCAATAAAGATGCACTTGTGGTTCCCTCCTCCTTAAACACAAACCAATTAATAATGGGAACATTAATTTCTGTCGATTCTAACATTTTAAATGAAGCTATTGAACTCTTGAAGTATTTCTTTTTATACCAAACCAGCGAGAGGAGACAGTAACACAACAAATACTGCGCTATTCCAACCCCTCGCAGACCACAAAACAGGTATGTTGAACTATTTCTTTTTATCTTATTACTTCCCTTATATTTTTCTTCTCTTTATAGGCATCATAAGCCCGTCACTTTGTCCCCCGTATTCGGGGGTGCGCCCCCCCCACCCTACCGACGGGCTTCGTTCTTCATCAGGGGCTTTAATCCGTCGCTAGCCGGGCTCAAGTTCGCCGGCAGTAATAGCGTTATATTCGGGCCGATAATTCGTGTCGGAGATAATGCGGCGCGGCGGACAGGCACCGGGCCCCCGGCCTACCAACCGGCCCTAATTATCAATTGAGCGGAAATCTCCCGAGAATCCCCTCGGAATAAACGCTTTTAATACAACCCCACACCCAGCACCCTGTCCTGGTAATAATTTACCGTGAAATTATTAACATCAGCCTGTCTACCTACAGACCCCTCCAATCGTGTAGGAGGGGTCAATTTTTATTTTAATTACCTCATATTTAATGTTTCCTTCACTTTTAAAAATTGTACATCTTCCTGGGACTAATGAAAAGGTCCAAAGTTCGCCCGGGGTGTTTTTTCCTTTTTAAGCGAGTAAAGGTAAGGTATAGTTAAATAACCAGTTTTTATTACTCACTTGTTCAGAAATTTTGGACGCTACAGGTCTATTTATTAAGTAGGGGCTTTGTAGGATTGCTGTCGCTGTGGTGCTTCCGTAATAATATAGTGAGATTCTGCTTATGCGCGATAAATATTATTAAAAAACTATTCGATACTTTCTTAATTCCTGAGTGTAATCCGGTGTGAATATTTGTCAACGTTTCAGGCCTCACAAAATCTCGGTGGTTTTTATAATAGAACGCCGCCAGAATAGCGTATTTCAAAATTTCCTACTAACGTGCAGGCTGTAAATACTTGCTATCTATGCTTCGGGTAAGATTCGTTCGCCGACTGCGAGTCCTATAAGTTAATTTCGGACCAATATTTAGTGCCGGGGCCGGGTGAGGTAGAGGGGGGCAGCCCACGTCAAATGGCCCTCAACCGACCGCCCCCATTGGCCTTTTCCGACGCCAATTTATAGTCGGCAGTTTGCCGCTTAATAAAACGCCATATTTCTTTCGGCGGGCTTCACCCTCCCTCCCTCCCTCCCTCCCTCTCTCTCTCTCAGGAGCGACATCGATATTACCGACGTTAACCGATAAGTCTTACAAGATTGGGTTCAGTTCTCTCTGGAAACGGCTCTTATTTATAGAGTACAGCGGCGGGGTTTTATAAATTGGGGAAGGAGACGCACGGCCGAAGGTCGGCGGGTTATTTTCTTCGCCGTTCCTTTTTCCTCCGCTACTCTTCTGCCGGAAAAATGGAAGTAAAACCGATTGGGAGGGTGCGATATTTAAAACTTGGGGCAGACGGTTCCATGTTCTCGCGTACGAACGGCCGTATCTCAGGCTACTTTAACTTACGTTTTGTACACATCCTTTAATACATATTATAATATATATTTTTAAAAATATTCAAAGTGCGTTCCAGTAGTTGAAACTGAGCGTTTAAAACAACAATGTCAGTTGTACAAATACCATTCATTTATCCCTTACGTTTTCAATGCACGAGCCTCCAAAATCGACCGTCCCATTTAATTGAGAATCGACTGCACGGCGGTAGTAATGGAAAGATAGTGGACAGAACTGGAACGGCATTAACGGCGGAATAGATCACGAGGCGGGTCATTAAATATCATTATTGTTATTAGGGAGAGCACAAATCAATTAGTGCACCTATAGTAGGATCGAGTGTGTGAGATGTGAGTGCACCATTTCGCACTGCACACGTTGAACGAACACTGTGTACTTATTACCACATATATTGGATAAAATTATTCTACAAATATAATATATTGAAGCGATATTTTTTTGTGTTAATCACTTTGGCACGTTTTTGGGTATCCTCACTGCACTGTCACTTGTACTATGGTGGTTGTCTGTCGTGTGTGTATATATATGTGTGTGTGTTTTGTTATTAACACTAGCGCACCCTGAGGGTGGTGCGGAAATGTGCTATATTATGAATATTATAAATAATTATATATTATAAAAAATAAATTATAGAAATGTAATAATTTCCTTTTTTAAGATTCTCCCCCCGTGGCTTCTCGAATACACGACGGATCCTTTAAATGAAATTTGCGATTGCTTTAGTGTAAATTAATAAACGTAATTGTTAGACTGCTACGCTTGGAGTATTGCATGGATGGTAGAGCCAGGGTTAATCTCTGGGCTAGGCCGGGACGGTCGTTAAAAATAACGAACACGCCCACCCCCTTCCACGTCCTCCCTTTTTTTTCTCCTGCCTTCCTCCCAGTTTTATTCCCGGGCGCCGAGTTCCTGTATTAAGTCCGGGACTCGAGATTGCCAATAGGGACACCCGCCCGGCTCGGTGTCCCTTACAATATCCCTTCGTCTCCTCTCCTTCGTGGCGGTTAGTGGGAGGGGGTGGAGTAGGTTCTAAAACTTGATTATATCACTTCATACGCTCTTTCTCTCCCCGACAAAATAATACACCGGACGCTCCGCCTCCCCCCATTCGACCCCCCACCCTGGAGCCGTTATCGTTCGAGTTTAGTGTTATTTCGGTGCCGGATACGGCCCGAAGATGTTGAATTTGAACAGGATTTCTTTTCCCCCGGCGCTGTCTAATCGCTTCTTCTTTCCGGCCACTTAAAATGAATTTCCACGGCCGGACGAATACCCGCAGTCGCTCTTCTAGAAACTCGGATAAGAGCGCGGGATAGACCCACTTGGGCTTCCGACCGAGTTTGAAAAAATCCGCTGGCAGGCGGGGGGAGGGCGGAACGTTAAACGATAAATGCGGACATTCTGAGCGGGTAATTTTTGAAAGTTCGTCCGGAATAAATACATTCGGAGGTCGGAGATGTGGTGGTGGTGGCCCCCGGCTGCACAATGCAGCACTAAACTAAACGATATTCTTGAACCTTCAACATTTCTTGCTTTTCACAGAGATGACAAGGCCGTCCAAAACTCTGATTCCCTCAGAGGAACACCTGTCCCCCATTCATTTCTCAAAAACGTGTACACTGAGAAGTGGTACATGTTATTCTCTCACGGCTCACTTGGCACAGTTATTAGAAAGGATTCGTTTGAAATAGTATGGCAATACAATTCGAGGAGTATTAGATAAAATAAATACGTCAACTTCTACATTAAGAGATCGGATTCGCTTATGAAAAGGTTGGAAAAACTCCATGACTCGAGCTCAGAATTACGCCCGACCGTAAAAGCTCATTTCTATGAATTCGCTTCGCCGAAGAAACGCCATTGTTCGGAACCAGAATTACCAATCTGGACGCACAAAGCTGGAACTTCCCTCATCATTTTTCCCTCCCCTCTTCTAATTTCTCAAGGCCTCATTGTTCCGAGATGCGGCCGATATTGTGGCCCACTCCACAGTCAGCCGCCCTATTATAACCGCGAAAAGCCCCGCCTTCGGAAACGCTTTAGGAATTTGCCCGAATCGAATATTCAACCGAAAATGGAAGGAAAATTCGCAGCTCTTTGCGATTAGGGAAGTTTGATTATTTATTCATGCGCATTGATCGCTGATTGAATAATTCGACTCATTGGGTTGATGATTATGAGCGGTCATGATACTCTTCTGCCCTAATATTGTTTCTGATAGCGCCAGAGGATATGAAATATATGAATTGAAATTATAACTTGTTTAAATGATCTGAAATGTATTAATGCACTGTATATTAAAATATCATTCTATAATGTTATTGATAATAATGAAGACATGTTGTTGAACTTGAGCAAATAATAATCTGTCCTAATAACATGTTGTAATAAAGCGCTAGTTTCGTACTAAAAACTTTAAAAAAACATTAACTTTAAAAACCGGTCCCGTCCGGTAGGACGATAGTAAATTTTGCATGTGAAACGGGCCCCATTAATTATATGGTATGTCCCATCCCCGACCCAAAGTCTCGAACTAACCTGAGTGGCTTATTACATGGCTATTATAGCTTAATTAATATTCTTCCCGGTTACTCCGGTAACTTTCGGCTTCGAGAACATACAGGCCGAGAAACCGAGAGGAGGCGGGGCGCCGTTACATTCAGGCCGTAGTCATAAAGCCGCTTTTCGGTCGGCGCTCCTAAGTAATAAACGGCCCATTACGCCGCGCAGCCGAACCTTATTTAAAGGGGCCGTAGGGCTCATATTGGTTTGCCGCAGACAACGCTCCCGGGCGCTGTAAAACAAGCCCTTTCTGGCGGTGGGAAACGCCACGTAATGGCGGCTCAGTAAAAGTGTAACGCCCGCATAAATTGGTCCGACATCTTGCGTTCAAAGTTTAAAATCTTTTTTTCACCTCAACCACCCCCACAATTCTTTAGTTAATACGATTTTTATAATCGAATAGGTGGAAAATATTAATATCTTCTGTCATCCACTAGCCTATTTTCGGTCATAAATTAGACTGGTTCAGTTCTTCGCCATATTAACTACTTACGTGTATATTAATGGTTTAATTACGATGAAGCGTCCTGTCAGCACTACAGTGTCTGCTAGTTTCTTTTTCTTATAGATATTCTCATATTTATTCCAATTCATATTCATTGTTATATAGTTGTACCGGTATTATAATTATTGAGGCAATAAACAATTTATTAAATATCATTTCACGAATTTAAAAAGGCAGAGTTGCTAGAAAAGAGTCACTCCGGGACAATCCAACTCAATACTTTCAATCGGAAGTCATTTTCCGAAACCCGCCGGACAAAGAAGAATTCGTCCGTTGACTATTTTCGATAAATATCCCCAATATTCGGCCGGGAATTAAATTCGGCTGTACGTGAATAAAATCGGGCCGAGGGGGCGAATTGCATCGTTGGCTGGAGGGGGAGGGGAACAGGCTGGAAATCAAAAAACAAAAAGGTCCGGTCGTGGAACCCTTTCCCTCCCTTGGGGCTCGCGATGTGGGCGCGCGGAAGGGGTGGGCGCGCGCGGGTATTTGTCGGCGGGAAACGTATTTATTAACTTTTCACTCCGGGACGGGGGGAAAAAAAAAGGAGAGAGAAAAAAGGTCGGCCCCGCCCGAAAAAAATGGGCCCTCCGCCGCCCCCGACGACGCGGAAAAAAAAAAAATTCACCGCGTCATTTTTGTTTGCGGCCAGGTTTAAACGTGCGAGCGGAGGAGGAAGAGCGGTAGGAAGTGGGCGGGGCGGGGCGGGGCGGGGCTCCATTTGCATTCAACATTTGCATTTGAGCCGGCCTGCCCGGGACCGAGGGGCGCCTCCCCGCCGGCTCACAATGGCCAAACAATGGCAATGGTTTATCTAAAGGGACCATTAATGCCCGGGTAGACCCTAGCAACAAGTGGCAACACACGTCCCCCCACTAACCCCATCGTACACACGGTCGGAGGCAATATTGGTGTCGACTCTTTTTAGTTTCCCAATCTATGGGGGACTTCGGAAAATTAAAGGACTCCAGTAGCTGTTTCCTGGTGGTTTTCCTCGACACTTCCGCTTAGCCAGGCCACTGGAGCACTTTTTCGATGTTTGCGCACTAAATAATCAACACTTTAGACACGCATTAAATAGCAGTATCCCTACTATAACCGGCATCTGAGCCGGCAGCTGAGAAGAATAACGTTAGCGACCTTACTGTAGAAGATTAGTTATTTAGTTTAGAATCTCGCTGGTTTGGTATTTTGCCGATTGTAGGAACGACAGACAACCACCACAGTATATGCGACAGTGAAAGTGCAGTGTTTTGCAGACCAAAAAACATCCAAAGTGCCAAAGTGACGAACACCGCACTGATGGCGAGCGGCCGAAATCGGTTTAGCAAAAGAACAGACCGGCGAGAAAAGACCTACGGTATTACTTATTTAGTAGTGGTATAAATGAGCACTTCAATGTATAAAACATGCCAAATAATGAAGAATGAAGTTTAAGCGCTCCTTTTCAGTCCTAATATTATTTTATTATATTATTATACAACATTATCAAAGTAACAAAAAAATCAGCTACTTCCGTATGCAAAAATGTCTTTTTAATGCGTCGATTTACAACTCCCCGCACGTTGTAGCAGAAATTGGGCTCCCGTCTCAAACATTTATGAACTCGAGCTTAAGAGGTATTAAGGCCTAGGTTGGGGAAAGTCATTTATTAAGTAGGACAATAAAAAACCAATCTATTTTCCGGTTTTATCGCCACTCGGCGCGTCCCCCGCCCGACATCGATTTTGCATAAACGCCGCTCCAAATAACGGGGGATAGACGGGTGAAAGGTTAAGGAATATATTGCCTAATAAAATTCTCGGATTCTATCCTGAGGCCCAGAGAGCAATTTAATTGTCCCCCGCCCCTCACTCTCTCTCTCTCTCTCTCTCTCTCTCTCTCTCTCTCTCTCTCTCTCTCTCTCTCTCTCTCTGGAAACGTCGTTAGTTTAACATTATCGGGATGCGATCGGTTTCCGCGATCGAAGAAGTATCCTCCTATCCCCCCCTCCCCCAACATAGTCCTTTAACTCTATTAGGGAATATTGGTGTAGAGGATGAAAGGGGGTAACGGGGGGAGGGAGTTCTTTAGAAACTTCATATATTGGATTGTGCGCAGTCGCCACGCACGGTCCGGTAGAGGGACTAACAACGCATCGGAGCCCTCCCTCCCTCCTCTCTCTCTCTCTCTCTCTCTCTCTCTCTGCTCCCTTCTCGGGGTAATTGGATTACAAACGATATTGAAACATTAATTGTTTCCCCCCTCACCCCCCGGCCCCCTGCAGCCGCCCCCTTAGTTCAGTCTCGGGGCTCTAATGACTCGTCTCTAACAACTTTATACGGGAGCGAGCGAGGGGTATGGAGGGGGGAGGGTGGAGGTAGGAGCGAGAGGGAGAGATAGATAGAGACAGTGCAGGAGAGCGCTTCTCTCTCATCGCCCCCTTCCAAAGGTTGCGCCTCGCTAAGGTTTATTATTAAGGTATTATTATTAGATAACGAACGCGCGCGACTCCAGAGTTCCGGTGGAGGCTCAATCGAACGGCTGATTGAGTTACTATTATCTGTCAACTGATACTCCCGAGTTAATGAGTCCACCAACTTGACTAAACCGACCCGGAGTCTCTAGAGTTTCTAGAGAAGCATTCATTTCGTCCAACATCGTATCGCCTACGACAAACTGATATATTTCAATCACTTGATGGGAAGGAATTTACGAAAGAACTCATAAGGTACGGCTCGACAAATCGTACACAATACACCTCTTGTACTACCGCCTCATTAACAATATCGATTTAATAAATTTGTTTCTAAAAAGAAGAAGTAATTATTTCTATATTTAAAAAATTCATATTTTCATATTAAACCCAATGATCTGTAAAGATTTTTCAGGTCCGCCACGAGTTTCTATAAACCGAAATATGAGAATCAAAGGGTCACTGAAAGTTAATCAAAATTCATACGCAATTAAGCCTTTAATTTACGACCCCGAATTTCGGGATACAATTCAATATTAATTAGCGAATGATCTGTTAAATAATATTATTATTGAGTAAGGCAACTGTTAGCCGTTTGCCCTATCGGGCGCAGACCAATCAGCAAGATTATCCGGGAGACCGAATCCCAATATAGGCCACTATGCAAATGTGGGATTTGCATAGGGCAAGTAGCGAGGGCAAACAAGGGGAATTAACACAGAGGAGAAAAATAATTATCAACAACCTGAACAGTTCGGATTTTGTACAAAAGTTTTATAAAATTATACAACATTTGATTGGAACAAAAATACAACGAAATAGACTCAAAATTTACAAAATCCTACGGTTATTCCTTAAATGAAATTTTAAAAAGGGGGAAAGCCAGTTATGTTTTGTCGCTACTCGAGCATCAATGTCGCCGATTGTATTTTACAGTTGCGGCAATAAAACAGTTAATAAAAAAGAAGTTATTTTGAATATGCGCTCGGAAAGAATGGGTGTTGCGAAATCACCTAACATAATGGGAACATTGAACATCCTACGTCAGACTGTGGAGCTGTAGCTTATTCGATGGGGGCGCGGTATGATAAAATCCCCATAAATTGTGTTCGGGGCGGGTTCGTTGCCTCTATTTCTGTTACGCCCGACCTTTTCCCAGCGCCTAGTCCCCTTTTCGAGCGAAATGTTCCGCGGTCATTATCCCCCCCGCCGCCGCCCCACGAACCGTAGCATTTAAGGGATGTTTAAGCGGCAGGTGGGAAATGGGACCCGCGGGATTCGTACGGGGAGTCTTGTGAAGGGGAGGCGATTGGAATAATAGCTTTTTTCAGCACCCTCCCGCCTCCGCCCACCCCCCCATGTCCGGAAGTGCATCGGAAAAGAACGATTCGGCTCCAGTGATTTAACCTACTCAACATTTCTCTTCGTACAATAGCAGAAACATTTTTAAATATTTCCGAAAAACCGGAATGCATTTTGTTGCGGAAGAGTTTCCAATATTGTTGGGTGCCATATGGAAGCATATTTATTAATTAAATAGGGTGAAAAATGCTATTCAGAGGGGAAATAGATAAAAAATAGAATGGAATTTAGAAAATCTATACCTTATATCTTGTACCTTATATTTTGTAGTTCGATATTTGCGTCAAGGAGTCTGCCGACCCCTACCTTAGAACATTATTTTTTTATGCATTGTTCATTGTTACTGACATTTACTACATATAGCGTTCCGTAAATAACTCGGTAAACTAAAGTATTTTAGTAAGCGACGGGATATTAATATTTGTTTAATTTAATTAATTGAATACCCGAATATTTAATTGTATTAGATCTTGTTATTGTTTCTGATTTGGCTTAATTGGAAGGTCAGACATCGGGCACATATTAATTTGAGAAACCGCCCACCCCCACGCCATTAACTAACTAATCCTTCATTACCCATTCCACGTGAGGGCCGACTATCAATCGCCGGGCCTTCCGCACGCATTACGCCCGAGCGTTTTAAATAATGATTCGGGGCGGGCATTAAAAATTCAAGGGGGGGGGGCTGAAAATCGCGGCAGAAACCCCCTGAGGTGAACGGCGGGCGGGGTTCAGGGCTAAAAGGGTTCATCCCCCTCCGGGCCATTAGCCCGCTAGGCGGCCCCCTCTATAATTCAAAGACAATACCCGCCCCCCGCCCCCGCCCCCGGGGGGAGGCCGCGATTAATACGCGGGGGCCGGGAATTTCATTAGCGGGCAACCGAGGGGATTTAGTCCCCCTGTATACATCAGTCCTCGGCCCAATCGCCAATGAATATTTTCCCAGTTTCGGGTCACAAGTCACGAGAGTGTTTCCTCCGACCTGCCGTTATCCCCTCCCAACTGGGAAATTCCGAATGTTTTAATGACACCGGAGTTGTTGATTTATTTTAGGCTTCTGTCGGCTCTTTTGCCTAATAGGATTTTCTGTAGCGGATTAGTGAGACGTCCTGTCAGCGAACGGAGGCGAACATCGCAGGAATAAAATATTCAAAGCCTTCGCAAAAGTGACCCACCGACCTACTGAGGGAAAGCTACTAGCAGTAGGCTAGTAGCAGAAACCGGTCTAGCAAAAGACGAAACCAGTCATCTATGATAGATAGACTATTCCAAACCCTCGCAGACCACCATATAATAACATTTTATTATTAGAATTCATATTAGCAAGAATTCGTGATTATATTCACTGGCGTCTAACATCATTTTATTGATTTTGATACTGAGAAGGGGGGCATAAATCGTTTATACAATGAAGTAGAAACTGTTGCCGCTATAATATAACGATCTGGAAACAGTAATAACTATCACTTGGGTGAGTGAAGTTTAAAAGAGGCGGGGTGTACTTATTTATCGGAGGGGGGGCAAGAGCGTCCGAGGTAGTTAACTAGGGGTCGGCCCCGGCCCCCATTAGGGCTCTGGCCGGCCAGTCAGTTTCCCGACAGCCGATCTATTATAATGGGACCCCGAGCCTCGGGGGCGGGGAGCGGCCCGTAATTAAGGCGATTGAACCGGGGCCGGCCACCGCTCACGGCCCCCGGTTCAACTTTAACCAAAGCCCAGATAAAGCCGCTCCTCGGTAAAGTTCAACCCCCGTGGACGACGTGGGCCCCCATCTTTGACGTTTATAAATGGCCGCACGCCAATCCTCCGGACAGGCCCAGTCCACCCCTCCACCCCCCCCATTGGAAAAGTAATACAGTTTGGAAGTCGTTTAATTTCCAAGGACGAGCACTATCTATCTAATCGTTCTATAGATAAGGGACCTGTTTCATGAGAAACAGGAAAAAAAATTCGGGTTTTATCTCTCGGGGCGATTTATCACACGATATATATATATATATATATATATATATATATATATATATATATATATATATATATATATATATGGAGTACAGAAACAAACAAAATTTAAAGAAATTAAGCTCTGAGAACATAAAGTTCGATATTCATTTAATTAGAACGAAAATTGATTTTTTTTAAAAGAAAGTAAAAATCTCCAACACAGAAGCTACTAAGGCTGTCGAAGAACCGTATGAGGCGAGTGGACACAAAACATCCAAACAATTATGATAAACTCAGTTTAATAAACAGTTTTAATCCAAGCGTTTCGTTGAATTTAGACCTAATGCTTTCATGCACGCACGACTGTTAATACACGACATTGCTATAAAACGAAAGAAATTTTAATGAACTATTCAAAATTATGATACATTTATTTATTTTAATCATTATTAAGGTTTTTATACTCGGACCAAAAAGTTACTGCCAACTGTTCCAATCGAAACAAATTATTTAATATTTGTTCGATACTGTTTGAATATATTCCAACAATCGTATAAAACCCAATAGCAATGTTGTTTATCAAACGGTGTACTAGCTCTAAATAAAAGACTCGCGGGAATCGGAAACGGAAAACGGGCGTTCGACGTATAAACCGGACGAATTTAAACAACGGTCCACGAAAAGCTGATAAAAATCCTCTTCGGGGAAACTGACTGATGTATATGTGCATATATCACGGGCTGTGTCGGACTGGTGCGTGTTTGTTGAAGTGGGGGGACACATTTATTTCTCGGGGGGGGGAAATTCATACTTGAAAGGCAGACAATACCAGGGAAGACTTTCTCGGTAACCGGTTGAAAGAGCGAGAGAGAGAGAGAGGCAAGTTCTGTTTCCCCGGTTCTCATCCTTTCGCTTTAATAAAGGTTTATGCTTCTTGTGTCTCGCACCCCCTCCCCTACCCTGAATTATTTAGCCTAACTTATCCCCGTACCGAATTTCTAGACGCCCCTCCCCCTCCCTCGGTCTGAAGAGACCGAGAGAGAAAAATACGGCCCACGCCCGGGCAATCCATCGCAAAAAGAAAAAAAAAACAGCGTCGCCGCAATAATTCAATTGCCCGCTGATTAAAATAGAAGGGCCGTTGTATGATTAACAGTTTTACGCCGCAATAGTATGGCACGAAGGTTATAAATTTAGGATGTGGGTCGGTTGCGTTCCCCTGTTGTTTTCAATTCCCCGAGTGTTCCCACACTCGCGAGAACGTGCTGACCTTCGCATACAGACGCATCGAATGCATCGTCAGCATTCACTCTTGCCTACTTCAACTCACTAATGAAGGATACTTCATTCGGCGACGCCAAGCCATTTTATCCGGTAAATGAATAAGTCTAAATAGAACAAAGTTGCCTAGAAAATATTGATCAACTAGATTCATATTTATCTACAAATTTTATCAAGTAAAACCACAAATTAAAATTTCGCTGGTTACCAAGAAACTAGAAATTTGGAAGTCGGATATATAAGAATTCATTTTTTTACTAACTTAAGTTTTTTTAAATTACAGATAAAGATGTTACTTGAACTAATATGGCTATCTATTACTATTATTTCGAGTTGTCACGCCTGCTGAATGCCCACTGAAATGCTTCTGAAAAATGACACATTGACATCGTCGAAAGAGTTGAGAATCCTTTCCAATCCTACGCATTAACGTTTTGAACCATTAAACTAACTTTATTGTCCGCCCCCGTTATATACAATGGGAACAAGAAAACAATACAAATCGTTTCCGCATTAGTGGCCGAACTAATATCACGTGAGCGACGGGTTGTTTGGTGGGTGGGGGGCGGAGAAGGGCGAAGTGGAGGGAGCCGCGGGCCGAGGAATAAAATACTTTCATGAATAAATGTATGAGGGAGGACCGCTCGAAGTTTCTACAGCCTTGTAATTGTGATTCATTCGAAATAACTGAATCCCGGCTCCGGCCGGGCCCAATAATTTTCCCGACTCGCGTCCTAAATATTGTGCGAATTCTTTATGGACAGCTAGTCCCCGCAGGGCTCGACCCTAGAGGAAGAAATGCCATCTACCGTCAGAGAATCCTCGTAACGTCTTCCTTTAATTAGATTACGGGAGTAATAAAATAATATTTCTATATTAACCAATGTTTGTTTTAAAGTTTAGCAAGTCTGAACGAAAACTGAGGCTTTAATAAAAAAATACTGACAAATCTAAGTTCAGATGGAAGTTGTAGGAAAAAATTAAAATGAATAAATGTCGGCAAAATCCTAGATTTTGGTTTAATTATTAATGGAGGAAAAATTAAACCGAAGTGGAGCACAAAGGCTGTTTCCACTTGAGCGAACTATCCGGTGAAACTAACGGCGGGGCGGCGGGCGGGAGCGATATTGAAGCCCACCGCTGTATCAACAACTTTTCGGACGAAGAGTAAATCTTAGTTTCGCGGTTGAGAGAACCGACTGATTGTTTAGTCTGAGGGCAGTTTATATTAAACAATGGGCGGGACAATGGGCAGGGCGGCATCCGGGCCTTTCGAAATAATTCACCGTTCAATGGCAAAGAAGAAGGAGCGCTCCGGAGAACTCCCCTTTCTCGGTGGGGTAGGCGTGGCCGGCACCGCGCCGAAAACCGCCCCCACCCATTTTACGCCTGATTTCACTTCTGATTCTAATTCAGTGGACCCCCTACCCTCCCCTTCCGAAGGCATTGTACGCCCGCAGTTCTTTCCACCAATAATTTCATAACCCTAACTTCAACCGGACAACGTTAGCTTCTCCCTATAACGCTCCTTTTAAATATCTTTGATACTACTAAAAAAGGATTACAGACAATAACCTGCACTTTGCCTACTGTAAGGATATTGTAGAATGATAACGTCTGTATATAGGGGAATTGATAATTTTTTTCAATTACTACAGTCAGAATTATATTAATTTAAATTATTTCTTTGTTTCCCTATGGAGAGGTACGTGACTAGAAACATTCTTTAAAATGAAACATGATTTAAAATAATTATTTCAACCTTTGTTTACTAAGGAACTCCCTACAATATTTTAACACGTTGAGTGCCACGCGGTTTTATAGCGACTTCCCCGTCAGGCCGCGCGTGCAGGTATCGTAGTACAGCAATGCGAAGCGCAATACTGGCAAATTAGAATTTACTCGATGGAAATTTTAAAACGTATTAGGGCCATTGTTTTTTAGCATAGTGGAAGGTATTTCTGTTCGAAAGGGAATGCTCATATAAGTATTCATTCAACACGTTAGGCCCCTCGCCTGTTTTGTTTGTAGTTTGGCCCGCTAGAGATAAGATTACATTGAACTCCACTTCGGGCCGGGGCTCTGCTCAGGCTACGGCAAAGTAGTATAAACACTGTAGAAATGTCCTACGTTATACATTTTAAAAATGTTTTACTATTTCGTTCAGTCCTCTATGGTTCTTGGTCCAGTGCACACGAAAGTTTTTCTTAGCCAGAATGTCAGTTCATGATTCTGAAAGTGACAATAGCGAAGTCATTTTTGCTAGAAGGCGGTATAGAGTCCCGATTTTTTCTTCATGAGAGTGATCCGAGTGGAAATCAAGCAAATATTCGACCTTTTGTCTCTCCTTCTGGATTTGTGATGGATGACATAAGTCTAAGGTCGGATGCAGAAGTGGAACATCGCTACGAGCTATTTGTGCCGACCTTTTTTATGTTTACCTTGTTTCAATAAAATTCATTAAAGTTTTCTGAAAAAATGTTCAATTTTTACCTTTATTATCATATTTTATACTGTCAGTCACCGGTGACTGACGCGGCACTCAACGTGTTAAGCGGAAGTATTCAGAATAATTCAGAAATTTTATTTTGCCCTATTATTGAAGTAATGCTAGTTTAACACGTTCGGCGCCCAACGTGATTCGGTTGAGTTTCTCGTCGGGGCCCCCCAAATCCGACTGTCGGAGGTATTTGGTAAACAAAAAAAAAATGGAGATAAGAAAATTCCGCGAAGTTTTAGTCACAGATTGGTTGTCCTTAGAAAATACTGTGCCCGACACAGAAGGAGGATAGTGTCCCACCACCACTTGGAGGTTCGCAAGAATCTACAGGAAGGACAAACCTGTAAGAAAGATGTTCCGAAAGAAGAGGGAAACTGTCGGACGCCAACAAGCGAGGAAAAACGTTAAAAAAACGACAACGTATTGTTTGAATTGCCCAAAATTGCCACAGATGTGCCTGGACTGTTTCAATGAATATCATCCGACGTAGATAATGCAATATTTTATCCTACATATAAATTAATAATAAAAAGTAGAGTATTATATGTATACTTTTGATATTTTTATCCTGCATATTCTATATTTATACTTCAGCGCTCGTTCTATTAAATTTCTTTTAAAAATTCAACTGAAAATCTTATTTAACTTGAACAGGAAAAGCGTCACCCATATATGGGTGAGGGGGCCCCCACGGGACCATACCCGTCACCCAAATATGGGTGACGGGGCGCCGAACGTGTTAATAATGTTTATAATGGATAGAGTATTGTCAGTTACCTGGTTGGTTAGTGGCGGTTGAGGAGGACGCCCCCATCGCCGAGTGCGGGGGTGTCGGCAGGCGGGTCACCTCGACGACCGAACTGAATTTGTAGAGAGCGTGCCTTATGTCGTCCTCGGGCAGGTCTTCGGGCACTTCAAGAACGAAGACGACGAACGTTTTCTGGGGCCGACACGGAATGGGGATCTGCGAGGAAAAAAAACTTCTATTTCAACTCGCGTTTAACTTCCACTTTTAGTTAACAAAAGGAAAAGATTTATTCGTTAATTATCCGGACTTTATATACGAGGCAATTCGGCTCATTATATTACAGAACAAGAACTAATTCCGCACCGAACGCGTGAGATCGACCGTTCGATAACCTCCCGAACTTGCATCCCCTGACATTTTCTTTCTCAAAACGGAAAACACGCGATGTTTGAGTATGCCAAGTCACGCCAAAACGAATTCCAGACACGTTTTTCATACCCCGTGTCGTGAAATGGATGGGGGTTGGATCATTGGGAAAATAGTTTCTCCCCGCATTCCACCATTCGGGATTCCCATACCTTCCCGAGATAATACGTAGATAATGCCTTATTTAGTCGATTTTTTTTATATATTTGAAAAAATGAAACCGACGAACAACAATAAGAAAACTGAAGAACGACGACTTAAAATAAAATACCGGAATAACATGTTTTTGTTGTAAATAAATTTGTTGTCCATCAATTAAAAAATTAGTAGATCTCAATTAGACCCCAATAGAGACGATTTCAATCCTAAATACGTAATAATTAAGCGTGACAATGACTGGGAAAATGTTCATTAATTCAGTACCAACAGCGAGAATCAAAAGCGAACCAATAAATGAGATATATAATGATACCGAAATTATTTAATACTAATGATCGTCTTGTTTTATAATTTAGGTTTTATTTTTTAGGATTAGTTTCTTATTTTCAGAATATCAGGAAGCCACTTACTTTCTTGTAGAACCTGGCTCCGGTCACTTTGTGGAAGCCCTTCTTGAACGTGATCTGGTAGTCGTCCGGGTCGGCGAACTTGAACAGTATACCGGTGGCCGTTTTGGTCAGCGAGAAGGGCCCTTTGAAGTTCATCTTCTCCAGTATCGAAGCGGCCTTGTCCATGTTGAGCTCGTGGCTGGGCGTGAGCAGGAAGGCGCCCCGCGTCAAGAAGTGGCCCTCGACCGAGGCCTCGCTCTCCGAGTCGGTGTTCGGATCGCCGCCGCCGCCGCCGCCTCCGCCCTGGACGCCGGACTTCAGTACTACTTCAACGCCTGCAAGCGGATAACGAAATTAGCCTCGGGTGAAAACTCATATCTACACCTTGTTTCGCCTGTTCCCCACTACATCCCGGTTTGCCGGCATCGGCGCTATTAAAGTCACGGTCTGAAACGATCCGCATGATGAAGAAATCACCCACTGTGGTGACACTTTCCAGACATGTTATTCTAGGACAGAGTAGATCTTGGTCCGGTGGCGGATAGTTCATTGGGATGAGCGGTAATACGGGAATGAAATTCGTAAAACCGAGATTTTATAACTTGACAGACTGTAGGTATGTTGAGGTCGTGGATTGGAAAAGTCGGAGCATATCAAGTCCACGTGCCTGAACCGCTCTCTCAACCTATACATCACAGTTTATAATACAAGCTATGCGGTCTGCGAGGTTTTTGGATACCTTAGTTTTCTCGATTTTCTGCTAGAAAAGACCAAACCAGCGAGAGGAGTCGAGGAAATATAATCGCAATGTAATAATTTGAATTATTACATAAGTAGGCCGTGATCTATAATACAGAAAAATTGAGTACTTTTGCATGTATAAATTTGTTAAATTTCAGTATATACATTTATTTATTCTATGTGCCTTTGAAATAGGAATACGTTTGTATTTTACCTAATAGAATATATATTTTTAATCAGTCGTATTAACCAAATAATACTAGGTTACTAACAACATAACGAAGGTAATAACTAATTCTAGCTAATTTTAATTAACTTAATTCCGATAAAAAAGGCATTAACTAAATTAATATGTATCCAAAAAGCAAAGCCTTTTGATTGACTTAAACTTAAGTCGGGAGAAAGCATTGAATCCAACGTGTCTTCTATAGTTTCTAAAATGAGATGTACAAGGGTATCGAAGTAAATGGCTAATATTCACATACACACAAATTAGCATAATACCCAATAATTTCACTTCAACCTTTTCTCAACAGGTCAGAGAAGAAATATTGATTCGTGAAAATGTGGTGAAAATTGTATGGGTCCAAACAAAATGTTCACGCGATCCCTTAAGCGTTAAACGGCGGATTATTATTCAAATACCTAAAAGCGTTTTTGAGGTAAACGCGAAAAAAAGGTTACTCGGTTGTCGCGTTTTCTGCTGACAAAAGCGAAGATTGCGAATAAACACCGTTTCGATATAACGGCCGGCGACCTTTTCTTTACGTATATTGCGTTCTACCAAAGACTCACATTAACATATGCGGCATTTTACGACATAACTCGCTGAGAAAAATTTGAAATTCACGAGTAGTAGGCCACAATCACTTATGTTTTTTATTGCGTATTCAACGTTCAAATACAATTCTAAACCATTAGCTTGTAATAATTTTGAATAAACATTAACCTCAATATATTTAAACTCTTCAATATAATTTTCAACTATCCGTCACTAAATAACTGACGGAATTCTACTAATGTTGGGATGAAGCCGAAACCAGTCTAGTACCTACACTACTCGGTCCTAACCGAATAGGTGTGTGGAGAATGAAAATCATAATCAATTTTTGAAATTATAAGTTTTACTAGACAGGTAGAGTTTTACTTAAAACCAAAGACTGAAGGCTTTGCCTTCTTTTCAAATATATTTTTCTTAGTATTAATGAACAATAAATTATTTAATAAGAATAACGAAAATAACTATGGAACCCATTGCCTTCAATGGAAAGGTAATATATTTATCATTGCTACAAACAAATCACATAAGCCCGGTGAAATATAAAATTTAGTATCCTCAGTATGATTAATAGATAACATACATATTGTACATCTGTAAGCCCGGTCTTACAGTAAGGGGACGCAGGTGTAAGCTGCATTCCCCTCGTATATTTCCAGCCAGGTCATTTGGCACATTTGCAAAATTAGATTTTCACGCTCTCCCGCCGGAGGAAGCGGTACTTAAATTGGAAATCCGCACATGGCGTTCAAAAGGACTTTAACTGTATTGGAATTCGGGATTACAGTGTTGGGGAAGAAAGCATATCCCAGAATGTGCTCGGGGCAACGGCGGTGTAAAAAATCTGACCTAGATTCTTCGATCGGACCGATTTCATTTGTGAAAGAGTGCACCGATATAACGTGCTCCTTTCGTGAACTGAACGGTTCCTGTATTGCTTATATATTGATGAATGATAAGGAATCTGTTTAAAAAAGTGCAGCAAAATATTATATTCGAAAATATTACCCGATTAATACAATAATAGTAGAGTAGGTTGAATTATTATTAAATGGCCGATAACATTTATCATTTTTATTTACCGGCGCGATGACCTAATTTAATATTTAACCTTCGAATATAAAAGAAGAAATAATAAGGGAAAAATTATTCAAAAAAACAATTATACCAATACCGAAGTATCGACAAAATATATCTTTTCCGAATGGAAAGGATCCGAACCGAAAATGGTAAATTTATTAGCAATATGTGCTAATAATATGAGTATTAATGATATGAATATCAGAACTAAGAAACAAGTTTAAATCTGATTACTGATAACATGATTTGAATTAGGAAAATCCAGTAGCCTCAATATATTTGAGCTTATAGGATTATTTTTTCATCGACCAGTCAATGTCAATTAATTACGATTGTACTCACCGACTTGGTGCTGTTCCTCTTCCATCTCTGAGACTGAAACTCAGCGCGAGACAAGAAGGGACAGCTGTAATTGACGTCCCACTCCGCCGGGAGAAAGGAGTGGAGGGGCAAACAGCTTTTCGCTGTCGAACGTCAAGGACCCCAAAGGGGGAGGGGGACCTTTTTGTACAGTACCTTGAGGGTGGTGGGCCATCCCGATTCCGTTCTGTACTCCTAGGAGGGGGCGTCTCTCGGTCGGCTCGGCGGTCGACTGGTGACGGTCGGGGACGGTACCGGCCTTCAAGTAGTCACCGGGAGCCTAGGCGTGTCTTCCCCCCACCCACGGGGAGGGCCTCCGGGGAGGGGCACTTTCTCAGTAACGCACGTCGACATACGCTGTGGGGGAAGGAGCCACTTAGCCTAGTTGTCAATTGCCGCTCGGAGCCGGCTAACCCCTGCACAACTTCACTCTCCCAAGTCCGACACAATAAGTGTTGAACAATAAAGTAGTGGCAACTAGTTTAACGAAAGGCGGAACAATGTCAATGAGTACTAATCAAAAAACCAAAAGAATTTATGGTATGCAACTCGGATATTTCTTTTTCCATTGTTCATTCAGCTATTGAACAGGGGCTTATTATCCATTAATGCAGTTTGGGAGTCCTAATATACCATATCGGAAGACAATTTCGCCGGGTGCTTTCAGAATTTCGTTGAATTCCCTTAAAACCCCCCGATGGCCACCCAGATTGTAATTACGCGTGTATTTGATGACTCCGATTTGAATATGCGCTTCGCCTCCGTTCTGTCGGCCCGGCATTATTTTCAATTGGCGGTGAGCGGGGCTGCGTTCGAGTGCGGCTTGCAGCGCGGGCCGAGGCCGGGGAAAAAAAAACAGTAATTGAAAAAAAAGGGAATTTTTTTTTGTTTCCGCTTCCACCCCGCGGCCCTTGAATTTCACGGCACCGAGCCCAGCGCCAGTTGAACCCGCTACGCCCTCGACGGTGTACTCAACTAATTGCAGCCCGCCGTACGGGGGTCTTAATCAAGTATTTCGCCAATCTCGGAGCACAAGTAGCTCGGTGCGAGAAAGCCCGGTGAGCAAAAAAAAACACGATATTTACGCGCCTCTCCTTGTCGTCTTTAAGGAAGAATGTCCTTTCCTTAATAGATTGGACGACCGACCGGACGTGATGCCGCAGAATATAAAGGATTCAAAGCATTATTCACCCACCAAATTATTTTTTTATATGTATTTGTACCAACAAAATCGACGAACACTAGAAATTTGAAAATATTCACTGATTGAAAATCTTACTGATCATCAGAATCCGAGGTTCTTCCCACAGTGTTACGTGATCCAGCACTAAGTTAGTGATAATTCAGGAAATCTTCGCTCATTTATCGACAGAACCTTGTAATTTTCAAATTTTCTATATATTTTAATCTGTACACTAAAATGCAGTGTTCAACTACTCAAAACACAATTTACTAAATACAATTTATAATTAATAGTTGTTAGGATCAAATCCCACTTGATATCTCTATTGTAGTCCGCAAACTGTCCTCAGCTCCCGGGGCCTACATCCTCCTGAACTTGTGTCCTTACTTAACCGCCGAAACGGCGGGGCCCTGTACCGGGGCCGGCACACACCCTTAAGCCGCAAGTCCTCCACGGAACTAAGCCCCCTGTTAACTGCATTACAACTGCCTCTGCGGCGTCGGCACACTGTGGCAGGGGCGGGGGAATTACCAGTTAATACTAATGCTTATTTGTATCCCACAGACCCCGAATAGCCTTACGGTTTATCGTCGTCGGCACTACAAGATACCAAAATATTGCCCTGCTAAACTTCCCGAGATAAAATATCCTAATTTAATTTGAAATTGAGGGAACTGCGAGAGTTTGGAAATTAATCTCCGGAAGACATTGACCTATAGAGCGTAGAATTATATTTATATATTTTTTTTATTTCGTATCATTTATTACCTGTATTCTCAGCACCGATTATGTAAGTATCAATAGGTATTCCCGCCATGTCTAAATAGAATACCCATTTCTCATAATTCCGTGGTATCCTACAAGGATAAATCGCCGTTCTATTGAAATATCTATTGAATTCCAATCCTGTATTTAAATACGGAATGAAATAGGCGCCTTCGGCTTCGGCATATCGGGCTGACCGTATTGTGGTGGTGGTAGTTGTGGGGAGTTGGGCGGTACCTCAATATAAGCGATGGGGAACTTACGGTTTGGGGCACTTGGAGGTTTGGCGAGCGGCAAGCGCCTCCGGGCTCATACAATTTCATGAGGCGGCCGACCGGTCCGCGCTTTTTATACGACCGAACTTGTTTTTTTCCCTCTCCGTTCCACCATTATTTCCCGCCCCCGCCAGTCTTCAAACGCCATATTTCGGCCAACCGCCACGTCGGGACTCGTTCTTAACGAAGTTTTCTTATCCTCGAATCATATTAAAATCAGAGGTCGTAATGAAACATCTTATTGGGAGATGTTTAGGTAGCAATGTTCTGTTTTTTCGATTTTTACACTCCTTAATTATAATTAAGGAGGATAATTTGTTGTATCCTGCAAAAATTTAGATATTCAATACCGTTATCAACGAAGAACTGAAATATTTGAGAGTGCAGTAAAAATCGAAAATGTATTACAAAATAACATGAAATAAATTTAAACTATTAAAATCCTCTGTTGATAATTTCTAATTTATCGCATAAATATGTGACTTTAATTATCGGTGGTGCTTTGATTTGATAAAATGTTTTTTTTCGCATACGTCTCACGCGACAATCCGATTTCCGCGATTTTCCCTTTGTCTATTAAAGGTGTATTGGTTAATATAGACCTGTAAAACTTCCATACAAATTACTGAACTGAAATTTTTTATGTGTATGTGTGAGAGAGAGAGTGTGTGAGTGTTAGTGCACGGGAGTAAATCTGGAAACAGTTCTTATCCAATAAATCGGCGGGGCAGACCGAAATTCCTAGGTGGGGGGGAGGTAGTGGGGCCCTAATTTCCGGCGCCAGTGTGGGAGGCCCCTCGGGTAAATCCCCGGTAATAATGCAGCCGGCGCCCACTAACACTGCGCAGAACAGAGGTGGAAAACCAAGATTTGTGGAAGGCGGGCTATTATTTATTTTTATAAGACGCGGCGGCAATTTTTCCCCTCGGCCGGGCCCCCCGGGGCACAGCCCCCATCATATGGGATAGTTATCTATCTCCAAAAATACCCACCTCCCCACAACCATCCGGAGTACAATTCATTATTAAAACTGTGGGGCACCGTCTGCGCTTACTTTCGGATACAGTTTGGACAGAAATTTTCCCCTATTAATACAAATTTCAATTAACAAAAATTTAATTCGCGACTACGCTACGCAATAAAAATTAACAGCGAAGAAGTAATTTCCGAGCCCAATAGTTGTATAAGGAAATATCTCCTTTGTTCGGCTGACACGGAAGTGCGTTCGCATTTGTAATGGTCGGCTAACTTTTTATTGACGCTGAGTACACACACTCCTACGGTGTTTCCGGCATTATCGAACTTACTCCTGGTCCGTAGAACAGGAGCCCGTTTCGACCTCAATAGTCGTTCAGCATAACGTGACTCCACTAGCCATTGTTAGCCCGAGCGATATTTACGTAGTTGGCAACGATATATATATCTATACGTTCATGTTTTAGATTCGTACTATTTCTCCATGCACTCGTCTTGTTCCTTACATTCTTTAGTATAATATATATTTTTTTTGCGCTTTATTGCAAATCGATTTCTATCGCGGTCAATATATTAACTACCGCAATAAACTTTAGCTACCTTCAAGACCATGAAACATTACTAAGATTCAAACTATATAGTCGAAATTAGCCGTTTGTCCGAGACGGAAATACAACAAATTACACACAGCCTTAATTCTATAGTACAAACCCTACTTACGCCTGACATCGCATATGTTCCTGAAAAGAAAGTGGCCACCATTATTCTCTATTTGTTAATAGTGCTACCTGAACATCAATCTCCCTTATTGTATTTCTATAGTTGTGACAATAAAGCAGTTGGAAAAAAACTTCAAAACCTACTCACTTACACACGACTTTGGATGTATCTAGGTTGTAAACGGTACAAAAGAATTTTGTTGGACGCACTTTATTGGACACTTCATTTAGGTGCAAGCCTGTCCGCGAATAATTGGACCGAGGGGGCAATTAATGCGCGTCCGGTTGCTTTTGAGGAGGGCGAGCTGCGTGTCGCCCCCCCCCGTCCACCACCACCAACCCCCAACCCCCCGACCGACAATGCAAATTAGGTCTCAATTAGAACACAGTCAAAGCGTTGGCGAATTGACAGGTTTTTGAATTTCGCCGGCTTCGAAATCAATTTGGGACGGGGCCGGCCCGCCTAATTTGGCGGCCTCTGTTTAGGCCACATCAGCCGCGAAATGTCGACAACGGAATATGAAATGTGCCCACCGCGAACACGCTCCCATTTCGCCCGGCTCCGCACTTTTACTCTTCGCATATATATATATATATGTACACACGTATATGAAATTGTATCACTGCGATTTTTATAAATATCTCTCTCCATGTTTAACATCTTAAATTAAAAAATATAATACCGAATGCTTGTTTTGTGTTCCGTAAGGGCTTGAATACAGTCTCCTCTCTTTTCCTAGACCGGTTTCGGCCACTAGTGGGGCAGGGTGCCAGAGTGACACCACTGTACCATTGAGAGGAGACAGAAGATCGAGAAAACTACGGTAAAAAACATTGGATGTTGAAATTCTGAAATAAAAGTGTTATATAATGAATAGTAATAGCAATTATATGGGGGAAAAGTATTAGTAACATTTTCGCTCAGTTTTCCTTCGAATTAATTGCATCGATACACCTAGCGGGGTGTAGGGGGCGTGGGCCTATCCCATTGTCGTGCCGGGGGACGAGTAATGCTCGCGTTTTCGGGTCGAGATAAACCCATTTAATTATTGCCGCCACCCCACCCCCTACTACCCCTCACTCCACTGCCACTTCCACCATTCCCGTGGAAAGGCAGAGGCGGTGGCAAAAACTAATTTAATTTAGTACCGGGCCAGAGAGAGAGAGAGACGGGAATAGAGAGGGCGGAGTGGGAGAGAGAGAGAGAGAGAGAGAGTTATATAGAGGCCAACTTGTATTGGACCTCACCCTCCCAAACCTACTCTTCCCTGCTTCAACCGACATTTCAAACAATATCGACGGCTTTTAAACAATCGGTGGGCTCGATGGGGGTGGCCGCTATTCGCCTTTGTAGGCGAACAACCCCCGCAGGGGGAGGAATTATTGGAAATCGAATCGCGTATTCGCCCGGCCTCGTCACACGCCTTTTGCGAAATGCCGACGATTTTAAACCCACTTGTGAATATCATACTGACTGTAATTCCTGAGAGCGCCGTATTTAATCGTATATTTTGACTTTGAACTCATAAAGGGCATGTAGTACGTTATTTTGGTTAATAGGCATTTGAAGAGACGCACGTTTACTGTTACGAAGATGTTCATAAGTTGATCAAATACGACTTACAACAATATAAGGTATATTGTAAAATAATTTTCGACTTCCGGCCAACTTCACTATTATCCCATTTTCATTGATATAGTGGAAATACGTACCCTTCCACTTTCACTTCTCTGTCTGTTTGCTTTTTGCATACTTATGATGGCGACATTGGGCTTTCTTTCCAACACATCATTGACAGTCGCAAACGAACTAAACAATTTCGATGACTTTTGAACAGTAGCTAGGAGAGTATTCGCCTTTGTCCTGCCCTTACAAAGCGCAGTTAATGCGAAGTTTGTAGCTGTATTTGTTATAATTCCAGTCCATTTATAACAGGTAGCCGTGACTGAATTACATTAAAACCTGAATATTCGTTCTCTCGAACGTCGAACCGACCAATGTCGGTTAAAATATTGATTTATCGATATATAAAAAGAAAATAAATGTAGGAACAAGAGTAAAACTTGGGCATTTAATTAAATATATTTAATCACAGCATTAACTATGTTAAAAAAATGAATAAACTGGAATAATTATTAACCACAGATATTCGCCATGGTACGATTTATTTCGTTCAGCTTTTACCACTCAATGGAATGATTCCGGGTGGGATTTGAATTAAATCAGGTTCAGTCGCACAAAATAACAAACGTTTAGAATATTTCTGAAAATTTATCTCGCACCACATTGGTAAATTCAATATATTCGGCCCGGTAAACTTTATTGGCGGTTTTAGTTTAAAATAGCTTTCGACGATTCTGCTCCGATAGTGCTTTCTGCGCTCAGTTCTGTAGCACTTATAGGTATCATTCAGTATATTCCGCTGACTAGTTCTCATTTCGTACGATTTTCCGTATACCGGTTCGGCTTTTCTCCATGGTCAGTGGGTATACAATGGTATAACATCCAATGTTTCCTTCATTTGAGGCCATCATACCCCGGCTTTATTAGTGACGGATAAACATCATTCTAGTGCACTAGGACATAAATGGTGGACTTGCTTTTATATGGTATTCATCATTAACACAAGTCCCAATTGACTGAAGATGTAACAGAACTAATATTTGTTGAGTATGTATTTATAAATAAATTCACACATCGGAAAATAGTTGTTTTATAATAACAACATATTAGACCTTTATATTTAAAAATTTTCGGATTTTCATCCTGAGATACGTTGATCCTTTCACGCCTAATTTGACGAAAAACGATCGGTACAAGCCCTGCCGGCGGATCGGGTTAAAACATTTTTAGCAGCATAACATTTAATCTCTCGCATTGTAAGGTTGTCCGGAAGAAGATTTTCGATCCATTACCCAGATTTTATATATATATTTTTCTCCATTCATCCGCGTAACGTGATTAGGGGATTTCTGAGGTGGCCCGGCCGGCCGGGTGGATTCATCTTTTCAAGCTCTGTCCCGACGGATATAGCCCGAGCTTATTTCCTCCACAAACCGACCCCCACCGGCGGCCGGGCTTTCACCCCTTATTCCATATAATAAATGTTCTTTTAATTACGTTACACCTTCCAGTCTTTTCCACCGGCGTGAGAGGGACGAGGGCTCAACCCCCAGCCATTAATACTGAGTCATAGTGAAAGAGTTATGAAAAATATTTAACTCCATTCACCAGGGTAGATATATTTTTATTAATCTCAAATAGATTGGAGAATGCGCACAGAAGGCTGGGCTTTTTGAAATATTCCGTGACAATGAAAAAATAGGGCACTGAGCTAGGTACATTTCCAAAATTTGATAGTAATTGATTCTCCTCTTGCTTGTTTGGTTCAATTGTGGACGGTATTCTAGCCGTCGTCAGTAGGATACCATTATACTTCGAAACAGTTCATTATTGCCTAAACCATTTATTGGCAGCCAACAAGCGCAGTCTGTTTTATTACCTTATAATAACTGAAATAATCAATCTTCAATAATGCTGCATATTTTACCGTTTCAGTGAAATATATTTTTCAAAGCAAAACAAGATGCAAAACCATATTTTATTAATAAGAACCTACGATTTCATATTAAGTTATCGAATTTATCTAAGAGCAACTTGACGAATAGTTCCGGAATACGACTGTCGATGGGCCAAACAAAAGAATATGGGAAATATCGTTCTAACTAGCGATGAGACAAAGAAAAGCCTGTTTACGCCTCGAAAATCATTTTACGGTCTGAAGATTCGGCCTCTTTTATCGCGAGATAAAGCCATGACAAAAAATTGGTTGAGGGCGGGGAGGTCGAAGGAAGGAGCCTATTCAGTTAGGCAAGAAAATGGACCTCTGGAGGAATATAAGTGCGAAGAGGCTTCGGACAGTTATTCGGTCGGGCGAATATTCGGGGTGTGATGGGGGTTGAGGGGGGGGGGTGGAAAAGGAAATGCCCCTTAAGGGAGGAAATGAGCTCGACTGGTGCCGAAGAGAGAGAGAGAGAGAGAGAGAGAGAGAGAGAGAGGGAGAGAGAAGTGCCGCAGAAGGAGAATACCAGAGAGACCGAGAGAGACAGAAGGAGTATTGGGGGAATGGGAGAGCGAGAGAGAGGGGAACATTTGAATGGTTTAAAATGACGTAATAATAGCCCAGTCAATACCGGCCAACCCCACAGGGCCATTCGGCTCGCCCCGTCACCAATTTCCAGCATTTGTAGAATTCAGAATGGGCCGGCAGGTAGGGCCTATCATTGGAATTCCAATTTACGACAACCAGAAGGGATCAATTTACTTACGGAAATGAACATAGTGTTAAATAAGTATAACTAAAGTGTATCTCTAAAATTACCCCTCTAAAATTTCTAATATATATATTTTCTCACAAATTTTAGCGTACGAAACTGTCTCAGGGCCGGAAAAATGTCGACAAAGCGTTCTAAATAACGGTCCCAATATGGTGTAAGGGTGTCTAGCATAAATATAAATGGAGTCACAGCCGCGGAATCAGGTTGTATTATATATCGGACCCTGTATAGTGTGGCCTAGAATAAATAGAAATCTGAAAGTGACTACCGATGCGATAATATTCCTTTTCATTTCCGTTGGTCTGCCACGCCACCGCCGAACCCATTCGGATTTCTCGGGTACTGCAATGCGAACGCTTTACATAAGAACAATCCCACGGCCGGTTCGATCGGCCGTCGTCGCTCCACTGATTGAGATTGAGAGAGAGAGAGAGAACGTTCCACAATTAGCGGAAACGCGTCAAAAACCGAGGGCGGGGGTTCCCGATCGCGTTAATTAAGCCCGTCGGCGTTGAGGGTTGGCGGGAGGTACTTCGCCTTAGCCGATCCTCGCGAAAGAAATTTAATTAACGGGGGTCGGGGCCGAGCCATTAAAGTGGGCGGTGCCGCTCGGACGGGCCCTAATGGGCCACTAAATGGTATTATTTAGACCGGCACCCCCGACGGTAATGAGCACGCCCGCTTTCTTCGGATTCGAACCCCGAGCCAGTCCCCAACCCCCAACGCTCCCCGTTATAGATTATTCACGGCCCACTAGCTCTGCCTTCCAGTCGGGCAAAAAATCCATTCATTCTATTTAAACTACACCTACAAACATGTCTATAGAATCATCAGTATCGATTAACGTCAGCGACATAGATTAGTTACCCTAAGAAGTAGTCGGGTATCGACGGTAAGCATGTCGCAATAAACTGATTTCACGGTTCACCATAAAAGAGGTTAAAGAAAGGTTCGTTTTAGTAAACAATATTATGAAAAAACAGTTTCGGAAATACAATTTCTTCACTTATTTTGTGTTGAGCACACCTTGCTATATTAAAAATGGAATGAGAAGCTAAACCAGGACGAGCCTAAGACCTCTACCACTTTTCCATTTTCATAAGTACTTTAAATCCTTAAGCGAGCTTTTACCACTTGGTTAGAAGCGTATTTTTTATTTTACGTGTTAATTATAATCTGCTATTATAAATAACAATTTCATACACCTTATTGTATCCTATAATATATATATAATTATAGTTATATAAGTTTTCAATTTTTGAAAACGTTTGAAACGAATTCTTCTTAATTTCGCGATGTTCAAATTGCCACCATATTTCTTCCGCTGAAAGCGCGAAGAAAACGCGATGAACGCTTGCTAGGAATCTAGCGTTAATGTTTTGAATGCAATTGACATGAAATAATTGTCTATTTCTAATAAATGCGCATCAAATATAAGGCTCTACAGCTTTTCAGGAAAAAACAGCATCATTCTGTCTGGTAAACTTTCCCCAGTCGGATCCCTATTAGGCTCCGAATTTCGACCCAGTTAACTTTGAAGTCGGGGGAGGGAAAAAAAGATTACAGGAGTCAGAAGGAGCACAAAAACAAATTTAATTCTATAAATTTAAGCCGCCTTCCTGGTGGGGGAAACTTCGTTAAAAATACAGCGGGATCCACCAGAAAAGGCGGACGGGGCAAACCGGGGGGTGGGGGAACTCCGCGAGAAACATAAACTTGAGATAAATGGGAAATTTATGTTTTTCCAGAAACTAGTTTCGGGACGGACATTTTTCCTTACGCGAGATCCCAGAACAGAACTGGTCCTGTAAAGGGGGAAAGGGTCCTTTAAACATTTATAGGATTAACGTGAACTTATTCAAGGCGTTTTCTTACTTTTCTTGGCTTCTTTCGGCCTGCTGACTCCGTCGCAAGTCTCCTGGACTTTGTTCATTCTAATGAATGTTTCCACCTTTCTTACTGTTACCGCTAAAATGTTGACCTGGAGAACACAAAAAATAACATTATAAGAGCATGCGTTGTAAATATATATAAATATATCTTACATTTAACGAAATTGACTCAAAATGAATGGTCCGTCGATTCTAACTCGAATTTCGGGTAAGCGGTTTTTAAATATTCAAATATATGGGTGATTCCGCAATTCTAATCAGACACACAGCGAATTAACTATTTTTCTTGTTAATAAATTGAAACGAAAGTGAAAATAAATATTCGCGAATAATTCATATTAGGATCTATTACTTTCGCTCTTATGAATGATGAGCTATAAAATAATATTACCGAATCGCATTAAAATATAAATATTCAAACAATGTACATTTTATACTTGGACTTTTATTAAGTCACCCCTTTGGAAGTTGTAAAAAAGGGTTTAGTACTGTCAAATATACAAATTTAATTACGACCAGCCGGCGTCAAATGACCGGACCGCATAAAGTTAAACGAATTCTGTCTCCGAATCTCATAAAATATTCCCCGACGTTTTAGAGGGAGGATAAAGTTTCTGCGCCAATTTAATACCGCGCGGACATTTTATAAAGGTACGAACGGATTGTCCGATATGCAGTTGCATTATTTATCGTAACTCCGTTTCGAATCAAAGGTTTGTAAAATGAATTTTGATTTATTTACAATTCTTATTGTACCGAAACCGGTATAGGTTAAGACCGAACAGGCGAATGGGAACAAAAAATAGGAGGATTTTTTACGATTTTCACTTTCAAGATCCGAGACTTCAGCTTTTTAGATGGGAACTGAACACGAACATGACATGACGGCAAGCGAGTTTTATTTCAGAAGACATGAAAATGTTTCAAACTCTATTCACGTATAACGGGAATTGAACTAATGCTAGCTCTAAACCTCGCGGTTCCTCCACAAAGTGGCTTAATATAGAGATATTCTAACCTGGGCTCGAGCTGAGAACGGTTCGGCAACTTGGTATTTACTGCTCCATGAGCTGTTGACGGGAACGCTTTTTAAACTCATCAAAGAACCTTATCGGTTCTCCCGACGAAGGGGTCCCCGATGGGGCAAACTGGCTAATTGACGGAATTACACTGCAATTGGGTAATTGTCCTTTTAAATCCAATTTGGTGACTCGTCAACCGGCCTTTGTCGATTGGTTTACCGGCCCACGCTCGCTTCTGCCGGAAATTCTTTTATTTATATTTTTTTCCTTGCCCCTTTTTCCCTTCTCTATATCCCCCTTTCAAATTGAACTGTAAACTCCGGCCGGCCTCCCGTGGACAGCCCCATTAACTTCGTTTAATCGGTTTCTCAACTCTTCCGTTTGTGCCATTGCAGAAAAAAGGAATGACCGTAGGAAACTTTCGACCGCCCTGTAATCATTCTATATTCAAAAGCCGACGGATTTGATATTAGACGACGGCAATTGGAGGAATCAACGTGACCTCGGTAATTTCATGTGAGAAAACGACGTGAGCAATCGATGCAAGAATTACTTACTACCGATTCCTGTACCCTGTTATTGGTCGTTACCAATGTAAATCACAATTTCCATTTTTACTCTATACCCAAGACCTAGCACAAGATCAGCGTGCTAAATATGATTTCAGTTTATCGACGGATTATTTTCTTCCCCAATTTATTAATTCAAACATATGCCATGTTTATTTTGTATCATTCCCTTTATTTTATATTTCTATTTATTACATGTATTATATATGAATACTCAATGGCTGGGAGCGTACCTGTCAAAGCATTGTCCGCACCTCGCACGTAGCTAGTAAATCCCTCAATACAAATTAATTTTATTTTAAATCAAGGTTTGTTTTTCAGTGTTGACTACACTTTTAATTACAAACTCCTATGTCCCGTTAATATTAGCGTGGCAAAAAATCGCACGAGCGATGATATTTAATTCTCCCCCTTTTTTTTGTCTTTAAGGATATACCCTGCTCGGGGCAAAGTGAAGGGGGAGAGATCCAGCACAAAAGGGAAATTGGGTGCTCGTCCGGTCGTATACCTGAGGCTGATAGGCCTCAGACGTAAAGCCGGTGGGGGGGGGACACGTCGTCCGGTATAAATCCAGCGTCAAGGAATTAATCAAGCTCACTTTTACCGGAGCCAGGGCGAAAGAGAGAGAGAGAGAGAGAGAGAGGGAGAGTCCACGTCTCCTTTCTCTACCCCCCGCCCCCACAAATGAATTTTATCCCCTTAGGTCATTTCTATCGTGGACGTTGGTGGGGGTGGGAGGATGGAGGGGGTTAGGGACGACTTTAATTAAACTAGGATCCCGGCGCTTAGTCAGCTGTTCAATTGGTTCGCTGAGAAGAGAAGCACCGGGTATTAAAACATGCTGGGTCCGCGTTTCCAATTTCCTATCTTTTATATCGTAGAATCCCTCTTCCGAGCGCCCCTCTCGCCCGGAAGGTGAGACGAGTCCGACAAACCTATTACACCTGGACCAAATTAACTGCCGGCGGGTCGACGGTTATTTTTTTTTTGCGCGCCCCGGGTTCGGACGAAAAACTAAATCAAATTATTCAGCCCGGAATCCGCCCCAACGGAGATCGAATGTTCGTCCTTTTCTCCCTGTGCTTTCCAATAAAACTATTTACAACTGAAACGTTACACCTTTAGAACATATATAACATTTTTTCAATATAAATCTCATACACATTTGTCCACCTTATTCCGTTTAATTATTCTCCTTTATTATGTAACCACTTGCAGTATAATTATGCATTTTATAGTTCATAATATACTTTTTATTATACGAAAAACAAGAAAATTAGATGGAAATGAAAGCGTTACATATTTTTTAGCAAAAGACCAAACCGGCAATAGGAAACAGAAAAATGGATATGACCTAGAGTACAGTATTTAAAGGAATCTTTAAGGACTGGCTTTCCGGTAAATCGATGGATACAACTCGGTCCGAATTAAAAAACATTTTTTTCGGCCTATACGGGATGGTAGGAGGGGGAGGGGGGCAGGCAAAAAAATGAAACGACGCCGTCAGGAGAGGTGCCATTTTAATATTCAAACTTCCTCTTCATCCGCCTCGTCCTGCCCGCACGCGCCCCTGATCGATTTGTCCTGTAGTGGTTTTAATTCTATTGGGGGGGGGGCCTGGGCCCGTGTTGGTGGGGGTGGCGGCCCAGTCACGACCACGAGCTTTCCCTTCAATAAAGCCCGTTATAATCGTTCTGGGGGCGGCAGTGGGTGGGTGCGGGGCGGCGGTCCCTGTCAGACCGAAGGCTGTGCCTCATCAACCCGGGCCATTACCGCAAACGGATAAATATGCCATCTGACCCGGAAATCTCCCTGCCGCTATTTACCTTTTTTCGTCACTATTCCGCAAGAACCACCACCATTATTTTGATATACTTTCAGGAAATTGAAATAATATTAAAATTATTCTGCGTAACATATTTTTTATATCTTCCGTCATTACATTTTTGGTTATATATGGGAGGTCTGCAGAATAAGAACGTTTACTTGTTTCTCGGTCTTTGATGCACTGCTATCAATTCTGTAGCAACTATGTAATTTTGGAGCTCGTCTTAAAGTGTATTTAAGCTACCGAAGATGGCGAGCGGAAGAAAACCGGTCTGGCGGAAGAACAAAACAGGCTCCTCCTTCAGGAAGGAGAATTTCTCGGTCATTAATCTGGTGGCCACGTAGTATGAGAGTTGTCGCCATTATGCCGTATATATTGCAGGGCTTAAAAACCAATATCGGAATAGTCTCCGGCAGGGGCCCATCCGCCGGCGGCAATAAACTCCGCGGTAACGGGCACATCGCGCATCTGTTCCGCGCCTCCGTCACGCCGGGGGCCGAATACCTTGCCAATTTTCGGGCAAATGATTTATGTCTGTTAATCAGGGCCCGGCCCCGAACAAAGTCCCGCCGCATCCCGTTTGACCCCCACCGCCTTTATTAATTCAAGCCCACCGCCGACGGGGAAACGAATCGGTAACTTTATTTATTCAACGTCCCGGTGCACAACGAGAGGTGGAAACCGGAGTTGGGGGCGTGGCGGGGGGGGACTTATATTTCTTTCCCTTTGAACGTGCGTTTCTCGCCCTACGACATTTTTCCGCATATTCGTGCCCCGGCTATAAATTCGGTTTCTTATCCGAGCGATTCGGGCCGCCTCCGAGCCAGCGAGCGAGCATTAAATTATTCCGGCCCGCCCCCCTCGAAATAATTATTTATGTTTTCGGCCACTCTTGCATTATAAATTGGCCGAGTATCCCGGCCGTTCCGTATTTACGGGACGGTTTATTCAAATTTTATTTGCCCCACCGATGACACCTCGTGGCCGGCCACCGTGACGGAGACGGAGGGCTTTTTGGACAGGCGGAATCGACGGGAAGAATATTGTTATTTACCCGATCGGATACATAAGGGGATGCATAAATATTGAACGGTTTCGCGGTTTTAGAGATTCATGTATGCGCTCTTCTGTTTGTCACCGGGACAATAATGCAAGAATAGAGACGAGAAGCTCGAACTTCCCGGGTCTCTCAAACGACCGGTCACATAATTGATGACTTTACCAATGAAATTAAAAGGAACAAAAATTCTATATTATCCTCGTAGTAGATTGGTAAATTCGTAAAATTCTTTAAGGTATATCTAACTTTTGTGTCATGCTTCTTCAATAAGTATTTCAAAATGACACGAGCTTTACCACCTTAGCGCTAGGATATTTAAACACAACGAACTACTTTACAAAACAATATTCTCTGTTATTCACTCTTTTATGGTCCTTTTTTTATTACCTACGTTCTAATTTTTTTAACCCATTCATCGCATCATTGATGGGAGAGGAAAATAATAAATTACAATAATAATACACGGATAATTATCCGTGGAAGAAAATCGACGTAATAATTTATCAGATTACAAATGAAATATAGCGAACGTATTGCCAGTGCGGTTCGCATTTGTTCGCATTAAATATTGTCAGCACGATTATCGGGCCGGCAATAAATCCAGTAATATACTTGAAGGGGACATTATTTCTAGTGTATTGCCGGTTGTTTTAGATACAAAAATTATTTTTCTTCCGGTCTATCTGTGTACGAAGATTGGCGCCGAAGCTCGGGGAATCGGCTAGCGCAGATTGGACGTGATTCGTGTCTATCGGTGAAAACAGGGTTACTGCAGAGGAGGGGTTGGTTGGGGGGTTGGGGGTTGGGGGTTGGAGGGTTGGACTCGCTATCGCATTTTCCCGGCCGTGGCCGGCCGATGATGATTAATCGGCGGCCCCTGAGGATGGGGTAGAGGGGGCGCTAATTTGTACGCGGTTATTGATGCGCCAGTGGTCGAACCAGAGAACCGAACCAACCCCCGCCGCTAGACATTAAATCGGCTTGAATGCGGAATTTAAAATATTAAATTGTGTCCGATCTGTTTTTAACGCGCTTCCCGAAAGGGGGCTATAGTCGAACAGCGATTGAATTCTCGCGAACAAAATCCCGATTAAAATTTTAATCATAAGGTTCGTATTATATTATGCAATAATTTTAGCAACATTAATACATCTAATTTGATATACCTGTTTTGCGGTCTGCGAGGGGTTGGAATACTGTAGGTTCGCGATGTTTCTGTCTCCTCTCGCCGGTTTGGTCTTTTGCTAGACCGGTTTCGGCTGCTCACTGATGCAGTCACATCCAAAGTGCCAAATGCGGCACTTAGAAAAAGTGCGCCGGTCCAAAATGGCGAGCAGCCGAAACCGGTCTAGCGAAAGACCAAACCGGCGAGAGGAGACAGAAACATCACGAACCTACAGTATTAATACATCTCTTCAAACTCGATGGAAAACTGACCACGGCTATAAATTAAAAGACATTAAATTTAACCACTTACATAGTATTAGTGTAAAGCAGAGTATTCTTTTCGCGTAATATTATAGGAATGTCCCAATACGATCCGTTAAAAAATATATATTTATATTTCCTCTTGTATAATCTGAAACGGTGAGTTTTCATAGGGGAAATATTGTCTTTACGAACCCGATGCCCTATATTGCCGCTCCCTTTTCCGTATAATAAATGTTCTTTTAATTACGTTGCACCTTCCAATCTTTCCTGCCGGAAAGGGGAACCTCATCCCCCAGCCATTAATACTGAGTTATAGAGCGAAAGATATTAGATTTAACTCCATTTACCATTCGGCCCGAATGGCCTCTATTTTGTAGCGGTTTATTGCTCTCCGGCTAATAGAAGGACTCTAGAAAATAGTTAGGAATATTTTTTCTATAGTCACAAACATTGTCAATGTTGAGTCAATGAATTATTGAATTTTTGGATTATGTTATCCATGTATATTAATTAACAAAATTCAACATTAAACTAACAAATAGTCTTAATTACACGGATTTGGACCAATTCACTGTACACAAACCGATCTTTAAATATAGACGATGGATTGAATCGTCGATGGGCAAAATAATTGGATTGGTCCGTATTCAATTGGTCGAATTATAACAGCGGGTAAACAGAGTTCAATTATATTGTAATTTCATATGGAGAGAATCATTGATATAGGCCTTCTGCTCATAGAATTAATTGAATGGCCGCGATTGTTGCAGGATTAGAGAGAGACCGTGTCGATGGCGACACACGGGTCACTTCCGAAGACGGACCGAACTTCCTCCCTCCCTCACCCTCTCTCTCTCTCACCGCCTATTATTTATCGTTAGGCCGCAACTCGGTCGGTTTTCGACCGACCCGGTCGCCCGCCGCCCCCGGAACTAAACTAAAGCCTCCGTCCGGGGGCCGTCTAATCTATATGGAAATGGCGGGGTTGGGGATTTGCATTGATGGGTAGGAGGGGGCGGCGGCGCTGTCTCCGCTGGCTGTGTCCCTCTCGCGCTCTCCCAGCCCAATACCTCGCTCCTCCCGTTTCGCTGGGGGCGGTGCGGATGGGGGCGGGTGTGACGTATTGACCCTCAAACAGCCCCTAAGCCACTGCCCCGCGGACAGATCTATTTTGACCGACCTAATTAAACTCCCGGTTTCTCGGCCCTGTCCCTTCGGCCGTTTGTTTGACGAGCATAAATTAGAAGGGATTAACTCAATATTGAACGTCGTTAAATACGGAATCAAATTATTTTAGTTAACTAAACGAACACTCGAATACTCACTTGGCTCTCGTTTAATTTAAATTATATTTCCATCCGGCTACTAACAAAACCGTTTAAATGCATTGGATAAAATTACAATACTTGAATATCGTCCTAACATCGAGACAATAATAACATCGACAATTAACAAGAAATTCGTGCCACGGTTAACGACTTTATTTTTTTATATCAATTTTAACAAAATATTTGTTACAGTGTTTAGGATTAGACCGTCTGTAGATGGTGTTAACGGGATCTCCCTAATGTATTATAATGTATAAAACGGATATGGAAATAAATGAGCAGACAGTTTTAAACGACTCGTTAGATTAGTGGACAGTCGAAGCCAATTATATATTCTGTGATAAAATCCTACTTTGGAATCTTCATAACTTGTAATCCAACGTATAATATTCTGGCTCGCAGTCCCATGTATTATTTTAAATCTTTTTTTATCTGGGACTGAATATTATGGAAAACAATTAAGACCTCAGACTATAATTTATGCACACACTTAAAACTGCACTGGGAATCGAATTCTAGTGCACTGTTTCCTCTCAACCGAATCCCATTCAACTCTGCGACTATTCCCAGGAAGGGAATTTAATACCCCTCCTAGAGGGTTTCCCTAGGCATCGCTAGTTTTTCATTCGTACTAAAAGTACCTAAATTAAATTTTCCGAAAGCGCTCCTTTCATACTGCCAAAAAGATAAGTGGCACCGTTCCGAGCGTTAAATATGGTGGCCGTGTGTGATGGCTGGGGGTGGTAGGGGGTGAAGTCTCCGCCCGTGGAATGAATGAGGGACGATAAGCGGAGCGGTCGGCAGGAAACCGCACGTCGGGGCAAACCTGTTGGTCGGATCCAGAGAGGGAGTGAGAGAGAGAGAGGGAGGGAGAGGAAGAGGGTGAGAGGGAGTGAGAGAAGCGAGCCGAGGCGAGAGAGAGAGAGAGGGAGCGATAGGGCGCGAGAGGGAGGAAGGTGCCTTCAGAGAATCAATACCAAACACCGGAGCCTAAACCCCCCTCCTCCACCACCCGCCGCACAGTAGAAACATACTCGTCCCAAACAACGCTGGAGACCCCTAATTTAATAATGACTTCGGTCGGTTTCATTCGGTCACTGAAACGGCCCTTTAATTCGTCATGCCCCGTTGTAACTCTACTCACTCGGTTTGTAACGATGGTCAAGACAATGTTCCATCCTTAAATCAACATCGGTGTTTACGATTATTATAAAAGCCATATCTATAAAACACGGATTGACACGATCAACCATATTTTTTCTGTAACCCCCTGCTAACATACATATATAATGTCGATACAACATTATATTTAAGATCGCAGCTTATTGCGAAATTTAAATTAACTATTATTAAATAATTGAATTAATTCAATAGACTTCGTATTGCCATATTTAAAATCTACTTTACACATTTCACAGTTAAGATAATGTTATAATTTCAATGCACATAATTGGAATATTCTTATTACTATTATTTAGTGTACACTCTTGTATTCTCTATCTTTCGCTTTCTGATACCATCCTCTCAGCGCTGTAACTACGTTATCTCTACAGTAATAACAGTGACAATGCAGACTGGATGGTACATTCGACTTGTGTCAATATCTATAATAATGGAACGCTAGCGAAGGGGACGAGAACTGAAAGCGGCATGGTATATTCATGACCGTAGAATACTTCGAACTAAATATAATTTTTAGTTTATATATATTTAATGATTTAAATCGGTATTTCCTCGGAATAATAGGGAAATGTATGCTCCGTATTCCGTGACCGAATCGGAGGAACGAATCGGGGAACGATAAATTTGAGGAAGCCATGTCTTAGCGCCGAATGCCAAACCCCAGTGCCAGAACTGTAACACGAGCCGAAAACTAAAACCCACTTATTCTCCATTAGGCTCCAACTAGTGTCAGGGGAGCGGGGGCGGAGGGTGGGGGGGGGGGGGCGGCGGCCGAATTTAAACCGAGGGACAGAGTAATTCAACTCTGCCTGCGTCCGTGCGAGCCGGCCGGGCGCCCGTGCGGGCGAGCGCCGACGTGTGGAAACCCAACACTGTAAGTGGCCACTTCATCGGGCGAGGGATGAAGGGGGGCGGTGGAGCCTTCCCCGGCTAAATGCCCCATTTGGCGAACGTGTTCAACCGCCAAATGAACAACTCGCACGTTAACGCCCCCGACCTAGTTTTGCCCGGGACTAGCCAACCCCGACCCCCACCCCCACCGACTCTATTCTGACCGTGATCTATGAAATCGTGCCCGCCGCGATATTAGTCGGACAATACGCTTTTTAGTTTTACGCTTCGCTGAAACCTGTTCACAACTATTATTCACGATCCTCAGTTAGGATAGAGAGTTGCACAAATCATACCTCGTTGAATTGATTCGTCCGATAATTTTTTTTTTACTTCATTCATTCGTCTTATTGCTTTCATACTGCCTGGGGCTCATTAAAATTAACGTCTTAACTATTTTATTTTCATATTTATCGCGGGTTCATTCTCGCCCTCTGTTCCCCAGAGGGAATCTTCGTCGGAGGAAATTGTATCACTTTGCTCCACCACTATTCCTACCACCATCCTTACTGGGTACAGATTCTGAGTAATTTTCTTCAGTGCTAAGTTGCGGCCCTTGTGAACGCCAAGTTACGACGGTCAGGTTTGTGAAATCGTCGCCGACAGCGGGAAATTCGAAACCCAGTTCGCGGGGAAATTCCCTATCCGCGAGAACATCGCCGACATTGAATTAGGTTAGGCGGCCTCTTAAATTCCGAGCCCTCGCTTAAAAAAGTTATTATACTCTTGGACACGACCCGAATAATCAATAGATTGGCCCGAGGGACGGATTAAAACCTCCCGGGGACACTTCCCGACCCGAATTCCCATCACGGAACGGGGCTAAGGAGTGAGAGAGCGAGAGAGAGAGAGGGTCGGTTGGAAGGAGGGAGGGAGGGAGGGGCATAGACAAAACCTTTGACGCTCATAAGGGAAGGCTAATGAAGAATGGGCGGACACGCTCTGAATAATGCCGGGCCCCTCGGTGGAGGCGGCGGTAGAGAGGGGGGTCGAACGCCGGCCCTATTAAACAGTCCGAACACTCCCCTTTCGGCGGCCTTCTTATGAAATTAAACCCGAAGGGAGAATTAAGAGCCCGAGGGAATGCGCTGACGGCTCGGAACTCGTATATCTCCTCATCGTTTTCAAAACCAATATTCTTCACCCAGCAAAATTAGGAGGACATTAAAATTTTCTTAATTTAAACTTAACTGATGACATTATAAATGTATACCTTGTAGGGTCGTTTATGTCAATTCATTGGCTCAGTTGGAGCGAACCCCAATATAGTTGGCACTTCTGGAAGTATCAAAGTACTCCATGTCATGCACTTGAAGTTTTGTGCTCAGAGTTTATTCTGTCAATACCTCACGGACAAACTGTAAACCTCGTCGAAATGGTTAATTGGACAAAAAAATACGATAATTCGAAATTCGACGCCGTAAAAATGACACAGCGTGCTCGCCGGTGGCGTTATTCAGCGTTTAACGCGGTTATAACACTTCGTAAAACACCGCCACAAGCGGCCTAAACCGATTTCCACGCTCGGTCGTCTCGTCTCGCGGCGATTCGCGTCTCCCGAAGAACGGACAGAGACCGTCAGTTTGGCAAACGAAATTGTTCGAGGCATCCGCGATTATGCGTGCCGAATTTCGGCAGTGAAACGGCGCCCTAATTCGATAAAGCTCATTAGCCCGGTTCGTATCAAACTTGCCGGATAATTCGCATTAACGTGTCGCCCTCCAGACAGCGCGGTTTAAGTGATGCAATTACAAAAATAAAATTCTTACAATGAGCACCGTCATTTATATCAACTCGCTGGATCGTATTCTAAAACGAGCCTCTTCCGTCCGAATAAACTCCGATTTCCGATATGACGATACGCGTATTTAAATTTAAATTTTCGCCGGTAATTGTGGAATTTTGAGGCCGAGAATCGATCGGGCCAAACCGAGCGGTTGGAGCGGCAACAGGCGCTCCGGCTTAATTCAATATACTTCATTAGCCCGGTACCCATCGGCGTTCGTGAATTATTCACGGTAGTCTGTCTCTCCGCAACCGGGTTTCAGTGTACAACAGACATTAGATGTTACTCCCGCCACCGGAGCGGTCCGTATATGTTAATTCGGTGCATTTCGGAGTACAGGAACTGACGGGAAAGGTGACATATTAAATTATTTATAGCGTATATAAGTGCGACTAAAATAATACACACCCAAGGTGAACAACTAATAAGTTAGGAAGGCAGTGTTGAAGTGTACGGTAAATATACCGCCTATCATCTCACAACAGTGTTTGTATCCAAATTTCATTACGGTTAGGATAATAAGATATTTGAGTTCATTATGCGTTTATCGCGTTTACGGTGTTTTAATTGTAAAAAAATTCCGGACGAATTGAACGACCGAAACGGTCGTTCTGAGGGTTCGGGTGGAACGGGGGGGTCCTAATTCAATATAGCTCATTAGGCCGACTCGCACATCAAGGTTCGTGAATTATTCACGTTAATATGTCTCTACGCCGCCGAGTGTTAATGCGGCGGCTGTCGAGGGTGGGTCCGTCGGATGGGTGGGGGTGGGTTTTGGGGGTCGGTGCCGGGAGAAATGCTACAGTGTTTCGGCTGGGGGACCGCTTCAAAGGCCATATGTAATGATATTAATACGGAATCAAAGGATACCGCCCGGCTCACAAGTGGGTTCCCTTGGCCCCCACCATAGCCAATGTTATTAGCAGTTGCCGCTGTTAACCTCCCCCCTCCGCCTCCCTCTCACTGCACACAAACCCGGCCACAACCTCAGACCGTTTGATTGCTTCGAGAAATTGTTAATTAGTTTCTGATAGTTTCTCGGATCGCCGCCGGCCCTTCGGCACAGACCGCCCCCCACCAACCACCTGAAAGTTTTCCACAATGAAAATTTACAATACAAAAATTCGGCCTAATTGATGCCGCGACTCTCTGATTTGCTTTGCCCTTATTAAAACATTTAAGACGATTACGAACAATTTTTACAATTCGATTTTTGTGCATCTATTTTATCTATTAAAGGTTACAGAAGACGATGAGAGCTATAGTTTTCGCTCAGGAGATTGAAATCACCAATGATGAGTCAATAAGAATGATGCCGAACAAGCATCCCGTCGAAGCTCAAATTGGGAAGGTGCTTTGTATAGCCTCCACCGTCGCGCACAAGTTATGCTTCCACTCTACTATGGGACGCTCATCGGTTCATACTTCTGTGTATGATTTAGACCAGAATTTAAAGCGTGTGTGACGCAAACGACTTACATGTGTTTCTCAACCGGCGTCCCGTAAACATATGTTTCGTTGCGGGGGGAGGCTCCAGTAAGTCATGTAAACGCGTTCTGAGTTAATAGCAGTTACACGGAGTTTAATCTCATATGTTATTCGACTGCTTTAATAATAGTAGGGTTGGTCCGTGTGAAACACTGCGCTCGTACACGTATAACCTTCAGACCAAACAAATATTGTAACAGAACAATTCAAAATAGATTCATATTTCATCCGTATATATATGAAGTTTCCCCTGTAAAAAAAGTTGATCAAGACCTACTGCCTGGAGAAATATACAGAAATATCACTCTTAGTTTGAAGTAGATCTAAGTGGGATTATAATGTTAATTTTCGCGTAAATATTTATTGTAAAAAATAAATTACAAGTTCGAGAGACGATGAACTGAACTAAAGGAGGATGGGGGGGGGGTTGCCTACTATTGTAGGCGGGGAGAATTCCATTGCCATTAGAGGCAGGAAGTGGCCACGCCCGCCTTACCGCCGCTGCTAAGTCTACAATAGATTTATTCCAATTATCGTCGTCCAATTTAGCCTCCATTTCCTCGACTTCCGACGCTCAGCAGGAGAGCCGCGAACCCCCCCCCCGCTGTTGGGAGCCGAAAAAGGGGAGAATAAAAAATTGGCCGCCTGAACGGTAATTTTCGGCCCGTGTATTATCTGGCACTCTTTTGATTGGTCGGATTTGATGGGATTTGCCCCACAGTCCGCGCATAAAAAATTATATTTACTGTAAATTTTGTTTTACAAAACCATACACGAAACTATTTCAGTATAGAACCAAAAAAGAATAGATATTCCAAACCATTTGGATGGGTCACAAGTATAATAATACAATAATGATTTTTCGAAATCTGTACCTGTAAGATCGCAATTGTTTAACACAGAAATATAATAATTTTCTCTGTATTGCTAGCGGAGAGTCGATTGCACGCAATTTGTTTTATTATATTTGAAAAATACGGGCGCACTTGTAGTTAGCAGAAGTTTTGATTGTAGGATGATACAGCTAGAAACGTAGGTTGAGTAGTCTATCCTCGCGACCTGTTGCTGGTCGTGAATTTCGATGCTTCCCCCCGACGCCGGCGTCAAAACCGGTTCTCCATTAGCGCCCTGCTCAATTCAGCGTTCTAATTTCCCCCAGCGTTCTAATTCGTGTTCGCGTTTCGTATAATGCCCCCGTTCGGGCCCTGAGACGGCATATTGGTCTTGTTACAACGCCTCAGTTTCTCTTAGCTCAGTATGTCGAAAACAATTGCACTGATTATCAGTACACTGCCGAAACAGTTGTTGACACTAGGAATGGTTGACAAAATTCTGTACAAGATATCTAATTTCGGGTTATTATTTTTATAGCGTAAAGGTTTAAATTATAAAATTTATAGAAACCCAGAAAAGGTTAATACGGGCAACAAATGGACAGAGCTCTAGTAATAACTTGAAAAATCCATTCCGTATTGTATTTTATTTTTTATTTGACTTTTCAAAGATTTGATATAGAGAATTAAAACCATTGGATATGTATAAAAACATAGAAGTTAGTAAGAACAAAAAACTAGCTTGAGTATTGAAATGCCTGGAAGTGTTTCACCATTCCATATTCATAGAGTAATACAGAACTGAATATTTAAGCACCAGTTCGACAATGGGAGAGGCAGTTATTTTCGTATAAGATGGAACCAGTCATGCGAGCATCCTGTTCGCCAGTCCTTGAAAGAAAACGCATATCCTCCGGCCAATAGCCCACCGATTGCCGCAATGATACACTAATAAAACTTTAATGCCTTTCATTTATTGGTTTTGGAACGCGATATCGATTCGAAACAGTGATTCAGTGCGAGCCGTAATCGCGACGATATCCGGCCGTGGGTTGGTCTCAAAACGGTAATTACTTCCGTAAACTTACATATCTCGTTTCTGTAACCGATAATGGCAAAAATCGTCACCGCTGTGGAAATAATTTAGTTAGTAAAAAAAACCGTATTATAGTTAGTACTTTGCTTTTTCTTCTATTCAAAATATGAAACCGGTATAGTTCCAACTAATTAAATAACTATGTCACTAGTATAAAAGCATAAACATTCGAGTTATTAATAAACCGGAGGTAAGTGATTATTGAAAACGTTCGATCAAGTTCTTCAATTAACGCTTCCCATTAAAGAATATCTCTCTCACGGACAGGAAGTGGGAAATTCTATTGTGGCGCCGATATGTGTAAAGGCTAAGTGTTTATTCATGGGCGCCCATTCATTTGTGTAATCTGTCAACTTCTGTAATTAAATCGAGCTTATCTTATTAAGTACTTAATAAGAGACAGTTAAAAATATGTATTAAATTGCTGTTCTTTCCTCGCGCTGCCTGACATTTTTTTATGTTTATATTGTTTGTGGCCTATCGGGTAATAAAACATTTTCTGCAAAAATGAAATGTTCAAATCCTTATTTTATATAAGATAAAAACTATTAATTGTATTAGTGTTTATCAAGCCTGTCGGTTACACTGAGTGGTCCAATCCTGACGAATGTGTAATTAAAACTGTCGTAACGCCAAAATGTACGATTGTACGATTTTTAATTCGCCTAAATCATTCAATTCCTTTCAGACTGCACCGAGGGTACGTTTCGAAATAGCGACCGGGCGTTATCCAACAACAGAGGATTGAGTACTCGAAGCATACAGTGGTAATTATAATTGAGTACTCAAATCAGGAGCGCTGATTGTTGGCAAACAGGGCCGAATTGGGATCGAACAACTTAGTCAATTAAACTAACGCTTCCAAACACACACGCGCGCGGCCGTTAAGCAGGTTAGGCCGGCAAATTCGGCCGGCGCTTCCACTTTGAAATCTTTCGAATCCCCCGCACCGTCTGTCTGGGAGCTACTGCATTTTCGCACAATAAAATTTTTTATTTTTATTTTCCAGACGCGGAATAATCAGTGCGTAAAATGTATTTACCCCCAACCGCTTTTAACATTTACTTTGTGCAATAATTTTCTTTATTATTTTATTATAGCATAGATTACGTCAGATTGTTGTTAAACATTAATATATTGCGTGTAGTATTGAATTAAAGGACGATTTGCAGTGCTACGGTATCCTTCAAATGTGGCTTCAAATCATTGATAATAAATGTCTTCTCAGGCCTTGCTGCGTTTTGACCAAAATGGACATTTTTTCTGCCAGTGAAATGTTTCATAATTTAGTACTATAATGGAGAGGTGACTCGTAGGGCGTACCTCGGTACAGATGGACATTCTAAATTGCGCTTAAAAAGAGGCAAATCCCTTATTATACAGCGGGCGCGACGTCCCCGAGGGACGAAGCCGGGGAAAGCAATCGGTCCAGTGTCGTGATGAGGCCGGAGGTGGGGGGGCGGTCTGTTATTTGGCCGGGAGACAAATTGGGAGCCCGCCCCCCCTGCCGCCCCCGTAGGCCTCCCTAATTGAATGAAGAAGATAGCTGCGAGAGCTGCTTAGAGGGCCGGTAAAACCTTATCGATGCGAAAGAGAGCGCAGAGGGGCGGAACGCGCTACGCACGAGTTATACCGTCCGAAGGGTCGTTGACCCCGTCGCCCGGCTTTTGTCGGGGGCGGCTTAAATAAATCCGACGCGTTTTATCTCCGGGTCGGCCCATTGGCTCCTCTACTGACACGAAAATCACATCCGAATAAACAACCCCGAATACAATTCGGCAAGTCGGATTAAACTACTAGTCTCGAATCTCACGGCACCATCCTGATCTAATGTCCTTTCCTGACATTTTCTCTTCTATATACTGAGACGCGAGTACACAATTAGTCCGATTGATCGAAGGAAAACTATTTATTTGAATTTTTCCAACGAGCTGTCATATCAATTTCTTAAATGTCTTAATTTATCAATTAGCCATTTATAAACAACTGTTTCCCACAAATCGCATAACCCTCATTACTCTTTTATAAGGTGTCTGTTACGATTGTTACGAAATTAGTCTTAAATTTCCGCAAGTTACGATGAATTAACAAAATTCATCATTCATTCACTACAGGAAATTAGTAGGGGGCAGAGAGGTAGAATCGTGGAGTGTATTCTTGGTCGGTACACCGGGATTCGAGGCTGAATTTGTTATATCGTAGCCGGGTTAAATCCGATGCAAATTTTCGTGGCTCCCCTCCCCCTCACCCACTTGGAAGGCTTTCAATTATCCCTGGAGCCGATTACTTGTCCGAGCTTTTCCCAACCGACTTTTCACTTGTGGCGTTTCTTATCCTTATCTGCCGCCATTGCCCCCCACCATTGTCTCCGGCTCCTTTTTCCCAGTTCCCGTGTTCCATTGTTCGGGAGCGGGTTTCAGTTCCGGAGCTTAAGGGGGTGCGGCCGGCGAAATTTGAAGCCGAGAAATCTGCGCTCGGGTTAAAACGCGCCAGCCGGCTTTTAGGGTTTTGTCTCCCTTCTCGAGGGCCCTGTCCCTCGCCTGTTAAATCCTGTCGTTGGACGAAAAAACCAATTTATGAACAACCTGTTCACCGCCGCGTCTGATTTTACTCCTTAATCTCAGAGAGGACCCATTAATTTCTTTACAGGTATATGTTTCTCTAACAAAACTTTGTATAACCAACAACAGTAACGTTGTGACACAGTTCAATGTACAGTTCAAACAATATACACGACAGTCTAACAGTAAATGTGAAATTATTTTCACCACTAATACAAATAAATATGTGTACAATTTTTTTAGTTAAAGAAAATTAAAGAGCCTTAGGAAGAACCTTGCATTATAACACGAAATAAAATATTAGAGGTACTTCAAATCCAATTAAACTAACTTAATTCCCATTCTGCAATATCACTAATAGAACCACTTTATATTTTGCTATCCCGGAAAACCACCCACAGCGGATTAAATGGAATATGACCAACGGATAACGTTTATTTTATAACCCCTGAAGGGCTCCAAATGTATTGAATGTATATTATTCAGCGTGGGTAGTGTGGTTGAATTCAATTTCCTCAAAGCTGTTAATAACAATCAACAAGTACTGATAGTATTAATAGTATTGTATGAAATAAGTCAACCCGAAAATGGAATCATAGTTTCCCGAGATTCACGTATTGTGCTTACCCCGGAAACTCGTTGTTGGGCTGGACTTTAAATTTCTCAAAACTTGCCGCAAGAAAAATAGGCAGAAGGCGTTTCGGCCTATCAGAGTTTCGAAAATTCATTAATTCTCCCCTCATCCCGCACTTTGGTCCGGGTATCACCGTCCCCTTTTCATCGTCCGTTTAATGGGACTGGGGATTTTAAATTCCTTACTCGGCCCAGTCCGTTTTGGCGGTAGGGGGTGGGAGGATAATGACGCCCATTGTGGAATCCGAATAAGAGGAAAAAGGAGGGGAAAAAATGGTGGGGGAGGGGGAGCGTAATGACTGAGTCCGGATCGGTGGAGATAGTGCGGGCTAGCCCAGGTATTGAAAAACCGACGGGCCATTTGGATGCGCGGGGGCGGAAAGAGAAGGCCGCCGTTTGATGATGGCGAGGGTTGAGGGGGACCAGAAAATGCTCCTTTAATTGATCGAGTCGACGATTGATTAGAAAACGAAAAATCCGCCTCCGAAAACTCCCAATATACATTTTCCAATTAAGCTTCGAGGCATTTTCAATCTTATACATACTTTAAAAAAGAGAAAAACGATATACGAGAAATATATATACGTTGCAAGTTATTATCCCCGTAAAAATCCACGAATATAACCCTCCCAAATTAAATTAAACTAAACTAATAATTATTTATGACGGAATAAATAAATCTCATTCGTCAACATTATATATATGACATTCAGGTAACTCACTAAATATGAACGGCGTACTGGTGGATAAATATCGTCAAATTATGTCTTATCATTATTTAATATGAGTTTCATAATAGTTTCTAATTTTATTGTAATTAACTAAAAGAAATGGTAAAATAACGTAAAATGGCCAAAAATATCAGGCGCTTGATGCTAAACCGCATAGCCAGTAGGTTATGTAGGTTAGTATCAGCGCCGTTGATTTCGTTTAAAAACCGTCCAGACCACCATAAATTATATTATATATTAGCTGATGGTATTTATTGAAGTTCAGTATGTACGATCTTTTAAATGAGGTACTGAATATTTGTAATTCGCTTAAATAAGTACAGTTAATACAGTTAGTTCCAAAGCTGTGATGATATCCTTTCGCGGAGCACCGTTTCATTGAGTTGCAAATTTATATTGAATATCGGTGGAATAAATTGCATTATTTAATTAATTGAATAGTAGCCTGACGGATGATTATTATAAATAACTGACTCTGTCCGTTTTGAAAATGCAATTAAATTCCGAATATTTATTTTAATTATGTACTCATTTATTTAATAATAATTTGTATTATTTATATAACTGTTTTAGCTCATAATTATGCCCTATTTGAACACCGAACAGTCTACGTTGGAGTAATCGAATGTATTCCGGGACACGTCTGATTCTTGTAGAGGCAGCGATGGGTCGGTACGCGTGGTGGGGGGCGAGCGAAAAGCTTGTACTGCGCTTTCAGGGCGTCCATTAATAAGGTAACTCGGTTGTATGGGAAGTGCTTCGTCCGAGAGGGAGAGAGGGAGGGAGGGAGGGAGAGAGAGAGAGGGAGGGAGGGAGGGTGGTATGAGAGCTCGGAGGGGTGGAACAGAGAGAGCGTGTATGGTGGGGGAGTTTTATCGAGCGGCAGCGTGACACTATGTTATAGCGCCGGGAGGGGTTGGAGGCGGCATCCGCCGTCTCTCTCGCTCTCGCGACGTTTCTCAATCTCCCTCTCGCTCGCACGCCCCCTCCCCCTACCTTCCACTCTCCCTCTCTCCCTCTGCCTCTCCCTCTCTCCCTCTCTCGGTCTCGCTCGCACTGAGGCTGGCGTTATCTACCTGCCACCTGGCCTACTACCCCGGGGGGCCCCCCAGCTATCTTCTTTACAACAATACACTCCAGGGTAAAGGGAAAGGGGGAGGCGGTACGGCCGAACGGCTTACACACAATATAGCTCTGAACAAATACCCGCACATTACCGCCCCCCGCCCCCGCCCCCGCCCCCACAGCTTCCAGCCTGCGGTTTTCCAGGGGTCGGCTCCGAGACGAACCGCTATCCTATCAAAACTGACGTCACGACTTTCCAACTCCTTTCAGGCGGGCTTCAAACTTGAGTTATGTTTATTTGACCCACTGGCCCGATGCTTGTTCAACCGGAGAAGTAACAGATAATTTCACCTTAAATTATCGATATTAAAATTAAATCTGTTATTCATTCCTGCCAAATACGAATCATTTCAGAAAAAATAATAACTGGAATTGTTTTTTTTGTACGGTTACCTTGTTATTTATTTATGGATGACTATTTCTGCATAATACGTAGATTTGAAAGTATAGATTCGCATGATTTGTCGCATTAATTAACTTATTAATAATTTAATTAAACAACTAATTCCTTGTAATACTAACAGAGTCCGGCCGTTCTAGCTTAGGACGAAATTGAGTTCTAATCCTCCAGAGTGTCCGAGCAAGAATCGACTCTGAGCCGAATATAAATTGGGGATTATTCCGATTACAAATACTTTCACCTGCGGTCATTTTTTTTAAAGGACAAACATTGGACGGAAAGAGCCCATCGAGGGAAAATCCATTCCTTGCTCAATGCCCGAAATACTCCTCTCCCCCGCTCTTACGGTTCCATATTAGTATTCACTCTGCGGATCGTAAAAAGAGAAACAGAAAAGAAGGGAAGACACTTTTGGGCTTCTTAGAAGCCCCGGTTTTATTCATTTTTCACTGCACCTCCCTCCCCCCCAAAAAAGAGAAACGTTTTGATCGGTCCAGACTATAAAATTTATGCTGAGGCCGGCGGTTGGAGACGCGCCCCTGGAGCGTTATTGTTTGTTCGGCGGCGGTGGACAACGGCTCCGCTTTGCCAACGGCGAACTTATCTTTTAGAGAAGGAATGTTTCGAGAAATCTATGAGAGGGGGAAGATGCAGGGAGAACCAGAGAGAGAGAGAGAGAGAGAGAGATTGTTTTGAAGTACGACTTCCTTTATTAAGTTCCTGAACCGATTTTTCTATTTGCCCGACTTTATAAATTTCCGATATTTTACAGTGGAAACGGTTCAACTTCTCTTTCCGAACAATTTGAATTCGGTACTAACGATTTATAGTCGGGCTCTGAGCACGCCAATATAAAATACAGAAATGCGCCGAGAAAAATATATTACTCTGTTTTTGTCGGACGCGGTTCCCAATACGGCTTCAACTATTGATTCAACTTAAAGAAAATGTTTCTAAATCATATAACTAATGGCGGTCTAAATTATTAATCGATTTTTCAAAGGTAGGCATATGTGATTGGGACAACATACAGTCGTAAACAAGAATTTTTCCGAGGTAACCGGAGTTGACTCCTGCTTATTATTCAGCTCATATTATGAAGTTAATATTATTTCGAAACGCTACCGGTATCCGGTTTTGAATATCATCAGTGTTGAAAAATGTCTTCTTGCCTCATCAGCGTGATATATATATATATATATATATATATATATATATATATATATATATATATATGGAGTTTGCGTGTTAAGAAAAAATTGTCCTACACAGCAGTCACGCCGGCAGTTTACGGCCGGCACCGCTTACGCTCCAAAATCCACGGCATCTTCACAATATTGGGCCGTCCCAGCAAATCCACGGTGTTTATTGGGCCGCTGTGGACGTTTTAATAATAAGAGGGGGGGGGGATAAGGCCTAATCCGGAAGGCCCGGCATAACGCACAGGGCGATAATAATAAATTGAATATCACGTCGTATGGTCAGCGCTAAGCCGACGCGTGACACTCCTCACCCGCAATACGACCGACCGCCCACTGAATGGGGTCACTTCTCTCCTACTGTAACCTGCTAAATATCATATTCGGCCCTATACGAAAAAGCATTTTTAGCGTTAAATTAAGATTATTTCTGACCGAGGTGCGGACTGAAAGCACAGCGCTAAACGCGGCTCGGATTCCCAGTCACTGGCTTTTAATATTCCCCGTACCTAGCTATTATAATAATAGGTGACCAACAAATTAAAATTGATAGATATTCCTTCCCACTTACCTTACTATTTGATTAGTGTTTAAATTTTTCAAGGGGAGCTATTAAACATACACGTGCATTAAACTTGTTGAAGAGAAGCGATAAGCCTTGTGTGATTTAGAAAGAGAAAGTGAGTGGAAGCTAAAATTATTTTATATTTAACATTTAATTATGTTAAAATCGTTGAAATAGATAAAGAGAATAGGCGCTCACAAAAATTGGAAACAACTCCAATAATAATAATAATTAATAAATAAAGTCCGTCTTTCGAATTTTCAAAAGTTCTCTTGTACGTGCAAATGGAACAACGCGGTAGCGTTAAGTCTGCTGTAGTTCGACTCTCTAGATGGCGCCACTGGCCAGATATGGCGCTAAATTAACGCGACAGCACATTACGTGTTGAACTTAATTTTGGTAAATTAGTAAATATTAGAAAATATTATTTTGGCAGTTAATAAGGTTATCGACTGACACGGTAATAAGGGTACAACATGTTTTATGTTAACTTCTTCCCGATACCGTAATTCATATGGCAAGTTACTGAATATGAACGACGAATTGAATTTTAAATGAACTACTAATTTGCTCCATAACACAAACAACTAGAAGGCTTCGCTTTAAGAAAACGAGGACAAACTCTAGATGTAAATTTTACAGTAATACATTTTTTCAGTAAAAAAAATATATTATGACCGAATACGTAAATCAACAATGAAACGCCACCCGGCCTGGTTAAATATTTACAACGGGAATAATTTTTTCTAATGGGAAGGAAAAAGTCATACGGAATTTGAAAAAAATACGGTCCGGCCACGGCGAAGAAAGCAAATGGAAATTCGTCGCCCGAGTAAACACAAACGTCGGGCGCGTGATAATTTAAAATTAATGGAAACAATTAACATTATTAAAAAATGAAGGCTCTCTGCAGAAGTTGGTCGAGGGGAGGAATATTTCAGGGTTGGGGCTGCGTGCAAAAAAATAGGGCTTAGCCGGAAGTTAGGCCCCCTCCCGTACATTCTCATTAACGAGTTCAACGTTTTTCAAGTACTACTACACCTTTTTAAATGCTATTAAAAAGAAAGTTAAAATCCTAGCGGTTTTCAAATATATACTTTATACAAATTTCTTTATATTTATTTTAAGTATATTTCTCAGATTTGCTTCTCATCGATAAATAAGCAACTGGAAATATTATAATACAACTATCGGTAGCAATAATACTGCAATTTCCATTAGGTATCGAACAAACGCGTGGCACATATACCGGAATACCACTGAAGATGGCACGAAATCGAAACCGTTCTAGCACAATACATCTGTATAGGTGCATTAAGTAGACATCTACTGGACAGATAATAATCTAAAGTTCTCCTAATTCAATTGCCTTACCTTTCTTGTTGTTTTATATGTAATTTGTCATTTGAAAGTCTTCTTCTGACTACTAAATTACTGTACTTCTAACAACTGTATTCTTGTATCGTCTCCTTCTTCCGGCGTTATCTGTAAACGGGTTCGGATAACCTGTTGACGCCGGATACCCTAAAATGAAATTCCCGGCCCTATTTTCGAAACTCCCCACCACTATCCGAAAACGGATACCGGTGGGAGGCGGGGGCCGTAAGGTGGGTGGGGGTTTGGGGGGGCGGTCGCATATTAATAGAAATCAAGCTGGAAATGTTGAACAGGTTGAAGGCGTTTCATGAATAATTCACTGCCGCTAGCGAGCTCCCCACGCGCTACCGCCCGGTCCCGGTTTCGGTCCCGTTTCACCGGCCGGCCGGTTCATTTAAACCGGCACTACCTCGGCCCAGCCAATTATTCACAGATGCAGATGACACGTCGGCGCCCCTTTCTGAAACCAGCTACTGCTTAACACGGGAGAAAAAATGCCAGTACATCCTGTCTTCGCATCACCAACTATCTTACAAATCCCAGGTGGTATTAAAACTGAATCTAAACTCTTCGTGTCAATTTTAAAGGACTGTTTATTCCGAATTTTAAATAAAGGTTTTCATTAAAACTTCGGATAAACACGTGGATATCTTTTTGTTTTATTGTTCCGAACTCTTTTATTACTTACTATTAAATCGGTTGTCCGTAAAACGCACCAAGTAATTATTTACTAAAGAAGATCACACGAAGAGATTGTAGAAGAAGAAAAAACAAGAAACAGGAAATAATACATAGAGAAGAAATAAAATTACAATATACGGCGCTTGATGCCAAACCCGCACGACGTGTAAGCTATGCTGGCGCAGTATCAGCGCCGTTCACGTAGTTCAATAAATATGCGTATTTCTGTTTCTAGATTTCTATTAAGTATTAAGTGCGCAGTATTTTCAAAATGAGAAAATTATATTCCACCTCCTTGCATGCGTCTTAGTAGATATTATGTTAAGAAAAAGAATATCGATCATTCGCTAAATAATATGCCAAAAAATGTTAACAAGCGGTATCAATTCAGTTTCCAAAATTCGATGCGTAATTAAACGAACACTCCTTCGTAAATACGGAGTGATGATTCCCGTGGGTGGGTTAGGAATTTGAAAAAATGCCGACGCTGCAATAGCGGCAGAGGCCCCCGCCGGCGGTCATAAATCGGGCGGCGAATCCGAAGCCCAGTTAAACTTGTTGAAATATGAGACCCGAGCTCATTTCTCCGACTTTATTTTTTGCCCGTTTCTAGCGCGGATCGGCCGCCCGTAAAGAAATAACGAGAACGTCATTAGCGGCCACCATTCCCAAACTCGAACCTGTAATCTAAGAATATTTGTTTTGTTAATGTTTATTAGTTTATTTTTATTTTATTTCGGCGAGGGCTCATAGTCTGTTATTAAAATTCAACAGATAAATTCAGAACAGCGTCGTAATTTCTATACCTTACATTGAGGAAATGAACCTGAACCTATCTAGAATATGAAAGGTAGGTTAGGAAAAGATGCTGATTGTGGGTGTTTTAATTACATTATGTTTATGTAAATACATTTTCAATCGGATTATATTCCTGTTTTTTCTCAGTAGAGATGAACTATAAGACAACCGTAATTCTGATTGAGTATAAAATTTCCAACCGATGTGATTATCCAATTGAGCAGTTAATATTTTTGTATAATAATTTGAGCAGCCAATAAAAATAACATTAATTGACAGTAGTAGTTTGTTTTTAATATAATACTTATTTTGGCGTGGGTTGAATGGTTGAAATCGGAAAGGCTGTTCGTACGGGGCTGGTAGAGCCCCTTAATATGGGCAGATATGAAGTCCCCCGCCCTATCCCACATCCGCTCCCGCCTAAGTTATTGGAAAACCAAGTGCCGGCCTCCCAATATCTTTCCCGTGTTGAAATACGAAAATAAAACGGGTAGGATGACGGCGAATGACCCTTCCAGTATTCCCAGCGATATGTTATTAATATTGCCCAATGGCTGCACGCAGGAAACCACTGCAAAGACTGTAATAAATTATTAAAATAGGAATTACTGTATAAAATACAAAAAAGGTATACTTTAACAACTATCTTAACCTAAAAATGTTCCTTACATCAGAAATAGGGTCGCATTTAATTTATAGTGTTTCTTAAGTACTTGTTTCTCAATGAGTCCACTATAAAAATTTCTTTTTTTGTAAATTCGCGATTTAGAAGAGAATTAATAAACATTTCGAATGAGTAAACATTGTTTAGTATTACTTTAGCATTAAGAACTCCAAAGTGCGCCGTCCAAACGTTTCAAATAACGCGCTGAAGGCTTCAAATTGCGCAGTTAAATATTAACGCCCAAGTTTATTAATTCAAGCGATAATGTACAGTTTATATCGCGGATTTACTACCTCGTCCGATTTCCCCGAGAAACGGACGGGCTTTTGTGTAGTAAAGCCGGGCACAAATCGTCCATTGAACGGGCGGGACAGTTAAAAATATCCCCGCACGGAATAGAATACGTTCATATCCGCTTTCGGCCAGGACGTCACGTCGGACCTCGTAACGTGGGGCGCCCGACGGCGAATAAGGAAAAAGAGAAAAAAAATCCCCGGAAAAGTCGGGCCGAAATGAGAGAAGATTCATTCAGACATTCATACATGAATGCCGCTCCCCTTAACATTTATATCCTGCCCCCCCCACCTATATGACATGCTCGGCATTCATATGAAACGGTCGCCCACGTGTTTTCCTTTTGGAAAGCAATATTATTTCAGGTTGTCTTATACCGTTGGGAAAGTACAACAAAAAAAATATGATGAATCCGATTTTCCCTGAACCTTTCACAATCGTCTTAATTTATATTATTTGACTTTAGCATTACAATTTCGAATCTCGATTCACATTTCTGTGTCTTCTATTATACGGTATTGACAGAAAAGGTACGTATCCTGCGCACTAACTGGAAAGTGTTTCCTTTGTCCTTTGGCTGTAGCTAACTCGCGTATTATATTTTGCACATTGCAATAGATGTTAGGTAGTCTCCTATACTAGGTTCACAGTAACTTTTAATTCACTACATGTGCAAAGAGTACAAAGGGTAGTGTGGAAGTGAAACAATCGCTTTTCTGAACTCTAAATTCAACTTTCCAAACTAACTGTTTCACGCAGTGGTCACAAATCGACCTAACTTAGCCTTAAAATCGCCGATGAGAATTAACAGCATTCCGACCAGGATTTTTATCGAATTAATTTTATCTGTTGACATTTCTGTCGTCCCTATAAAGTACACCCGACGATCCGTTTTAAAGGGGGCAGAGGGTCGGGTTTTGCGCTTGATAATGTCGTGGTCTCTCCCTCGTGGCGTTCCCTCCTCGAAATGAATTGGAGCCGGTCCAAGATCGTAGTCCGCTAATGAAAACCGATTCCGCGTTTTCTTTGTGGGGGGGAAGAAGGGGGATTTTCCCCCTTGCGGGAGAAAATAAAAAGAGACGTTGGGGGAGGGGGTAGGTTGGGGGGTGAGACGGGAGACGAATGGGGAAATCGGGAAAGGGGCAAAGGATTATCCCTAATCCTCAGACACTCCTTGTTTTTTTACTTGTTGCTCCATTTCGTGGAGGCGTTTCTTTTTGGTGCCTAACTGCCGTCAGAAATTAGTTGCGGCCAAATAAAAACTATAACATATTAAATACCCCTACAGAATTCAAATTGATGAAACCTAGCGTAGATCTCTAGTTCTCTAGATTTAATTGTGTTTCGGCCGCAGTTTTTTTCGATATTATTGCCACCACAGCCCGAGTGATTCGCCACCATATTGGCACCATATTCTGTGGGTCTCAAAAGCGACACATTTTTATTGCGTTTTCGACGCCATTTTCGTCTCAAGAAGTTCCCAATCAGAAATTATAATAAATTTGTCTGGGACTAGATATTTATTGCCGAAATTAGCCCCGGGGAAGAAAAAAGAATCGCGTACGGGGGCGGTCCGGAACGCGAAATAAATTACAATCAACCCCTCCCTCCCACCCTCAACTCGCGCCACCGTAACCTCCCGCGAAACACCCCCGGGGGAAGAAAAACGGAAATTGTTGGGAAAATTAATTTTAATTTAACGGGCGAATGAAGAAGATAAAGTTTCGTAAGTAAAACTAGAAACTTTCGGGGGCGTGTGAGAAACGACTCACTAACACATTAAAGTGGGATAAGAAACTTCAGAGAAACTTCACAATAAATTCTGAGCACTGCTCATAACCAGATCTTATAGATTCAGTTTCATAGAATGTAGTAAAATATTTGGCATAATGGCAATGTTAAATACAGGCGCCCTCACATCCGTTTTTATTTCCTTACTATTACTACAGTGTAGTTAAATTAGCGAGCAATAAATGATGAGGCATTTACCCAATAGCATAACGAAAATCACCTTCGTTCTCTGGAATTTCCAGAGATAATTAAATCCATGGTCTTATGTGATATGCCCGTATACGTCCTAGTTATTATTATTATGTAGTATTATGGTATAATTAAAATTGTAGATAGACGCACAGATATTTTATGACCCGTACATCCAAGATACTTTGGGACACTTTGATGAACGACCATTTAAATTATAAATTGAAAATATATGGGCGTTTACGTACATAGGGCTCGTGTGTGCCGGTAACAAAGGGAAAGTTAAAAGGGTGAAATTGGGTGCTGGCGCGGGGCCCAAAGAACACGTGGATCTTAATAACGATGTCAGACATTGTTCGCCAATAAGTTCCTACGTCATATTTCTCCTTATTGTTTACGCTAAGCCGGCCGAAGTTTCTGTTTAAGCCTGTTTGTTTAGTTAAGTCGCGCTTTCCCTTTCCCCCCTCCCTCCCGCAACTTTCAACAGCGCGCGCCCTAATTTCCGTCGCCCTCAAAAGGCTCCCCTTCGCCCGACCGCGGCATGTAGTCTACATTTTGACTTTGAAATTCGTCTCAGAAATACTTATTTTTATAAACAATAATATTTAACTCTAAATATTGCAGCAGTCATTGAACAAAATTAATTCCACGTTAAATAGACTGGGGTAATAAAAATATTCAATATAATTACTAAAAAAAAATTAGAAATTTCCTAATGTCTGATGCTGCAAACTCACCCATTATATAATTAGCATTCGATACATCATACTATATTATATGATACATCATTAATACTATCATCATATTATTAATGTCATCATTTGACAATAATAACACATAAATAACATACGTAATCATCTTCATATGATAAACTGTTTAATAAAGTACATTTTTTCACGCGTTGTACGTCAATATTACAGAAAAGTTTTTTCGTACGGCAGACGGAAATTAAACCTCAGAGCATTCCCAGGACGTCTGGGTCCATTCACTCGAGAATGGATTTTAATTTGAATATAATTTATACGGGAATTTAAATTCAAATTTTACACAGGGCTCTCTAAAATCGTACGGACGTGGGGAAGAACCAGATAACAGATAAATTTATGATTATTTGAAATTTTATATTATTATATTTACTCTGTGATAATTGTATACTATATATTGCTCGTTAAAAATATATTAAAATTCATAATCAACAATTAGATAACTGTTGGGACTTTTATATTTAGCTTATGGGCTATAAATAAATACTTTATAAACCAATCTGACTGTTGTACCGGTCGAGGGATTTTAACCGGGCCCTTGGCCGAGAAAAAAAGGTAAAAAAGCGTCACTTTTCTGCCGGCCTCATCAATATGAAAATGATCCCCTCCGCCCCACCCCTCATCCTACCAACCCCCTCATCCGAACAATTCCACGGGAGTCAGCATCTCTGCGATATCGTTGAACGCGTTTCCGAGGCAGCCTTTTGAAGTACTTTCACGACTCAGACTCCGAAGGGGAGGGGGGGGAGTTTTTTAACTCGGTTATTAAAAATTGGAGGGCGATATCCCGACTCGCGCTCGAGCCCCACCCCCTCCGACCCTTTAAAAACGGTCCCGACTATGAGAATTGAATACATTTCTTATTTAGACCGGGCGAAGAACAAAAGTAAAACGAATTACGGGCGCTTCACAAAAGAAATTCCAACATCAAATAAATGAACTCGGGGGAGAGTGTGTACCCGCCATTTTTGTGTACCCTTATTATTCCGAACTTTGATGATCCGGAATTTTTTTTTTGTTTCCGGGGATCTGTCAATATATTTTCTTACGTGGTAATTAGCTCGAGGACGGCGATTCGCTCCCCCCCCCTTCCGATCGACAGCTCACCGATTAAGGTATCATAGTCCTCGACTACAGCGGACGATTTGCGCTCAGCGTCGCGGGGGGGGGGGCGCTTAAATATTTACCGCCGACGACAATTGGTGGGAGGACGGGGCCGGTGTTTACGCCGAAATGGAGCCCGAGGGGGCGCCGCCGGTCCCTATTTGCCCTAGGAGCGTTTCCCCGACCGACCGGTCGGTGCCAATTTATAGCGCTGCTTGGTTACAATATTGAACTTGGCTCTAATGATTTCATACCATTTGACTTACATCAAATTAAAGAAATAAGTTATTGTACAATTCTCCGGTTTGCATTTCAAAATTTTGCAAACAATTGAAAGAAAATTCATTACCCGAATTATATACAGAAAGAAATGAATTTCCCTCATGCATTTTCCATAAAATATTATGTAATACATGAATATGTATGGAGAAACAATATTATATTATTTCGATGTCCTTTTACCGGAGAACTAATATTTTTTAAGTATATATGTAGTAATTGCGTCACATAAAGTAATCTACGGGCTATATTACATATCTATATTAGAGGCAGATATAATTTCTTATTGGCAACCGAGGGCGATCAATCTGTCCGGTTTATAAAAGCCAAAACCTCCTTTCCGGGAGTTTTCATTGCGAGTTTCAAAAAATTGTCCGCCGCTCCCCAAACAGCCGGAAAACGCATTCCGACTGCGTTTTAAGGGTTAAAAGGGCGTCCTGTGTTTACCGGGGTCACGGGGTGGGGGTACGTTCGGTCCCCGAATAAATGGGTCGATTGGCTATGGGGGGCGGGGGGGGCCTCTGGGGCCGCGTTGTGTATTTTGCACCGCGGGCGTTTGCCCAACCAATTGGTGCCAATTTATAGCGCTAATTGATAAAGAGGCGGCATTTGAGGCCTACGGCAACGGGCGAATTCCAATATTGACGCGTCTGTCTTTCGGTCCGCCTTGTTATCTCCCTACTTGTTAAACTCCCCTCTATCCGGGCCCTCGCTCTGCCCTAATAATATTTATTCAGGGCGACGCGATATTTATCAATATGACAACAAGAGTTGTCAGAACAAAACTTCAACGTATGCGTGAACATTAAAGATTTTATTATTCTACCGTGAATGATCTTAATTAAATCGTCACATTGATGAGAAGAACGTAAGGAAAATATTTAATAAATTTAAATTTGTATTTGAACAATCCGAAGGAGGAATTTTCAAGGTAGTATTCAAGATTTTTCTAAGTATCCTGAACCTTATAGGAAAACCGACTTGATACAAGCGGATCTCAATTAATTTCTTGACCCAACTTAATGAACTTATATGTGGCCATAGCTCACAATACAGAGTCCAAACAGAATGAGAGTATTTTAACCAAGAGAATTTTTATAGGAATTCGAATTTTAATTAAACATAACTGCTAATTGCGCAACATTGAGAAAATGATTAACTTGATAAATACGACGAAATTATTTATTCAATCCAACCCACAGCTTAAATAAGGCAAATATTCGAGAAATACGTCCATTTCATGGAATGTACAGCCCTTATCTGCTTATTGCCCTCGTCCTTTATCTCTACCGCTCATTCCGACCCGGACGGCTATTAAAATATAAACTGAACGCTATTCTCCTTCGCGGTTATCTAGCGGCGAAGGCGCTTCGAATTTACATTCGAATGGCGGACCGACGGGGCGTCTGGACAAATATGGATAAAGTTCGGGAGGACGGAGAATTCGTTCTGAGTTTCAACTATTAAAAACCTTCTCGTTGTTTGATTAGAGTTGTTAATCTCCGCGTCCTGTCTACAGATACTGATGACTGGGAGTGGAAGCAAAGTATTGGGTCAGGCCATAAATTTATGAATTTTGACGCGATTCCTAGTTAAGTTTAGACGCCCATATAACAGTCGCATCTTATGACGCCTGAGCTCTCCTCCTTATCTCCGGAACGCATAAACAGAATGTAGTCAAAAATCGCTTAAGCCGATAGTTCCCAAATTGAGACCCCCCCCCCCACCGGCGGTCGTAAAAAGTAAAATTCGGGCGAAATTCTTCTGGCAGAGTTAATTATAGCGGGGCGGATATACGATGATTGAATGTAACACAAAAATTACACGGCGCCGCCGCCAGTTTTATTAGTTTACGCAGACCCGGCTTTTATGACTGGGTTGGACCAGCGCCCTGCCCCCCCCCCTGCCCTCGCTCTAAACGGGCCCAAGATTACTTTTTCGACAAACCGGATTAAAGACGTCTTGATGAGTTGACTCTAGAGTACCCGGCCTCCGGCCGGCCGACAGCGCCCCGGAAAATTATTTTCCTCCTCGTCCCGAGGGTAATGTGACGCGGGATAATAATAAAAAAAAATATTAATCAGCGAAAACTGATGAAAGGGCCCGTCGGTCGGGCGGAGCGAAAACATGAGCCTCAATCAAGTCCCGAGTGGACCGCTCGGGGAACTCATTTTCGTCGCCGGTAATTTTCATTCACTTGTCGTTAATCAAAGGTCAAGCGATCCCGCGTCGTAAAAAGTATGACACCGAGAAAAAATACGACATTTTCGCCCAACCCTTGAAGTAAGATCTAAAAGTACGTAATTGACCAGCCCCCTGTTTTTATTGTTTTGACAATTCTTTAAACAAATTTCAATTGCCTACAAAGACAATTTCTATAATTGGTTAAGATAGACGAGTAACAGGAGTAAAAATTTGGAAGAGTGTAAACAAACTGACGGAAGACCAAAAATCGTGGGAGTAGAGACAATATTTCAAACCTTAAATGCAATAAATTCTTTTAGTTAGAAATTTCACTGGGTATTTAATCTTTGACGACACTGGTTCACAACCCGGTAGCACTTCGTAGGGTGAATGTGTCGGTTCGCACGCGTGATGCACTGTCAGTTTCGACGGCATGCCAGAAAAAATTCGAAAAACTCGGTGGGGAAGGTTGGGCCCACCGGAACCGCGACCAGGAGATATTTCCGGCGGAGAAGGAAGGAGTTCCAGCTCAAAATATGTATGAAGAGGCCGCTAGCCAAGGGGGGAATTTATTTGCTACGCATTCCGATGCATTCTCGCTTTGCCCAACAGACGAAAGTAGACTTGTTAACGGAAGCATCGATTTTCCCCTTTATCAATTCAAATAGGTACCGATAGGCCTTCGCGGTATACCGTTTTTCTTCAACTAGACAATTTATAGAAGAACTGTGAATTGGTTTATGAGGATTGTGGGTTGCAAATCAACCACCGAAACCAAGTTAATATCCGCATGCTATCACCAAGCTAATAGTTAAGTCGGATGCTAAGTAGTCAACGTGCTCAGAGCTCTGTGTCCACTAATGGACTTCACGCAGGGAATAATCAAAGTCCATTATGGACACTCCATGATCGGTGTGCAGCTAATGATGAGTGCGGTACATTCTAATAATGCAATACTGTGCAACAGTGTGAAAGCATAATTAAACGGAATAAACGGAAGCATAATTTGAGAATAAGGAAAAACGATGCCTCAAATATTATACAATTCTGTAGAACATAATCCTAGACACTGAGACCGGTTCCACCGAGGGGCATGAATAAAAGGGCGTGGCAAACAATGCCATTTACCGTCGACGGTAACGATGTTAACATTTTACGTTGGCCTCTGTTTACAGAGGGGCGGGGCCGCTCAACCAAGCGCCGGGTGTGTGTGCCGACGGGGGGATGAAACAAAATACATTTGAATACGTCCTAAATAAATTCTCAAAACCCCGAGGGTCAGATACCGGTCCCGTCGGGCCCTTCCGTCCCCCTTCTGCAAATATCTTGGCACGGTGTCCAACCCCGGACATTTTTCAGCGTTTGGACAACCGTTCACGAGATTCGGATACCGCTTACAACATTCTTAGTGCTGCGACAAAAAGGTTTATTCCGTTCCATTGGCTCCGGTAATAAAGTATATAATTCGTAATGAACTAGCCTTTCGGACTAGTCTATTATGTGGTCTGCGAAGGTTTGGAATATATGGATAATATGAAACATGCGAGAGGTCGAGAAAACTGCGTTCAAAATTATGAACAAAGAGTCGAGAGGGCGGACTCGTAGTTGACTCAAATTGGCCAAACCGTTCTCATTAGGTTGGCAGTTTATTGTTAAATAGAAAGGCTTATCGACATTTTTATTTAATAATTAGTTTTGGAGGAAGTATATCGTGTTTAATGTACATAATTCAGCCGCATAACGGAGCTCCGGATATACTGGGCCCGCAAGGGGGGCGTGTATTGCGGGTCGAAGGAGGACGGGCGAGCGCCTTGTATAATGATGGGACGGCCGGCGGGAGGCGACAGAAAGTGGGCTGGGAGGGGCGGTACTTGGCGATCGATATCCACACTAGACTAGGTTAACTACCACTCTGTTAAATTGAGCGCATTAGAAGGGGCCCGCCACTGTCTGTAAACAAGGGGCGGCCCTCCCACTACCCCGACCGGTAATCGACGCCATATACACCCGCACCCGTACCAACAGATGCCTCTATACGACAATCGCCATTACCTCCCCTATTGTCGCCCCTTACACTTTTATGTTTATTTTTTTCCCCCACCGCCACCGGTCTTATATTTCTGTACCGCCCGGTCCAACGCCACAAAATGTACTCGCAATACAGAAAAGAACCGAAGACGATTTTTCAATACTCTGATTATTTTTCTGCCAGAGTTACTGGCGCCGGGGTCTTATTCAGCGCGGATAATGATGCATAAAGGAAGAGGAGAAGTAAGCAATTGTTTCTCCGACTCCCTTCCGGGGTAAACTACCTTATTTTTCCCTTTTTTTTTTATATCGGGCCGACCGGGTTGTTCAGATGAGGACAGTAAAGTGGGGATAAGCTCGGCGCAAAGTACCCTTTATTTGGAGTAAAGGGGACACAACTGGGCTCCAGTAAAAACAGGCCTTTCTTTCCTCCCGCCCTCCTCTCCCTCCGGGAAAAGTTGACGTCGGCCCGGAGCCGAAAAAAGCGTTACCGCTCCTTTTAGAATTCGGGAATTTATTCATTATTTCGGAATCCGATTAAAAGTAAGGGGCAGTGGGAAGGAGTTATGAAGTTTTGTTTCCGCATTATTAAGAGAAGTCCACCTCTTAGTCGACGATACCTTCTCTAATTAAAGATTGGTAAATTCTTAACGATAACCATTTACAGTGATTTAATGAGAGGGTTATAATTCTCCTTAGGAAGGAAGTAACGGTAAATGCTGAAAGGCGAATCGATAAAACAATATAACCTAGTCGACTTTTCACGAATGACGAATCTCAAATAACCGGCGGCGATGGCTGGGGCGGGGGCTAAATAAAGTACTTTAGCTTAATCTCTAAAGCGGGGAATTCGGAAGTTAATTTCCCGTTGATTAGACGTTTAAAAGGGGCGGGAGACACTCGATTTTAATATCGTGAAACGAAAGTCCGCGCGAATATCCGCAATGTTATTTAATGGGATTATATCCTCCTCTTCCCGAGGGAGCGGGAAAGAGAGAGAGGGAGGGGGGGAGGGCGAGGGAGGGAAAGCCGGGAAGAGACTCATCTAATTCGGCCTTAAGTTTCAATCGACAGCCCCATTCAGATCAGGCGCCAGTCCCGCCGTTCAACTTAATTATAAGAATTCAATTAAATCGGCCATACCTGATTCTAAAATCGAGGAGCGGGCCTCGATCGAAGGGAATGAAAGGAACCGCCGTGAATCCACAGCATTGTGTTTAGCTCAACAATGAACCGAATGAATACAGTAAAGTCCTAACGAAATGTTTACTTAGAGTATATTTTTTTTATTTGATAATTTGCCTCATCCTCGGTGAAATTTTACCTCATCCCCCCGTAGATGTGATCTCGATCCGCGTTTCACTTGCTGAAAGGACATGAAATATTCCTGGCCCTGGAGAATCGCACGGTTTCGTCAAATATTGAAGGCTATATATAGGTTGTCTGTCAAGTGATTAATTTATATAGCGGAGGGGAACCGTCTCCAGTTCAGAATCCAGTTCCTAGTAAGTTTTATCAGTCTTTTTCACCAGTTACCGAAATAGAAATGATTTCAGTATCTCAGGTAAAACTACAATCAATTAAGTAAGCTAATTAGATTCAACTAAGTAAATCAAATTAAAAGTTTCCTGTTAAAATCAGATTAAGTTTTTATTCGTTTAAACATTGACGATGTTTAGTGACAACAAAATTCTAAACATTGTCGGACAAAAAAAATAATTGTCTTATAAACGATTCAAGTAATCAATCCGAACATTTCAATTGCCATAATAAAATAAAATAGGCGAGTGTAATATTTTCGTTAAGAAAAATAAGGAAAAATCCATTATAAGAATGGATGGACATTCAATGGTAAACGCAGGTTTTTAATTAATTGTATTTACAACAGTTAAATACTGAAACAGCCTATTGTGTCACATAATGATGGCAGTTGTGAACAAAACATTTGTTCTTCAAACACCAATTGTCTCCAACAATCGTTTTTTCGGCGAAGACGGCGGAGGGGAAACAAAACAAATGTGCCTTCGGAGGGTGGAGTGGAAAAAAAAATTCAATTAAAACCGAGCTTCAGGAACGCCGGCAGTTCCCCTTAAACTTTTAAAGGCAGCCTTAATAATACCCGGCCGAAACCTTTGATGTAATTATGAGGTTTCTTTTTGTTAATATAACTTCTACAATTCGACTGAGTTTCCAGGCGGCGAGAACTGCAATAATAAGTTTTATCAAACGTTCATCGAAGGGGGGAGGGCTTGAGAAGGTTTATAAACTGCAAAAACAGCGCCCGTTTTTACTCCACAGAAATGGTGCGCCGGAAGTCGGTTTTGCCCGGACGGAACTTTCAAAATTGGTTTATTTCTTGCATAAGAAATTCTTCCTCCCCCACCTCCCTTTCGTTTCCCCATCAATCGCGTTCATGGACAGGACCCTGACCGTGTTTTCGATCTTTATTCCTCGCCCACGCACTACTGTCGTTGGCAATTTTCATTCTAGACCATAAAAATCGCAAGATTAGTTTAATTCTGTCCCAAGGCGTATTTCCCAGGTCCTTTTCTTACTCACAAGGCTGATTAAACTAACTTAAAATAGAAGTTTTCTCGGTTTACAGTCTCCTCTCGCTGTTTTTATCTTTAAGGCTAAAGAACCAGTCTCCAAGCAGAGTTCGAGAGTTTCACAAATGCCACTCGGAAAGGAAAATTAATTAAGAAAAAGAGAGTATGGAACAGATATTCAAAATTACTTATTATCCTTAGTTGCAATCGACAGAATCTTTACTCACTCTTTCAATGATGATACCGCGCTTATTTGCTAGTTTATGTGGTGGCAAAACCTCCGGAGTGGAATTTTGGCTATGACCCTGTGCGAAACCGATACTTTAAATAACTTTCAATCGGACAAATTACCCCAATCGATTAGACGTTTTGAGGAGCGGAGGGTACTTTTTTTTGCGGGGGTCGCTTCTTCGATCCCGCCGAGCCACACTCTCTACCCCCACCACAAATGTGATTCATGCGGAAAATACATGTCCCGAATCCCGAAGCAAAACACATAACAAATATAGCCACTTGGGTTTTATTCGCGTCCACCGAAGGGGATGCGGGCGCGGGAAGGGAGACCAATAAAACATATAAGGTAGAAGAGGGAGAGAGAGAGAGAGAGAGAGAGAGAGAGAGAGAGAGAGAGACCTATACGGAATTTTTGACTTTCCGACAATACTTCTAAATTCCATTTAGCCCCCGGTTTCGCGCCCACCACCGCTCCAAACGCCAGACCTTTTATTATTTTAGGAGCCCGATATTTTCCTTGCCGCTGGTTTCATCATAAAGCCGGCGCCGGGAAAAGGGAAAATGATGGGGAAAAGCTAAAAATTGCATTTTCCCGTCGGCCTCCTTTTACGCCCCGCCGGTCGTTCGGTCGAGTCAATATTTTAATCAGAACAATTAGGAAAAATTTCCAATTAATACGAGAAGTTCACTTCCGTTTTCTTTGTACTTGGGAAAGTGCGCCCAAAACTCACTAGGAGCCCAAAATATTATTAATAGTGAACAAATTTATTACTTAACAAAACTGGATAACGCAACCATGAAATGGATTTTTATCAATCTATATTTTTAATTTCAAAATATGGTCGGAAATTAATCAATATTTTTGACTGTTTTGATGCGGCCTCGCGTTAACTACAACCCCGTATAACCTTCTTTTTTTCACTTCAATCACTTTCTGAACCCCGTACGATGCTTCATTAAGTTTTCTCCGGCGTTTTCTACCATACCCCCCCGTTTTTCCACTTCTCTGAATTTTCACGCTCTGAGTACACCGACGGGTATCTTTTTCACTCTTTTTACTACGGGCCTTTTTACAGAACATTTTTTCCAAAATTCTTATTTCAATAAGGTAAATAAAATATCCCTTGAGCCACTGCCCTCTTCCACAGCACTGTGTAGCTATTATTAAGAATTAATACAACCCTTGATGTTAAATAATGTTTTTAGTCTTAAATAATATTTTGCCTTTTTATTGACAGCATAACAAGAATATGCAGCCTGGATTTTTTACTCGAAATCAAGTCCTACTGAAACAAGGATTTTTTTGTCATGATGTTTAGGGAGGATATTCAAGTGCATAACGCCCGGAATGGGGATTCCTATCTGTTTTAATTCCCTCTGTTATTTATGCATTGCAAAATATGGAAATGTAGTAATACAAAAATGAACTAATTTTACTACATATGCGAAAACAACTCAAATGGGTATCTCTGTACTAAAAGTGTAATTAAGAGATGCACTAACTGAATGCACACTGGAGTATAGAAATATTTTAAATTTTATTTATTTTGTGATTAACAACGCCCGAAATACAACACACCGCACTGATGGGATAATACGTTCTAATGGGCCACGGACTTAACTGAATTACACAGCCGCCGCCCTGCTCGAGAAATTTTCTTTCGTAATTTCTTCGGCGTGCTCCGCAGTCTTATTGGGCTCGAGTGCCGACACGAAACACAGAGTCAAAACAATCAAAACAGGGCCCGGGAGAAATTCCCCTAACATCAGCGCCGTGTAATGTCCGCCAATAAAACCTAACTGCGGCTACACATATCGCGACCGGGCCATATTGGCGTCGCCCGACCTCCCACCGCCTTCCAGAACCTTCACCGATTATACTACGCTTTGGCTCTTCAAAGCCTCCGGCGGAATATAATCACAATAGTCTCCGTTTTATATCTGTGTAAATTAAATTTTAGGCACGTTCACGTTTAAATAATTTTATACTAATAATGAAGAGCCGAATCCTGCACAGTGAATTGTCTGAGCTCTGTAAACTGTTTGCGCTCCTGAGGGGCACGTAATAATAATCATGTACACTGAATGGAAGATTACTGTATTTAGTTTAACATGCCTGTTTTGTGGTCTGAGAGGGGTTGGAATACAGTAGATTTTGTGTGTTTCTGCCTCCTCCCGCTGGTTTGGTCTTTGGCCGCTCGCCATCTTCAGCAGCTGTGACAGTGCAGTGAGGATGCCCGAAAAACATCCAAAGTGCCGAAAGTGACTAACACCGCTACTGAAGATGGCGAGCGGCCGAAACCGGTCTAGCAAAAGACCAGACCAGCGAGAGGAGACAGAAACACAAAATCTACGGTATTACTGTATTTCTTTTCATTATTTACCTGGAATCGCGTGGCCTTCACCCGTTATCATATCTCAACTGCCATTTTCCCTGTGTCGCCGTAACGGTCCCGCATCGTCATTAATTACTGATAAAAACTTAATTCAAACAGACTCTATCGCACATCGACCGTGGCGGTTTCATTACTGCCGTCCGGGCGATATTATCCGAAGCGTGTCCGCACGCAATATCCCGCCCCTACCCATCATACATTTGTAAATTCTCCGGTATCGAATCCAGCGTTTTTAAACCGTGAGGTCACAGACCCTTCAAGTTATTAGCATAATATTCACGAAGTTTTCTTTTTCCTTTCACTATGATCTTGTAGAAGATGACTTCTGGGTTGAATACAATTTCTGAGTAGGAATAGTAGTAGGTAGTTTCACGTCCCGATTCGGTAGGGCAGCACGTAACCCCCCAGGACCTGTTGTAAGTTTACAACGAGTACGTCACAAGTATGTAAATTAATAAGTTAATATCAATATTTTAATTGAATTCCTTCAAACTGTTTCGTATTCCCCTGGCGGCTCCAATTGTTGAAACCGAGTTAATCCAAAGTCAACAATAATGGCAGGCCGGGGGGGGACGGCCGAAAACCCAAATTGTTATTTACATGATGGTGCCGGCGGGGGGTGGGACACCTCCGTGCCCCGTGGGGGGGGGGGGACAATGCCGTTCTATTATCAACAGTTCCGCGCCCCTATTCTAATGTTAATGGCCACGCCGACGGAGTTGTATCGCCGCGGGTTCGGATTAGTCGCCTATGGAAATTCGGCGGGGCTTCCCGCTGACTTTTCAGAGGGGGAAGGGGCCGGGGCATTAGCGACAACTCGCTCTCAGAGGAATTCCAGCGGTAATCTCCACGACTGTCGGACGGTCCACTGGCTTCCGACAAGCTAAATCTTGGTCCGCCCTAATAGATTTTACGCAATACTAGGCTATTTAAACAATGAACTAATTTCACAGATTTCGTTCACAACATTTTACTTAAGGGTCAGGTAAAACGTATTAATTGAATTTTGAAGTGGAAGCATCCCATGTCCATCCCAGACTTACTGAAGACGGTGAGCAGTGATATCCAATGTCGTTTATCTATGATTATCTTCAGGAATAAATTTTATCAGAAATATAAAGTGGCCAAAATGGAATTTTAAAATCGATTCTTAAATAAGATTGTTCCCAACATTTTTATAGACTCGAGTGTTTTAATAAGGCCACGAAAACGCGTTATGTCCATTTAAGATTCCCTTCAGGAATCCCCGGGTATTTGGAATATCGTCACTTTTACAATTTTATCGCGTTTTGTTTTTTACTATATCAGTGCATTTCACAGCAACGAAGAACTAAACAACAGGAATTGCAAAACTGCCGATATACCGAACACTGGGGGCATTGTGAAGTTTCAGAAAATGTGGTTCCACCAAAACATTGTTACCTTTCAATTCGATACAATTCCTAGAATATTCTCGTTACTTTTTTTCGAGCCAATTATTTTTTAAACCGATACGCTACGTATTTTGTTTCTAATCGGGTTCGTATTAAAATAAAAAAAACGTTCGTTAGGAGGCCAATAGGAGGAGGTCGGTTTATCCGGGTTTAGGGGGCCGGTTGGTTGCAGGTGTGAAAATCGTCGGCGACTCATGAATATTCATCGGGCCGATTTGTCGGTAGCTCTCCCCCGCCCCGCCCACCGCCCCCGCCCCCGCCCCCGGCCTCCGGGGCTCCCCACTCTATTGTTATCGGCCGACCCTGACCCAACTTCAACCCCACTCTCCTTAAACCTGTTTACACGCCCGGGCTCAATTTCAAGCCCCCGACACCCGCCCCCCTCCACCTCCCGTTTTCCAACGTCAGTGACTCTCGGCCGGTAATCGTCGCATAATGCGACTTCATTGATAACGAATGGCTCCGCTCAAACATTCCTATTCTCGGAAGGGAAAAGGTTATTTATCTATTGAATAGATTATGATGGATTAGGGGGAGAAATACGCGAGGGAAGGCTGTCAAGCTGCACGGCTGGAGGAAAACAGAAGAGTTGTCAGAGGAAATTGAGACAACTCTGCAAATACTTTACTTAGGGGAGGATTAAATAGTAATTTTGACGGTATTTATTCGTTTATTATTTCCTCCCATTTTTTTACCTTTATGTATGTGTAAAAGTTACATATGGGGGAGCCGACAAATGAAGAGGATGTCTTAAAACATTTTGTAAGCACACTTGATTACACTGAAACGGTAGGCAAAAGGAGAGTCACCCTTATATAGGCTCTCTACCCCGAGGTATGGGAAAGTCTAAGAAGGGTGTTAATCCCTAACACGTGTGTTGGCCCACAAGCCTTTACACGTGACATCCTGCAGGTGCTTATACATATATGTATTGCCTTCAAAAACGGCGTATGTTAATGATATACTAGCACTATGAGGCAGTTTCTTGGCGAAGCTCCCGAATGTCGAAGTCGCCCCAGAGTTTCATCGGCCTTTCGTCCGCGCTTCATCAGTGCCGGGACCCCGTTGAATGGCGCCTACCTGTTGTCGGCCCTCCCACCTCGGACGTTCCGCCAACAGCCATTCCGCCCGCTCCCGAATGGTCACTTTTGTCCCACTCCTTATCCGCCTCACAGTCGCACGTTCCCTTTTAGTTGCCCCTAAAGGATACCCAGTCCTCTCTCCCGCCTGTAGCTTCCGCCTATATTCAGCTTTGAGAATCTATCTTTTACTATATATAGATATATATATTTCTCTATGTATTAACGAGCTGCGACACAGTATGTACATGAAGCCAGAATCGTTTTACATAACTTCTAAAAGCTATGTCTCCACTCAACATGAAAAACCGTTGACCATTCCTGTTTCCCAAAGGACACTTCCTTACATCTATTAGTCGTAAAATAATACTTTATATCAATCATTTATCAGAAATTTCATTTTTTTAACGATAATATCCGGACTTTTACGAATTTCTAGCCAGGAATAATGCTCTAACAGAAAGAAACGGCTTGTATATTCGTACACCATATTTGCGACTACGATAAATAAATGTAGACGTAGGGGCCGACGAACATATTTCAAGTATAATAATTATCTTGGTTGCCTTGTGTGGGAAAGCCCGGGATATTTATATATTAATGAGGAAATTGCTGGGCGTTAGATAAGAGGGAAGAAAAATGGTCGGGTCGGATAGAGGGCAGGTCGGTGTAAAATATTAAGCTCCCTTTTATATAAAAGGGTTGAGTAGTAATAGCTTTCCCTGGCGGTATAAAGGCTCTTATCCCTTTAAGGACTGGGGGCCGGGTCACTGAGCCGGAGGGTTAGCGCCGGCCGGCCTAGGCTGCCCTCTATTGATAGTTCAGCCAAGAATAAGTCGTGCAATCAACGGGAAAACCATTACTTGCAGTGTCGGGCCCCCCGGCCCTTTAATTCACCGCCGCGTCATTTTCCCGTTCTCGGTTTACGTTGAGGCTTTTTCAATAAACAGACTTTCTTTTAGGAGTGCGCGTCTCGCAAAAGAAAAAAAAATGGTTGGAGGGGGACGTGTGGCGCTTTTAATGTATTTCGACGGGAAGAAAAATCAATGCCGCCGCTGTAAGAAACCTCGGTGCGTGGCGGCCGTTTCGAGAATTCTCGACAGATTGCGACACCTTCGCTGACGAGATAGTGCAGACAGTGCCCGATAGAATGCAGCACCTTCGGACATTCGTTACCGCTATCATTACGTAATAACACATTTCATTATGTAAATGAAAAGGCAAACAGACAGAAACAGCAATGAAGATACAACATAGCCAGAAGACATTTCCTCCTAAATTAGGAAAACAAAGAGTATTTTCACAAAATGCTATAGTACAATCCGAATTAATCAGATAATAAAGGTATATCGAAAAGGCGTATACATTTTCTGTTGATTAATAAGGCTAAAGAAATAAACATGGCGGAGCAGGATACAAAGGATCGTTATATTAAGGATTTAACGTGCAATATAAAACTGAACAATAGGCCAGTCGCATTCCTCTTGTCATGAATATCAAGTATTTGCCGGGCGTTTCGTTGACGTCGCATAAAGGGACTTTTATTGCGATCTAACGTCCGCTATTTCCACGGGCTAAGTTTCCGCCGGGTCGGTTAAATAGAGGCTAGTGCCCGTTAAAATTTTAAACGCGAACGTCGAGATTGCCCTATCTTAAAGTCCCGGGGAATTGCCGTGTCGGGGAGGACGGGAGCGCGGTGGCAGTAAACGTTTACGATGTCCACACGAAAGGGACAACGCGAAGCGCCCGGAGAATATCTTCTTCGGAGTGGACGCAAAATAACAAAGCTAAATGCAGATGAATAGTTACCGCTCCTTTCGTACATCACTTATAATAGGTGCAGAAAGTATAAACGGGGAATTCTAAAAGTTACAAAATATCTTCCGGGAGTGAGCTATATCGGACTTCTTCCCTCTTAAGCTTAAATATATTTTTTCTTTCTTTGACTTCAGACAAATTACAAATAAAATATGATGCAATTTGTGGACGCCATTGAATACGCGTAAAAATTTAATTTTTCCCTGTAAAAGTCTTTACCGGGTGAAATCCGGGTCGAATTTTCAGTCGTAAATACGAAACCAGAAAGAATTTACCGACAGAAGCCATCGCGCGTTTACGAGACGAGTAGGGTACTTGGGCCCCGACGCACACGCACCGTAACAAGCTGCCGTCGCCGAAAATATCGAAGAGTCTCGAACTCGTGAAAAGGGGACCGGGCTCGTAAAATACACGGGCGTTTCGGAAATGATTCCCACTAAAAAGGCACTAAAAAGGTCACCGAGCCAAATGAGATACTCCATTCCGGGTGGAACGAGCCGGGGCCATGTCTTACGCAGACTTATCGGCGGGTTTTACGACGGCGAATACGGGAGGCCGTGGTACGGGGAGAAAGACGGGATTACCGAAATTCAATTTGCATCAGACATATTTCCGAAACAAAATATCGGAAACGGCCGAACAAATTAGCAATGTCCGAATAATTCATCCGTAGAGTTCATAATCCGAAAATAAAACAACACATCTGAGATTGATATACGAGAAACCACTGAATGCTATCAATATAAATTATTATTTATTAACCTACTTTGTGAAGCATACTCCCAAGCACTTGAATACAATATCGATCGTATATTGCCAATATAAATAATGGAAGGGAACTGGGACGTCGGAGAGGAGAGCATTTCTGACGCTAATTTACAAATAATATTAACCACAATGGTTGGACTCAAGGACTACCTTCATATTCTGAACCATTTTGATTTTAATCATTTAAGGGCATCGTATTAATTGTTCTAATCCGCTCTTATATATGTAAATACTTCCGATTACTAGTCATGAATGTTAACAATAGGCCGTACTTTGTACATGTATTATTATGAGGTTAGCGTCCATTAAAGTGTACCTCGACTACTGGAGGGCTCAGAAAATTATATACCTTTCTCGGTGTAATCCCGTCTCCCGGGGTACGGGATCCGCCGTTTATAATCCCCTTTCCTCGGCACGGGATTGCGTCTGGTCGGATCTTATAAAGAATTTAAGACGCATCAACCGAGGCCGCCTCCCCACACCAACAAACCCGGGACAATTACCCGTTTGGGCGAAACAATGGAAGTAGGTATTTCTCCCGGGGCGTCATCAATATTGCGCCCTACCAAAGTCCCGAGACAAGTCCTCCTCCCGGCACATAACTCGGGGAATTAATGATGCACCCGCCCGGTCTCGACCGTCCCCGTAATGGGGGCTTAAGAAATCCCGCCCGACCGCCGGGGACCATCGCGTAAAGTCTTGTTTTAATAAAGAAGCCCTCCCCGCTATCCCTCCATAGTGACTTAATGATGTGTACACGGCCCGAGGAGAAGGGTCATTAACCCCACCGACGCCGCCGCCGCCGCCGCCGCTAGTTTGCTCCGGAAAAATTTGTCTCCCCCGAACAGCAGACTGTGAATAATGAGGTTTAAGATCCAGCCGCCGGTAATGGATTGAGACTGAAACGATCCCTCTGAAAACCAGCCCCGAGTGCTGAAAATCAGAGATATTATCATATATTTCGCGTACCGCTTTTCCGAGTATTTTATTCTTTACAAAACCGTCGGCCCCCATTGTCGGCGACGGCGACGTTGTACATTTTTAATGTAACGCCGCTGCCCCGAATACTTTTATTTACATTACAAAAAAAAATATTAAAAGACAATCGAATTATTCAGTACTCAATCTGCGAGAACTCCGAAACCCGGTCGCAGTACAAAATATAATGACCGGGACATTTAAAGACACTTTTTGTCAGTAGGGCGGTGGGTCACAGTGGACATATAGCTTATGGGGCACCTCGTCTGCACGTTTCACTTTAATGACTCGCCAAGAAAGATCTATTGAAAATGACGAGGCCCATAGAAAAATGTGTCAATTATCAATATAGCGTTCTGTTTAGAAATTGGTGGGTACTTTTTGAACTGCCTACGTTCATTTTCTGCAGGAAGCGTATAAAGCGTATATCACCAGGATAACTCCGCGGTTCGGCACCCTCGGGGCGGGTAAAAATTTGTCTCACGGAAGCCGACTGTAAATAATGAGGTATAAGGCCTTGTTAAAGCGGTCGGGGTGTAATGGATGGGGGCGGCGGAGGAGTCTTGACAGTTGGACCTTGTTACCGGGGGCGGGGTGGCGGGGCGGGTAGAAAGGCGGCTAACTACGCCCCACGGGAGCGGGCCCCTGATACGTTATTCCCCGCGACGTTTACAACGGGACCGCGGGAAACAAAGACAAATCTGTATCGGACGTGCTGATGAGCGCACTCCTGCCGCCCCATATCAGCCCGGCCGTGTTTTCGCCCTTTATAAATCTCGAGCGCCGCTTATTTCATATTACGGCCGACGGCACAGCGCATAACAAATGTTAAATCTTATACTTGGGCTCGGGGGGCCAAGTGCCTTTTTTTCCTGTCTTGTGCGTCGGCCATACAAGCTTGTCTCGTTCAGCTCGACCTCCCCCGCGTTATTTTACCCCCAAACAAAAACTCTCAACACCAAACACAGTCAGGCAAATACAGCAGTAAAAGAACTTTACCCGAAAATCTACCGTACTACCAGCCGATAGAATAAACGCGATTCCGAGTCTATTTCAGAAGTCCCCATAATCGCTCACCGGGGTGTGGCCGGGCCCTGATGATGGAACCGGTGGGTGTTGCGAAACGTCGGAAGTGGACCACACCCAGTGGAGCTACAGTGGGTTTTCTACTGCAGTTCGCTGTGTGTTCTCCAAAAACATGAAGACTCGAATAAATAACGGTTCAGCACCTGCGAGTATAATATCTTTATGATTTAAAAAAATTAACAGTATTAAATTGCCAATAACAGTTAATTGCGATTAATTTTAAATAAATAATTGCATCGAGAGCTCACCGAAAAATCATACAATGTAATCATCCTTAAAATATGGTCGCGCATATTACCTCGCCTATAAATTCGAAAATTAAAATATTGACTCGCCTCGTAATATTAATTGCACTCTTCTGATATAAATATTGCCTTCCAAGTATGCAAATGGGATCGCTTATCGGGGGGATCAGTGCCGATAAGTCGAGAGGGAGAGAGAGAGAGGGAGGGCGAGATGGGGAACAGGGAAAGAGAGATAAGTTTCGAACAATTTAGCGGAAACTTTACGCGGCGTAACAAATAGGAGGGTCCGGCGTTAAAATGCCGTTTGCCGCTTATTGGGGGCTAATGTTCCCTCCCGTCCGTAATTAACGTTTTACTGCCTCGGTTAACAACATCGTTTGCCACCTAAATCACCCCCCGTCTGTCAGCTCCCGGCCGGCTGTCGAAATTGTACGATAATTATATTAATGCAAAAAAAGAGGCAACGGTTTAACCAATTTCTCTCGAAATGTCGAGTTCGTTTTTTTTTTTTTTAATTTCGAGGTTTGAAAAATCGTTACTACCACCTGCACTTTAATGAACTTAAGTTACCAATAATGGAAATTTTTGTTAATAACCTTAATTTCCTAATTCTTTTTCAGCAAGGAACTCATTGGGGACTAAATATTTGAATGATCGAATGAGCGGAGGAAGAGAAAGGACAGCGAACGCCATCTAGCGCCCCCGACGTACAATCTCAGTCTATGGCAACCCAGTTTACTCTCCCTAAGTATATTGTACTCGAATATTCTGCGAGAATCATCTCGACTGTTGTTTTGTTATTTGTATCAATTTCAAATTTTATAAAACGCGAGACAAATCGTAAATATCGTATCGTTTTTACGACATAAAAATATCCAACGGGTTACTTTATTTAGTTTTGTTGTCACAAGAATCAATTATCATTTATTTTCGGTGTAATTATGAGATCTGCGCCAACTTGAAATCGATATTATTTTGGCCCGAAAGCTCTCGATGAGATGAACCGAAATCATATCATTATGTATACATTATTAATAGCTTTGGTACTTGCTTTCTGCTGGTAGAACGGTAGAAACAATCCACTTCGCGAATGGCTCGAAGTTATCCTCCATTGATGATATCGAGTCCTTCAATCGGTAACACTGAGGGCATGTGCAATACATTGTGAACTGCACGAACTCCGGTCGAACCGCCGAATTCTTAATAACGTACGTCAGAAACATATGGGATATTCGGGTTGTTAAAACACGGCCGCCAACCCCACCTTTAATTGTCGGATAATGTCGGGTGTAATTGTTGATGGGAGGGAGGGAGGCGGGGGGGGGGTTGGTACCGCATAAATCAGTCGGTCCGTCAATATATTCTCGGCCTGACATTTAATTTGGGAGCGGCGAAGTGGGGGGCCGCCCCCGCGTACGCAGGTAAATGGCACTCCATTACATTTCGAGTTACACGAAACGGATTTTAGGCCATTAAAGTAGTGGCGTCATAAGTGGGACGCAGAGCCCCCCGGCCCCCTTCCCCGTCATTTACATAAACCGTAAATCCGGGCCGGGGGCGGCGTCAACTCATCGTAAAACGCTTCCCGACGACGCTCCGCCGGCTCCACTTAAACTCCCGCCCCCTCCCGCCGGTTAATTGCTTCAGCCCAGCAATGCGACGCAAGCATTTAGTACTATTTTCAACGACCGATATTCCCCAGCGAGTATTCTTCAAACCCTGCATTTAAAGTTTACTTACCACTACTGGTAGATTTACTCTGCGACCGCGAGCAATAAATTTGGCCCAATTTTATTGAAAAAAATTAATTGGAAAGTTCCATAAATATATTATTTATACGTTCACCGCATTTTTAATTATTCTCCACAACAAGAGGATATTATTCTTAAGACGGGAGTCAGCAAGGGTTCGAAATGACATCACTCAGACGAAAATTCGGGGGAAGCGGTGAATAAAATATAAGTTCGGAGATATCGGTTATTTAACGCGGTTGTTTACAGAAATATTCGATCGGAAACCGTTTTTCCCGGCATAGTGGGGGGCGGGCTGGGGCTTTCACTTAGTCTGAAGGGGGCTGACTGATGGGTAGCGGCGATGGCTTTTGATTGAGACCAGAAAAACAAACACGTGGCCCTCCCCCTTAAGGAGGAGCTCCCATCAGTTTCATTTGTCCAATTTCCTTTCGCCCCCGACCCCTTCAACCCTTCTCCGGCGCTTCTTCCCAGTTAAAAGTTTTCCGACCGACCCACCCTGTCCCACTCCTCCCTCCCTCTATCCCTCCCCCTCTCTCTCTCTCACTCTCTTTATGTTTTATCAAAGCGCCTCCATAAAAAGAGGCCCCGGTTTACTCACCGGTCTACCGGAGCAGTGCTTTTGCGGCGGGACCGGCGACTAAGTACTGCCGAGTTTCAGTCTCCTTTTTTTGTTTAATGAGCGGAAATTGACTGTTAACGAGCCGAGAGAAATGTTGGCGGAGGGCGTTTCTAGCTACCTCCGAGGAAAGTATGCTTTGGGCAAAAATATATTTTGATGAACGAATCCGTGGCCATCACTGTTAAAAGTCGTGACTAAATAGGAGTTTTTAATGTTCAAGTTAACTTTGTGCAGCTTGTAATAATCATCCTATTATTATTACGGTAATTATTTATTCTAATATGATACAGACTACAACAGGGGAAAATCCCGCCCTTTATTTTTATTTAAGTTATTAAGTCGTTTGAACTTCAATAATATAGTTATACATTGTATATAATTTATTTAAATTTATAAATAGAACTAAGAAATCTCTCATTATCCCAGTGAACGCTTTAGAAAAGATTGAGTACCCCACGGGTACACATATCTGTTGAGACCCCAGTTTGGTTTATTCAGAGGGCGTAATATAAGAGGGACATAAATCATTTAAAATAACATTTGTTTAGCTCATATATGAACATATTAATATGACTACCTCTGGACGGTAGACGCGATAACGCTTTTGCCGTTATATTTTTCTTCAAGTGCCCTTTAGCCCAAGGTGCTTCGTACGACCGTACGCCTCGTAGGTCCCTTTAACAGTGTGTAAAGGATGAACAGAATGAGAGGTCGGTTCCAAACAAGGCAGCCGAGCGTTCCAGGCGGCGCCGAACCCTAGGGAAGTGTGAAATCACGCATGTGAACACTTCACCGCCTCCACGCTTTCACTAAACGGTTCCCCCATTGGCGAAATTGAACTTTACGGGCACGTTTTGAGACCAGAACTGCTTCCAAGAAAACGAAAACACAGCCGCTCATTCGAAGAATAATTCTCTCCGCGCCTTATTAACGCGCGTGCAATTATTCGTCAATTTTCTGAAACACACAATTGATTACCAATGTAAACAATTTTTATTCCCCTCGCATTGGTAATGAACGTATGAAATTAACGCGTCTAATATTAGACAAAAAAATATGATTACAGAAATCGGAAACTACAACTGTTCATGTAGCATAAACTAGCCTACGCGACGATGCCTCAATTTTTCTTCGTTTTCTACATTCACCTTACGGTCACGCTCCGACCTCCGAATAAACAGAAATATCCCGTATCGCACTTTTTCGCCCCACCCCCGGGGATGTTGGGGCCCTTTGTCCGAGGAAAGGAAAATGACAGGGGGTCTCCAAACAGGGGCGAGCGTTCAAGGGTGGCGGGACACACGGGCAGTGTGAAATCATGCATGTGGCTTGCATGGGGCTTTTAAAACAATATTTAGACAGGGAGGCGGTCCGCCAGCCCCATTAGCCCCTTCCCCCGCCCCCTCCTCCGCCCTCACTAAGAGCGCAAACACCGCCCAGTGTGAACTAATACACCCTCTTTCCTTCCCAACTGCAAACACGTCCGTTCCTACACCCCCGGTCTTCTGCCGATTTTTTCACGTATATCTTGGCACACGAAGCACGATACAGAAAACCGGTAGAACCAGATTTCGATTCTGTTATTACAGCCGCGTTGGTATATTGTTCATCTATGGCAACATTGGTGCGAGCCCGGCGATTAGGTTCCGACTTCCAAATATGTGACAGCAAACCTATCTGGTATTGTGTATTTACGATCATAAAAGCTTTCCTTTTGATCCAAAATTAATTGAAAACATTTTATCGTTAGTAATCTAGTTTATCGACGCAAGTGCACTCAACGAACGATTTTTGTGAAACTAGCGACTCCCTGAGTGTGGTGCGGAAATGTACTCAACTAAACATCGTTGGGTGCACTTGCACCGATAAACTAGCGCCCCGCGCGTACTGTCAGTACAAGTGCAGTGGTGATGCCCAAAAAACATCCAAAGTGACTAACATAGAACCTTTCAGATAATAGCTGGGGCTTGGTTCTTTAATTTTAAATTCAGAACTAATTAATTCTTGCCGTCTGTTTCTCCCCCTCCCATTCTCGTTAGTGACATTTTTCCTCCTTCCAGAGCGAACCTTCCGGTCGTTTATTTTGCCGGACCGTATTGGCCGGGGCGGAGCGGTTATTGCCGAAAACAAATTTTATGAAAAAGAGACCCCGAGTTTAATGGGCCCCAATTGGCAAAGCGAAAAATTGGTATTAAAACGCGCGTTGCAGCAACACCGCCCGGCAACTAGCGGGGACAACATTGATTTACACGGGAGTTAAATTGATTTCGCCGAGCCGGATATCAAAAGGAACGCCGGTGGCTTTATTAAATCCGTCGTGTACGTTCCCCGGGCCCGATATTAGGCCGGAGCGGCGCCGTTGATGAATTTATCAGAAACAGACTGTTCATAAACGCGTAATACAATGAGTCGGATGCTTTATTTTTTTTTTTAGAAAAAGAGTTTATTTGAAACGATCCGACTGTTTTATTTTTTTATATGAAATTCCCGCGACAGGAAATGCCCCTTTAGATTTGACACCTGTTGGTGGTGTTGGAAGGGGGCTAAATTATTATAGACACTGCAATTTCACGCTTCCCGAGACTCCTTTATCGACGGGACTCGCCTCCCTTGAAATACATTTAAGTCCGTTTCCTTTGATTTGTTATAAAACGTTTATAATGTTCGTAATAAAATGAAAAAAACGGTTTGAACCTAAGACGGTTGCGAAAACGGTTTTTATAGTTTTAAACTGAAAAAAATATGGAAAGCGGGATTAACGCAAGTGTCGTCGAAATATTTATGAGTTACACTTATAAAACTAAATTTGAATGTGATTTTGATAATAAGATTTTGTTTGCAAATAAAATTTAATTTCCATTCTAACTTTTAATCGCCATGACACATCATATAGAATGCACTACCAAAATATGGTTCCATAAATGGATGGATTGACGTATGCGTTAATTAATTGATTTATTATTTATTTTAAATATGATCCTCGATATCTTTATCGGCCCATAATTATTTTTGTTCCAATATTTTCCTAGGAATAAATTACATCTATAATTCTGGAAGTTTACACAGGATAAGAAAGAGCCGGGCGTGTATTTCCGGGAGCCGCCGGTGAAGGACTGTTACGGCCAACTGCTCGGTACAAAAAGAAATAAAATCGTGGATTTATAGCAGAAGGCGTTGTTGTAACCTGTGGCTGAAAGGAAATACGGAGTTAATTTTCTGTAGAATACCTATTAAATTACGGGAGGCGAACCTCGCTTGGAAATCACACCCTCCCTAAACACATATAGCTCTAAATTTATTACCTCCTTCGCTCTTCCCACCACTACCGACATTCACAACATCGCGCAATACTGTCCGAACATTAAACAACACAAGGTAGGGTCTGAAATATTCATTCAGTAAGTACAACCATAAGATGTACCGGGGGTATAAATTGTATAACGACTCACTTGAAAAAATGTAAGAAATCGGATTAAGTAATTGGTAAAATTAAGATACTTAGTTGCAATCACTTCTTTCAGTCTCATAGGTTGTACTCAGTATCATGACCAACTCAAATTTGTTATTCTGGTAAAATTCAATAGGGCAGTCCCGCATGTAATGGAACAACCCTCCGATTTTTATACTAGCCCAAATTTAGAGAGCTCCGTTGCCGTGCGACCAAAGTGACTCCGCCTCTCTGGATTTAAAAAATTAATTTCGTTCGTGTGTCGGAGCCGGCTTGCCGGGGACGGACAGGCGGAAAACTCACCCCTTTTATATCCACCCCCTCCCCCACCCCTAAACGTATTAATAGGCGGGACAAACGAAGCTTAAACGATGGGACGGGCGTCGGCTGCATCGAACCCCCACCTGACAATTCCAATCCCCCCGGTGTATCCCGTTTTAAACGGGATTACAATACAATAGAACCAATCCCTGGCCCCCCTCTCTTTCTATCTCTCTCTCTCTCTCTCTCTCTCTCTCTCATTCCCGTCCGGTCAACCGGGGGAATTATGGAAACGACAGCGCGTTACCTGGGTTCGAGACCTGCCGAAGACGTGGGCGGGTCACGTGGCGTTCGCGTTACGGCCCGGTCACGTGGACCCGACCGACCCCCAAGACACGTTCTGTTTCCCCTTTAGAAAATCCCCATTACAAATACGCCCTGTCGTTTGCCGCTATCAATTTTTTTTTAAATATAAGCCATCCCGAAATAGCTTCCAGGCAGCGAGAACGGAGAAATATATTTGGCGCTTAATAAATTAGTTTCATTGGAATATACTGACCCTCCACCATCAAACTATAGGAGGACATAAATACCTCAATTATTTATATTCCCGTATCTTGTCATATTGCTCTGTGACTAGGCAATTATTAAAGAGATAATAAAAACAAATGCAATATGGACATCCTGCGATATGCAGGTAAATGCAAATTTAATATACGATAAATCTGATAACTTCTGCCCGAATTGAGGTTATTATTACCCCATTGTTAAATTAAAACAAAATTGGTGTCGCCCGAATTTAACTGATTACTGTAAATTACTTTCAAGCCATTTTGTTCCATCGCTTATGATTGGGTAATTAAAAACCAGGCACTTGTAAATTTCGATTCGAGCCGCCGTTGTCAAAATCGAACTTCCGCTTCCGAACGTTCATTTAATTAAAACGCATAATTAAACGGGCGCTCCGAAAGTAGTAGGCCTGAAACTTTAATGAAGCCCGAACGGTCCAAATGTTGGCCGTGAAATGTAGTCCAATTTGAAGAGCATGCAGCGCGATCGTCAATCGATCATCAATTAGTGTGGAAATTCCACTTGAGCCTTGAATATTACCGCTTCTCTGAATTTTCCGGCCCTCTGGATTTTCTATCGACAGGGGACTATGAATAAATGTCAGAGAAATGACGGTAAACCGCCCGGATCTGATTGGCGCTTTTATACTTATGAAATAACTCAGTCGCGAAATTCTCGGCATAGGTATATATTTAAATATTTAAATATACGCCATATTTCTGTTTTTAGTCTGATTAAAAGTGTTCAATGAATTTAAAAACAATGATCATCTAATTTACCAAATTAATTATTGAATCCGTCCTTCGACAGAAATAATTACTGGCCCTCTCTAATGAAACGGGTAATTCAACATTATGCGTTCATTATAACGTTAATAAAATATACTTTGATCGCAAGATTGCATTTTGGTTCGGACTTCAAAGGTGTAAGGTTGGTCCATAGCCCAATAAAATCTGGGAACGCGGTAACGTTGCGGTATCCCGTCGGCAAAGCTGGCTTCCCTGAGTGCGGACCCGCGTACGGCCCGAATAAGGCTCAGCTACTGCGACCGCAGGGCCAATAAAGTGGCCCATATATGAACACCTAATTAAATTAAGCCCCCGCTCTAACGCCTCCCCCCCCCTCCGACCGGCTGTTAATTTCACGAAAAGGAAATTCAGAAAATTTTCATATCCGATCCCGGCCATATTCGACAGTTCCATCCCCCAGGGCCCAGTTCGGGCCCCGGCGTCGCAAGCAGCGAGAACGAGCACGCAGCTAAGTTACTTCGTCGTAACTAAGCCCAGTATAAGTAGCATTCAATAATATTGTGATCCTTCCGCGTCCACAGTCGCCGCAATTTTACGGCGGTGTTCATAAATGATTTTCCTTTGTTTTTTGATAATTAATTACTGTCAAAATTATAACTGTGCCCTTGTCTCCTGAGTTCGTTCATATTTTTTCGAATATGAATACTTCAACGTACATGATTATAATGAAAGATTAATTTCACATTAATTATCTCAATTACTCCAATCTTACTTTCAATTTTAAATTGACAGTGTTCATACCGAAAAAGGTCAGATTATAAGGGCCAGTTTGCTCGAAATTAAAATAAGACATGGACTGAAATTATAGTTACTTCAACTATAGTGAATTATAATTCACCGGCACTGATCGATATTGTAATACGTCTCTGCCATTAGGCGATACAGTATCCATGGTATTAATATCGGATATTAACCCGGATCCATATTGGGGGCATATCGGGTGGGCGCTCTCAGTCTAATGTCGTGACCGTGTCCAAACATTAGGCCTCGGGGGCCGGGGCCCTCCTTCTCCCAAAGCACTAATGGATTTTTCCTTCCCTCCGAGTAAGGATGATAGATCGATACACGTTTTGTATATTAGTAGAACTAATATCGTGCCCAAGTGGCGTAGTCGGCCACTGGAGAGTCGGCTATAAATAGGATGGCGGGGGCCCATTAAACGGCTTGATGTTCCGACGACACGAAAACGCGCATGCGATCCGGAGGCACATGACGGCTAATTGTTAATAAACAATAGGTACAATAAATTTTATGCCAACAACTCGTTGAAAAGAGGATATGAAGCTTTTCGACTGAAAACCTATTATTGGCCATTTTGGACGAAACGTCCGCAGCCACAAAATATAAATAAATAACCGATGAATGTTCAGCCATTGCGACAACGTTCTCCCGACCGAGAGGTAGGAAAAGTGGTACGAAAATTAACTGTAATTCGTTAAGACTTATGGACTTATAGCGCCGAAGCGAGGAAAGCGCTTTCCGGCGCCTCGAGAAAAAACGCGGGCAGTCAATTTTCCAGCGAGATTAATGATTTCCACAGCCGGCGCTCCGATCTCGACCGCTACCTAGGGATTCATTGTTGACAGAATACAATGAATAATGGATTATACGCCGAGGGAAATACGAAGTTCTTATTTGAAGATTTCAGCCAAACTATTGTGGCCGCCGCAGGTACAAAAGGCAATGTAACCGTGTTCCATTATGCCATAAAGCTAGAGCCGAGTGAAAAAATATTAGTTCGGCTATGGTTTCGCCCAATCAATCTGTCGAATCAAATCAAGTATCGGGGCCATATTGTTGTTACTAGAAATAACAGGGAGGATTAAGAATAGTTCTAAGATTGGAATCTCCCTGTCTTACCCAGAGTTCAATACCGTACATCGGTTTCATTTTTTGTAAATTAAAACTGATAAGTTAAATTTTAATGTCCGTTTTATTAACGGCCTAAATTATGGTACTTTTTAGTCGACCGAGATTCCTAAATATTCTTCTTGAAACGGCAAACCGATCGATGTTACCGCGTTTGACTAATTGATTTTCCATAACCAACCGTTACTTTCGCAGTTGGGCGGAGCTACGAATTCTGTTCAAAGGCCCCCGGGCCCCGGTCCGAGAGGGACGCTCTCAATTCAATGACGCCGTATTAACTTTGTTGGGCCCAATTTAGCAGATAGGAAATAAGAGGGGACCACCCTCCTCCTCTCTCTCTCTCTCTCCTCCCCCCTCTCTCTCTCTGTCTCGCTCTCTCTTACGCCCTGTAATAAGGCGGTCGTGGTGGGATGGGGGGGGGGGACCTCAACAATTCTCGGAGGCGTACGGGTAATGACCAATCCCTTGGAGTCCCCTTTGAGACTCCGATGATGCTATCAGCCCACTTGTTAGGAGTGGGACCGCAGATAAGAGGCCCCGCGCCATCCGACCCCTCTCCGCTCTGAGGCTTCCCACAAATGCGCCAATCCCCCTCCACACTCCTCTGCCATTGGAAGACATTTTTCTAGATTCCGAGAAGGCAAAAAATAAAACAGACTATCTTACTAGCGGCGATAAGAGGTATGGATTTTCGAGAGAGATATATATGTTTAGCACAAGATGTTTCCGAATTGTCACCGGAACTCTTACCGGGTCTGACTGGTGAGTGGGCTTAGATTCACCGAACTGTTTCGGGATTATGAAACGTTCCGGGAATAAAGAAAAGCTAACACTGCGATAGTCCCGAAGCAATATCTGTTGTGGAGGGGACTTAAAAATGCATTAGTCGTACAAGGTTTGCCGTTTGCGGTAGGGGCGGTTGGGATAGTCAATCCCGAGCTTCGGGATATCAGTCGCTTCCCGCTCCGCTTAGGCCATGATAGATAACCAATGTCATTTCGAATGGATGGAGGGAGTAAAACGATATTGTCGGCGACCTCACAGCAAACCGACATTACCTGTCCGAATTTAGACTCTGGCTTTACTATCCTCCCTATTTGATTTTTTTCTTATTTTTTATTTTATTTTTTTTCTGCAGAAAGGATAAATTATTTTGATTGTTATTCGAGGAATAGGTAATTCGAGGAATCTGCCACGCATCAAAATCAAATAAACCATGGAGTTAATACATTTCGTTGGGGCTGAGGTGAACATTCATTTACCGGTGGAACATTCTAGATGTATAATACTAATTGTATCTTCATATATCGGACAGGGGTGTTATGTAATAACTGGAAATAGATAGCGAGCATTATTAATTAATACAGAAAGTAGTACCAATTTTGTTTCCAGGCCCAGTTTATGCCCTACTCTCAATTATATAACGCGATCCCTCCAATTTTATTTACTCCGTCTCCCAATTTTCCTAATGCAATCCCAACAAATATACCTTCAGAATTTGATACCATTATCCAAATTAAACATCTGCGTAAATGTCCCCATGTTTGTTCGCCGGCGTGGTATTGCGTTGCCCGAACACGCCCAGCCGAGCGTGGAACGCTGAAGGAAGTCCGCCTGAAATGCGTACGAATCTTTCGTGCAATTTCCCAAATTGAGCTTCTGAGTTCCACTTCAACCAGAATCGAGCCGGCGATTACGTCGGGCCGTAAACATTCAGTAAAACAGATGACATTTGAAAGATACTTCATGCCCGTTCAAGAAATAATCTCAGGAAAAGATATTAATTATTATTATTAAAAATTAGTTTACAAAAATCGCGATAAAGGAAAGTATTCTTCTTTCCAATTTACATTTCATCCAACGCTAGGCGTTATAAAATTTTGTACGCACAGTATGGAATTTTTTACGAATTCCCTCACTGTTAGTCAATGCACGAGTTAACCGGAAAATACTTTAAAAGAGCATTCGGTACTCCTTAGAATTACCGAATATCATCATTACCCAAAAAGATCAAGGGTTCGGTTTAGATCAAGGGGTTTTTCCACTTCTGTAACCCTTTAGACCGCTCAAATTTTCGAGAGGTCATTCAAGCGTACTACGTTAGGAGGCACTGAGAGGGAACCCTTATCACGTATTGATCTATTGAGTCCGTGAGAAAATAAATATATTATAAATCACCCAAAATGGTGCTTACATCAATTCCCAGGATTTTTGGGTATCTGTTTATAAACTTTACGAAAAACAACTGCTGTCAATTAGAATAGACCTAGATAGAATACCGTTCGCGAAATGTGCCCAAAGTCCAAAAATTTGTAAGGGGTTCGAATCTTTATTCCGGCGGAAAGTGTTTAATGGGCTATCATTCCCCCCATTCCCATCTCCTACCCCGCTCGCCCCTGATAAATTTTCACCGCGAGAGTTTTAAGTACGGACGCAGAAACTTCGGAGAGCAACTTCGTACTATTAGAAAGTTTCGTCCGAATTTAAAGGGCCCCGAGAGCCGTAGGGGACGCAGTAAATTGTTCGGGACGGTCGAATTTAATCTCTCGCCATGAAAATTTGCCGTGGCCCGCTCAAATTTCGGTCACGTCCCGCCACCGCGGGGGCGGCCGGGGGGGGCGGACCTGTCCGAGCTTAATTTTTTCCCCTTGTAGCCTACACGGGAGGGAAACAATAAAAGAGCGCTCAAAAGAGAGTCGGAATCCTCTTGCTACTCGGACGAGCGTGATCACGTAACGATTGGGTGTACATATTGGGCCGGCAAGGTGCCGCCCCCGGGGGCCGCATGAATGCCGATCACGTATGTGGTCCCCGCAGGAAACTTAGTTGTCGCCGACAAGTCTCTACTCCCTTCCGCTCCCGGACAGAAAATACGAGGGGCAATCAATTAATAATTTGATACGGGAAACGAATTTTCCACGGACATTCTATTTTCGGAGGAATACCGAAATATTAGCGCTGCCAACGCGATACGACTGGAATTTTTAAGATGCCTCGCTGGGCCGAGGCTTTGGAATATCGTCACTCTTGCGTAATAATTGTCATTTACCTTCAATAGAAAACGTTCAGCGTACATTCCATATACAGATATGGAATATACAGGTTCACAAATTTGTAAACAAATAAAATGTATAATCCTGGTGGCGGACCGAATTCTTCTTAAATAAATTCTTTAATGAATTATCTGTAAGCAATACACTGTTACTAAAATGATAGCACTACCATTAGTATAGGATTTATAATCAGAATTGGAATTTCGAAATTACTTTGGCAGGCAGATACGGGCCGCCGAGGGGCGGTAAAAAATGAAGACAGTCTGGAAAAACAAACGTGTTTTTCTGCCAGAGCGTAAGGGTCGGGCGGGGGCGGCATCATTACAGGGAAGGAGTCGGCCCCCGGGGGCGGCAGTATCACTCACCGGCAGACCGGCGGTATCAATCAGAGAATCCGTTTTTGCTGGCGGTTCCCTGGCGCTTATTTCTGCCGGCTTCATTAGTGGCCGCGGCGAAAAATGACTTATCCCGGAGCCCCCGTATAAAGCCCGACCCGCCCGAGTTGCCAATTTGAAGACACCTTATTATACCGTGTCCGGTTGATATCGATTATCCCAATATTTTTTATTTTTCGGCTGTTAACGAAAGGAAAAATATTGTTATTCAAACCGTTTTCTCAATCTATTCCGCTTCCTTTATACTTTTAAACCTCAATTAGTCCCATTCATCTGTAGTTGTATGGCATCAGGGCACTACCCTTGCATCAGGTTATAAATACATTCAAATTGAAAATATGTTGAAAAATACATAGTAACAATGCTGTAACATACATTTCGTGACAGTGATGCAGTGATACAATAGAGAATTGGGGTGTCGAATTTCGTGTCTAAATCATAAAATATTCCAAGGCATTTTAATTAATTGAGAAGTAAAAAATGTGATTGGAATTCTAATAAGTCTGGGAAGCAAATTTTGTTCTGATATTCAAAATCTTTTTCAAAGGGACGAACGGCAAGGGGAATTATATTTCTCGAATTCTTGAAGTTGGCCAGATTCTCGGGGAAAGTGAAAAAGGGGACGGAGAACACGCGTAAAAAACAATATCGACTTAAACGTTTATATTTCTTTTTTCGACAGCGGTAATGAAGACTTGCATAATGGACTTCTGAATCAGTTTAATAAGGCCCCAGCCGCCCTCCTCCCCCGCCTCGCACACACCGAAGTAACGGGTCTCAATTTTTGTGCGTCAGAAAACTCTTGACGGTGGTGGGGGTTCGGAGAAACCTTTGTGAATTGAAAAACAGAAAATAATTAAATGCGGGCAACAATTCAGAGAGTGGGGGCAGGGGCGGTTCCTTTCTTTCGTCTGAAATTGCTTCCCCCTTTTTCTTAGATAACATGGAATGAGACAATGGGATCGGGAAAACCCGGCCCGCCCCCGACCGCTTTCACCCTAATAATCAAAGTGTTGCCGAGTTCTTCTTCTTTTATTTTTCCTTTTTTTTTCTGTTCTGCCGTTATATTCCCTCCTCCCTTTCGGGCCACTACTACGCGGGGAGCGCCGTTGTTACATCTAAAATGCGAAATTGCGAGAATTTTTAATTAAAACTTACCTCCGGGAGTTGGCGATGAGTTCTTTTGTTTTGCGGGACTTTCAATCAAAAAAGGCGGGAACCGTCGGTGGAGGGGAGGGGAATAGGGCACGTAGGGCCACCGATAATCGATGCGAAACGGGGACAATTGACTTGTATTGAACACCGATTACTAATTAAACAACTTGGATATTATATTTTGCAGTACTTCCCAATAAATCCCGTACACCATTGTATTATACACTGCTGAAAAAGTAATAACGAAAAACGTTCGATTCAATAAAGTTTATACTTGTGATTGCTGTTTGTAACGCAACTGACGTTGAAGAGAAGCCAAAATCAGCAAGTGCAGAGAAAAGACCCGAAGAATGACATAAATATCTTAAATTATTTATAAGATCAAATTGAAGAAAGAAAGAATGAGATCCGGACTCATCGGCTCAAAGTAGTATAAAATTAAACGATAGAGCAGGTTTTAGTCGAAATTATAGCTTTATTTCAACTACACGTCAACCCTCAAAATATAACTAATTATGAAATTACGGCGAGCAAAAAGTGTGAAAAACTCCCGATTCGGCTTTTCCGCGGCAGTTACCAAACTAGAATTATTCGGGCCGAAGGAAAAAAAATGCTGCCCGTGTCGACCTCAACCCTTATCCGGGCGACCCCCTCGAGTTTCCCCCGGCGAAGGAAAACAACGAGTAATGGAAAATGCGGTTTTCTCAAGGCGATGAGATATTTTCCTCCCGCCTTCTTCCTTTTTTCCTTGCGCCCCACCAGCCCCGTTCCCTGGGAGGCGTCTTCAAATTTCTTTTTTGCCCGCCTTTTGTTTTTCCGCCCGTAAACCGGAGGTCCCGGGGCCGGTTGAAAAAACAACGGGGACTCAAAAGAGGGAGCACCCGCCGAAACCAGTCACCCCCACCCTCCCCCCGGCCCCTACCCATCCACAGCCTCACCTTAAATCAAATTAATAATAGGAACAAGAGTAATGAACGTCTTTACTTTAGGGGGAGCTGAGTAAATTTGCTCGAATCCTCCAGGTAATTTAATGAGAGCCGGGAGAGCGGTCCTATCCCCAGCACTCACCGCCCCATTTCCCTCTCTCGTTTCCCCCCTCTGCGGGGGACCGCCCCACTCAATGACCGGATTGTTATTTTTATTTCTCAATTTAATTGTCCCCCTTCCCAATTTGCCCCTTGTCTCCTCCCCTGCTATCGACAGAGACGGGAGAGGGAGTCGAAATTGTAAATCTTTCCAGAGTTGTGCAATAACAAACTAACTGAATAACTACAAATTAGATTGCATTCGGTTCATATCTATTGAAACATCTAACACTTAGTTGATTCAGCAGTTTATAAAGTGAATAATGAAAAACTAATTGTTGAAAATAATGAGCGACCGGTACCGGGGGTATTTTCTCAACAGGTTTTATTAATGCAGCCAATATTGCGGGCCAATAACTCAAAAATTAAATAAGGACGGGACGTTAAATTACGAATATTTCGCCATCGATATAGAATCAATATTAACCGAAGCGTGTTACAATATTCATAACTTAAATTTTCCGGTAGATTTGCGAAAATCCACTGCCGTCAAGGGCCAATAAGGGAGAAATACTATTTCGGTTAACGCATTCACGAACATTTATTTATAAAAGCGGACCGAAGCCTTCAATTAAATTATATTGAGGACCCTTCGATAGATCGTCCAATTAACATTTTACCCTATGCCGGTTAATTAGACGAGATGGAAAATGAATAATAAACCGAACGATATAAATTATACAGCGATTCGAACTCTAGAACTGTAGTTTTAAATAATAAAGCGCCCGTAAAAAGGGATTGTTGACAATATAAATTGAATTTCTCGGTGACGCCATTAAAGATCTCAAAAACGGAGGCCCCCTTCCAAGTTTAACTTTACCGATTGTATAAATAAAGTGGCTTACTCGACGATTCCCCCCGCCCTCGAGAGGGGGGGGCGGGGCGGGTTGAAATGCTGAAATCAATTTTGGCGTGAAAACGTTAAAGAAGTTTTGATGCGAGCCCCTCCCTCGTTATTTCAGATCATTTGACATTTTTCTTCCTCCTCCTTTACAAAGACTTCAGAAAGAAGCTTGATGAGCGTTCAATGTAAGCATTCAGTTTACAATTTACCGCCCGTACGTTTACCGAACGTGTGTCGGGGCGTAAAACATACTGACAATATTATTGCAATTATCGTATACTTCTAAATAGAATACCATTGTCGGAAAAATTATAATTAAATTCAATTTGGGAGCCGGCTACCTGTGAAGTATCTGCCAACACTGTCACTCAGAAGGCAAAACAATATTCTTTTCCACTTGTTTGAACATGTTCAACTTCTACGGTTTTATTCCAATCCTCAGTATATTCTAGTAGACCGTGTTCCGATATTTTTTTATTTATACTCGAATGCACGAGTGGAATTTACCGAGGACGTTTTCGTCCCGAGCAGGGGGGATCTACGTGAAAGTGAGGTACGCGCCCGACCGAGTGTTCCCTCCCGGAGCGCCACTAGCTCCTGAAGATCCCGCCGGATCTCAAACACAAATCCTGTAATCTGTCGGAATAAGGAGGGACACTCATCCGGTAAAACCTTTGAAAACTATAAATCCTGCCTCGGGGGGTTATTTATCGGCCGCTGCGGGGCCACGTTCTGTACGGTGTGCCGGGACAGTGATTCAATCTGGTTTATTTCGGGTTGACCGTCCATCTTGTACAACATTCATCCGGATTCGGATCACCAGTGTACAATCATCACCTTGGCAAGGTTAGGGCTCTATACAATTAAGCAGCCGAGGTGGATTTTTGAGAAAATAGTATTTCTGTTTGTATTTAGTTCGTTATATTAAAGGTAAAAATTAAAGGTCGTTTATAACAAATTGTTGTCCTACCGGGCACAATTAAGATATTCCTTTCAAGGATTTTTAATAAGGAAAAAATTGAACGCAGCCAAATAATGATAAGCTACTTCATTTTTTAACGTTTTTTACACATTTTACTACTGCTCTGTCTGTCTTCAGCTTAATATTTGTACTTCATATATATATATATATATATATATATATATATATATATATATATATATATATAATTAATGAAATATGTAATTCGTTAATGTACTGTAATCAAATGACCCGAATAAGGTTCCGTACACTTAGAACTTCATAGCTTTTCACAGGTGAAGCGATGTTGTTCTCGACAGTATCCAACTCAAAGGGGCGATCGACCCCAAGTCCCAACGTCCGGTTACAAGAGCAATGGATGGATGTAAGTGCGTAAATGCAACAATGTACTTTTACAAGAACCACGTGCACCTGTATCCGGAGCCCGGGCCCGGCTAGGAGCTCGCCAAGCCCCCGACTTGCGACTGCCGGCTTCAGCCCCCTTTATAAAACTTACAATTGGTGAACCGAAATAAATAAACCGGATCCGAATTACAAAATTCGTGAAAATTTATTTCTAAAAGCAGATCCGAGGCCTTCTTTAATAGATCGTTTAAGTAGCTGAGAATGAATGATAATTGTAAATCTAAATCATAAAGCCCTTTAAAAAGGTATTGTTGACAATATAAATTAAATTTGCCGGTATTGGCATTAAATAACCGAAACCAAAATCCTTTCTAAGTTTAACTTTACCAATTGTATAATGAATTTAGACACATTTTCCCTCGACAGGAGTCGCTAACTTTCTATTTGTGTTTATGTGTATGAACCTTATCAATGAAAGGCGTTTGTGTATCTCATCCTCAGTACTCGTTTCATCACCCCGAGTTATTCGGAATTAAATAGCTGGTCGAAAGACGGATGGTTGATGCCAAAGGAGGGTAAGTGAAAGGAGGAACCGAGAAGAGGGGGTGTTACTGTTGTTTGATGGAATGGCTCGAAAGAGGTAGCGGAGAATGGCGTCGAGGAGGGGATGGAGGGTGGGGGGAGGTGACCGCATCATTTAGTTAGGGACTTAGTTGGTCGCGGAGCCTGCGGGGGCGTGCGCCACTAACTTGTTGAACCCCCCCCCCCGCCTCCGCCCCCGCCCGACATTCCGCCGCCCCCCGGGAGTGGGGATCGATTGCAGGGGCGGTCACGTGACCGCCGGACGGCCGACGAGGGGGCTGAAACCGCCCCCGCACGGGCCTACGGACCGCCCGCCCTGTCCCCATCGAGCAACGAGGTCACACCACCTGCTGCTAACACAACGTCTCACACTTCACGGAAAACAGATTATAATTTAGAGCATTGGCCACAAATTGTTCTCGCAACATCGATCTCTCCATTCTTGTTGATAATACGATTTGTATCATTATGTGGATTAATAAAAATAATATTAAATAATCGAGGGATTCGTACAAAGCAAAGGAAAAGCATTGCGCTGGGCTAAAATATATATGTTTGGAAGATTAAAACGTAATGAGCTGTCATCATATTGTTCAAGAAGTACAAGCCCACGTTATGACCAGATAAGTTTTCACCAGTAAGCGCAACATGATTAACGACTTTCCTGGGACCTTATTAATACATACTCATTAGTTGTACTCTGGCTAGGCATATTAATATCACACAATTATAGAGGAAGAATATTTACGGGAAAGGATGAACAGCCATAAAAGAAAAAACGTCTACACATATATTTTATGTATTATTTCAGTAATTTGTAACAAGAGTTCTGCGGGACTGCATTAGAAGCGCCGTGTTACCTCCTAATTATTGACTGTGTATTGCGGGACTGCATTAGAAACGCCGTGTTACCTTCTAATTGTTGAACGTGTACTGCGGGACTGCATCAGAAACGCCGTTAATAAACTGATTTTATTTCACTTTTGTATTAAAATTAGACAAATGTATTTAAACTGAACGAACTGTTATTCTAATAATCGATTGATTAATTTATGAAAAAAAGTAAAGGGAATCGGCACCTGAATAAGGATGGGTAAATTTTTATTTATGAAATTAATTGTTGGATCCTGTTACGCGAAAATAAATTATTATCGATATTAACCGATGATTGACTTTATTTATTGATTGCCTTCTTGAGATAGTGAAGTTCGGTCTAATTGAATATTTAAAAGGCGGCAGGTACTGCGATCATAAAAGTTCTAGGCGGAGGCGGGGCCCGTTAAAGCGGCCTCTGAAAATCCCCCCTTTAAATCAGCTTACTTTTTATTATCTCCGCATAAAACCTGTATCTATTATGTATTTTATCGCGTCGCAGCCGTTAAACTACGGTTTCATTCCCCGGACCGCCGAAGCCCCCCTTCCCCCCACCCAACGCCGGTGGGCGTAAAAGAATCTCCGGGTTTTATTCTTGCCGCAGTAGAGTAAAGGAAGGGGGATGATCGTATAAAAAGGAGATAATGTTAAATACAAGAGAGAACATACGCGCCGGGAGCATCGTCGATTCATTCTCTACGTTATCTAAAAGGGCGCTGAGGTTTTTATCAAGACACCGTCTCGCTAAATACGAGCTATGAAACCGTTTAAAATACTGGGGCGTTGAAAAAGTCCATACCTTCAAAGCGGTCGGCGGACAAAAAAGGCGACTTTTAATACGAGTTTGAAACAGATACGGCGTATATTTTTTCAATATTCAAACGTTTAGAGCTAATTTCAGATTTTTCCGGCTTGCCGTTGCACCTGAAATGAGAGAAGGAAAATCTGAGGGCCATAAAAAAAGACAGTTTAAAAGTTCAGTTCCACCTCTGATCCAGTCGAATACTGAAATACAATTTAATTTAAAAGAACAACAAAAATAATTCGTTTTTTCCTGCCCCTTGTTTACGACGATAAAATATTTTATGGTTATTATTTTCATCTCATTTGCAAAATTATAGTTTTGTGGTGCTACGAAACGCACAATTGCGCATAAGAAATAAAGCTTAAACAAAAATTTAACTCAGTCTAACTTTAATTCAGTTAAACGGCCCGTTCCGTCCCCGCACTTAATTCCGCCCCGGCGGGCAATAAAATTGACGTTTTCATTGCGGGAGAGCGGTGTTATTACAGGTTATAAATGTGTGTTCTTCAGTGGCCTCGAGAAATGCCGCCGGTAAGAGACGACGCGCACTAAATCAGTGGGGCGGAGCGGGGGCGGGGGCGGGGTTGGCGCAAACCCAGAACCGAGTAAATCCGTAGTATCATAGAAAAGGGCCTGAGGATTGTAATTGAAAGGGAAACTGTGTTCAACGCTCCCGCCCCTCAAACCGGCTCAGCATTATTTACAACGGCGGAGACACTAAACCCACGCCGGCGTACCCCCCGTTAGAAGAAAAATCCGCCTATGTCCACTTCGAAATACAGTCTCTAACCACGGGCCACACGATTGACCAATTATTGTTCTACAGTAACTAAGTTTAAACAAATAATAATACAACGATAAATAATGTGAAATAATTAACTAAGTAATAAATAATAAGCATTGATAGTACAACCCCGCGGGATAACATTCCTGGGTAAAGGCTTGCTGACAGAAGAATTTAGCGCTTATAAATATTTCTTCTACATTAGTCACTATAACAAGGAACACTATTGATTACGTCAAGAAAGCTAATGCTGTATAAACTAGGTCCTAATAAGCGGGAGAAGACTATATATCGCGCTGTATGAAACAGCGTCAGTTATTTTGATAGTTCATTCTTTCCTCTGGTTGGAATTTGTGAAAGTTTCGATCATCAATATTGCACGGCGAATGGTTATTTAACCTTTACTCTCACATTAATTCCGTTGTTGTCTCCCCGCGAATCTTCTTTAGGAACACTTTCCAAGTTTCCCATCCCTGTCCCACAACGTCGACTTCGACCGCTAAACAGGTATGTTATTGCGCAGGCGTGTTAGAAATAAATACTATGGTAGTTTGATATACCTGTTTTCTGGTCTGCGAGGGGTCGGAATACTGTAGGTTCGTGATGTTTCTGTCTCCTCTCGCCGGTTCGGTCTTTTGCTAGACCGGTTTCGGCTGCTCGCCATCTTCAGTAGCGGTGTTAGTCACTGTTAGCACTTTGGATGTTTTTTGGGCATCCTCACTGCACTGTCACTTTCACATGTAATGTCACAGTAAAAAACATCCAAAGTGCTAACAGTGACTAACACCGCTACTGAAGATGGCGAGCAGACGAAACCGGTCTAGCAAAGACAAACCAGCGAGAGGAGAGAGAAACATCACGAACCTACAGTACTATGGTAGTTGGTGAAATGTTAATTTCATGAGTCGGCAAAGCAGCGTACGGATTTAAACAATCCGTTGAAGTGAGATGGGGACGGCGCGTGCATAAAATTTACTTTTAGGGCCCGAAAAGCGGAAGTGGAGGGGTTGCCTTTTACGCGTGAAGGTGAAACGGGGGTGGCGGGAGGCGGGTCTTAAAAACACGGTTATTGAACTATAAATAAAGAGAGGGATGGTGGGGGGGTGAGGGTGGAGGGTGGAATGGGGCGGAAGAGGTCTCGTGGAGAAGAATGCGGATCACCTCGCCATAGGGGCGGCCCCTATTAAGGCTAACAAAAACTGTCAACCCTGCCAGGGCCTGCGGAACTTTACCTCGGCGATTGTATTGTTTTAAACTTGGAGAGAGAGAGAGAGGGAGACAGAGAGATAGGCAGGGAGAGGGAGGGAGAGAAAGAGAGAGAGACTGAGCGGAGGAAGGGTTGACGGAAGAGAGGAGAGTTTAAGGATTTTATCAAAGTGGGCCCCGCTCGGCAAGTAGGGGGTGCGGGGGCGGGGGGGGGGGAGGGGACTTGAAAAGCCCCCCCACCCTCAAAGTTGGCACAAAGCGGCATATTGTTCTTCAACCGTGAGGGTGGGGAAGAGTAACCATCCCCCCACCACGGGACCAGCGCCCCCCAAACCACCAAACACATTATGAAGTAGAATTCAATACCCCCTTATATATACATTTATTCTGTTATTTATTACTATATATAGAGCTCTAGAAGAATGGTACATTTTTCAATGGACTCAACGAATGATTTTGTGAAACTAGCGTCCCCTGAGGTGGTGCGGAAATGTACTAAAGCACTTGCTGTTTTATGGTCGTAAATACACAATACCAGATAGGTTTCCTGTCATATATTTTGAAGTCAGAACCTAATAGTTGTGACCAGTTGTGTGATCAAATATATATAAGCCGAAACCGGTCTAGCAAAAGACCAAACCAGCGAGAGGAGACTCTTCGGTATCATTTAATAGTAACAAGAATGAATATTTTTCGGTATGCGAATAAACGTATTTCGATTTTGTTTCCTGTTTCTCGTAATGAGAGAGACAATAAATTCAATAACACGGGTAGAAGTCACATCACGGTATCCAACTCGTTTAATTATGATGAAACTACTTTTCTCCCGTAAACCACTAACGAGATGCAATTGAATTCCACCGAAACATTTCGAAGCGAGGGTAAAAGCGTTATCTGAACGATATGTCCCGTTGTAAAACAGTTTAATGCCCCCAACTGGGGCCCCGCGCTCTATTAAGCCCGGAGACTACAAACTTTCCGAACTTATAATTTGAGCCCCCCGCCCCTCCGGCCGGCCGCCGACATTTTCACGACTTTATTTAGTAGAAGTTTTTTTATATTTTTCAAGAGAAAAACCTCCGCGCGGCGCCACCACCCGGCGCCCCCCTAGGAAAAGTGAGAGTAATCTGATTTTATGCCGAAAAGCACGGTTAGTTAAAATGTTTTCCCTGTTTATCGGAAGAAAAGCAATCGCCCCGTCCCGAGATGGGACTGGAGATTGAAAGTTAATGGAAAGACCAGTCTCCTCCTCCTCACTCCCGTCTCATCTCTCTCTCTCCCTCTTCGTCTTCTCTCTCTCTACCACGCCCGGACCATCAGAATGTGCAACCCCCATCACCCTCACACCCTTCGCGGTTGATTACCGAGAGGTGGGCCGAACGGGGGCCTCGTATTTAAATTTTTAAACAATGAATAATGTATTGAGAGCGGCTATACGAGGAGCCGATGAGCGGTAGGAACCAGTCTCGTGAAATGGGACGGCCGGATATCAAGCCTGAAAATACAACGGCAACATTGGTGTCCGTAAAGTAGTTCATCCTGATACATTCTATACCATAAATATATTTTATATATAAGTTAAAAAGTTTTCGAAAAAGGGTTTAATCACTGAACAATAGCAAGGAAATTATTTCACTATTATTTTAACCTAAATGTGCGAAATAGTCTTACTTGTGGACTAAATTAAATATCTGGTTTTAGGATTAATTAGAAAAGAACATATTTGAGATTAGTTTTAAACCCCGAGTTTTAAGAAATAATAATATTTACCGTCATTAACTCATAATCGGACCTGGGGGCGCGGTAATGAATCCAGTAATAAATCCGGTAATAAATCCCTCGGCAATTGTCTTAGCCGGACTTAAATACGAATTAAAGCGCTGGTCCTCCTTTCCCTTCCGATTAATACGGTAGATTATTAATCTGGTGAAAAGATGAAAGAGAAGTTTGTCCCGTCTCTGGGGCCGTTATCTCCTGCGGCCAAATACCCGGCCCCGCACCCCGCCACCCACCGGATTATGACTTTAAAGAGGGTTCACTCAAACCGGGATTTTATTGTTTCAAAATCGTTCGCCGCTTAATTAGTCGCTGAATAATCGTATTGGTTTTAAACTTGAGGCTTAAGGCCTTCCGATTCCAGGGCGAACGGATATTTAATTGAATCGATGTCTGATAGCGGAAAGTGTTTTTTTCGAATTTTTTGAAGTCTAAAAATTCACTCCGCCTTACTTGCAACGGTTTCAAGAACGGGGACCTTTGATCGGTCCAAAACCGCTGGGAAAAGTTCGTTCCTGATAATTTCTCATCGTGCACACTATTTTATGGACTAATGACCCCTCCGCACCAGCCTTCTAGCGCTGTTCATCAAGCGGGCTTTCAATGTTTCATTTGACTTCACCCCAGCGATAAAAGTAGTAGAGTCCGGACTTCTGATGACGGAGAAGGGGCTTTGGTTGGGGTTGGAGTCGATTGGGGGGGGGGGGCAATTACTTTTCTCAGAGAGCGGAAATCAAGAGTCCGAATTCTCCGCCGTTTATCGGAGGAAAAGGGGGAGAGAAATGAAACGGGCCGAACCCCCTTCGGGGCGAGGGATGGGGCCTGTAATTAGAGGTCGGATCGGGGAGTGCGAGATAGAGAAGAGAAAAGCGACTGAGAAGGAACAGGTGTTTCGGGGTAAGAGGGGATGGGGACGAGGAGGGGGTGCTGCCGCCCCACAAATGAGGAACTGTAGTCGAGGGTGAAACAACTCGGCAAACACTTCAACAACTCTCTCTCTCTCTCTCTCTCTCTATCTCTCTCTCTCACTCTCCCGCCACCCACCCCCCCCCTCTCGACCGCCCACTCGCACCCTTCCTCCAGACTAAGTGATAATCACTGTTAATTAAGATGTAGCAAACACAAGTGACGGCGCTCCCTTCGGTGATGGCGCGAGCGGGGCGGTGGTGGGGCGGGGGTTAATCCCCGTAGAAACTACCCTTTACAATTTCCCCACTCCCTCCCACACCTTTTCGAAAGGTATGCCAGGGTAAAAATCCTGTTTCAGTTGCCCTTAAAGTGTTGGGCAACATGACATCGAAGTGTTGTTGGAGTTCGTCCGTTTAAAGGCTTAGTAAATTCAAAATCGAACTCGCACAGAGGTCACCTACCAGCGTAAACCTTTTTTATGTCCCGCACCCCTAAAGAATTTTACTAAGATAAAAAAAATAATCTAATTACATTATATACTATAGTAGCGGTTTCATTACAGCGTTGTTATGAGACGAATATGTACTGGGTTTGATAATAAATAGAGAGCATTATGGTGGGATCTCTTCCACCCCCCCACCCACGCATCATCTATATTCGGCGAGTATTGAGATAAGGGCGAGGGTGGAAGAGGAAAAATGCCGGGGACAATGTCGCCTCGCATGTTTCAGACTGTAAACGACGCGCCCCAAACCCGGCCTAGATGGCCGCTGTGTGTTTGCAGGCGGAAGTTTCGAACGCTCCTTTTCCGCCCCCACCAACCGAGCAACCCGCAGAGTGTGGAAATTCAAACTTTTCTACCCCTCCACTGCCAGTCGCTATCTTCCCCTCGGCTTTTGGCCCGGAATCGGCCTCAATTTCGGCCGGCGCTACGACCGAAATCTGGGCGCCACGAGCAGACAAAATGTAAAACGCTCTGTAGTCAATTTTGGGATTCCCAATGCACTATTTTTTAGTCCGCCGTTAGGAATCAGAAACGAGACCGGACAAATGTTCAACTTCTCGCCATCTCCAGTAGGTTTTTCCCAGTGGCCGATCACTAGATCGGTTTCGTCTTGATCGTATTTATTTTAATGAAACATCGCATATTTACATCCCTTTTTTTATTATATCTAATGTACAGGGAACAATTTTTAAGAGGAAAATCAAATACCTATCCGTTCAATAAAACAGGGAGACGATCTGTCGGAATTATGAATGGTCCGAATAAACGGCGGGGTTGGGGATGGATATGGCGACGACAGTGCAACAATTGTTCGTTCGTAGCCAACAGACAGTGAAGAGGGGGCGGGTTATTTCGGCTTAATGTACATAACAAGGGAAGACATTGTCTCTGGTGGTAGCTGTATGGGGCTACTTTGGGTAAACGTCAGGCCTCCCTCTGAATGCCTTGCCGGAGTCTCTCCTTCCCTCCCTCCCCCCTCCACCACTCTCTCTCTCTCTCTCTCTCTCTCTCTCTCTCTCTTGCTATCTACTTCGCCTGCCGCCGCCGCCGCCGCTGTTTCGCTCCGGCGAACACGTCATCTTGCTACCCGCCAAGACGGGGCGAGTTTTAAACCCGGACGACTGTCATTTTCCAAACTCCCCTGCTTGTGTATTCCGCGCCTCCTCCCTCCGGTTCAGCCGACGGCCTTTTAAGCGATTAATAAAAGACGTTACGGGACTACGGGAGAGATGGGAGAAAAATTAGGAATAATTAACGGCATATCTAATGTATAACATACTTAAATTTGATTTTGAAAAAATGTTTGTAAGTCATAAAACAAATAAACGCTCAAATATAAACAATGCGTAAAACAGAAAATATATACGTACTGTCTGCTAAAGTCTATCGAAATGAATGGGATAATCATTAAAAGTTAGATAAGTTGATGGGTGAACGTTTTGGCGGTGAACGGGGCCGCCTTAGCGCCGACCTCGCTCCGTTCATCGGTGGGCTAATTCGGCGTGTAATTATCGGAGGGTTGGGGCCCCGGCGAGCGGATGGATTTTGCAATTTCCGTTCGTCCCGTGTCCGGAGCACCGGCCCGCCCTGCGTTACCACGCGGAATGGGGGTCGGGGCTAACGACGCGGCTCTCCGCTCTCGGAAATTACACTGTAAATTTTAGAATTCAATATCTGGCCGGGAGGTTTCGGGGTTTGGGGACGCGCCAATCCCGCCGCCGGCCCTAATAATGCCCGATGGGCCCGCCCGATTGGAACTCGGCCCTCGAACCACCAATCAATCGGTCTTAAAACGGGTTAAGGACCGGCCCGCGGGTCCCGACCTACCGAACTACAGACGCCGGAGAGGGCTGCCGCTAACCGTGGTCATTTTATTCAATACGAACATTAATAATTAGCTCGGTTCAGCAGAGATTCGGAGATTGAAGGGGGTCACGCGACTGTTATCACGTAGTCTTCAAATTGTAAATCCCAAACCGATTCCTCGCCGGCTCGATAAGTAAAAATTCGGACGTACGGCGTGATTGATTCTGACCGGCAGCAAATATCGTTTATAGTCGGTTTAGCATCGGCCCGAATTGCAGGGGTCAGCCCCCCTATCCTAGTTAAATCGGGAATCGGGGTATTGTGCAGCGGCCCGTTTTGACGCCCGGTCCGTTAATAACGAATTTCCTCTCCTACCAACCCGCACTCGTAAATCAGAAACTCCCTCTCGTAAAGCGGACAATTAATTGTCGGCGGGGGAGCGGCTCCCCGGGCCTCCAAATGAGGGGGCATTACGTTTCGAAACGCGATTTAATGCACTTAACGAAGTAGGAACTAATTACGGGCGCGGGGCTTCACGACGCGTACACCGACCCCCCGCCCCCTCTCTCTCTCTCATAACTTCCCCCCTATCGTATGTTCTTATCTTAATGCGTGCTGAGCACTCGCACCCCTCCACCGGCTCCAGCCTCCCAAAATCAAAAAATTATTACTGCGCGGGAAGGATAAATTCACTTATCCTCCGGGCGGTCGACAATCCCGAAAGGTATACTAATATTGATATAATTAATTAATAGCGAAGGGAAACGATGAAAAGTGTCCCCAACGAAGATTCCCCGGCATAAACCAGCGGCAGGAATAAGCTCGTTTTACTTTTTTCGATTTCACCTTCTCGCCACTTTAAGTAGGCCAGGGAGGGACTGGTGTCGTTCGCAGGTCATCCCCGAATTTACAACCGTTATATGATACTTCCATTAGCGGAGAACTTAAGAAAGGCCCGAACCGAATGTTCGGAAATGGCTCAGAGCGGTCTTTAATTACCGACCGCTCTCGGAATTTGATTTAGGGTCGGTATTAAAGAGTGGGCGGGAGGACAATACCGCCGACTGCCCTATCACGCCATCCCCGAACAAAATCCACCCGCCGTGACCTTTAATCAATGCTGACATGCCCGGGAAATTAATGAAATGACCCCCGTTGCCGCTATATAAACCCAGATTATTATTGTAAAGAAGGGCGTTACTTCCGGGTCTCCTTAGTGAAATTAATATTTGTGTAGAAATTTGCATATTCTAAATTAAATTATGCTACTAATAGATCTGTTTAGTAGGAACAGAAAATATGAGAATTTTTTTTAGATATTAATTCGAAATTAATGTAAATGTAACGATGTCTGCTTATCTGCGATTATTCCAGTGTTCGGAATCGGAGAAGTGAAGAAGGTGCTTGTTCCGATTTCACCCGATGAAACAAGCATCACCCGATGTTTCCCGGTTGGCGCCCCACCCCCATCCGGGAAAGAAAAAACGTTTTCGGGTCCTACAAGAGACCCGGCTGTGTCCCGGGGAGCGACCGAAAGAGATTTTTTTCTCTCCCTCGAGCGGCCCCGTTTTAGTGTTCGGCGTAAACCCCCTTCTCAAAAACCGTCGTATATACATATCCGGGGGCGGCCTTTATCCCGGCCACACGGTTTTCCGCAACCGCCCCCCGGAGGCGATTCCGTAACAATCGGACGGCCCTTAGCCGGCTCTGCTCCAGCCGCCCCCTTTTTCTTTCCGAAATGGCGCTCCCCTTTGTGTCTCTTTAGTCCTCCTTTTTTCTCTCTCTCTCTCCGACGCCTAAGCGGGACGACATTTGTTTAAGGCGCTCGCGTGTTAAAGAACCGCCGCCGGCGTCGACTCCAGAGCCCGATATCATAAAATTTTCAGAAACAACGTCAGAGAAACCTATGTCAATGTACGCACAATTATATAATTAAATTTCAGGAATTCAAGATTTTCTGCCTTTTGGGCAACCTGTTGTATTCAGTATACTCTATAAATAGTGTAGCGATGGATTCTTAATAAATTCGACAGTTCATCAGTAAGAGAAACTGGTCATGGTGGCATGAGAAAATACAGAACCTTATGAAGTATTATAATGATCAGTCATGGTAATAGGATCTTGCCGGATTACATTTTCAGAATAAATTTAAATTGTCACTTAATGGGACTTTCGTTTCGCTAAGTTTAGAAGGCGCTGTAACTTTTTTCTTATAAGCTACAACAATAACAGCGTTTTGTTCCAATTTTTGCCGAAACAAATATCGTTTATAAGTGTATCGGTTATACGGGTAATTGATCGAATGCCCCCTTTCCAGCTTTAATTTTGTCAAGTCCTTTCGATGAAAGTTAGTTTCGATCGATGGGGGGGGGGCCGAACAAAGAGGCGAGGGGGAGCGCGCTGAGACAACACCTGTGACAAGTCCCTTTTGACATATCGATCCTATTTCTACCGCCTCCGCCGCCCCCACCGAATCTCCCTTTTCCCTATTGTATATAGGGAAAAGAGGGGTTTGAATACTGTCCGACCTTTATTAAAGTTTGCCCGTCGTCTTTCTTCTTATCGGCTGAATAATTTAACATAATATATTTCCTCCAGAGCCGCTTCCGGCCAACTGACCGGTCCGTCGAATTCCAATCCTTTTAGCCTCGCGGCGCGTGCAAATAACATCGTCCATTGATTCATTCAACTTTTAATCGGTTAATTCGTTGATGTCGCAATAATATAGAAATAAGCTACCACTTCTCTGGCCACCTCGTGGCCGTCAGTTGTTCCAAGCATGCGGACGAGCGAAAAATTAAATTATAAGTTTAACATAGCAGTTTTGTGGTCTGCGAGGGGTTGGAATACCGTACATTTGTTGTGTTTCTGTCGCCTCTCGCCGGTTTGGTCTTTTGCTAGACCGGTTTCGGCTGCTCGCCATATTCAGTAGCGGGTGTTAGCCACCTTTGGTGTGACCGTGGCAAGTGTGTGCGATCAATACACGTACTCCAAATTTTATTATTCATATCTTATTCCAATTTTAAAAGAAGTCTCTTCAGTATAATAATGGCACCGGGGTAGTCCAATATAAACGAAAATAAACTGTATCGATTATTTTAAATGCGAGTATAATAATATTGTGCACCTTTATATGATTTGTGTTCCAGTTCGATGCCCCGGAAAAGCCTCCGGTTTCCACAATAAAGCCGTCGAGTCGACGAGCATTTTGATAAGCCCACTCCACAGGTTTCCGGGTACCGTATTTGATAGAATTAATAATACCAAATATTCATATATATATATATATATATATATATATATATATATATATCCTGTTAAAGGGCGGCAAACCGCTATTTCTGAAAGGCCAATTTGTCTGTAATAAATTTTAAATCGGTGGGCAGATAAAGAATGTCGTTGCGAGAACGCATTTCGATTATTCGTTTTTAAAACCAAATTAATTATTTGATAAACTTTCTTGCTCTTAAATAATTTCGTATATACAAAACTCGAACTGACAAGAACCTTGAAGACTGACATAATTCGATAGTTTGATGTCGAAAATTTGTTTGATGACGTATTCCTCGAGAAAATTCTAGCTTACAACGTCAGTCCGCCAAATTTCTGTGAATCGTCTTTCACGGGCGGGTTTTCACTCTTGTAAAAGCTGGACTTTTTCAGATAGCTGATAAATTCAAATTCGAGGATATATATGAGGGGTACCCAAAAGTAATCAACATTTTGACTTTGGAATTCATTTTATTTTGCTACAAAAGAAACTTTAATTATTAATCTACTATATATTCACCAATACTCTCTGCCACTTTTCCGGCAAATTTTCGATTCCCCTCTTATAGAACACCCGAAACCAAAATACATCTTATCAAATTGTTGATTACTTTCGGGTACACCTAATACAAATAACATCTTCAGAATTGTCGTGCAATCCTGTCTGGTGTTTTGAAGTCTAAGTCCGAAAAATATTACCCCCCCCCTACTTCGAACGATATAAGGGGCCCGAGTCATTAGGCGGTTTCAGAAGGGCCTCCGTGGTGGGTGGGGGTGGGGGGTGGGGGTCGGCTCTCACAAAGGGGCGAAGAGCCGCGGCTAACGCGCTTTCACGGCCGACTTGAGAACGGCCAACGCACGCTCACACTCACACTCACACACGCACTCTAAACACCTGAGCGTTTCCTTTGACGTATCGATCCCCTTTCCAACCACCCCTACCCCCGCCATCTCCTATGTTCCTCTCCCGTTATTAGATTTATCCCACGCGCCCCCCGCTCCAACCCCCCGCCCCTTTCCGACGCCGCTTGGAAATCTAATGAGCTTTCCCGTATAACCGCTTTCCCCTCCTCCTCCTCCTCCTCCTCCTCCCCCTGCTAAAGTGAACGCGTGGTGGAAGTTCGCAGGTTGGGGCCGGATTCGAAATTATATGACCCAGTAAGATTCTGTGTCCCAGTCGGATTTTGTATTATTTCATTAAAAAAAACAATAAGGTTCCAACAGTATTATTCTCTCATTATCTTAATAACTGTTTGCCATTTCTTGCGCTAATTTGTTACGTTCATAAGAGGAAACGCCATCGGGGATTAAAGGAGGAATAAAAATGAATTTTCCTATTTGATGGTCTAGCTTCTTTGATCTGGGTATGGACTTCATGTGCCAGACCGGTTCCGGCTGCTCGCCACCTTCAGTAGCGATGGCTTGTATAACCACAGTAACAGAACAGAGAGTATTCATAGTCCCGGTCTGGGAATCGGGTCCCCCGGTGGAAGAGGAAACGCCGCGAAAGGGGTGGAGGTTTACACCGGGACCCTTCCTACGCCTAGGGAACACGTTTTATCAGGGGTTAATGGAGGAAGGGACGGAATACTTGATGATCCGCTGTTTTCTCAATATCGAAGCGGCGAAATGTAATTTGTGATTGGGTGTCGGACGCGTGACTTGGATTTACGATTTGCCGCCTCGTATTGATTTAAGGGTTGGCGGAGGCGGGGGCGGGGGCGGTCGGGTGTAGGGGGACTTACGCCGAGAGCGTATAAGCAACAGACTCGGCTTGCAAATATGATCTTAAAAAACAAGAATACTTTATTCCGAGCCCCGGGGGAGAATATTCAATTTGCAACATTTGCCGGCGTCTCTTCTATCCGTAGGGGCTGAATGTTGGAAAACGCATATTCATTCGCAAATTGGGGCGCATTGATTGTATTACTGAAAATACATTTACTTCCCAGCCGGATTAAGCAGATTTATAAACAAAAATCCCAGCGAGTGAGGAAAAATATTATTTGCGCTATGTTCTGTCGAAACTGAAGATCCTGAGGTCCGCAAATCTAACAAGTATCTTAGGTATCTTCACAGCCTCAAGGATCACTGAACATATTTACAATTCTTTAATTATTATTATTATATATTAATTATACATAATTAAAACAAATTCTTGTAAAAATATGTCTCCGTCCGCTAGTTCCGACTTTCTAAGAAGTAATCTTAAAAATAGTTTTGGTAATAGCGAACGATTGTTGACAATATTGTCTAACCTAGGAATAGTCCTTTTTTCGATATAAAATTTAGTATCTATATTAATCTACTAAATGTGTAGACGTTTGAGGTTCTACAAAAACTTAATGGCGCTGCTCTCTAGCGTCGGCTCCTCGAATTTCTTCCACGTCTCCGTCTTTAATTCGACCCCGTTTTCTTTCCTAACACTAAGCGAATCCTGCAGTGGACACGTATCATTTACTTTTCTCTGCGGGCCGCAGCGGTACAAAATTGCGGGCCGTTAACATACATTTTCTTGCTAGTCTTGTTCAGTGTTATATTCGGTAAATTCGGTTAGAGAAAAAAAATCAGTACTGATTGAAGTTCTCGTCGACCTTCTGTAAGGGCGACCGACTTCGACGTTTCGCCACCGTCAGTAGCATTGTGTCAACAACAGAGTAATTTAAGTAAGGCTTCTATTTTTCTTAAGCGGGTATGACTTCCCGAAACAAAGTCAACAATTGATCGTTCGATGACTAGCCGACGGATTACTCGAGAAAATTTTTCATTCTATTCCTCCGTTCTTTCAACCTCTTAAAGATCTCCCGACCACTTCAGGCATTTCGGAAAATAAAAGAGCAAGAAGGGGCTTAATAAAAGAGGGACGGGCAAAAAAGAATGGGGAATGAATAAAAGTGGCAGACGGTTCTCTATTTAAAACAAAAAAAGAAAAAATAGACTAAAGTGGCCGTCTCGCCTAGAGCGCCATGCATATAGATTCAGGGGCCGCTCCTCGGGGCCCGGCCCTTGACCTGTGGCCGCCGACGTAATTAAGGAGAGAAAAAAAAACACTCGCCCGCACCCCCGTCCGCGATTTCGTTCCCAGTGTGCAGTTAATTATTCAGCCGAATGAGTGAATTACGCGTGAATATTTATGAGAGCGGAGTCGCCGGAGCTTGAACCGACCGAGTAAGTCCCGAGGTTAAAAGGTGACGTGAAACGTTTGAAAAAGGTTCAATTCATCCCCATTCATAGGAGAACCGAAAGTCCTTTCGAACACAGAAATATTGTACCGGAATAATACTAAATTACTGTTGGACAACCCTGGGAAATTGGAATTGGAGAAATGTGGAAATTAAGAAGCCTAACTTGGACTGAGTAATCCCGGTGGACTGGGAATCGAGACTAGATTTCATATTGTATGAAAATGAAATAAGAATTTCTGTTGTAGTCTTTTAATTTTATTTAGTACCGCGAAGTACGGCTTTCGTTTTGTGTTTCATTATAGTGTTCAGTTAATGATTTATCTGTACTTATTATTAACCCGTAATAACCTCGTGCATATTTGTAAGTTCAATAGACTTAACAGAGTACAAAAGTACAATATACATATTGATAACGATGATCCGAATAAAACCCGAAAAAGAAAACTGTGGAAATATTGCTGAATCATGTCTCGCATGTGCTGGGCCAATGAATCAAGCGTCCATTAAGGTCGCTCTATCGATTACTTTAACGAGATTCTATTTGCATAGCTGAAGGCGCCTTTCCATACCCTTTCCTCAGTTCGCCCTATTCGGAATTTCTCCATTCTTGTGTTCGGGCTTCAATTTTCTCCCGGGATTGAGGAATGTTTCGAGGGTTCAGGAGTAACTGGTATACACGGCGGGGGCCCCCATATGGGCACGGCCACCCAAATAAAAATCAGGCGAATGTTTTCGTTTGACCCTCCCCCAGAAATTTATTTTCTTCCTCCCCCCCCGCACGAAATTTTACGCACGGAGTATACACAAGAATAGAAAGGAAGAGGAAAACAACTCCAGGTGTTTTCGAATTGATATTCCGAAACTCCTGAACCCAAATCGTAAAAACGATGTTCTATCAAGGTTATTAGAAATATTGCAGTCATTTAAAACCGCACGAATGGAAATTAAATTTTCGCCCAGAGTACAAACATTTCTGGTGTATCACTACCATTACTGGGGCTACAAAAGTTTTTAGTGTGAAAATTCGGCCGAGAAGCCAAAAAGTAGTGTATTCCGCGTTCGGAATAATGTTTGGCCCGTGACCTTATTTCCCGTATTTTTAAGCCTCGAGGCCTGGAAATGGCCTCGCCACCTGCGGTGAGGAGGCATGAAATTCATAGAAACGGCGGAATCCCGAACTGGAGAAAGCTGAGCGCGGCGGTCCCTGTTAATTTATTCAGGGGGGGGGGCGGCTCCTTGATGAATGATTCATGGCGCTAAATGTCCGGACCGAGGTCCCAATAAATAAGGCTTATCGCCGAGAAGGAAGAGTCCTTCTTACCCCCGGGGGCGGAGTTATGAAAGATACATCACGTACGGGGCTCCTTCATCCGTTCGGTGGTGGGAGGGGGGGTTAGGGGGGGCGGTGGCGGGAGGCGGAGGGGCGAAAAAGGAAACTGTAGTGGCTGGCGACTGGGCTGAGTTTGTCAGCAGTGTGCCCGTTGATAAATGGCGTTATCCATGATCCAGCGGGCCGTGGCAATTCTCCCCCGGCTCGGATAAAAACCGAGCTAGCGGCCCCGACCTACGCCCCCGGCCACTATATTCCCGTTGTCCCTTCCTAGAGGGCTTGGAGCGAACCCTTATTTAAAGACAAATAAGCCGACCTCCCACAACCTACCCTTATAGCCGAATAGAATTCCCGGACACTCAAGCTCGGCCGAAGCTATAGCGGTGGACACAGTTGTTGCCAACAATTCCCTTTACGACCCCCCATTTAAGAACGCTTTACTCTAAAGTTTCCTCACAAGTTACCTAATTTCAAATTGTCCATAATTTTTTTTCATACAGTAGAGCTTATTATCTCGAAAGGATACCACCAATAGAACCGATTAAAGTTAAAAAAATGTGTAGAATGATTCACTTCACTATCATAAGATACCCGTTGGGAATATCATTGTTGAGCATCTGTTTCTCACCGTCTTCAGTATCGTTCAGTCAGCAAATCAGTGAAGCACCATCCACCAGTGGCCATACCACCTGTGGTATTACTGTCGCCGTAATATAACATAATAATTGGCATATAAATATGGTAGTGTTTTATGCTTGAAGTAATGACCGGGGTGGAGGCGAGTATATCCCGATACCGGTTCACCGAGTTCGGTGATTCTGATTTCGAATGAATTCACGATCCTACTAATAACGGGGGCGTAAAATTATTTTCAGTACGGACGGTTTTACACTCCGCGGGGGTGAAATGAATAAAAAACGGAGGCTCCGCCCCAGGATCTGAAGAGGGGGTAGGCGTCGGTGCGACCGCCAAGATAAAGGGGCGGCCGGGGGCTTGGCCGACAGCAGATTAATGCCGCCGCCGGCCTCGAATCCGCTTTCCCGTGAAATGAGAGAGAAGAGAGAGAGAGAGAGAGAGAGAGAGAGAGACAGAGAGAGCGGCTTAAAACTCCCAGCCGCGCTTTAATTCCCCGGGCCCCGACCACAATATTGGGAAGGCGAGCCCAAACTCCCTCCAACCTACTACCGTCCCCCTACCCAGCCTCCCGTTTGATGAATACTTCATCAAGAATAAGTGCATTCTTCGTAAAAACCGTCCCCGAAAGTCCGCCCAACAGCAGATTCGCCATCTTGGTCTCCACCTGGACGGAGGACTTGCGTGGAATCCCCAAACCCGACTCAAAAGAATCGACTTGAACCGCAAATTTGGACTTCTGAGACTAGAACGGACATCAAAATTGACCTTAAGTAACAAACTCGCAATATACAGAGCCGTATTAAAACCGACACGGACGTACGGTATAGAGCTATGGGGTCCCACCTAGACATCCGACATCGCTCGCATCCAATTCTTCGAATCGTCCTTAATGCTCCCCAGTATGTTTCAAATCGACATACTGACAGTCGACGAAGTTGCGAAATCCCGGTTCCTGAAGTTCCATTCCCGCCTTACTCCTCATTCTAATTTGCTCGCTCGGTCACTCTCCTCTATTACCCGTCCACTATCCCCACCACGACGGCTTAAAAGCCACCGTCCCAGAGATCACCTCGGACAGTAGTTAAATCGCCTCAAAAAGTGCCATCACTGGGCGGTTCCTTTATCGGGACAGACACGTGAAAAAATGTATCAAGCGTACTTATGGAAAAAAAGCCGTTCAGGCTTAAACGAAGTCCGAACACCGGGGGATAATGTTGTCGACGGTTCTACCGCCGGGATGGACGCGACCGTGCGCTTATTACGAGGGATGTTCGAGGGGTAATCCGGGCCGTCGGTTCGCGGCTCTCAATAATTCCCCGTGTAAACGAGTATATCCCGCTCCACAGCCGGGGCTAATGAGGGCCGCTTAACGGGCCCAAATGCCGGTATCGAAAGCCGACAGCCGGTCGTCCCTGCGACAGATCCGTACCCGCGCGGACAGTACAACAATATGTCGGAGATAAGATAGCGCTATTTCGAATTGCAGAGCCGCCCCTCCGACCGATGAAACCGGGCGCAGATTCACAAGCCCGATTATCTCGATTGATAGTTTCATTTGTTCTGGACGGGCTCCAGAGTTGTCCCTAATAAACCGCAGGAGGTTTCTTCTGCCCCGCACCAATCGTACAGAAATTATGAGTTCGTTTGTTGAAAAGAAAAAAGTTTTCAATACCCGTTTTCTGGCCTCCGAGGGATACCGTAGATTTCCGGTGTTTCTGTCTCCTCTCGCTGGTTTGGTCTTTCGCTAGACCGTTTTCGGTTAGTTAGTACTGAAGGTGGCGAGCAGCCGAAACCGGCCTAGCAATATACCGAACCAGCGAGAGGAGACAGAAACACACGAAATCTACGGAAAGGTATTCTTCCGCGGCCGGGCAGAAGAAAATACTGGAAAAACAAAAATTTAGACAGAGAAAATCAACATGCTAGACGTGTTTCCTGTGGTCTTTCCTAGGATTTGTTTTAGCTTGGTCTCTACTGGCAATCATTAAACTCGTTGCGGGCAAGGTTTCGGAGATTTGACAGCGGAAAAAATAAACTATTTACCTTTTTTTTAAGTCCAATTTGTTTAGACCGGTACATAAATTGAGCTGCGAGTGCACGGGTCTTGGTGGATGGGGGCATTTAAAAACCGGGTAGAGAGGAGCGGGGTGGGAGGGGGGTGGTAGAATGTAAACGGAATGGCATGCGAATGGCATTTTTATAGCTGACGCAGTGAGGGGAAAAAGCGGTACAAAATTGACTTGTTTGCGGAATTCGGGGCCCTGGAGCGCCCCCAGCGAAACGAAACAAACGTAAATAGCGATTGGACTTTCCTTCTTTTTTTTAACAAAAAAAAAACCACCCCCAACGGATTTATTGCTCACGTTTTAGAGCATTCGAAGGGCCCAGAACAAAATCGTTTCTTCTACGAGGGCTAAAAGACCGCCAAAATACTATTTCAGATAGGCCGTGAAAATAAACAGGGGATGTAAATATTAATTTTCAAAAATCAGCCCATAGACACAATTGAAACCCTTGTGATCTAGGTCTTCCAAAAGTAAAATTAAGTCTAGGGTTTTTTGTAACATGTTTTTATGAGCGAGTATAAATTGTTTTATATATTATATAACGTAACATAATAAATATAAAAATATATATCTAAAATAATTTATACTGAGGGCAGCACTGCAGGGAGAATGTTGATAGGGGGTACTTTTAGATGCCGGACCGTTACGAGAGCCTCTACTGTAATGCCCGTTTTAGTTCGGTAAAAATCCGCAAGAGGGCAGCACTGCACGGGAAATGTTTATGGGGGGCAATTGTGGATGCCGGACCGTTACGAGAGCCCCTCATGTAATAGCCGTTTTAGTTCGGTAAAAATCCGCGAGAGGGCAGCACTGCACGGGAAATGTTTATGGGGGGTACTTGTGAATGCCGGACCGTTACGAGAGCCCCTCATGTAATAGCCGTCTTAGTTCAGGAAATTTCCGCGAGAGGGCAGCACTGCACGGGAAATGTTGATAGGGGGTACTTGTAGATGCCGGACCGTTACGAGAGCCCCTCATGTAATAGCCGTCTTAGTTCAGGAAATTTCCGCGAGAGGGCAGCACTGCACGGGAAATGTTGATAGGGGGTACTTGTAGATGCCGGACCGTTACGAGAGCCCCCAATGTTATGCCCGTTTTAGTTCCGTAAAAATCCGCCAGATGGCAGTAGAGTAGGGGGCTCTCGTAACGGTCCGGCATCTACAAGTACCCCCTATCAACATTCCCCGTGCAGTGCTGCCCTCTCGCGGAAATTTCCTGAACTAAAACGGGCATAACAGTAGGGGCTCTCGTAACGGTCCGGCATCTGAAAGTACCCCCCTATCAACATTTCCCGTGCAGTGCTGCCCTCTGGCGGAAATTTAACGAACTAAAACGGTTATTACATGAGGGGCTCTCGTAACGGTCCGGCATCCACAAGTACCCCCTATAAACTTTTCCCACGCAGTGCTGCCCTCCAGCGGAAATTTCCAGAACTAAAGCGGGCCTTGCCGAAAAGTCAAAGCCCCGAAGTGGCGGCCAAATTTAAAAGGGACCAATAGTAAAACTTCAGTTTGTGCAAATATCTTTATTCATGCATAACTTATAAACGAGTAGAAATTATTTTTGGACTAAAATATGTTTTATTCCACAAATAAGTAACTATAAACGATTAAATACAGTTTGTACATGTTACTACATTATTTACATATCTGGAGAAATTTTTATGGATGGGAAATAACTTCAATATAAGCTGCAACAATAAATATAAATTAGAATTAATTAATAATTAAATTCTTGCCATAAATAATTTAACAATACACATTTTTGTTTTGAACCTTCTTTAATTATATCCATATGCATTCTAAGCCCAAATTTTAGTTTGAATCTTTTGTTGCTGATTATCCAGTGCATATTATAATGATTATCCTCTTTACACTGTTAATAATAAATTAGAATAGTAAATAATATATTTCATTATATAAAATAATAAATTTGGTAATAGCATTAATGCATTTTATGTTTCACCAAGAAGTAAAGTTAATAATAAAGAAATTATAACTTTTCATATTGCCGCCAGTTTAATTAGTTCAAATAAATGCCGCAAGGTAACGCTACAAGACGGGCCTACATGGCTACACGCTACTGCTATCTGGAGGAAGAGGTTCAAAAAACCTTTTAGAATATACCATTTAATAATTTTATATATACTACAAATACAAAATTTAATGTACAGCAAATCATAGGTCTTTATATAGGAATATAAATATAATTTAAGCATATCATATAAGTTTATGCATATTCCGTTTGTGCAATTATTTTTATTAATTAATAACATATTTGTCTGAGTGAATAGAAATTATTTTTGAAGTATAATACATTTTATTCTGAAAATAATTTTAAAAAATTATTTTCTCGAACTATCTAGTTCGATTTACCTATATTCTCAGTGCACTGTGCACTCTTTCAAAATTATATTCATAAAAATTTCAACAATTATTATTATTCTGATAAAGTCCTAAAACTATATTTTGAATTATTATTATGATTAGACTGAGGAACTAATTTAAGATGACATTTTAATTATTCAAATATTCAGGTTGGAAAGATCATTTAAATTCTTTTAATAAAAGCTTATAATAAAGTCCTGCAACAATAAATATAAATAAGAATGAATTAGTAATTAACCTATTGAACCTATTCCTTCTTTAATTTAAATTGTACATGACCAATACACCCATGTGCAGTGTAAGCCCAGAATTCATTTTAATAATTTTGTATTTACTACAAATACAAAATTTAAAGTACAGCAAAATGCATAGGTATTTATATACGAATATAAATGTAATAATGAATATAAAAGATAGTTTTGAGGACCATTAATTTTAACCAAAAATGTATGGTCTAGATTTGGTTATGAAATTTTAATTATACAATATAAATAGAAGTATAAATTATCAATAAAAATATAGATTATGAATAAAATTATAATTATGAGTAAAATTATAATTATGAGTAAAATAATGAATTCAACTAAATCTTTTTTGTTATGATTGAATAAATATTAATTACAAGCATGGAATTTTTTGGGAGCTGAAAATCAATATTTTTCACCATTAAAAATTGAGAATGTTATATTTTTTAGTGGGTTGTGATGTGATTAGCCTACTCCAAAATGCTTACTCAAACTGACAGTAGAGAGATAACGCTATAACTCAATTTCTCGGAATTAAATGGTACACATTATTGTTTTTATTTAACATACTTTATTTATTCAGCCGCACACTCCAAGATTATTGTTTTTTATGTGTTACAACTGTGTTTAGACTGATCCTTCAAATTTATTTGATTGTTACAATAACATAAATATTAAATTATGCCATAGGAAGATGTGCTTTTTTCTTTTAGCATTGTATATTTTAAAAGACTAGCATTATCTAACAAATAATTAACTTTAGAAAAGTTAATGCGGAGTTTTGGAGATTATTTATTCGACCAATAGAAGACTGTTATGTGTTATTCATTCTAGAAATGTATTACACTTGTAGCATGAATCATGCTATACCGTTCAGTAATGTTTTGTTTCAGGGAACCCTAAACAAGGTTGTGGCAGCTCGCTGAAATGCGACCACTGGTATTATTGACTGGTTTCAGCTAATGTCAGAATAAACACAATCGGAGGCCGAACCGCAATTAACATGAAATTCATTCGACCTCTTCTCCACTCCGTTTGTCCGCCCAGTAAAATTATGAAACTGCTTTCTAAACCATAAACGGGAAGCGGATTCCGAAAAAAGGACTAAGAGAAAATGTACGCCCAATTTTTAGTACGCTTTTGAACAGGGACCAACAACCTCTTCAGACCTCTGAAATACCTAAACCGATAGAACCGAAATTTTAACACAATATATGGAGTTATTTTTCCAATTATGCAAATTTTGGCCTTTAATTTTCGTCATGATTACAACCTTTGCGATTATAATAAGTTACTAATTTCGGGTTCTAAGAAGGGATTAATTTCTTGGTGGAAGAATTCATTCACTACCCAAACTCTTCTGTGATATTCCATCCGAACTTAATAAAGTTAATTGTGACAGTGCAAATAGTAAGAATAATGATAATAATAATTATTTTAACTATTTAAAAAAAAGAGGTTCGCCGCTTGGCTTTTAGGATTGGGAACGAGAGGAAGCTATAACGCGTTAAAGAGGGGTGGGGTGGGGTGGGTGGTTGAGGTCATTTTGGTTAGTGTAATTGGGCATGTTGGTAAAGCGGTTGGTAAAGTTTCAGCTCGGCCAATGTAATTCAAACTCGATACAGCTTCTATAGCTTTTGTCCGGCCATTCGCGACAACAAACGATATCCCATCCGATCCGATAAATCACCCTTCCATCATGCACCCAATAAAACTGTGTTCCATAATTAGAACCTAATTATGGGACAATGTACAGACGCCAAAAACGCGATGAACTAGTTTTCGATACGTTATTTTCACGAAGTCTAATTGTGTCGTTAATTTAGCAGACAGCTAACTGCGCTTTCGAATACGCGCAGAGACAAACAACGATTTACCCGATGAAGATATAATATCACGAGGACCATTAATTATTCAGTTTAGAAGAAAAGAAGAATTTTTTCGTGTTTTTCAGTTAAAAATACATGGATCCGCTCCTGGTCTGCTTAAAATTAATTTTAAAAAACATTTAGTAACAATATTAGTATACTCATTTCGGAATTCAATTGCTCAAAATAACTTCTACAGACTCATTGATTCTTCTGTATCGTATTATTTTTTACAACTCCTAAATTCCTCGAGTCCTGTTTAATGTATAGTGCTTCAATTGAAATTTAGTCTCACTACTCCATTATTGATCCAAATTAAGCTTAGACACCAATAAAACATTGTATCAAATTTAGCATTAATAAACAGTGAGCTATTAACCTTAACCACCTTTTCAGATGTTTTATCCCTATGTATTAAAAATGTTGAATTAATTACATCCAAACAGTCGTAAATGTTTAAATCGCATTCCATTTGTTTCGAGCCTCTTATCTTATCCAATCAAACTCCTTTCTCGTGGTATTAACGCTTAAAAAAGGATTTGACAGATAGTACAGCCAATGACTAATCCTAATAGTCATATCTCTTTTAAGATATTGTCTGTACTGGTTCACGGAAAAGGTTATATTGGCCTCCCAATAAACCGTTTATTACACTGACGCGCTTTTCTTCTTCCAACTAAGAAATGTTTTTTTAATAACTTTAGAAATTGGACTAATGGAGCCTGTATGCTGCTCATCAAGCGGACTTACCACGTAGGAAGCAAGTCGATAAAGCCGAGTTTCTAGATAGTCTCTTGGAAAAATAGCACTATTTGAATAAGCTTACTCCGGTCAGATAGTGCTTTCGACTGTCGACCGAGCATTTCTTTCTGAATGACCTCGTCGTGATTTTTATTCCCATTTGACTGGCACGTGCAGACCACAGACGTGCAAAACTTTCGAAAGTCTTCGGTCAGTAAATTATTCGCTTTTTAAAATACACGACCCAATACTCCCGAAACCAAAATCTGTAAATCGGTAATTACTGTATAATTAACTATAAACGATCAATACTGAAAACAAATAGTACGTAAGGTAAAGGAAGTGTGGCCAAATAATAACAAGATGGAATAATTGAAGTTTCTCAAAACAGTTCAAAACAATTCTACCGGTAGTGTCCCCTAGTTGGAAAAGGGAAACGACCGGAATCTTTTTTAAATAATCATTTATGATGGCATAAATGTGAATTTCATGAAGCCTAGAAGCACGATTAGCACGCATGAAAAGATATGTATACAGGATAAAAGTAGACAAGTACCGGCTAGAACACACGGAAGCCATAAAATACTGCAAGAACGTAAAACATTATTATAATAGTTGAAAGTCAAGACCAAATAAGCGAGCGGAGGTAGAAGACCGCAAAATTGATGATTTCCAAACCCTGGACCGCCCCCAGAACAGACACACAGACCGGCGGTGTTTTCAGAAAATAGCTTAAAATAACGAAAATATATTTTTGAGTCTTCCTGCGGTTTATTCAAATCACCTCGATAAACCTTAAACAAATTTTAATTGAAGGAAAATTCGATACGTCACCGGTGGAGAACAATAACGGCTATTATAACAGGTATGTAAAAATTAGCGCAAAAACTGTCAAAATAAAAAAACTGAAGGATAACTGATTACATGATCATTATGTATAATTGAATCGGGAATTCAATTTTTATTTATTATCTTACGTATCTTTTATCAGTCAATTTATTGTAGTTAATATTTTGTGAAAAATGTACCGAAGGTTGTACACTTTTATATATAATATGTATTCGAGTTTTGCTCGAATGGGGTTCAAAGACATTTATTAATCTGTGACTTTTGGGAAACCTTTTGAAAGTTTATAACGGCAGTAGAACTAAAAGTACAACAGAAATAATTTAGACCTAACAATTGGTTTGGCAAATGGTTACTCGGGAAGACAAATATACTCGTGTTCCTCTTAAAAAGCTGCAAAAACTCTTAACTGGGTCATGCAACCGGGCGGGGCACTCTATACAAACCTAACAACCAGAATTTACTTAAAATATTAAAAATGTATACCGGTAACAATAACAGGCTACTTACTAAGAATAATAAATCTATTTATTACATATAATAAATTTAATTTATAAGTTGAAGTACCATAAATATCAAGAATTTCATACCATAATTTAGGCTTTCAATTATTCTTCTGGGCCGGTCAGATAGAAAAACCTTTTGTATAAGTTACGAAAATACTATTTTAAAATAGAAAGAAAGTAATGTTATTTATAGCCTACATTCGGTATTTCCATTTAATATTAGGCCGATGAAGGGACAAGCAATATTTTAGTTTCGGAGTAAGTTCTTTAGGCAATTTGACTTCTACCATTTGACCGACTCACTCTTTTAGTGGCCGAGGAAGAAATTATTACGTAATCTTGCCTCGTTGCCAAAAAATTTGCTTTTTGATTTGTCACTTCGTTGAATCACGTTGCGATGAAGAAGGGGGTGTCAGTTGTCGTTATATCGTTACAAGTTCTGCGGCCCAGAATTTATTGTGTATTTTATAATTCAATTTTAAAGCTGCCGTATAGGCGATTTTTGCTAATTGTGTTCGGCGCGGGGAATTATCGCGGCGGCCCTCCAGCGGACTGTAAGCCTGCTTTTAAGGTAGGTTACTATTTCCAAGACCACTACAAAACTATATTTATTGTCTGGCGGTTCGGGGAAAAAATTGAGAGCATTCCCAGGCAAAAGTTTTAGTTCAGAGCGGAATTAATCCGCGAATTTCATTCTTTGGAACTTTAATTGAAACAGCGGCCGCCGTGCGACTAGTAATCTTACGTTATTGTAGGTTGGCAGTGTTACTTCCCCGGCCTATTCACATTTTCTAGAGTACTTCATTTCTCCGTCAGGCAGTGTAGAAACTGGCTATATCGACTCTCCGCCCGCCGTTTTTCCCTTCCTATCTGGTAATTATTAAATCTTTTTAAAGCCTCTTTTATAATACTTAATTAACTCGGCCAGGTAAACCTTGATTCAGGTGCCAGCTGTTCTATTCACTTTTGAGGCCCACCTATCATTGATTGAAAATCGCAACTTTGGACATGACTCAAAATATATTTATAATCGGCGTTTTACCCTTTATGAACCTGCCGAACGCTTCATTTATAGTTATTTATAGTTTTGGGGTTAGAAACGTTTTATCGTATTTTAAATATATTTTATTCCACTTCAGAACTGAGGAAACTTGAGCCACATCTGTTTTGAGAGTGATTCATCTTACTCGTGGCAATTTACCATGTATTATCCCTGAATTTGTAGAGAAATTGTGTCAAATTTTCAGTCATTTATTTATAACGCATTGAATATTGGAAATGGGAATTTTCGGCAGTCCATATGGCTCCATATCCATATCCAGTTAATAACTAAATTACCATTTATGTAATGGTAATGATTAGTATACACATAGTGCAAAGGCATTTGTGAAGCATTCTTGTATTTGGCTCCATATCATATTACGCTACTATGGCCCAAATATCATATAATCTTATTTAAAATACTAACAGCCTTACGTGCCTTACAATATGACACTATTTCATTTCCTGTATGAGTCATTAAGTTCCACTCTTGGCATGATGTATTTGGCATTTACATATTATGCACAGTATTAGAATTCAAACTTTGCACAGCTCCTTATAATTTATAAAATGGGTTATGGCCCTGTTCAGGTTTCCTTTCCCTTAGTGAAATTATTACCTTTGAATGAGAATTATTTATTTGTTACAAGTACCTTGATATTTAGGATTGATAGTATACACCTGTGAGTCATAGCACATAATATTTGAAGGTCTAGTATTGTAGGTTTAATATTCTTATGAAATACCTGCTTAGTGGCCAATAAATAATTGCATTATTTCATTGTGCCATGTAATTGTGTACTTGTTGGGTAATAATGCAGTTATGTAGACCTTTTATAATTCCCTCAAAATATTCTATTGGGCATAGTTGCCTGGTATTCTATATTTTGTGGTGAGATCACAATTTTTATCGAAAATTTATTTCAGATCCTTGTGTACTTTATTTATGCAACTGTTCATCTTAATAATTGAAATTGGGAAGAAAACTAACAACTTATTGGGTATAATTAAATAATTCATCCATATAGTCATCTTTCAGTTTTAATAATGCATTTTAACATAATTAATAATGTTAATGACTAAATTAATTTTGATTATATCCATATGGATTCATGTCTACAAAGTTACTTGTATTGATACTTATTACTATAAGTTACTGGATAATAATGAAATGTTAAAATGCTTACACTACATGTTTGCAATTAGTTACAATACACAATTGTCTTATTGAAGTTTTGTGATCTAAACACATTCATTCACATAATATGTAATAAATACTACGACAATTTGCAGTTAATAATGATTCAGTAACTCTTTATGTTTCTTTTCAGCTACTTTCAGGGCTCAAGTGTTTCATCCAGTTTTGCAGGCATGAAGTTATTACAAGTTAATAAAGAGACTGAAGTTAAAAATATTTTAAGACTCTTAATTATTTCTTCCGAACTCTGTTTCAGTAAGCAGTGATTTGTTTTAATCGTTCTCGTGATTTTTTTTTATTTCGGTTAGGCCTCCGTTCAATCAGAGGGTTTCTTCAGAGATTTGATGATATATACAAAAAACAAACTATAAACTCGAGTGGTGTTGTGTTATTCAGAAAGCGGTCAGTATGATTTCGATTGCGATGCCTTACTGTGATCCTCGCCAGTTTTCAAGAAGTGAAGACGACCTCAAGAGGCCAAAAGTTGGATGGAAGAAGCCCGATCCTGGGGACTGACATATGCTTTTACCCTTGAAGCCAGACAGATGAGAGCATGCGGTGGTGAGGCAGAGGCGGCGGCTGCGGCGGATATTGACTTTGTAGTTTAGCCTACGATTGTGTATAAAAAGAAGAATATAAAAAGAAAATTGTGTTTAGACATTGCTTAAATGTAAAGACAGTGGGGGTCGGTTAGACTTTAAGTGATCGCGGTTACAGGTTGTAAGCATATCCTATATTCCCCTGGACTCTTAGTTGAGGGTTGGTTTTGGAAGTTGGAAGATAGGGAGAAGAATCATGCATTCAACACCAAATAGCTTAAAGCTTGGATTTCAAAGGAACTCCTATAACAGAGTCTCCTTTGGAAAATCACTTCAGGAAAAGGAAAAGAAGTTTAATTCAATGGATGCTGAACCATTGCAAGGTATTAGATAATAAAATATGGATAATGTGTGCCTACTGTTTTCACTTTCTGGCAAATTATTATCTGCAATATGAATTTTATAAAAATCATAATTATTTCAATTAATTAGTATACAAATTTTTATTTATGTTTTAAGATATATTTCAAATCATGTTTGAAATAATTTCATTTTTTCTTCAACTTATAATGCATTAAAAAAAAAAAACATATATATATATATATATATATATATATATATATATATATATATATATATATATTGTGAGCTACATTTCACAGTTTAGTCACCTTTAATTTGTTGTGCTGATTAGTATACTTCCCTAATCTTTTGATGATAAGGTAGTATTGTTGGTTTACCTTCACTTAGGATTTTAGATAAGAATGGGATCATTCATTTAATTTAGTCTTTTTCCGTCTTGCAGATGGGAAGCAAATGCAGCAAAATGGAGCCCTTCAAGCTGTTGTTGGCGTCAGCTACATCAATCCAGGAATGGAAGACCAAATGGTATGAAATCTATCTGTAAATAACATTTTTTGGACATATATTTTTTTCTAATTTTACAATTGCCATAAATCCATGCACTATGTCCTTAAATTAATCTTCACACTTTAATATATCAATTTTTTATTATGTATTTTTTATCCTAGAATTTTTAAGGCATCACCTATTTATTTCAGGGCTTCATGGGGAGCTCAACTCTGATTTAGAGAATTTTGTTTGTAATATTTGGCCTTACGAAATAAAGGTCATTAAATTTATCATTTACAACAATTTGTCATCTTCTCTTGTAACTTGTAATCTAATTTTCTGGCTTAACAGAAATGGCCTTTGGTAATTGTGCTTCATCTTTTTTTTTTTTCAGGAAGTTCAGGGGTTTATTAGGGATAAGCTTCGAACGACAGTGTGTTGGATCTTCATAGTTGTGACATTCGGGGCACTCAGGTTGATTTTTCACTGGTGGCCCCATTGGATGCTCTATGCCACTCATCGTCGCTGTTCATTAGATGTTGCTGAAAAAGTTCTAGTCATTGTAAGTCTTTAACATGGGACATGTTCTTAATTTATAGATGTGAGCACATCAAAACCGTTGTATTAAACAGAAAATCAAAGAAGGTAGTTTTACGCTGAGTAGTATTAAACAGATAGCACCAGCAATACTTTTAATTACAATTCTTATGTTTCAGGAACGGTACCAACTTAAACATAAATGTTACTATGTAAAAAACATAAAAATAATCACTGTGGAATCAACTAGGTAAGTTATTTCATATTTATACCCTTGTTAACTTATGACTATTTTTTTAAGATAATTTTTACAATGTATTTTTTTAATGATTTTTTTAATAGTTGACATGTGGGTATAATTTTTCAGGGATATGTATAAAAAAGATGAAGGGCCAAATGTAGATCAAATTTCTCTAGTGGATCTTGAAACACTTGAGTCTATGAAACTATCCGTACATACTTCTGGTGGAGTTTTCAAAGGTTTTTATCTTCCTGTTACCATTCTTAACACCATTAGAACATCAAATTTATGGTTTTTAAATCACATATTGTTTGACATAAACTTCCAGCATTTTATTATACTCACTGTTGTAGAAATGGATGAAGTCAGGCTGTTCAACTGCAAGAAGATGACATATATTTGGGATCCAGATCGTTGTGAATTTTATAAACTTAGGGGATTTGATGAGAACATAACCACAGCAGCACTTCATCAACACAAGGGGCTTAATGCAACACAACAGTTTCTTAGGTGAATTTTATGGAATAATATTTAAATACGCTATAGTAGACCTGTAGAATAATTAACTGGGGGTGTCATCCCTTGTAATTGATGTCTATTGCTTTTGTTTTTTTTATAGGAGAGCTGTATTTGGTTCCAATGAAATTTTGGTCCCCATGAGAAGTATTACCGCTCTACTCTTCTTAGAAGTGCTCAACCCTTTCTACATATTTCAGTTGTTCTCCTTCACGCTCTGGATTGTTGATGACTATGTCTATTACGCCTTGTGTATACTTGCTATGTCCATTTGCAGTATTGTGGTGGCAGTCATGCAGACTCGGAGGGTGTGTTAAAATTTTCTGTTTATACATTTCACGATTGATAGCGACCATTTATTTGCATTCATTTGCTTTATCGATATTTGATAAACACTAATATCTGATAACACTATTTTTTTATAAGTAAGGATTGTAATAGTATCGTATGTCATCTGTGTAGTTCAAACAAGTGAGAATTTAATAATGATAATAAAAATTAATTGGTACAAAATTCTGTTATTCAGCTGCTCTATTCAATGTTAGGCTGAAAAAGGGATGAAATGGCTCATTGTTTTAAGGCAGCAATGTGTAAACACATATCCAATATAGAATTACAAACCAGGAAAATTGAAATATGACAAGAGACTATTATTTTACAGTGTTTATAATTTTTGTTTTGTTGTCCAAATTGTATTCAAGTGGCCGTTGTTTTAAATTTCCCGTGAATTATTCACACGCACAATTAGAAAGATGAGTGAGACAAATGATTAGTATACGGTGTGCAATTGTTCACAGTAGGTTTTATAAGAAATTCATTTATATAACTTTGTCAGAATTCTAAAGTCTAGGATCTGTTTTAGAACCAAACTAATTTGAGGAGCCGAGTTCACTCCAAGGATTTGGCCAGCGTTGTCAGGAATTCTGGAAATGAAAGTGAAATTGTTGTAGTTCCGACCGAGCAACTCGTCCCTGGTGACCTTCTTGTTCTGCCGTCGCACGGCTGTGTCATGCACTGCGACGCTGTCCTACTGGCCGGCAATTGCATTGTCAACGAAAGCATGCTTACAGGTGTGACTGCGGTACATGTTTTCTCGAAGTTTCCGATATATTTCCGTTGTGCAAACTTAATTTCGTTTCCCCCTCTCCCCCCGTCAGGTGAAAGCGTACCGGTGACCAAGACTCCGATACCGAACTCATCGAACATCGTTTACGATGAAAAGGAGCACGCCCGCCATACCCTGTTCTGTGGAACTCAGGTCATACAGACGCGGTATTATGGAAACGAGCGTGTGTATGCTGTCGTTATTCGAACCAGTTTCTCTACAGCCAAGGGCAGTCTAGTCAGATCTATTCTGTACCCACCACCTGTAGATTTCAAATTTGAAAGGGACTCCTACAAATTTGTACAGATGCTGGCCGGAATAGCTGCCATAGGTGTTATTTACACCGTTGTCACTAAGGTACCGCTCTCAGCTCTGAATGATTACATTCGATTTTAATTTTGTAATAACAATAATCTAATGATGACGAATTATTTCAGCTTATGAAAGGGCGTGATCCCTCCGATGTCACTTTGGAAGCCTTGGATTTAATAACTATAGTTGTTCCACCGGCATTGCCTGCTGCCATGACAATAGGTCGAATGCATGCACAGGGACAGCTTGAAAAGTTAAACATCTTCTGTATCAGTCCACGTACAATAAACGTTTCCGGTTCAATCAACTGCGTATGCTTTGATAAAGTATGTTTTATTCTTGTACACCAATTTATTTTTAATTCGCTGTTGTGCAAAATTATTTATGATAGGCCAGTTTTATAATCCGTTTTTTTTCAGACTGGAACTCTGACAGAAGATGGTCTGGACATGTGGGGTGTGGTCCCAGTAGAAAATTCAAGCTTTAATCACCCCGTTAGAAATATTCAATCATTGCCCTCTGATCATTTTCTAAAAGCAATGGTCACATGCCATTCATTGACAGTCATTGATGGCAACCTGACAGGTGATCCCCTCGATCTTAAGGTACTATCATTTTCAAAACTAATTTTTTTATAATTAAATAGATTATGAAATATTATAAAATAAATATACTTTTTTTGGCAGATGTTTGAAAGTACTGGTTGGTTGCTGGAGGAACCAAACGTGAGTGATGACACAAAGTTCGATTTAATTTTACCAACTGTTGTCAAACCAAATTGCAACACTAGTATGTCGGCCGACATCAATGAGGTATTAATTAATAATCATTTTGGCATTATATTATTTCATTCCACGCTGCAGAAATAATGTTTTAATGTTATTGCGAATACCGAATTTCTTTCAGCTGGGACTAGAAATTGGTATCGTTCGCCAGTTTACTTTCTCATCCAGCCTTCAACGAATGAGTGTCATTACCAGACGTTTGGGAGCTCGAGAATTCACAGTGTACTGCAAGGGTTCCCCCGAAATGGTACTGGCTCTGTGCACTGCAAAAACAGGTGTGATATTCATTTAGTTTTAAATTTGCCCCATATATAGAATATCTGTAGAATAATACAGATTAACCGCGTTTTGCGTATTAATCACATTATATTCCTGGCTCCTATTTAGCCTAACATTGGTCTTAAATTAACCCGTATCTGCTGTATTTACCTGGTTTTATATAGTACTTTTTGCAATATTTTTGTCAGGAGAAAATACTGTTAGGGGGAATGAATACCAAAACCTACTTTAACTAGAGACATATAAAATAGTGGTCCCTATATTATACAAGTTCACAGTAATATATTAGGGGTTTGAATTTGATTCTTGGATATCTCTAGGCGTTGATGCCAAATTTGGTTAAGATCTAGGTTTAGATCAAGCTCAATGCACTCAGCTTGCGGTGGCTCATTGGACTGTCGAGAAAAAAAGAATTTAAAGTTTAAATTGCGCTCGCTATTTAGAATCTATTGAGCACAAAAGATGGATAGCTGTCGTCACGAGACACACGTTGAGGGGGGTTTTGGTCCGACAATCAATGTTTTGCACACACGTTTCCGTTGTATACGTTAACTTGTCTCCGCAGCTGTGTTGAGAATCGGATGAGAGACACGTCGATGATGAACAAAACTCTGCGTGTTTCCCAGTGCCCGGTGATTTTGAGCGGACACTTGAGAAATACACGAGGGAGGGTTACCGGGTGCTGGGGGTCGGATACAGGGACCTGTCGCCCAAGCTCAGCTACGCCAAGATGCAGAGGCTGGCGCGCGACGACGTCGAAACCGGGCTCACTTTCCTCGGGCTCGTCGTCATGGAGAACAGGCTCAAGCCGCAGACGACCGGTGTACTTCAGATGCTTCGAAACGCCAACATACGCTCCATTATGGTTACAGGTGCGTAATACCTCTAACAGTAATATCATTTTGTGGACTGCCGTAGTCATTCTTCAGTCAATTCGTAAGTTGAAGTTATGGTCTTTAATAAGGATTGTTCCTCCTTGTTCAGATGATTATTTTTGTTTATAATACTTGTGTATGATAGAGTACAATTTTAAAGGCCATTTCTTCATCATAGTTTACAAATACCTTTGACAATTGTTGATGGTATTGAAAAATTCATTAATAATACAAAAGTAGAATTAAAATAGATTGTGAAAATTTTTAGAAATTTCAATCACAGTTTTTTTTTAATTTGTAGTCTTCTTCTCCTTCATTGTTTTTTAGTCCAAATAATTCGGTTGAAAATTGTTTGTCCTCTATTACAGGGGATAACATGCTGACTGCCTTGAGTGTAGCCCGAGATTGCGAAATAATACCGCAGGGACAGAGGGTGATTATGGTCCACACGGTATCCAACACCAACCAGCCCCCCGATGTCTATTTCACTCAGTCGAATGCCAGCCACTCGCCGGATACAGTTGTACGTATTAATTCGTCCGATATTAAATTATTTTTCCGGTATAAATATAGAAGAGCTAATAGGTCAATTGTACATTGTAGCAAATGGTAACAGAGACCGGTCTGGTGACTGGAGCCGGTAGTGTTGCAAGTCTTCAGAGTGTGGGTTCGGTCAACGGTCTGCCCACAGCCAACGGTATCGCTCACAACAATATCATTACCGAACTCCCGTTCGATAATAATTACAGGTAACAGATTACGGTTACCGCCCTTCTCATTTTATATTCCAGCTGAGAATTGTATTAATCGTTTGGATATATTTTTAATTAAGTGTGAGGAGCGACGACCTGGAGAAAGCGGACACTGTGTACAGTTTTGCATTGACCGGTTCAACGTGGACCGCTCTCAGGGAACACTATCCGGAACTGGTGGCCAGAGTTGCCACCAGGGGTGCTGTATTCGCTAGAATGTCTCCTGATCACAAGCAGCAGTTAATTCAGGAACTTCAATCTCTGGACTACTATGTTGGTTAGTGGTAACATTTACTGGCGTCAGATATTTACAGTCATATTTGAAAGACAGCTCTACATTATTTCCTATTTGGTTTCCTCTGTTTTTGTATTGGTGATAAGCTATGGTGAAAATTGAACTAAACAGCGTTCCACTATGCATTACACTCGCCTGGTGTTCAAGCCATTCATAAAATTTCTTTGAGAGTAACAAGGATTTTCGGATTACTTTTCTAATTTGTATTACCCTTTTTAGCTATGGTAGGGGACGGTGCTAATGATTGCGGTGCGTTGAAGGCTGCCCACGCCGGCATCTCGCTTTCTGATGCCGAATCGTCTGTCGCTTCACCGTTCACGTCGAAGGAGCCAAACATAGGATGCATCGTTGAAGTGATCCGCGAGGGCCGCTCCGCCCTCGTCACCTCCTTTTCAATATTCAAATACATGGCGGCTTACAGTCTCATGCAGTTCGCGTCTGTCATCATCCTCTATTCAATCGAGTCCAACCTGACCGACATTGAATTCCTCTATATAGACCTGTTCGTCATTACCACATTCGCATTTTTCCTCGGCCGGGTTGAAGCCTACCGCGGCCCTTTGTTCACCGAACCCCCCCAGTCTTCCCTCATATCCCTCACCCCGATACTTTCCCTCACTGGACAGATGGTAATTGCTGTCGCCGCACAGCTTTTCAGCTTCTACACCGTTCAGCAGAGAACATGGTAAACGTGCATTCCCTCTGAATTTGTTGTATTTGTAAAATTCGAGAATTCATTTTCTAGGATTCTCAGTGGCTTAGTGTGTTCGTATCTTGCACCTCGGGACTCTGAGACCAGTGCTAGTTGTAAGTAGGGACAGTAATAGGAGACCAAACGAGCTGTGCTCACTCTGGTAGTAAGCTGTTAAAAAAAATTCTAGAGAAATAAACTCCAAGTTTATATAGACTTAAACAGAAATATTTTTTTTCAGGTACGAACTGATTGACTCAGAGGATGTGGCAGGCTATGAAAACTATTCGGTTTTCACTGTTTCCAGTTTACAGTATATTATATTGGCGTTGATATTCTGTAAGGGGGCACCATACAAGAAATCATTTTTCAAAAGCCCTGGCCTCATAATTGCCACTTGCACGTTGACCATTGTCACGCTTTACTTAGTGATCATCCCGACGGATTGGCTTGTCAAGTTCTTTGAAATATCCCTGCCTCCGCACGTTGAATTCAGATTGGTGATGGTCGGAGTCGGATTTGTCAACTTGATTCTGGCCGTGATTTACGAATATCTCTGTGGTTATATTCACACCTTAATATCTAGGTAAGTGGTGCTCGCAGCTTCGTGGCAATGCAGCTTTTGAGACTGTACAATCGAGAACTTCCACTGTAAAGTTTCTTTAATATTTTTTCAGATTCAGAGAAAAAATATTGTTCAAGTATGAGTCCGTCGACAAGGAAATGATAGAATCTCCCGAGTGGCCTCGTATTTCTACCGAAGCTCCACCAGAGAAAATTCATCCGCCATTACCTCGACCCACGCCGACTGTAACTGTCATTAACTCACCGCCACATAAGAAGTATTTCAACAGTGTTGGTAAGTTCACCAACCATTGTTCATTTTCAATTATATACAAAGCATATACAAATCAATTCAATTAGTATAATTATTTTTTTAAGGAAGCAGCATTTATTTGATTTTTAACAAGTTAAATATTGCCAGTTTGGGTTTTCTCCACTTTTTGACTAGTTTGATATTTATTTAAACTATTAATAATTGTTATTCGGGTATTTAAAACAATTTAGAACTTCATAAAATGTGCTACCAAATTTATTATACGAACTAATGCAGTCTGTGTCTTTAATATGTTTTAAACTGGAAAACAGTTTTTACCTTCTACGGTCTTTATATATCCAACGTTGTATTTGCATTTGAAGTGGAATTAATATAACTCTTGTTGAATTTGTGGACAGGGCCGAACAGTGTCAGCGATCTCCAGCTGGAGGACTTGAAATTTGCGACACCGTTGAGAAGCCTGCAAAGTCTGATGGGCAACAGGGGAGTGAACCATTCGGAGGACAGCCTCTCCGGTTACCTGACTCCTCCGACAAGTCCCGGCACAATATCCTTAATGTCACCCGAAACCAAACTGTCTTGATCACATAGTTAGGGCTATACAACAAAGACAATATAAATATTTTATCTCGTAGGTTGGTGTCTATTTAATGTCCGTGCCCACTAGTGTTTTATATTTAAATTATAAATAGGATAACCTTGTTAAATTATTATGTTTACGGTTAGGAAGAGGCATTTTCACTGTTATTGTTTGAGAGTTATTTAAAAGAGCTTACTTTAGTTGCTTTTATACTTTCTGCCATTATTGTAACATCCACTACTTTACTTTGTTTCCTTTTTTTTTAATTATTATTAGTATTAATTGTGCCTTGAATTGGTACATCCTTTCAAATCGAGTTACTTACATAGGTACTTAATGTGGTGTTAGAAACTGTTTAAGTGTGAGCATATCGGAATAATACTTATCTTAATAGTTTTGCCATTTGTTTTTATAAGTATTTTATTTTGTGATAATAAAAAGGTCAGGTCTAATACTAAGATAGTTATTTTACTTTTCAGTACTTTATCCGCTATCTGGCAATAAATTCTACGTTTATTTATTCCTCGAATTATGGTTTTTCTTTAACTTGAAATAATCATTTTAATCTAAACGAATTTAATAACCATATCAAACATTTTCTTAGCCTTTCTGTTAACCCTAGTTCCTGTACACTGATCTTGTACATTTATTCTTGTACATGAATTAATTCAGTTTTATTATTCTTATTTATTCTGAAGTACTCTTTTGTATAATATTGCAGGGAACAAATAAATGAAACTAGGTAATTTCAAAATTGTTTGTAATTGAATAACACTTTTTTTACTTTTCAGTGTTTTTATATCCTACAGGGTATCTAAATGTTTGACTAAATTTCATTAATTGGTCAATGATTCTACGGAGAATATCTTTCAAGTCTGCATGAATCACTACTTTGGTTCGTGTACTACAAAATGAATATTTATAAACATTCCCTTTGTTTCAAGTATTTATATTTTAACATTCACTTTAATATTACATTGTCTTCCTATTGTGTAAACACCTTTATTGGTGACCATTGCCCTATATCCTATGATTTCTCACAATACAATTTCAAACAGTAATATTAACACGACAACCCTATTGACCTGACAATTCACGTTGTATCCTGTTCATTAATAACACACTATTTAAGGTCTGAAAATGTAAGGTGAAGAATGATGGGTATTATAGTTTTATTTCTTCTACTTAATTTAAATAACTGTCAGTATCTGTCTCTGTCAGTTCCTAATTAAATAATATTTGTTAGCAGTATTTTATAATTAGTATAAGTACAACTACATGTGCAAAAGTTGTACAAGAACGTGTATTAAATAAATGAAACTTAACACTGTTAGAATATTGATTTGACGTTAAATTGTTCAATTTATACATATTAGAAAATTATGTTTGTTTTATTTAGATATTTTCAATTAAACCAAAGATAAATACAGTTGTTCCCAGTAATACAATAAATTGAAATTGCAGTTGACCAACTTTTCTACCACATTTGTCAGTTTAGAGTTATGAAATCATAAAAGTCAGTATTTTATAAACAAATTGGAGCCATAACTTTGGAACTTTTTATGCTTAAAAAAAAGCAGGTAATATTGTAATGTGTGTTTTAAATATGTTGTATAACATGTTTACTAATCATCGGTTGTTAGCATATTTACATTCCATTAATTTTAAAATTATACAAAAAATAATGTTCACAAATAATTATTGAAGTTTTGATGTTTGTGTCTGTTGTTACCTCTTTAACGTTGTATTCCTTGACTAAAGTAGGATTGAGCAAGGATATATATGATTTCTAAAAATGCAATAAGCTAGATAATTGTTCCAAATGTTGAGATGGTGTCAACTATTTGTTATTCATTTGAGATAATAAAGTATTTAACATATCTTTGATCCATTTTATTATAGTAGGTGGAGAATATTTCCTAGTCCCATGAACACGTTCCTTTCAGAAAGCAGGTCTGCAAGAAAACTGATCCAGAATCATCTCAGCCGATGGCCTATTTTAATAATATTCAAAAGAGACTGAAAAATATGATTTAAATTCCGCACATTTATATTAATCGTTTTTAAGTTACCAATTCAATAGTTGTTGGTAAAGAAACCCCTGCAAAGGTACATTGATTTCACTAAAAAGGATATTGTTAAACACAGTAAATTCATATAATTAAAAGTTAACAAATGGATGAGGAACAAGAACACCGATACTCCTCTCACTTAAAACGATTAGATATTGTCATTAACAATAAGTACTATATTGTACATTGCTAATTTCTTTTTATTGAGACTGAACACAAAATCACATGCATGGCAAAATATTATTACTATGCCGATAATTTACAACTGGTTTGTGGGCTCAACACTATTGATTTCTATGTCCAGCATCTCTATAATATTTCTTGTTAACAGATTCAGCAAAATTATTCTATTTACAAGAGTAGTAAGCATCTCTGTATTTTACATAGGATTACCATCACTGATTAACATCAGTAATAAATACTTATTCAGTCAAGAGTTTACTCTAAATCAGTTGACTCGTTTATTACATATATGTACAACACTTTTAATGTAATCTGCTCTCTTGAAAATAGTACATACCACAAAAAATTAATCATTGTGATTCTAAAAAAGTTTTCTATTTTAGCCAAAATAAACTCTATTAATTAAAAATACTGTATCTATTTGTTCATATACATACTTATAAATTACTACTAACGATTTAGTAGTACATAATGACAAGCACATATTAACATAATACTCCACAATAAAAAGGTTTCATCAAAATTGTATTTCAAAGAAAAATTGAGTTGAATATTTTGTGGTTACAATTATCTGCAATCTCATGCAATTTTTCAAAAACATCTTAACAAAATATAAATATCTCCAGTTTCCAATTTTGGAAATCAACCTCTCGAATCATCAGTTGATATTAAAAGGTCTCATAAGTAGTTTTCCAAACCAATAAAATTGGACTAGACAATCTAAACAGAACGTTGCAAGCAAAACAAGAATACATAAATAACTATTCACTGGTCGAATCCAATAAGTAAGTTAGTGCATAATATGTTACTTAATGCGATCCACCGAAGTTGTGTATGGCTTTCCGCCGTGGCGTTCCCACTCTTTCATAAATTCGTGTTCCAATATTTCGGCGCCTCTCTTCCTCGTCAAGCCGGTCTCTTCGAGGCTAAGCTCGCACATCTGCATGTCGTCTTGCCCTGAATTCAAATAGGATTTGATTAAAATTAGCGACAAGAATTAACAGGGTTTTTAATTCAATCAATAAATCTGAATAGCCTGCAAGCCAAAGTAAAACAACTAACGTTCTTTAACAATGGGATTAGATATTAAAATGGAGTGCGGGTAATTTCGATACAATTTTCTATTGTATTAAATACGAATTTTTTTTCATTACATTTATCTATAATAAAAACCTAAATGATATGAACATTTACAATACAGTATTGAAATGTAATGACTTGTGATCTCTCTCCACTCTCTGATTTGGCCCTACGCCAGACAGCTAATCATCATCCAGGAGAATTATGTTAGTAACATACTGATGCTGTTACCACTATCTACGGGGTGAGTAGTGGCAGCATTATCCAGCGTAGTATTTTTAATTAATAATTAAAAAATAGGAATACAAACCTGCTATTAGTAGGATGGCGGGTTTGTCTGGGTGCAATTCCATTTGCCTAGCGACGTACTGGCCATCGAAATGGGCGTACCACCAACCTCTCTTGTTAGCCGTATCCAGAAGCGCATCTGAATGCCCGTTGGTCAATCCCGACGTCGGCCTCATGAAAGGGATTCTGAAATATCTCTGGCTGTTGACGGCGACAGGGCTCTTTGTGGGCGTCCGTGGTATTTTCGCTGTTTGAAATAAGAAATTTAGTACAAAAAATATCTGTTTTGGTTATACACAAAATATACTACAGATTTTTTACCTATAATCTGACAAAGATTTAAGCTAACAAAATCCCCCCCAACCCAAATAAAAAGGTACAAGTGGAAATGTACTAAAGTTGCTTGGGTGCACTTGCACCCATTAACTAGATTAAAAAGTAAAAAAAGTATATTTTATCATTATTTGGGATACTGTAGAGACTATAGATATTCACCTGCGTCCATAATTGAGCGCGGTGCCCGTTCATTTTCATCCATAATGGTTCGCCTCCGGTTCTTTGCCTTCCAGGCGTGATAAATTTTCAGCCTCCTGTGGAACTCAACACGGCAGGCCTGAAACATTGATTGCAGTTTCAATTTTCTCTACGAACGGAACGCAACAAATTGAACACTGTTTTGCCCAAATAAACGTAAAAAATACCTCCAACAGTTCTATATCACAGGAAGTATTGATGGTATCCCTCAATTCTGAATATTTCCATTTAGATAAATCATGCTTTGAGTTGTTGTTCAAAGCCTGCTGAGCCCTAATATGTTCTGGTCTACAAATGAAATAAAGATTATTACGAGATATTTAATTATTAATATAAATATAATATCCTTAATTATAATTAAACATCACTAATTAATGTATAGAAAATTCTGTCAGATTTATAATCTCTAATAAATATTTATTAATTTTACAGGTTTGTCTCAATTCATTGTTTGTAATCATGCACAGGCAATTTTGAAGGATGCAACAACAAAAAATAAACCGTATCCAAGAATGAAAATTCGGACCCAAATACTTGTGCCAACTTAAGTGTAATAAAACATCATGTGCAATGTGTACCTGTTGAGTTTATTATTAGAGGTAGAGTTCGTCATCCGCACTCCAGATAACCTAGGATAAGCAATGATGATCATTAATTTAAAGCAGAGCATAGTTCGGTGCAGAACAAATCAACAAAACATTTGCAGATTATTCTAAAATAGGCAGAAAAAAATGTTTTTCTTCTCGGAATTGGAGGTACATGTTTACAACAGAAATTATCAAATTAATAATGTTTACAATGTTATATCCATTTTGCAAAATTTACTACTCCATGCATGTTTTACAAATATTTTGAAAACAGTGCCACCAATTACCAGTGCAGTAGTGATCCAGAAAATTGTTCTCTTACACATATGATAATACATAAAATAATATCTACATTACATGGGAAAATACTGTCTAGTATTAAGTCAAAACATAGCAATAAACAAATGCTCCCTAGTAGTAATAATTATATTTTTTATCAAATTATGCATAGAAATAATTTTCCGAGGTTTTGTTTTCCTGGGTGTCTCAGAGAAAAAGTTGCATTAACTTTTAAATAATTTTTAAATCACACGTAATGCTTGAACTCCATCTTTCTCATCCTATTGTTTCCACGCCAAGTTAAGAGTTCCTATCATTTCAAAATAATAAATACTGAGTCTCAGTTACAACCTTTAGAGTGATTGTGCCTTAAAACACATATGGCTGTAGATGGTACAACAGTAGCATTGGTAATTTTATATCAATACTAGAAACAATACTTCAGAGGCATGTCTTTAGCCACTGAGGCCTCTTAATCAAAAATGTAATTATTTACTGTCTCTATATATAATACATAGTAACAAATATGTTTTATATAAAATTAATATTTAATTGTTTCCTCACTTTTGTGAAGTTGGAATAATTTCTTCAACCTGGCTATTACTTTCTTGAGCAAGTCTCAAAGCCAATTCATGATCACGTCTTTCTTGTTCAAGCTGTTCTCTGAACCGGGCCTCTTCTTGAGCAGTTTTTTCAATTACCAACTATTAAAAAACAAAAAGGAAATAAATTTTATTTAAATAAATTTATAACTGTAATATATCATTAAACAAATTAACATTATGATAAGAATAATTTAGAAAATGGCATGCATTGTATACAAATTAACTAGAACTTTTACTTCTATTTCAGCGGGTAGTGTAGTATGTTCCTGCTGCCTCTTAATTTCTTCTTCCTCCTGCTTCCTTCTCTGTTCCATTTCCATTTTCCTGAAATTTCAAATTTAGTCCTATATAAATTTTCAATTTCAATATTTTATAAAATAAAATAACTTTCAATATACACTTACATTCTTTTGTTTTCTTCTTCCTGCCTTTTCTGTTTTTCCTCTTCTTCTTTTCTTTTCTTTTCCTTTTCTATTTCCTCTTGAATCTTTCTCAACCGTTCCTTTTCCTCGGCAATCTTTTGTTCTTCCAATTTCTTTTGCAAAATTCCCATTTCTTTATTTGCTCTGTTCATAAGAGCTGTATGCATTGCATTGATTTCATCGGGCTTAATTTTAGGATTGAACTAAAATAAATAAGTTACAATATTTATTAGTTTTAATTCAATGGAATACTATTGGAAATTATCAAATAAAATAATAATAAAAATGCTCTATGGAAATTTCATGTGCTGTTATGCTTACTTTAATCCTTCTAATAGCCTCCTCCATATCTGTCTGCAGATTTTTCATCTCTTGAATGAATGACTGTTGGCCACTTTTCATCTGTTTTACTAACACCTCCATTTTGGCCAAAATTGCCTAAAAAATATTTCATACTGAAATTAAGAACCACAGTAAAATAGCTTCACTGAAAAATAAAAAATGAAATTTCATTAGGTTCAAACCTTGAGGTTGTTAATTTTTCCAATTCCTTTATAACGGGGGCGATGCTGCTTTCTAGCAAGGTACATTCGAATATTTTTCTGGATGGTAATGTGGCAGCTTGCTCTATATTTAATTTTGTTAGCCACTGAAAATTTATTTTTCACATTTAAATTTCACATTAAAAAAAAAATTAAAATTATCTATGATTTTAAACAAGGATAAATTCTTACGTTTAATCACAGACAAAGCGCACCACTGTGCTTTCTTCCACCTAGAAGTGAGAAGCCACTTCTTGACTTTGGCCACCATGACAGCAAGGTTTTCAGGATCTGACCTCATAATGGCGTCAAACTCTGCAAATTTTCCAGGCCTGAAGAAAACTTTCGACACTCCAAATTTGTAGTCATTTTCATTCATCCCCAGAGCGCGGAATAAGGCCTGATTGAATATTACACATCAGATATTTTTACACTCGACAGTCCAGTTTCATGAAATTAACTTTTGACTTCCAACTTACCTTGCAGAACAACCTGGGATCCAGCCTAACCAATTCAGGTGGCAAGAAGGAACGATACATCTCATAGAGTTCTGTGAACTGAGTTCGTGAAGGAAAACCTTGCTGCATAAGTTCAAGAACGCTGGTCATTCCAGAACACTGTAATTGTGATAGGATGGAGCCACCTTCAAATTCATGATCAATCATCTTTTGATTTGGTTTTATGCAACGAATGAAATTTGTGCCCTAAAAATTAAAATGACAATATTATCGCTAGAAATAATATTTTTGTTAACTAACTCTAATAAACTGTTAATAAATACATTTCAGTTTTAATATTTTGTTTTTGGAATAAATTACAAGAGACTGAATAAAATATTTAAATTTAATTTTACCGTGCTTTTTAGTTTTTCCATGAGCTCACTCAGCTGTGTTTGGAATTTGGAACCAACACTAATAAATGTGAGCTTTCCTTTTTGCATTGTACTGTTGCTTGAATTTGAAAATAGCGTTTGAAGGAATGGGTTCTGACTTTCTTGAACCAAACCTTCTAATGAAGCATGGAGGGCATCATTATTTTTCTCAATAAACTGGCTCTGAAATAAAATACAAATTCTGATGATTATCAAATATAGCAGTTAATTTATATTAGAAATCACAAGAATTAGAAATTTAAAGTTTAAACATAAAATTCCATAAAAAGAAAACTGCAGAATGAACTAATTTAATAAGAAACTTACTAAATAACTTAATAAGTTCTTAAACTTAAAGAGAAATCAAAAGTACCGTATCATAACAGACAGCTCCTGCAAAATGTCTCACTAAAAACCCTTCTGAGTCTCTTATTTCTCTGTGGGCTTTCAGCTTCGAAGTTCTAGGTAATGCCAATCTGAAATGGCTACCCCATTTTGCATGTACTTCTTGAGTGAAGTGTTCAGCACTTGGTTTAGGAAGTTTGGATTCTTCATCAAGGAGGCTGAACAAACCAGTAACTTTGCCCTCAATGAGGTCTGGAAATAGAAAGTTACATAAGAAAAACATGATTTAATTTTTAACTGAACCTAACTCACAGATACTAAATTTTTTAGTAGTATTAACTCATCTATATTTACCAATGCAATCTTGATTGTCCACAAATTCAATTTTTCTCACACTCAAGCTTTCCCTTTCATAAAGCAGCTGTTCATCTTTCAGTATCCTTTCATTGAAAAATTGCTGTAGTTTTTCATTACAGTAATTAATGCAGAACTGTTCAAAACTGTTGACCGTAAAATATTCTGTGAATATAATAATGGTTTCAGTTAATATTTTGCGATTCACATTTTGCAAATAATATTTTGCTAACTTAAAATAATAATAATCTATATTGCTTACCAAATCCAGCAATATCAAGCACACCAATGTAGTAGCTCGATGCTTTGAAGGGTATACTTTTATTGATACGATGAACAATGTAATCAAACAGTTTGCTGTATATAGCTTTTGCTAAAGCATCTCTGGCATTATTTGCTTCATACACCTTAAGTGGCACCCTGAAAAAAAAATTAATTCATAAAATATGAAAGGATGTAAGTGTAGAATTTATTTGAGAGAAAATACATATCTATATTATATTGAAGAAGTAATATCTTTTAATATGAAGCAGAAATAAATAAAATATTAGAAACAAACTAGTACTTTATCAAGTAATTGGAAAAATAAGGAAATACTTAGAACATATTGGAATATATTGGATATTACTACAAAGTATGCACATCTAGTGATATTCCACACAATGATATAACTATAATGTTCATTTCAATAAACAAATACTACAATTTTAAACTAATGTCAACAATCTTTAATTAGCTTTTTCCAATCATAACTGTAAAAGATAGCTGGCAATCCTGTTTTATTTTACACTAAAGTAAATACACAATTTCTTTTACACCAGAAATCAAACCATAATTTATACTAGTAGAATTAAAAATATATGGGAGCTACATACATTATTACAGTTCCCTTAGGCCCTCCTCTGTTTGTCATCATGACTTTATTTACAAGTGCCTGTCGCAGTTCAGAACCATCAACAGAAAGTAAAGAAGCAGCCATTGCTAAGCTAGGTTCTGAACTTGCCATAACTTTCGATCCACCTTTAGTGCCTTCGGTATTTTCTTCAAAAGAAACATTTCCTAAATGAAGCACCGCAGCAACCATTGAATAGATTTCAAATTTTTCCTGAGCAGTTAAACCAAGCCTACTCAAAGCCTAAAAAAACTCAGCATGTATCATTTCTTGGAAAAAAGAAATAATATCAAAAACATGGCATTCCACAGAAAATATACAAAAAGAAAAGAAACTGGAACACAAAACATTCATGGAAAATAATACCTGATCCATATTGGTGAAATCCTCTAAATCATCCAACATTGGGTCTTTCAGGCCACCTTTTAATGCGTGAGAACTGCTTTTCTGGGTGTTGTTCAATCGTTTTTCAGTGTCCTTATTGGTGAAGTACTGTGTGCAGCCATTTCTCAAGTACTATGCAAAGTATCAGATCATTATTTATTCAATCTTTTAATTATAGCACATTTAAGCTCATGTGGTCTGCTAAATAAGATATATATGCCTTCCTTTGTTTTTCCCTGTTGTTTATTTTGAGACTATTAAGGCTATTGTGAATAAGAAAAATAGCTCAAAAATTAATTAATAGCAATTTGAAAATTGCTGGCAAATAAAGTTAGAAATATTTATTGAACGTTAATAATTTTTTTTAAATAACATTAAAAAATGTATTAAAGTAAGGGTCAAAATTCTAAACAAAATATTTTATTTTGCTTTACTATTCACTTTACTTTAAATTTTATTTTTACTTAATTATTGATAAACTGCTTACATGGTAATCATCTGGTTTTGTGATTTTAAGTTTGCTTCTTATCTCATCCGGAGCACCAGCACAGAGTAGGTAGAAAACATGATAATTTCTTTCTTCAGGGCCCTGGACTACAATTCTTGACTTTTCAAGAAGATAGTGAGATATGTAACCACCAACAACAGAGCACTTTGAGTCGAAATGAACTTCCATAAATTTGCCAAATCGGGATGAGTTGTTGTTACGTGTTGTCTTGGCATTGCCAAATGCCTCCAGAACAGGATTTGCTAATAGATAAAATTAAAGTTAAAAAATAAATTTTATACAGGTTTAACAATTTTCTTTTGTAAAATAATACATGCAAAATGTCTGCATTGACAAATGATTTATCCACACTTGTCATTATCTATATTTGTGAAACTCATTGCATAAATTTCAAGACAATTAATTAATTATTAATGCCCCTCCAACTTTTTTATCACCAATACAGTTATAATAAGCAATACATTCAATTATAAACAATAATTAAAATAATGATGAAAATAAAAAACAAAATAATCATTCTAAGCATGATGAGGCCAGGATTGGAAAGCATTGAGGAAAATTATCTTAGGTATAATATTTTAAATTATTACCATCTAAAATTTTCTGTTCAATTGGCCCAGCAGCTGAACCCCAAAGATCACATAAATAACGCAATAAATATTTGGCAGATTCTGTCTTCCCAGCTCCACTTTCACCGGAAACAATTATGGACTGAGACTGCTTCAGAACCTTCATATCACGAAATGCTTTATCCGCTGGAGAAAAAAAGGAATATACTTTAAGTCAACATCATATAATTCAAGAAGTGAGAAAAAAAATTTCAAAAAGAATAACTTGTTACCTATTGCAAAAACATGGGGTGGTAAAACTCCTAGCGACTTTCCTTGATATTCTTTAATAGTTTTTGATGAATAGAGACCTTTTATTTCAAAATAAGGGTTAACAGCTATCAGTATGTTTGCAACAAATGTCTGAAAGTAAAATATTACATGTTTACATGACTAGTTATTGTTTTATGAAAAAAAAACTAAGAATAAGTGTTGAAATAAATAGTAATCCAATAACAAATAACTGTAATCTACTTACATATATCTTATCCTTTTTGTACCTAATCCTTATGTTATTTAATAATGTGGCTTCATTTAGGTACATCAGGGAACCTGAAATGAGAACATAATTGTGATTATTAATTGTATTTAAAACAGAATACATCTTAAATGACAAAATCTCTTTGTAAAAGTATTGATTTGAGGTCTTAATCAAATTCTTGTAATTACAGAAAACCAAATATAAATGTATGCAACATTTTGTACATACACAAAATTAATATCAAATATACATGACAAGTTATTTCTGTCTGAATATGTACAATTTATGAAACTAGAAATATTCATTTCAATATCTGAAATTGAATAAAAGCTGCACTAGCTTTGTTAACTTTCCAACAACTTACCAACCACTAGGTTTGTTAACTTAAACCATATTACAATACAAACAAAATAATAACACTTTCAATTAGAAATAATTGTGAAAATTTACAACATAAGTTTAGTATAAACAAAATGAGATTGATAAACTTTGAGGAAAACTATCTTATTTAAAAGAAAAGTTATATTGAATATTGCCTGTTCTATTAAATTATTCATATTTGAAATAATGCTTTTGTACACTATCGCACCCACAAATGTGAAAATTTCACTGATATGTAGTCTGAAGTAAATACAATCTATGTAACTAATAAAACAAATTCTATTAGAAGTTTATAAATAAACAAAAGTGCGTTTGTGGGCATTAACCTATAACAGTTAAATTCATCTCTAATAACTCTTGTAGCCAGAAATGGCCAAACTTAAGCTAGTAAAGCGATACTTATCCAATATTTTTGTCTGTAACTTTCATCTATATTGCGATAAAACGAGTAGCATTGCAATTTAACTTATGATACTTGAAAATCAAACTGCATTCGCAAATCGTAACATATAAGAGTTTATACAGGGCTATCAACAGTAAACAGGGAGCGGGGAAAGGAAAAAATTCCCTCATTTCCGGATCGGCCATTGCTATACCGCAATGTTTTATTTTCTTGTTTAACAGTATTCTCCAATCTAAAATATCGTAATTATTATGAAAATACTGTTTTTATTCCATACTAAGGTGAAGGGTATAGAAAGCAAGCGTTTTAACGTACAAATATGCGCTAAGAATTAAACACGAGAACCTAGAAACAAATATGGGAGCTTATTTTTCCAAGTACTAAAGACGCTAATGTTTGGTTGAAATTAACATCGGAGGGTTTGGCGAGCACCTTTCTCCAATGTGGTTGAATCATTAGCTTGTAAACTAGTTATTATCCCAGGCCTGTCGTTGAGTAATAGCGTTACATCTGTAACGCCAGCTTATCCATTTTTTTAATTTCAGCCGTAGACTCGAATTCTATGCAAGTCTTAAATAATTACCAAGGGCCGTTACCAATTAATTCGCACATTTGTAATACTCACAGGTGAGTAGTACTAATGTATAATATTTGCATTATTAAATGGTTTGTGTTTTCGCATTTGGCCACTCACAATTGTCCTCAACGTCCCGGTTGTCGTGCTCTTCGGCGGTGTAAAGCCTGTCGAGGCTGACGGTGACTTTGGGCCGTTTACTATCCACCGGCTGAACGGTCACTTCTCCCATACCGATGTCGATAATATATCCCTGGACGAACCCCTCCAGGGGGTCCGAGACCCACACTTTCTGATGCTCCATATCCTGAAACAAGCGAAAAAAAATTACCCTCAATCTTTTTTATTCTAAGTAGCGACTACATTTTTTTAAAATTATGTTTAGTGACAGTGCGATTTGATAACACAAATGTATTATCACTAACTGACTTCCGGTAGGATCGCGTGAAACTATGGAAAGAACCTCCTCCGTAAGCAGGGGTTGACCCCTCCGAGAACCTTGACGATTGAACCGGTAAGAGTTGAACCGAAACGTCGCAAAGAGTATTCAAATACTCTTTCAATATCCACGTTTTCTCCAGTAATGGTTCAACCGTATTTCTCATATACATAAATAAATATATATCAGTGTTACACAAAAAGCCTTTTGGTTATATCTCCCCTCTTTATTCTGAGGTGGAAATTTATGCAACCGGTTTCCACTTACTCGGCGTAAATTCGATGAATGAGTAGTATTGTAGAGTTATATAACGGTATTACATTCTAAGACTAAAACGAGTGCACGTGGGGCTTCGGCCTCTTATTACCTGTCCCCTCGGTGTACAGCCCTCGGTACAGAAATAGACCCCACGCTCCACGTCGACACATACACAAAGTGAAACTCTGTTCTGAATCGTCAAACTTAAATAATTCCAAGTGTCATCCTGTCTCGACCGGGTTATTCTATACAAATATCAACAAAGTTTGAGAAATGAACCTGAACCCGGACATTATTATATTTAGCACTATAGGAAAAGTCATTTTATATACAAAGTAAATAATACATAATTAGCGCTAACATTCAAAAGAATTGAGCCAGAATTCGCGTACGCTAAGCGATAATTTGTACCAGGATATGGCCACAGAAAATGGGAGTAGACAAAGGAAAGAGTGTCAGAATGTGAGATAAGAGCGCTATCATCGGAGATAATGTTTAATGTGTTCAGGTGAGTAATCGAGCGGGCCCGGCCGGGGGTAGCGGTTCAAACTGGAACGAAATTCCCAGCAGAAATTGTCGCCGTCACGCCACAGTTTCAACTACTGAAGACGACATGAAGTTTCTGAAATCGTTAGCCGAAACCCAAGCTAAATTCTGCTTGCCCAATCTCAAACTCATGTCTACAGTTAACATAACCTGTCAAGAGTCCACTGTCAACGGTGGTTCCTATCAAATTCTCTTATTCCAACAAACACGAATTCTAATCGAAACCGAAGAATAGGATACGTATCTGTCAAATTATTCTGTCTAACAATTTTTTTGAAATTTTGTTTTCCAAAATTCAATCTAATATCGCCGCCCCGCCGGTTTCGACGAGTAATTAATAGTACAAGCTGTGTGCATAGGTGTGCAAACGTTTGGGCGACCGTGGCAGTTGCGACGGCTTATCTCGTTTTACCTGTTTAGGCAGTGACGCTGCCATCGGGGCAACATAATTTTTTTAATATTCGAAACAGATATTTGTGTCAATACTTTGTTTCAATACAATCCCGAGTGCAGAAGGGGGAAGCGCTTATGGACACACTTTAGTGTGCATTCATTCGTCGTCCGACTTTTGCACTTTTGTTCAATAAATTTATATTTATATTCCAATTATTCATATTTCAATTGTTAAAACTTTTTTTATATTTTTCGCGCGCTGTTAAAATTTGATTTATAGTAAGGGGTTGATTGCAGGTTGTACAAATCGGTTTTCAAATGCGAGTGTGTGAGTTCTGTATGTCATTAAACGGTAAAATTTATTGGCGACGAGTGGAATAAAATACTCAGCTAGCAAATCACACCATACAAACGCAAGACGGAAACAAGTATTATTAAAACAATAACTATGTACAGTTAATAACGACTGGAAATGAGAAGTTAATTACACAATTTTCTTGAGTCAAATTTATGGGACCCAATTACAGGTTTGTGTATTCAAAAGCAAATACAACTATTCCTCTTTCGATAATCCCAGCTCAAACTCATTTATCCCCGCAATCCGAGCCCTTTACTGCAGTGAGCAATTATTCGCGAGCACAGTTCCCGAGTTATTAATGAGTCACAATATTTTCACTTGGAAAAATTACGCCACAGGTCTATAATTGGCGCTATTCCCATTGGACAAAGGGGGCAATTGTCCAAATAATAATTATTGTTAGAGGGAAAAATTGCTCAGCCTCGCTGAAAAATAATAACCCCACTTCAATTGTACAAATCATTTTTCCCAGTCCCTTTCGCAATTCAGGGCAGGATTACGCCCGGTGTTTTGCATTTATGGTCTAACGTATTGCTGTCGTGTGATACTGCCGGTTGTTCAACAGTGAAATTACCCTAGAAAACTGAAAATTTCTGTTAAAAATAGGCTATTAACAACGTTGGATAATAAACTCAAATTGGGTAGTCGTTTCGGCAGAGATTATTCCGTATTTCTTAATTTCCGAGGGAGCCCGTTGTTGAACAGCTTACAAAATTTGTTCATAATTGAATTAGCCATGTTATAAACCACGAAGTTCAACTGTTATAATAGGAAACAGAAGAGTTAGATTTCGTGTATGCTTGTTACTAATACATATGTAACGTTTGGTCAACTTTGCTAGGCAACTGTCTAGGATCAATCGTCGGAAGCTAAGCGGGTCGATGCGCATCGATTGGTGTGTCACTTCCTAACTGCGTTAGAAACACACAACAAAGCACACTTGGGACTTCTACTGATTACTTTCTTTCATATTTTATAACGGTAAGATACGGAATATTATATGTAAGTCATAAAATCAATTTCACTCGCTTAATAATCCAATTCCGTGTTAATCAGGGTAAAATTTGGGACGGTTTAACTCGGCATTAAGACAGCTGGGCTCCAGAATCAGAATCTCATTTTAAATCCTCATTACTCGAATCTTGTTTACTCCCTCCTCATAACGTAAGGAATTGCAATAACGCGACGTGGTATTCTCGACAGAGAAAATCACCGTTAAATGTAATTTATACATGGATAAGAAAACGTCTAACCGAAGTCTGTAAGAATATAATAAACAAAATAATCGAAATTCGTGATTCTCGAATGGGACGACCGACGGATTTAATTTTCAAGATTAAACACCTCCAAGGACTAATATCGTCGGCTTCTCCGAACATGTAACAGTAAACCGGGGCGGTTTGTTTTAACAGAAACAAAAAAACAGAGAGGATCGAATTCCAAGCCCGTTTTCGATGACCAATCAGAAACCGATTGCGGGTAACGCGATCGCTTTAGCGGGTTTGCGACCGGCGGCTGACCCTTAACATACAGGAAAATGGGCTAAAGTAGTTGCATCAGAGCATAGTTATACTTCAGTCATGCGACGTTGTTATCTTCCATTACTCTACCGTGAGTGGGCGATTCCTCTCGAGTTTCTCCCGGTTACCACCGTCGGATTTCCCAAATAAGTGAATAATAAAAGAAGGAATTAATAGATAATGAGATGCGAATATTAGGACCAATAAAAATCTTCATTTGCTAATAAAGTTCAGAAAAAAATGCGAGGGATATCCGGCGGTACATTTTTAGTGTACATCAATTGTAGGAAGTGGACCGTGGCCCTGGGACCCCACGCTTATTGCTTCATCTAATTGACTTCTTACACAACAATACTGTTTCCGAGGAGGAAGGAAAAGAGAGAGAGTAATAAAAAAAGGAAAGAAGAACCTCCCAATTGTACTGAAACTTACAACTCTATCGGTCTGGGAAAGTGATGCTGTGTTGAAAAATACTCAACGTTGTGTAACAAAAACCTGTTTTCTCTTAATAGAATTTTGGCCTAAACCAGGTAAGCTAACGATTAATAGCAATAATAAGATAAAACCAAGATAGCTACATCGTTTTAAAATAAAATGAGTTGATTTAAGAGAGAATATAAAAATCACGATTTTGTATAATTATAGGTTTGTCATATAGGTAAGGGTAAAACGTACTGGCGCATTTTCGAGATTTTAAGATCTCGATATCGATAAGACATCGATTTTTTTTATTCTTTACAAATAATGGGACCTTCGCGATGTTACGAACATGCTTCTCGGGTAGCAACAATTTACTTGGCTATATTAGTGGGGAATGCTACTGATGAGGATAGAGGGGAAGTAGAAACCGGTTTAGGACCTAAATGGGCGGGCGGATTTTCATTTTTGTTCTCGTTCATCCCGTTCTGTTCCCGCGCTTCGGGCTTTCGTTCCACGGCGAGCGAGTTTAATGAAAATGTAACTTTCATAACATGACACTGACATGAGTAAAAAATTACCTAAAAAACGTAAAAATTATTTTCATTGAATAATTTGTACTTGCCCCGGCGTTGAGAAGAAGGGTCGGTGCGATTTCAAGAATGCAACAGCAGAGCAATTGCATGTCAAAAATCATGATTTTATCATATATAAATATATGTTCTAAATATTATTTTTTTCTCAAAATTCGGTTCAGTTCCTTTCGGATGCGAGAACACGAAACCGACGGGCCGTCGTCCTTTTCAGCGCAGCAAACCGGTTTCAACAATTATGATTTTAATTGTTTCCTTCCACCTGAACGCGACGCGGCCCGAATATTCCTACGTACACTTACGGTTATACACGAGTGAGTTACCGGCCTCTTTTTACTTAAGGGCTTAATTCAAACTTGAATAAAAAAACTCTTACCTATTCAAAAGGAGAACTCAATCGAGCGATATGTCTGGGATTGAAGTATTTCAGCTGAGCCTTATCTTCATTCTCTGCAACAAGAACGGACATACGTGAGAATAATCATTGAAATAAAACTATTATGATAAGTATTAGACCGATGTATCAGAAATAATTTATCGCATCTTGAGACAATAGGAAATCCAACAGACATTTTGACGTCGTGCCTTTACCAGAGACCCTGAGGTGATTTTTATTACCCGGTATCGGGTTTCAAGGGATTAAATGGGACATGATGGGCAAAATGGTTCGTGAGATAAGAGCGTTAACACTGCTCGAGATAAGGGCACTTAAAGCTACTTTAACTAAAAACACAGAATCACTGATCCATATATAGCGAATTATAGACAATAACTGAACTTTCACATTTTGTGGAAAAAATACAAGCCTTACAATATGAGAAATATTACCCGCTCACGACTAAGAGACCGCGGATAGAATATTCTGGATTAAAAGTCATAAAACGGATAATTGTGATTTCGAATCCAGATTTACCTTATTGGATATTAAATAGAAAGAACAAGGAGAGATTTGGTCTTAAAAATAAATTCATACCACCCTCTGTTCAGACTTAAGTTTGAAACCCAAGTTGTTAGAAACCTGAATACAATACCTCATTTATTATCACTTATTTAATATCTATCAGGAATTAGCTGCTCAGCAAAAAGTTGACGTATTCCAGCTATAGAGAAATGGATATAAGGGAAAGTAAATTAATATTTATAGCAATATTCATCAATGTCGTTTTGTATATTATTTGGTTAAATTAGAATTTAAAAAAATATCCGTGTTCAGTTCTGAAACTTATACATTCTTTGCTCAAGAATGCATGAAGCACTGAAAGTCAAACAGATGTTAATCGGCCAAAATATTCCTCATCTACCGAGCTAATCTGGGAAATAATCTTTATTGCTCCAATTCGGAATCACTTATATTTCTTTGGTCTCAGTGTGCTCCCAGGCCATGAAAATCGGGCAACAAGTCTCCTCCAGTTCCCCACCCGTCCTAATTCGGTAAATTACATAAATTACAATAATTCCAATACAATAATGCATTAAATACTACAAAATGGGTTAAGGGTGGACAAACGGTAAGATCGGAATTCCCGGCCTGTAATTACACGGAAATAGAGACCCGCATAACGCATTAATCTTGTGGAAGATCTGGATTAAAAGTGAGAGCTGGCCGCGTAACAAGGCCGGCGGGGGATTTGCATTGAAAGCGACTGAGTTCTCACGAAAGTCGAAAATGCGATCCCGAATACGCCGTTACGTCTCCTCCTCAAATCGGACGTCGGATCATGCAACGCGGGCCTTTTCAACGCCCAATTAGGGACAGACCGAAATTACATCTCAGATCGTAACAAATGTACGTAACAATACGGTCAACATGCGAGCTGCTGATCATTCGCTGAAGTCCGCGAAAAGTCAGCTAATTGTTTCATTTCACCAATTACTTCAATGGCGGATCGTTTTTATCTACTTTTTCCTTGTATAATCTAAAACGCGAGGTTTTATCAGTAAATATTGTCGTTAAAAACAAGACGACATATTGCCACTCCACGACCCTACACTATGCTCTTTTGAAAGTGCCTTCGTACGCTTGAAGCACACTATACTTGGCCCCCTTTTCCTCTCATTTGTCGTACTTGAAACAGACATGTCTTATTTTAAAAAAGCATTTCTACAAGCTCCAAGGTTTCTCTATCCTGGTTTGCATGAGTACTGGTTTTTTAATATAATAAAATACATACATAAACTACGTTATAGCTACGCGCTAATGTTAAGTAATTTATATTATCGATATAAAAAAATGATTTTGTTATTACTCAACAATGTTGGCTAGGTAGCATCGCTGAAAGAAAAACTGTTGAATCGGTCCCCGTTCATTTCGGAAAATTCATAGCCACATGAGAAGGGGCTAGTTTAATTATCGTAATTCTACATTTCTAACGTACTTTCCGATAGTGGCTTGTGTCACATTACATTATTAACGCATGTACCTTTAATTGACTTCAGTTCAAATAAGCGATAAGGCTGTAATTACAATAAGAGCGGGCGGACATGCGGTCACGAATGTCGCCTGAGACATCGATCGGACGAAAACGCTTCCGCAATTCGAAGTATCGGAAAAGAAAGTATCAATTGGAATAATCGATTCGCGACATTTTCACGACGCCCGAAACGGGGAAAAATCCCGGCGGGGGTTTCCGGGCCCGAGATACAGAAACCGCCAGCCGAGCGGCTCAAATTTATTCCGGCCGTAAAAGCGGCTTTCACTCCGCGTAACGGCGTTATCCCCGAAGAAGATCGGGAGAGACGCCGAGGAGATTGTGAACTCGGCACAACGGGGCTCGTTCCATTGTAGCCGAGTGGACGAGAAGCATTCGCGGTGAAGCGGATTCGAGCGTACGCCATATTTTCGGAAATTTTCCAAGACATTAAAATAAACATTATCATTCGCCTCGGATATTCAAACTATGAATTAGCCCTACAACATTAGGATTAAAATTTTCAATGAAGATATGGAAGTATTAAGAGTTTTCTGGTTATTTAACAGTCACGTCTGTTTTATTGTAAGTCACAGTCTGTCCGGTATGTTCTATATACAAGTCACGTTTCGAAGCATACCACAGGAAGTGGGAGTTGAGGTAATGTTCTCTTCCGGCTCTCGAAATCGTACAATTAATTTATTTAATAGCGTTGTACCTCCTAATTCAACGCTCAAACAACAGACTATTTACAAATTATGAACTCTTTTAACATCTAACTAAAACGTGCCCTCGGGCTATGACCTATCGCTAACGTAACGGCTGACTGCCCTAGGAGAAAGGCGGAAAAGGATCCGGGCAACTCCACTATGACTGAATGGACCAACTAAGCCGAGTACTACACCTTTCTAACAGCGGTAAACTTTTTTCTATTTTACATAATGTTATTGTTTCTTTCTTTATTTAATTCTGTTCTAGAACATATTCGAGTATGAATTTCAAATGTCGTTCATATAGAAACAAATGTTCAACGGTGGAACAAAAACACCACAAGTCAAGATTACCTCACTATTTTACTCAAATGATTTTATAGTTACAAATATCCGAGTGAATATCCTAATAGTGAGTACTCGTGTATTTTTTAAAGATATGTACTTTAATGAAATTTTATCGATGAAATACCATAGTTTAGCAACGATCCATTGAAGAACTTTTAAAAGTGGAGAGCTCGATAGAGCCATGCGATAGCACTCGGATTCGTAATACTCCAGTTGCTCTTCCTAGGGAGCCACTAAACTCCAACGGACCCGGTGTTTAGGTGCGGCCCAATTATTAGAATTACGCTCGAATCGGAACAAGAATTAGAAAACGAACAAGGGAGTCACCGAAAATGGAATTCGGGACGTGCCCGAGCACCGAGGAGTCATTAAAGCGTCCACGGGCAGGGGGCTCCCAGAAGACCATAAAATGTTACGACCGCGGCTTGGAAATCGGCCGTGGAGTCGAGAGCGGATAGGAAACACGAGGGAAACTAACCGGCCAGATACGACGATTTTTTAAAATTGTTTTTAATGTTTCAGAACCTGGAGAATGTATAATGTCCAATGACCAAATTGAGCGAGTTCGTGCATCGACACAATTGCCGGTAGAACCGTCTGGCAGGACGAACACACGCCTGGTGTCCGTGATTCCTCCGTGGAATAATCTAAATTGCGATATATGAAGTTATCGAATACAATACACGAATGGGAACAACCGAAGACATCAATATTGACCGAGAACAACGGTTAATTATCATTCATGGTTGGACAGACGAGTTTTTAAAAATGAAATGAAAAATTGGCCAACGCAAGGTTCGAATTTCAATTTTTTTACCGCGAAAGAATGATGTTCCGGTTATAAATTGTTGAAACCTGTTTTTTTATCTCGTGGGAGCCTTCTTAAAGAAAATCATAAATTTTACAGCCACTTTGTAACAGGTACCGCGTTGGAATTATTCATGAGCGCTAACGATTCCAATTCTAAACCGCGTTAAATCGTCACAATTAAAACTACATTGTTGACTGAAGATATTAAGCCAAACGACCGGTTAATCAAGACTGAGGGCCCGGTATTACCGCTTTAATTACACTTCTAGCTGTCGGTTTAAGTTAGGAAGACCTCTGTTCCCAACATCGAAACCATAACGCTTTCAATGGGATGAAAGTGAAGCGCCGTTAAATAGTATTTTTTTTCTTAAGCTTGTATAGTTTCAAACGGGAAACCGCAAAATCGACTGCATTCCATAATCACCGAGGCCTGAACTTTTAATTCAGGGCCGGTAAATGTCAGTCGGTTTTAAATAACAGCGCCCCTTCCATATTTCAAGTTACTAAGTTCCTGTGCAATCTTTTTTTTGCAACGAAGAAAGTTAATTATTTACATCTCCACTTATGGCAATACCCGTAAGAGGATTTCTCCTTAAGGTCGCCAGACCGGCCAGTAGGCTTTTCGCCATAGTCCGTAGCTTTCCTTGTCATGAAATCTCAAACTGTGCCCTCCTCTCAAACAATTTAATAATTAGTTTACTTCAAAGTTGCTTCATTATTTCCCGGGGGGTATCGTGAACCTGTGGGCATCTTGAAAACACCGACTGCCGAGGTTGGGTCATTAAAGGGGGCTCTTCCTCCCCCACCCCTCCCAAAATAACCCGAACGGGCAGATGTTCCTTCCCCAGAGCAGGTGCTCCTGTCGCACTTTTTCATTCTGTAAAGGACGAAAAAGGCCTTCGTCTTCACTTATGGCCGAGTGGAGTGGGAAAAGTGGGGCCAGGAAGGGAACTCCGACAAACGAATATAGAATTTCTCGAACCTAAGCAATCACGTGGGGTTGCCCAAATCGATAATTCTAGTCGTTTTGCCTATGGAAATTCGGACGAAACCCTAACCTGTTTGCAAAGGGTAAAACGAGAGAAAGGAGTAAAATTTGTAATATCGAGGCGAAATTTCACTGGGTGTTAAGCCATCCTTTCCAGAGTATTCAGAAATATTATTGGGTCGGCAACTAAATACTTGCGGATTTTTTCCATCCGCGAGTTATGGGGAACAGGCGTTTATATATCTATTATTTTGTTCTGAATATCATTTATCTATGAATATTCGTTCAAAAGTTGACTGACACCAAAAACCGTGTCGGCCCACCAGAAATATCACAGCGGTCGGGGGGACTTGATTAATACTAATAGAGGGGCAGATCGATAGGAAAGGGCGCGGTATGTTCGCCGGGCAAATCTGATTGATGAGAACTGCAAAACCACGGTTTGCCCTGAATGGTACACGAAAATGAAACTGCTCATTTAATCTGTAAATACCGTCGTTCTACTTTCCGTGTTCAAATTAACGTCGAATAGATGTCTGGAAGACGTCCATCAGTCACCTTTCGGCAAATAAATAGATTTGTAACAATGGTTTACAGAGGTTTAAGAGGATAGTTGCCATTATTGAAGAAACTAATAGAACGTAGAATGTCTCCTTTTAAATTCAACGCCCTGTCATGAAAGTAGAAATGTCTGCTATGTAATTTGGATGAATGTCAGATTGCACAACACATTCCTTTTTAGAAAAAACGCCAAAGAATGGAAAGAAGGAACATTAAATTTCCTTCAATTAAGTTTAATATTTTTTATAATAAATGAATCTTGTACATACATTTCATGTGTACCGTACACAGGATTCTGTTCCTGAATAACTTTTTTTTATAACATTCTTTGTTTATTGTTCTAAGTGAACTGTTGTTAGCTCAGCCGATATGCCCCAATAATTTTAAACCGGTCTAGCACAGGGCCAGATCAGAGCGTTCAGAGTTAAAATAGCAGTATTCGAAATCCTCGCGGGTCCCCAAAAAAGTGTCATTTTGTCTTTCAGCGCAAAACAGTAAATAAAACATAAACAGCGAGCGGTCAAATCGATTGTGAAAGTTTCAGGAAATCCACTCCGGGTGCGTCGGAACCCAATGGAAGAAAAAATGCCGAAGAAAAATGATGCAATGTTTTGTTTGTTCATAAACAGGAAATAACTGAGAAAAATCAAATTATAACATATCTGATTTCAGAGGTATGAAGAAGAGCTACGTCGGTATCGTTGAATCGCGGTAATAACACTTATTATCGCGTTTCTCAATCTTATTTCTCACCGAACTGACGAAAATGAACATCCACGGCTTAATTTAGAACGCACCACCTTTTCTGATTAGAAAAGCAAAAATTAAAACGCTTTGAAAAAATAAAAGGATATTGACAGGTCCGAGACTCTTGCAAGCCTGTTATGGATGTCCCGGTCGAATGGTGGATCACGAACCAAGCTCCAGCCCACGTCCCAAGCCCACGTAGGCTCCGATATAACTCTTAGCTACAACTTCAATTCAAAACTTTGATTTTGTTCTACCAATATTTAGGAGTTTACAATCCGCGATAACTCAGCCCCTCAGATTTCCTGTTTACCTGTTTACTGAATGCTACTCCAAACGAGTGTTGATTTGCAGAAAACTTTGATAAACGACATTTCTTAAAATTTTTATAACAAACTCAGCATGGCGAGAATTATTTGAATGTGACATGTGTTGCTGGTGTTTAAGTTTATGTTTTTCATTTATAATTTTTAATTATTTTATATAAATAAACACACATCTATATATACATGAAAAGTATGTTACAGAGTGAATAATGGAGCGATAATATAGAACTAAATAAACAATGAAGTGTGCTCTCCAACAAGTACACATCCTATGGTGTTTCACTAGAGGAACGTCCGGTTCAACGAAGGCCGTCAGTGCGGCGGTTTCCTCGGAATTGTTTGAGTTGTGCAAAGGTAAGAGGAAAACAGTTTACCAAAATTACGATGCAAATAAGTGACACTAGACATATTGCACTCCTGGGGTATCCGGTCTATAGGCTTTTAAGCCCCCGCTATTTTTATACAGAAACATACAATATTAAACAAATGTAAGTTTTAGGAATGGTTTAGGAGACAGAGAATCACCGATATTGGTTGCGAATAGAATGAGCTGTACCGTAATGTTGCAAAACGGCTGTATAAATTTCGGAAGTAAAAAAACTTGTCACGACTTAGGGTTTGGAAAAAAATTGAAACGTCACACAAAACGTTGCACGAATTAATACATAGAGAGTGTTGGACAATAGATTTATGATTTTGCTGATATTAATCTCGAAATATCTTGACAATGTTGGCAGTTCATTCAGATAAACTGTGTTGGAAACAGGGAAACGCTCTGGGACAAACGAGAGGGGTTGGGCTTAATAGTAATAGGCGTTCCAATTCAGGGAAGCCGAACTGTGGGACCGAGGAATTGCATCATCGGTCGGATAACTCCGTTTCCCGGCGGCTGTTACACGCCTTTTCTCCCTCCTCCCTCCCTCGCTCTCCTCTCTCTCTCTCTCTCTCCCAATTCTCTGTGAACATTGCACAACTCACTGGCGGGGAACAACAAAGCGACGGTGAAGAAAAGGGAGAGGTAGATCAAAATTGAGACCAATTGGGAGAGCTCAAGAGACTGCGGGGGGGGGGCAGGGTAACGACTGTGTTCGTCTCCGTGAAAATATCAGCAATTTTATGCCATCAAAAGGCGCACAGATTTGTGATTTATACCACGAGTGGGTCATTCCGAACGGGGCAAAAGTTAAACGCCGCTGATGTTAATTTATTGCCCGGCTTAAACAAACTATGAATTCCGCAATGCCCTACTATCGCGTGTGCCCCAAGAACGGACTGAAATTATAAAAGCCACCATATTCCATCTTATTTGACTTTCAAGTAGCTTTTAAAAAATAGCGTTGTCTATAAACCACGAAGAACTAAACATAAGTACATATAACACGTGATATGAATGAATCCCGTATTGGTTTAGTTACAGAGGTCGAAATATGCACAGACATACCCTACAATACCTTAATTATATAAAAAGGGATACAGGTAACAAAATTCTCAACATATAGTGAACATTCGGAATAAATCGTACCGAAATCATCGGAAAGCACTCAGAGGTCGTTCGACGAGGTCAATCCCCCAGACCATTAATGCTCAGAGCGGGCTCGATATTCAACCGGTCTAAAAGAGAGAAGACAAGTCTCAAGGTAAAGTCCCAGTCAAATGAGTAAGCACGAATGCGCCCGTTATGTAACAGCTTGCATTTAGAATAAAAAATTCAATTAGTCCCATAGGAAAAGAACCGGCTTACAAACGGTTTCCCAAGGGGGAAAATTATAGTTAGAAGCGCAAAACGTACTTTTAATCGCGGCCCAACGGTTATGAACGTAATCATTGTATCGTACCCTACATAGCTTTCGCAAGCTGCTTCGCCAGCAAAAAATTACAATCGGGTTCTCGACGTAATACAAAAGATAAAACAATAGAAATGTTACAAAACCAATATTAGCAATTATATAATAAAGTTAAGCTCTTTTAAATTTCGAATTGGTACACTGGTACCAAAATATTTTCAAAAGCCGAGTGAGTCATGTCCTTGATTGCGATTACAAAAGCCATCTTGTCAAACATTTCACGATAACATGGTGATACAATAATGCAGTATAGAGGGGGTGGCTAAAAAACCCGTAGGCTTACTGTATCTGGGGCCGAATATTTTTGGATTTGATAAAGGAAAGCGACGATTCGAATTCACGATTACGATTGCACAACCTACTGTATCGTCGTAATGGACATTGGTACATCGAAATGCGGACGAGGAAAACGCGAAACGCCGTCGAAGTACCGCAAGGAAAGTACCAAGGTGGTGAAATAAGTGAGAAAAAAAAGTTCGAGAATCTAGGTTGAACCGATAGCTTCGATATTGTGCTAGCGACACTGAAAGAAGGGGGGGCTGAAATAACGGGTCATAGGTTTTGGCATTGGTTGCTTAATGAGGACGCACTTTATGTAGCAAACTATTTACACCCCGGTTGACGGCATGTAAACAAATGTAGCTGATTCAATGCTTCGGTGCACAGTTCCACTTGTAATATTCGCTTATGGAGGATGAAATTCAGGACGAAGCGATTATTCGGTCAGCAAAACTATCCGACATCAAATTGTTGGTATATCTGTTTTAATTATTTTAATAACTCTGCGATGGTTATAATATTAAAATTTTCCATTTGAGTTAAATTATATATCAATTACAATTTACTAAATATAAAGTTTGCTTCAAATAAATGTTCCATGTTCTGACTGACATGTTAATACAAATAACAAGACTGGAAAGATAATCACCTTTCAAACGTTTTTAAAAATTAATATACATGTAAAATAAACTGAACATTTAAACAACGAAATGTTCCGGTAATAGATATTACACATGTTAGATATTACATTGGATTTTAATGTTCCTTAATGAAAATTATATTTAAAGATCATACATTTACGTTAATTTCAAGACAGATGCAATGATGCCTATATAATTTCTTTTTATTACGCGGAAGATGTTTTCTCAGTGAAAATAATTGTGACTTTGCCCAAGAACAGTTACGGAACAACCTGCCCAATGTAACTATTGGTTATGGACAAAGGAGCTTTGTATAAAACACTAAACCATTAAAAGGACGGCCATAAAGACAGGGGCCAATGAAAAAGGGGTCAACGGCTAAATTGAAAAAGTCAATTTTAAACTACTTTCAATAGGATTCCCTAACCAATCAAGCAAAACGGGACGGAAATTCAACGCCCTCTCAGATCGAAGAACCGATTTTAGAATTAACGATAATTTGGATTCCCGCAATACTGCTCGCCCATATTAATTACGAAATATCAGTTGCATAAAAGGGTATTATCTATCGTGTAAAATCATCAGTTTCTTCCCGGTTTCGGCTTTTCACAATGCTCAGTTAATGGATGTCGTTATGGTATAGTAATAATAAAATTATTATAAGTCAGTTTAAGTCTGCTTGAACAGCATTCACCTTTTCAGATGCCTGTAAGGAACGTTTGGTATTTCAGTAGAATTTAATATTATATTTCTTTCTTTTCTTAAATCTCAAGATGGCATCCGTGGAAAACAAAAGTCGTATTTTTCGTGGTCACATATCGTTGTGTGGACATAAAGTGCGGTGGACAGTTTTCATGAAATGCACAAACGAGGCCGAGGGCAGCGGATGCGGCCTTCGATGTATAACGGGACGCCGACTTGCAGGGGGGAAAACTCAATTTGATATTAAGCGTATTTACAATGTTAATACCCGTGTACAACCTTGCCAGACGTTGGATCTGGCACGCGGCGAAAGCAATGAGATGAAAATACTTGACACAAGTGGTACAGGAGGCGGGCATTTTAAATAACGGATATAAAACTTTTCCTTACCTAAGTCCTCACGAAACGGAGTTGGAGAAAGCATCTGGACGGATTTAAATACGCCGGGTGTAAGAGAAATACAGATTTGAGCTTTCACTCAATTAGTGACTTCAACTTTACGGACGGGCGAGCGTAAAAAGTCCCGCGGACGATTTACGGGCGGACCCACATCCTCCGACCTAATGAATTTCCAAGCGCGGAAGCCGGAATAATTTACGCGGTCGAACCACGGCAGTTTTATACCAGGACCCCGTGAAACACCGTTCATATTGGTACAGTTCATGGGCAAATTGAAGTATTTCATTTCTGAACAATGGCTTCGTCAATTCCAGAACAGGAATTTAATAAACGACTCATTGTAGGCTACCAGAAAATGCTACTGAGCCGAAACCGGTCTAGTATAAGACCGTGAACACAACGATATAACAAATAATAGCGAATCGTCCAGAGCAATTAAAAGCACATATCAATACTATTCTGTCATAACTCAATGAATACATTTGAAACGACATGAAAATTGAAGGTAAACTCTAATTGATTCTATAGAATTATCTCTATGTATTATGGCTTTACTACGGCACAATTAAGAACTGTTTTTGAAATTAACACAAATATACATGATCTATTCCAATAATATTATGAAATTGATATGTCCAAATTAATAAAAAACCCTTGTGGGTCGGCTAACAGGTAATGTAAATTGCGGTATATATCTAATGGGGGAAAACTACCGAAGCGTGTGATAGAAGAACCTGAGGTGAGGGACTACATCGGTTTCGGGTTTCCAGTGCATAAAAAGAAGGGAGCGGTAGTTGCCTCTTATCGATGGAAAAATTGACGGGGCGCGTCCGCACTCCAACCTGGTTCCCTCCGTTTTAACCATATTTAATACCGTACACCACCAAGTGCTGTGAAATGCAGTGATCTCAAGTGTCGTGGGTAGAGAGCCAGCCCCCCCCCTCCAAGATCAGGGGCCACGTCATATCTTAACATCTCGACATTTTTATTACAACGATTACAAACACTAGGTCCAGCATATATATACTTTAAATAAGTTGTCTTTCTGAATTTATATGAGCGGAGAAGTGGAGCAGTCAGTACGTGTGGTTTATTTTAGGAAGAAATCAAATACACGCGATATCACCGCTACAGACGAACTGGTCCATCGATTTCTTAACAATGCGTCTAAGACCCACGGAACGTTTCCAAGTATTATTCCAGTTTATAATAATTTATTTAACAAATAACATTAACGAAATATTTTCTTATATCTACCATATTTTAAACCTCGTACCATCCTTCTACCTGTCGGCGAATTGGTAAAATTATGACACGTGCGTTCGACAATAACAATTTCATATATTGGAATTTTTTCCATTATATGACCGAAAAAGCAACGTGGACAATGGTTGGGCGAGAAAAGATAATTCAGGGTTTGATAGAGTAAAACAGGTCACGCGTTTAATGGAGGCAACGCACCGTTTAAACGTCGACTCGAACGATACGCACAGAAGAACATTCCCAGAAGTTATCCCACAATGGAGGCGGCAGACTCAATTAAATCAGTATTGAATATAAAAATAATAATTGAATTACATTTTATTTCAATTCATAAGCTATTCGTTATTAGGTAGAGATACGGCCAAAGAAAGTTTTCTTCATTATGACTTTCAAATCAATCTCAATTAGTAATATCTTACTTTGTGAAATTTCTTTCTAACGCCAAATTGGTGCCTGAAAGTATTACATTTGCATTGACCTCTGATGTGTTTACACTATCCACGTACAAAATCTTACGGTGGAATTTGAACGTCTGCATGGTGGAACAAATAACCCTTACAAATCCGAGGGCTATAGTATTCGATTTTGTCCAACGACAACTATCTAAAAGAGAGAAATCAACTGAGTGAATAAATTATACGTATTGTATTGTTATACTAATTGTCATACGATGTTGTCGTCCACCTTAAAACCCTTCACACTTTCCTGGCACGTCAAGGAATGCGGCCTTATCTTGAATAACGTCGGTGGAAATGGAACCACCCAGATAAGGATATCCCATTGGTTATGTTTCATAATTACTAGGGCATTCGTCACTGGGGGGCCATATTCGTTTGCTTTTGTCTGTAACCGGGAAAAAAGGGAACAAAAATACGAAATCTGTTGGTGGCTCCGGGGATTTGTACGTGCCTCACTCATTTATAAGTTGAACAGTTACGTTTGCGCAATTTTAATTCTGTAAGTTGTTCGAACCTTCTTTCCTGAAATTATTGGATCAGGAGTGAATACGGATTTTGAAAATTTGCAAATACCTGACAAGAATACAAAAAAATCGTCTCAATTTATCGGTAAAGTGTAGCTTTAAGAGGTTAAATTAAAAATGGAGTGTGGCAGAAATAAATTTCCAAGGGCACTTTAATAACGGCTCTCCGATATAATGACACTCGAACACTTGTCAGATGTTCGAAAATCCCGATAAGTATGTCTCGAGACGGGACAATCGTTCATCACTTATAATACACAATGAGCTTATTTGTTGAGGCGAGGGGAAATAATACAATGGACTCTGCAGTCATCGGAGGAATGAAAAAGAGGACGACGAAGCCGTCCGGGATTATTAGCGATACCGGTTTGGCCGGGGGGACAGCTGAGATTTCAAACCTGTAATGGTGAAAAGCTGTGCACGAAGGACGCGTTCTCTTCAACCTTCGGAAAGCGTGAAAGCCGGCCAGTCCACGGCCGGTGAGAGTTGGGACGACGAAAGGAATTGCACATTGCACTCGTCAATCGATAGATACAAAATCGGAGAGAGCTCATCCGATGATAAGATAAATCAGTACCTCGAGTGCCGACAAAGTGGCAAACAGTCACCGGTATAAGTCAACACAAATATCCAAACAAATTGAGATATCCACGGAAGTCAAAATAAAGTTATCATAATTTATTATTTTTATGTCTACAGTATTTTTTATTTTTGTCGTTATGAATAAGAACGTCATGTGTATAAAAATAAACCAATCGGTACACTGAAATCGTAAAACTGATTTGACGAACATAATTATGCCAACGATTTAATGCTGTGACCAGTATAATAAGTCTGTTGCCTTTTCGTTAGACATCACGGCTAGCATTCAGTTGATATTTTACATCAGTGAAGAATTTAGTTCGTCAGTAGATTACCGATTTTCAAAGGGAGAAAGGCGGAAAAGTGAGATCATGAAATGGCCAATACTGTTAGAGAAAAATGACAAAAGATGAAGACAAATCGATCACTAATTTAACAATATACGAACCCGCAGAGCTCCCTATCCTCAACAGTGCTGAATAAGCGACTTGAATTGAGACCAAATGTATGCCGACAGTATGCTAATGTCGAAGGCGAGCGGCCGACATTTGCCGATGAAGCATCCCGTCGGCACTGACGATGTCGTTACGCCCGAATCGGTCTACAAGGGCTGCCGGCGGAAAGGCGTAGCCAAAAAAAAAATCCGCGGCATACCGCTTAATGTTGCGTTTTGCCCGGTCGGTTAAGGCCAGAACTGTTTCGTTTATAAAGAGATGAATATAAAATTACAGTAGATTTCGTGTTTTTCTGTCTCCTCTCTCTGGTTTGGTCTTTTGCTAGATCGGTTTCTGAATTTACATATTTCATTTAATTTCCGAGCGTACGGTATCAGCCAAATATGACGTGACAATTGTTCAACGAGCCCCGCCGCGAGACAAACGCCCGATGAACAATGGCGCGGTGTGAATTTTTATTAACCCAAAAACGGCTGCAGAAAAATACAAGAAAGCCGGGGGAATATCGAACGAGGCTTTGAGGGGAACCAGGAAGAACCCGGCTGGATTACGAGGCGTTCCGGTAATATTCCTTTCAAGTGTAACACCCCGCGCTTGTTTTCACTTTCACTAGTTTCTTCGGCCAGCTTTCCTACACATTTCATGCACTACAATCGAGATTTCATATTTTATCACCGAAACATATTTCTGTGTTTCAGTTCACCATCTGGTCGGTATGGTTTCGGAACAACATAAATTGAATGGGCAAACAAGTTTAAAAAATAGATATATCGACATTGTATCGTCCCCTTTTCGATCTATCGAAACGTAACTCGGACCCGACGATGTTCAACTACTTCCTGTTTGAGTAAAAAAATAAAATAGTAAGAAAGATCTGAAATTATTAGACCCATCAATGATTATTTCAATCCCGCAAATGAAGTGGGAACTGATTGTGAATGCAACTCATACTATTATACAGTTCTGTTCCATTATGTATAACGCGTGTAAATTACAAGCAAAAGAACTGAATCGGAGAGTATTTTTTAATTCGCAAAAGATAAAATTCAAGGTGAAATTAAAAAGATAACTAAGCGTATGTAAGTGATTAATTGACAAAAACAGAATGACCAGGCGTTTAATTACAAAAAGATGACGAAATGATTACAATTTGGATTTTTTTAAAATTTTATGACACTAGTAAATATCAACTAAAGAACCGATGTTCCGGCCGGTTGAACGCGAGATCCCTTCTGGAATATCAAAACCTGGAAATTAAAAACCAGCCGAATGAAACCGTAATAGTCTGTTGCCGTTCTTTGAACCGTGATCGACCCTATCAGAATTCCCGGAATTTTGTTTAATAATGAAGAATATTTCGCTAACCAGGGAGCTGCGCGGTTGAATGGAATCGAGACACCTCGTGCTTTATTTTGAGGCGGCTTTTGAGCGAAAACAATGGAAATTGAAAAAGTGATCAAACGAGATCCCATTAACTGCATATCAAACTGTATACCAACTGTATATCAAAATATAAGGAACACAATTCAGGAACTGAAAAATTCGATATAATTGAATTTCAAGATGGGAGCTATCCCCCGGGGCCGAATGTGGGTTCTGGTTCACCGGCCGTCCGTTAATTGCGCTCACATGGGGCCATTAATATGGGGGAAAGGGGAATAGAACGTTGCGAAAATAACTCATTTTTCTTCTAAACTGGCGTTCCTTAAGCGGTACCATGACTTAAGCGGTACCATAAATTTCCTATGATTTTACAAGGAAATGCGGGTCAAATCGGTTAATTTCAAGACAGAATAACGATATCGCCACACTTGCGTCGACACATACAGCCTCAAGACTCCACAAAAGTCAATTCTAATAATTTAAAATGAGAGAAAACCGCATAAACTCGTATTTCTTAAACGAATCTCTTGGAAAAAAATCAGTAGTCAGAGAGAGCAGCAAAGTAATATTTAATATTGTAAGGTCATACGGTACAGACGAGTACGGCCGTAATTTCGAACATCCGCCTCCAGTTGTCAATCAAAAGCGTTTCCTACCATAATTACTTCTCTTCTGTTCATTTCCTACCTTATAATAAATAGGGACCTGCAAGGAACTATTATTTATAGTGTATAATCCTGCCAGTCGTTACTGTCCGGTTCATTTTCTTTTAAATAATAAACATTGCCGCTACAGATTACACATTAGCATAGACAGTATGAAAATATCAGCGAATCGAAGAGGGAGACGCCTGAAAATGTCGCTATTTCGCTAACTGTATTGTTACAGTTGTGGCCACGAAATAGTCAGAAAAAAATACTGAATCGGTCGAATAAAATTATTCAGAATGGATACGACACCGGTGGACGGCCATGGACGATTGTTCAGGTTGACGACCCTTCCCGGATGTCATTGTAGATCGGAATCTATAACTCCGTACGGCTGACAATCGAAGTGCAAACTGTATTTGTACAGGGACAAGAACACCGTAAGGCGCAAAGCGGGCGTGGGGAATCGAGAGCCTTTACGGTCCAAGGCGTGCCTAGTGGGGCAATTAGGCGTTTTGCATGGTCCACGGACCCACACCTGCCTGCTACTGACAGTGGACTTTCGGGCTAGTAATATTTATCGCTTTATTAAGAACTACTTTATTTTAATCATTTTGACGATTAATATAGCAAGTTGTGGACAAATTTTTCGCTTCTGAGGGTGCTGGTATATTTCACGAGGAACAAAATACATAAAATATACTTATTCCCATACATCGTGGTCTCATTACTGCCGTTCGTTTCTCCCCGCGAATCTTCGTTAGGGATACTGTCATTTAATGTTTATCCCTATGAAACAGTCACAGGGATAAAGCCGTAAAATTTAATTTTGTAATAGAACCATTGTCTCGCGAGGAGAGAAAACCGATGAGGAAACTGTGACGTGTGGGTAGATAATGTGCGCCTTAACGATGCCCAGCGGTCGTTAATTTTGTTTTATTATCCTTTTTATTTTCCGAGCCCCCTCGGCGCTCGCTGCGTGTTCAAAACGAAACCAACAACAGGCGTTGGATTTCACAATTAAAGATATTTATATTTTTGGAATGTTCGTTGGAACATTACTAATTAGCGACTGATTCAATGGTGCAGGACCATTCGTGTGGACAAGACGATTGAACGGAATTATTATAACGGTCCCAGCTTTTCGCAATAACCGGCAGTAAAAGGCGCATATAAGTCACTCCAATGCTCAGTCGAAGGTAACCCAACATAGCACAGTCACTACGAACGTTCTCAACTTAAATGGTTTCTCGGTAAGCCTCATCGATCTATCGAAACGTAACTGGGACCCGACTTTGTTTAAATTACTTCCTGTTTGACCGGGAAAAATACCGTACGATAAAAACCGATTCGATAAGAAATGCCTAAAAGTATAAGACAACGTCGATGAATATTTTAATGCCGTAAATAAAGTTGGATGGGGTAAAACTGGAATGGGACATCGTCGGGCCAATAGAGAATACCCGTTGCGGGTAGACGAGGTCATCAAGACGGTGAAGAAGTCTCACAAGTTAGGGGGGGGGGGGTAGCTCAGCTGTTATTAGACCGGGAAGTCGGGCTAGCGGGTCGTGAGCCTCAAAGTCACGAGTCTTGGAACAGAATAAAATAGAATACGAAAAAAAAGAAGACACTTGAACTTATAGCGGTTTCCCCAACTTAAATACCTCCCTTCCGTAACTCCCATCTCGTATTCGGCCATGTTGAGAATGAACCGTCTACACAGACTATTCAGTTGAAACCAAACAATCTAAATAGCTGAAATATACTCATAAATAACTGAATTATTTCAGTAGATTTGATGTTCTACGCAAACTGGGAGCCCTACGTCAATTTTCCAGAATAATTATTAAGTACTGTTCTGAGCATATTTGATTAGAATTTTCTGTTGTATTAAATAAAATAGCTGATTTCGCAAACAGGTTTTTCAAGTGGAATGGACACAACTAAAATATAGCGTGCTTACGCAACGTCCAGCGGAAGGGCGAAATGACTCATTCAGCTGGTAGAAGAAAACTCAGTCAGCAACAAAAAGCTGCTTATAATCATTGGATGGTTTACCGAGCAAGTCATGGAAACAAGGCGTGAATACACAGTCCGGAGATTAAAAATATCGTCTGTTTATCACGGAGCGTATTACGAAAATTTCAATTAAGTCCGCCTTCTCATCACTAAACGTTTTCCCTAATTCTGTCTTCCGGCCATATTGTAGTTTAAATTACTGTTTTTAAGCTGTAATTACAAAGCGAGACTGACAAATTAACCGCCCTTTCAGCCAGTTTAAATAACAAGTAAATATATTCAACAAAAACTCTATTGAATTGCAATTTCAGAAAGAATATGAGACAGGAACTCACTATACTGATGGTATTCCAATCCACCCAGTGATCGAATAAAATCATTATGAAAACCAGTAGCGTAAGGATTTCATGAAATAAGGAATAATATTACCCTAATTAAAAGTATGCATTTCCTTTACTGCTCCGAACTAACTGGAAATAATTTCGTTAAAAGAATTAAATATTTTTAAAATTTCGTATACATATTTGTGGGTTAGTGAGAGTTCGTGGTCAGTACGTGGAACGTCTGGGGTTCTAAAAAATATATTTATAGACTTTTGAGTTTGCGCTATTTAACTATGAAATTAATATTAAATTAACTGTTTAAGAGTCTCGATACAGAAGATGGGCATCTGAAATGAAGATTTGCTAAATAAACCTTTGCAAAGTAACTTCTAGTTTCATTGTGGCATGTTACTTAAATGACAGGCTGTCAGTGTTGGTAAATAAATGATTCCAATCTCATGCCCATAAATATATATCGATGTAAACCAAAGCGATATAAGTATTACAGCTTAACTTCTACTGAATAAGCAAGTTATAATTCCCAATAATAGAACAATGTGCTCTGATAAGACAAAGAGAGTACAATCAAAAGATTTCCAAGGCTGTTAAGAACAACGGTCCCTTGACAATATACAACCGGTTTTTCTACGGAAAAGGCGGTTAAACATTTGCAGTTTCAAGACAAAACTGAATCCCTAATTACCACATTAATAGGAATAATAAAATAATTTTCCATGAGGAAGTCGTAAAATTGAATGATATTCCCCCACTCTCTTATAATATCAAAAACATTCTCCACTGTCCTGTGGATTACCAACCCAACGCCCTATCATGAATACTCAAATTTTAATTAACATTATACTTCAATATCAATTCAATCTAACTCAGTTTAAAAAAACAAAATCATGGCTGCGCAAAGTATTATACAGTCATTTGAAACTGTACCTGTTTGATACTTATGTAAGCGAAAGTGGCAAGTGCTTATAATTTGGTGACAGCAGTAGTTTGTTATACCTACTTAATAGGATAAGACCGCATAATTCAAGGGCACCAAAGCTTTTTTAGAAGGCAGGGCTAAATGGCCGATCTTATTCACCGCGAACTAAACTATTGGTGACAGCAATGTTTAAGGAATAATTTATTCTCCCTCAAAAAATAGACGGGACTAATTAAAAAAGTATTAATCATTCAAAATCTCGACTTATAACTCGTATTGCCTTACTGGCCGTACGCTAACGGAGTTAATACGATTGGCAATCGACGTGTGTACGTTTGACGTCACTGTGTTATAATCAAATAGTGCTGACAGACAAAGCAAGCGCGTGATGCGAAATCCCCCAGGTGCTACGCTCCCAACGATGACTAAGATGAATGAAAATCTAAGCGATGAATACAATTGGTTATAACCAGTAGGTAAATAGGAATACAAATTGTTCTCAGACTAATGGAATTAAAAACTGTTTTATTTGGGGTGCAAGACAATATCTCCTGGCCAATCCCTCACCATATTAATGGTTGCTGTGAATTTCTAATAATTTATTCTATTCCGCAACAACTTTACTGACGGTAAAAGTTCCATTTTGTAATGGGGAGTGTTCTAGAGGAAGGGTACGAGATGGTTTGTAAACAACAGCAGGTGGTCTACCGAATGCACCTACCTACCTACCTGGGGTTACCCTTTCGTCCCATTCCCCTTCTTCAAAGCTAATAGCGGTCGCGTGTTCAGGACAGTTGGGGTTATTTTAACACGCGTATTTACTATCGAACAGTTATAACACTTCGATGCTAGGCTAAACGAGGTGACGAAACGGCCGGCCGTTTGAGAGACAATGTACGAAGGGAAAGTGCAGCGTCTAGAAATAAGGGAGGGAAGAGATCAAGGCTTTTCGATCGCGGAGCTTTCACTGTGCCTAGTAACTTGAAACCGCACTGCGCTTGAATCAGCTTAAAAGGAAGTGAACCCCAGGAACTGCACATTATAATCCTGTCAATGGAAATTATGCGGATGTAATAATGAATGTGAGCCATTAAAAACACGGGAGAACGCATTAGTATGTACCCTTCTGTGGTGTTTCCCATTTTTATGAAAATGTCGATTCAAAGAGTCCGGAAATTATATTTACATTATAACATATTCAGTTCGCATGCTGAAAGTGCACAAAAATTCAAATGGAGATAGTCTCGAAAATTTATTTATCATTATCGGCAATAGTGTTAAGAATAGTACATTTTTCATTAGAAGGGAAAATGACCTGAATTAGTTATCGTTGAAAAAATCTTATATAAGAACCTTATCAGTCCATTCGTGCACGATCCTTTTTTAAGTCCTGTCAAAAATATTTTGAAAAGCAGCATTCTTCAATAACGAATGCTTCTCAATTTCCAATCGATCATTATTTTGCGTTATCGACCCTGATAGATAGTCCCAATTGATGCCCGCGTATTAATACAAGAAAAACGGTTTTATCGCGTCTACTTGATTTGTGCACTACTCGGGACAGAATACAAAAATTATAACAATCAACACTATGAATCGCAGTATGGAGGTATAATTCAAATCAATACATTAAATGAGCTAAATGGCTTTCTAAAAGGTTTATGTCGTACGTGGTGTATTGTGCCTAGGCATACAATTTGATTAGGGCCAACCTGAACGTAACCCCAATGCAAAGAGAGATGCCAAGGTCAATTTGATGTTACAATTTGAATTCATATGTTCAGCAGGAATCTGAACTCCATTACACGGACTTTATTAAGTTGGAAAATGCAATTCGCATTGGCAATAAGGGACCATTTCACGAAGGGCAGGATTAAAATTACTAACGTAGGATCTGGGATGTGATTCACTCACATTGAAAGCGATGGAGCTAAAATTCAGTCAGACACCATTATAAAATGTCCTGCTAACAGTACGTATGTAAATTTGATAGAAGTTGTATACTCCCCTATTATCATTTAAGGCATTCCACGACCCACAGGGTTATTGTCCAAATAAGGAAATATGCTGTGAAATGATACAATGAAAGGTGTGTAATTTACCTGATTCATTTAAAGAAGGAGCAACTTCAAAATGTAGAAGGCGGGTTTTAATTTTTAGGTAGCTAGCGATCAAAGCTTAGCCGATCCCTGTTCTATTGTAAGCACTGTTCTATGACTCTATTGAGCACAACGTAATTTTTCTGTTCTTTTTTTATTATTGTTCCGAATTTTATGATTGCGAGTAGCTTGACAAGTGGAGAATAATAATGGTTTATTTTGTAAGAATTGAGAATTTACTATATTTAGTAGCAACATACAAATAGACAGTATTTAACAAAATCTTAAATAACTGTTAATGATACGGAGAAAATTATTAGGGGGAATCAATCATCATTCACTAAATTTTAATCGTTTTTATCGTTCCGCTTCAAAAATCGGTTCTGCAGTCGTTTTTACCAAAATTATTCTTTTGGATTTCAGGTTAGGTCGCTGGCCGACGGTTAGCAGATTTACAATTTGGAGATATATTTTTTTTGGTTATTCCGTTGACAACTGTTTTACTCCTACTGAGGGCGTACCGAACGGGAGTAGGAGATGCCCCCCTCCCTATTTATGCATATGTATACCGGCATCAGCGGGCCCCGTGCGTGCCGGTACAGGTAGGCCGGAAGCCCGGCCGACCATTGTTCTTCCCGGCAGCCGGAAGCCGGCCTACAAAACACCGGCGACACGATCGCTTAATTTCCGAGGTCCGAGTCGGTTCGAAAATGAAATAGACGGGTCGAAAATAGACGGGTCGCAGAACCGGTCCGCAGGCGGACGGGCGCGAAATACGTTCTCCCGGCAACCCGCCCTCGGAGGGGGCCCCCTTTACCGCGACAGTCGAGCAGCCAGGAGGTATAACTGTTGTGAAGAGTGTTGCCATGACAGCTATTGTGAAATAATTAAGGTGCGGAAGGATGCGATCCGGCTACCGAGAAATGTCATTACTGTGACAATGCCACCGAACGGTGGGACGGCTAATGCAATTAACGGAAGACAAAGGCCTCCCGAGTAGACAATGAAAACTAATCTAATTCAAATCTCATAACTCCCCCTTACGGAGATAAGGAATCGTGTCTGCAGTTTAATAAATTGAAATTTCAGAACGGTGGGGGGTCTGAAATATTTTATTTCAAGTTGGGACTCACCTGACCGAAAGTGTTTCGCGTTGGGGCCGGTCCGGGTTGTAGTGGAGGGACGGGGTTCGGTCCTTCTAACTATCGGAACCGGGGAGCCGCGGCGCACAGCTCTAACTGGCCGAAAGAGAGGAAGCCGCCGATTTCGACAGGGTCCGGCCCCCCGAGAGGCGGCGACAGAGAGGGGATGGGCAACGGGAACCAAGGTCGGGGACCGGCCCTGGCGGTTCGGCCGTCGGCCACCAGGGGACACCACCTTACCAGCCGGGATCGCCGGAGACGTTTTGACACTACTGTCCGCCACGTGAAGCCGGTTCCGATCAACGGTAGGTAACACTGGCCACGGGACGTCCGTCCGCGACGTTCAAGGATACGACGGATTCCGACCTCCAAGTAAGATTCTATTGTACTAATTATTATATACAGTTGGAACCTGAGGGTGTCCTGATTCGGAAAAATCGACCGGCACGAACAGCATCCATTCAGTTTTACATTTCCGCCCTACTGAATATTTTTGAAAAATTGTCTATTTTTTTAATCGTTTTTACGGGTATAGTGTTCCGAAAACCAAACCCTGCAGCTGGGATTTGTCCCCCCAAAAGATTATCGTATACAAATTTAAAAATGTCAGTACATTTTTTCTGTAAACGAATCAATATAACTAATATTGCATAATGACATCCAAGAATCCATAAATAGCCGCAGATACATTTACCTGCATCGATTTATTAATACTGCATTAGAACTGCATTTGCGAGTTTTCATCTTTTAATGAATTTTTGTCGGTGTATATATCACGTTGTTCAATAAACGATTGAAATTTTTCAGTAAAGGAATTGGCTAGCTGGTGTTCGGCTCGGGTTGTGTTTATTTTACGCTTTAGCACTTTCTCGCTATTAGCACATAAATTAGCAGCTAATTATTTGCACTAATTCTGAAAGGCCCCATGTAGGCGTATATACGAATAAATCGAGATTTTTAATTCAGAACTTATTTGCATGTTGGAAATTATCAATTATCAAAATAATACCCCTTATAAAGATAGAATTTTCGTTTAGGACTTAAGGGTTAGTATCGCGCTCAAGTAATCACTTTTCTATACATTACATTGGATTCCTTCAAGTTACTACCGTACCCGTATGGACCAGGGTCCACCAACCCATTTATGTCTCGGCTTGCGATTCCCTATCGAAGAGTTTGTTTTTTCTCGCGGTCGCCATGACGACTGGGCGTACACAGCGGAACCATATGGTAGATGGTTTTTTTTTCCGCCTGCCAAATCGGGGGAAATGACGTACCGCGAAGTGTACCTACAAAAAAGCACCCGGCGTCACTTTTCAAGCGGACGTAAAGGGAGTAGCACGGGACCTAGCCAACATCGGTTTTACGTATGTTTTTAACTTTCATTAAATTTCCCTATAAACAATACAGATTTATTTGAAGAAATTTCAAATGACGGGGCAGGTATCGAGAATTCAGTACATTACAACCCTTGTTTGTATATTTTTGTCCCGATTTGATTGGTATTCGGTTAGTTACAAGCAGCGTCATCTTGCAATAAGCATTGTTTATGCAAACAGCGCACAGTGCTTAAGTAACTAAAGCACTTCGTTGTAATACTAACTGAATAAAATTTATAAGGTTTATAATTGTATATTTATACCGGTAATTTATGTCTATTTGTACCGGTATTAGGCCTAAAAATGTTTTAAATATAATTTCAGCGAACGCGACTTGCTTTTAAGAATATACACAGTTTATCTTAATGTTTAAGTACCCATAGCCAGATAGTGTAAGAGTGTACTTACGCGCACGAGAGTCTGAAACGACGACTACATCCTCAGTTGAATCAATGAAAGCGAACTGGGGGCGGTGACCATAACCAGGGATAACTTTCCCCCACGGATCAGCTGTTGGGGGAGTCGAATAAGCGAGGGTGGCTTTCCTAGTAGGGTAGGTTGTCGTTCTCGCTCTCGGGCCCTGCGCCCTGCAGGGCTCATCTCCGCAACTGTGCCCAGCAGCCGGCTCCAATGCGGGCCCCGGGTTAGAATGCGCTGCCTCCGCCCTATCCCACTAACCCATTTACCAGCCCTCGACCCCACCCCCAAAAACATTGGATTTGGGGATCGGGGCGTCCGCAATTCAAGGGCGGGCCCTACACGATGCGGACATTCCGACGAGACCTTTATAAGGACAGACAAAGAAAGATTACGCACTCTCAACGGTTTTTTCCACAACAATTATTTAAAAATTGTACACAGCATAAACAAATCTTGATTAATAATGACCTGGAACTTTGTCTATTTGATGTACAAAATTTTATAGAAATAAAGTTCTAAATTCCGTACACAATATTCAACATACGCCTTACTGTTACTCACAACTATTTTTTCTTCGTTGCTTATACAGCGCAATCGACGATAAGATAATTATGCAAACAATTTTAAATACCAAAAACAGATATTGAACTAAGCCCAAATTACTTGATGTATAAAAAATTCGAAAAGTAAGTAAAATTCTAAGTTCTGTGTTATCCTTCCGTACGCAATATGCAACATATTTTTTTCTTTATTTGTTTCGCTAATTTTTTTATACTTAATTTTCATAAGATTCAGGAATAAATGTGACTTTTTAAAAATAGGTTTATCAACTACCTCTAATATTTTATTTATTGTGAAAACGTTTGAAAAACGCGGAGGAACGTTAATATCAGTGGGAAAAATTAATTTGTAAATTACGAAATCAGTTTATTACATGTAGAAAAATTCACTAATAATAATCTAGTAATTTGACCCCATGCATCCTTGTTTGTAGCACGTGTATTATAGAGAATTTTGCCCTCCGTCTGTGCACCTGTCAGATTTCAATGATGGTGAACACCCCACCACATTCATACTGGAAATACATGCATTACACGCCTTATAGACATGCAGAGAAATTGTTTCATCTTTGAGCATTCTACATTTAATTGAAAAACAATCGCTTATGGAACCCAGACCCTTCCATATTTTTCAAATTGGATTATTAGAGGTGAGAAGATCTTAATTAAATAAAGAACCATCAGAACGGTATCTCGTCTCGTTAGTCAATGCACGAATGGAACACCCGGTGTCAATTCAAGTGTAATTAATTAACCACACTGTAATTCATTGTTTTTTTCAGAACATAAAGTAGTTCCATTTCATTCTCATTGTATCAAGGGTAACAATCAACTCACCCCCGATAACACACGGAGAAAATCGAATATAATTGCTTAAAATAATAGCACATGATGATAGTACCAACATGATAATATGTCGACCACATTATTTTATGTTTCAAATCTGATTTGAGGAGAAACTGGGTGGGATTTTAAATTTGAACTCAATTACATTGCCGTTAGCTTCTCTCAAAATTTGTGGAACCAGATTCACCTCTAATATTATATTAATAATTTAATCCAGGTTCTTTTCCTGGTTCTGTCTTCATCAGGGTTTTCATAATTTACCTTGACGGATTTCGAACCGCCGACCTACGGCTCCACAAGCGTTAACTTAATCTTTAAAATTAGAATATAGTAGTAGAAAAGCGTGTATATAAAATAACATTTTTATATGGAACACAATCCTTCGTGAGTTTTGGTATGCAGGAGACGATGTAAAAAAAAGTTGAGAATTACTTATGGTAATATTGTCGTGAGTGATAGTATTCTCTTGTGAGGTTTATAGTACTTTTCTACCCCAGGAATGAATAAAATGTACTCAATTTGTATTAATATAACATCGATTCTAAATAGATAATGTTATAAAAACAACATTGGTTTAAAAACTTTTATCCTAATCCTGAATAATTTTCATGCATTTAGTCCTCTCAAATTTGATTGACAGCATGCAGAGGATATTTTTGTTTTTAAATTTGTTTTGTTGTGGCACCATCGGCATGCAGAGCGGCCGTACTTTTTTAGACTTTAAGACTTCCGGGAGAGTCCCGAAGTTTAATTCTTGTTGAAGGCGTGAAACAGCGATTTTGTTGCCATCAGCGCACGAGTCACGGCACTCTCGGCGGATTCCTTCAGAATGGGAATTTTCGCGTACCCTCTGTTAACGAGCAGGAACGCGGCCAGAAGTGTGCATCCTGTCAGGCCGGACGTCAACGCGAAACATTTCAAGATCTGAAATCAGAATAGAACAGCTCGTTTGAGAATTTACGTCGCTCGAACTAAAGAACCGAACTGTTCGGGTCGAATATAAATCTGGGTTATATCTATCTGAGAAAGTAAGCTTCGATTCATGAAATGATTCTTATGCCAAAAATTAATACAGTTCATTTTCCGAAGGTACAAATAATCGTACCATTTATTAAGTGGATCACTCATCATATTTACACTGATTCCTTTCCGCAAAAAATTTATGAGATCATTAAGGTTGACTCAGAAAAATTCGATTGCGAAATTACGAACTGGAGGAATTATGAATTCTATCGGAGGATTAACAGTGGAGGAGTTTCAGTTAATAATGAAAACATTTCTTTATATAGCCCCTCAAGTACTTTATCTTATAACGAATTAATTAACAATGCATTTACCGAGTCTTGCCACCTTCTGTTGGCAATGCACTTGCTGTATCTGATATCGGTGAATGTGACCGACGTGTACAAAGGGACCCATACTCTGGGCATGAACCGGAACAGGAGGTTGTCAAGTCTCTTTCTCCAGATGAACGAACTCCTCGTTACAAGATCGCGCATCTGTAATTCGAAAACGTTCAGTAAATTTGATCCAGTTTGTTGTGGGACGAAGAAAATCGTCGCAGCGTATAAGAGTAAATACCTCTACATAATTGTACATGGCCAGGTCGCATATCGCTTCGGCATCCGGATTTCTGATTTTCGAGAATTGTTCGAGTGCAACTCCAATATTCAATCCATGATTATGCAAAAGGTCGTCCAGCAAGAAGCAATCCTCGAAACCCTTATCAAAAATTATAAAAAAATATATAATACGAATTTTATCTGTACAAAGAATAATATTGCACTTCGAATACTGTTGTTTATGAATATCTTACCGCGTTCATTCCTTGGCCGAAGAATGGGACCATAGCGTGCGCCGCGTCCCCTATTATCAATGCCTTTGATCCTACATGATAGGGTTTGCACTATAACAAAAATTGAGTTAGGTTATTGAGGGTCCCTAAAGTGGGGGTGTACTGTTCCAAGGTTTTGAGACGTGTTATTGTACGGATAGAGCGGTTATGCTCACCTTGATTGAGACGAGGGAGGAAGGCCTGGTGGCGAAGAAGTCGTCAACGAGCTTGGCCGGCCCGATAAGTCCCAGGGCGTCGGGGAAGTTGGCCCTGAAGAAGTCGATCACTTTATTCGGCTTGTCGAGCGAGGCGAACTTATCGTGGGGCATGAACAGAGTCACGGTCCAGCTCCTGTCGGCGTTCGGTAGGGCTATCATCATGAACCCGCCACGCGGCCAGATGTGCAAGTAGTTGTTTTCCATTGCCCACTAAAAACATATATAACATAACCTATAGAGGGCAAAAAACGGACGCTATGCGTGAAATGATACAATAGATAAGGGCTGGCAAATAAATCATTGCGGATTTCACCGATAGATTTATATTTTTACGGTAATTTACATCTTCGAACTGCCAATATCTTCCCTTAATTAGTTCTTAACCAGCTTATCGTATGGAACTAGCTCTCAAAGGAAACTACGTTGAATAACCGTGAATATACTGTTCACACATTGCTGTTGTGTTGTAAATAAAAAAATATATAAACAGTTTCGTAAGTTATTAAGAATTATTTAATCAATTTACTAGTAATATTGCCGGACGCATAGATCTGTCGTAACATATTTTATTTTCCCGTTAACCAAAAATCGTAGACATTCGATCCTCTATATTCAAAAATCTGAATGTTTAACGCACTGCACACAAAACTCAAAACGAACATTTCCAGTCTTCATGATATCGTAAATAAGGCGATAGAAGAACTTTCCTATTGTGTCCATTAAACGCGCTCAAAAGAAAATCACTAAATAATACTCCCTTTAAGCTAGTCAAATGACAATTGTGCCCTGCCGTTGGTATTACGAGGCAGCAGGTTGTTAGCTTAACAAGGATGTACGGAATTGAAATTCTACGATGACTCCAGCCGAACGTAATCAAGAAATATGGTACTAAAACTGAAACTTCACGTTGTAATATTAGTTGTTTAATTGAATTGTTTAATTTTGTTGTTGAACAATTAATGATATCATGTATACCAAAGTTAAAAAGCATGAAATAAATTCGGACATAAATTACTCTTTAACAATCATCCAACCATCATGCAGAAAATTTTGTTTACAGGCAAACCTTTTTACAGTAGTTCTGATAAAAACGAGCTTGTCATGATGAAACAAAATATTATACATTATTCCTTCGTCACTGTGTTACATATACCTATATACCTACTGAGATCTCCTGCATGTGTTTTATTTATTTTATAATAGATTTTTATATTAATATTTAAATGTTATTTTAAAAAGTAGGTGCCTTGTCAAATCAAACGTTTTTGTGTTAAGTAGCTGTCGTGTATTATGAACTAATCTCTTTCAATCCAAACGTTACGAAATCCAAACAAAAATGTATTTTCAGATATCGATTTGATTATTTCTCCTCCAAACGATATGAATTTGAGTATGTAACAAACCTGATTGTTCTCGAGGGGAGGTATGGATAATTCCAAATAACCGTGTTCGATATAGGTCTGGCTGTATGTAAACATGGGCAATTTCATCATACACTTCCGTACTGTGGAATAGGCCCCATCTGCCCCGATAATTAGATCTGCGCTGACGTTCATTACAGATTTCTCGCCGCTAAAAATAGAAGAACATAAAAGTTATGGCTCAAAAAAGTATGGCTAAAAAAGTATTCATTTTAAGGTAATTTTCATTGCTTTATTGTTCTTATGCAAAAATAATTCCAGACTAAATAATTATTAAATTCTTAAGTACTTTTTTTATCTCTCAACAGCAATATTGAGAGATGTCTGGTATTGAAATCACCAGATATCCACAATCCAAACGTAATTAAACACTTGCCTTTTGAAAGATAATGTTCCCTTATCAAGGTCAGCGTGAACCAATTTGTGCTCGAAGTGCAAATTAACGTTGGGACACTTTTCAGCAGCTGAAAATTGTCAATATATGTAAATTTAAATTTGTTTCTGTAAATGTAAACTAATTAATACAGTGGATTCAATACATAAACGTATTTAATGCAGTAATAAAATATATGTAAAAATGTTAAAATTAAGGAGGATCTTACCAGAAAGAAGAACTCCGTTGAGGTAGTTTCTCCCGACGGAATAAATACACTGGAATTAATAAATTTAATAAATAAGACAGTATATACTTTGTACACTATTTTTTTAAGCGCTGACCGCGTATCCAACATCCCCCTAACACGCGAACAATGCAATCTTAGTCTAATGATCTCTCGTAATCTCTCTAGAAATCTTAGTTATTTCTAGTTGTCCTAAATGGACTTACGCGTCTGGAATTGCGCAATAGCGTATAACGCTCACGGCGTATACTTCTTTGGGATCCCAGGAATTCCATCAAGCAGCCTAATAAGAAATTCGGCTAAACCAGAAATCGTGGATATTGTTACACTGGATGCGTAAGGGAATGGAAACAAATGATTTAAATCGTAAATTTTTTGATCATCCTTATTTCTTTTTATAATCATGATATTCTGAATTTCTCAAATGAGAGAAATTGAATGCCACCAGGTTTGTTTTCTTGGTCTCCGCGCGAACCCTACTTTGACTGCGGGATGCATTGTTTGTCCTGACATAGGCACGCCCCTTAAATCATCTGCGGTAAATTAAGCCCATTGTAATGTAGTATACAGTATATTGCAGAACACCTGATTTAATACTGGGTCGTAGGGTATGGGGCTCTTTGTTCCGCCGACCGAATGTATCATCCTGCCCGACATGGGGACGCCGTGGTGCCTGATCATGTCCTCCTCCAGGCCTACCCCTGCCAAAGCCCTCCGCCCTCTCCGCGACAGAGCGAGATTGATGGACCGACCCCTAGCTGCTTCGCTACCCCTGACATCTGTCGGAAACGGTGAAGAAAAAAATAAATAATTATTCAGATGGCAGCTAGAGTTAGTTACATAGCGGCCTTATCAGAAACACGTACAATTATTTGAATTATAACTTCTGGGGCAGGGGTTGGCCCCCGCTAGTCCTGACTGAGCTCCAGCGGAAAGGTTTTTGCCTTTCTCCCTTACTGACGACCCATGTTCTGGGCGCGGAAACATTCTCATTTATTTTAACATACCTGTTTTGTGATCTGAGAGGGGTTGGAATACCGTAGATTTTGTGCTTCTGTCACCTCTCGCTGGTTTGGCCTTTTGCTAGACCGGTTTCGGCTGCCCGCCATTGAACACCGCTACTGAAGATGGCGAGCAGCTGAAACCGTTCTAGCAAAAGACCGAACCAGCGAGAGTCGACAGAAACAAACAAACTCTACGGTATTCTCTGTTTATATACAATTATGTGTATTCAGATTCATTTTCAACAACTAACTAAAGAAAATATCAACTTTCATTTGGACAGAAATGAAAATATACACTTAACAAAAAATATTTGTATAATTAAAGTTAAAGAAATACCGTTACTTTAAATATGGTGAGCGTTAGCAAGTTGCCAACTTTTTGTTCAATTATCTATTTGCCTTCTCAACGCAATGTTGCTCGTAAGATCCAGTACGCACGCATTAGGGTTACGAGACCGTTTATCCAGTTTGTAACAAGAAATGGTTCAAATTCAATTAAATGCAGTATATTATGCTTATGTTATTGGATGTTACCTTTTCGATATTCGTATAAGTCAACTTTATAGCCCCTTTTGCCGAAATAGCACGTGCTCAGAGCTCCGACCTAGAACACAACAGTACCATTTATTTAAACAACATTTTATATCTCAGTGTAATAATATGTATTAGACAAATGAGGTTTTATTACTTATTCGTACCAAGAAAAAAATACTTGCGATTCCGTCAACTGTTGGAGCTATTAATAATAAATTTTTAAATTAATAAATAGAATAATTGCAACTAGTGAATATTATTTCAGTCCAATGCACGAATGAATTATAGAAAAACAGAAATAAAATAATGGTGAAGTTTCGAAACAATAATTTCAAGTTATATAACACACTGTTATGTAAGCACTATCATGTTGCCGATTGGAATTAATATCGAATTTCACAAAACGAGGCTTTTCTGAACTTTACCGTTGGATCTGCAAAGAACGTAGACATATGCACATTAGATTTATATTATCAGTGACGCGGACGAATTGAAAAGGAGTATTTGATCAAATTCCTCTTATCTGCTTCAAAAAAAGAGCAGTTGATCCATTTCAAAAACTGCAACATCACTTGTACTCGTCTTATGAGTTGAATTAATTATTAAGTTGCTCTCGTTCCACAATTTTATTACAAGATTGATTATTATTGTTTTATAATTATTTTAGTTTCGAGATTTTCGGCGGCAGAAATAATTTGTTAAGAATAAAAAATGTTCACGACAATATTTTCAATCTTCGTCGAGAACATTGGCTGTAGATTCCACGTTTCCGTTAATTTTTTGAAAGATAATCATCACTCGTACTTCAACTACATACTTTTACGCTTATGCAGATGGAGATATAATCATTTTCCCCACATTTCCAGCCTGAACTCGGGTAAATTTTGATACCGAAACCTTGGACACACATGAAAATTTAAATTTTCCTGCTAGATAAAAATGAATTACTACTGTTGGTCGAATAGTTTAACACAATTCGTACTGAAGTTATAAAATGTTTAACCGTGCCATAACTCACCAGTCCTCCTCCAACGATTGCAACGCTTTTCGGTTTCTTGTTTTCCATCGGAAATGCGAAGTAGTGGACTTTGGATATCTCCGCAAGAAGTCTGAAGCCTGGTCCCCAGCCTACTGAACTTACCGCGCTCGATTCCCACCTTGTCACCGCATTACATAACGCCCCGAACGACAGTTAGGGAAGCCCTACTTGGAGGGGTGAAAGAGATTCAACCCGGCCCGGCCATTCTCCATTGTCGCAGTATCCGTTTTCTTACTTAAAATGCTCCCAGAGAGGTACTAATTTTTATATGAACCCGTTCGGGAGGCGCAGGTCAAAAAGTGCCGTCACAAGGATGGCTTCTTTATCGGAAGAAGCACTCCATACAAAAATTTTCCTCAATTGTACCTATAAACCATAAAGCCTGATTGTACAATAAATAAAAATGAACTGTTCGGTCGCGAAGGTTTGGAATATCAATATCTTCTAATTTCCGCTCGATGATTAGTCCCTATCCCAAACCGGTTTCGACTACTCGAAGTCGATGCTAGGACGCTGATTCTACAAGGAGAAGTGACATGATTGACCCGCCAATCAATATGGCAATGCGGAAAGAACCCGTTTCAACTGCTCGCAGATCCGGTAGCCCAACCTAGTATGACATTTTTGAACGGAATTTTGCCCCTGGTGAGGAATAAAAACGTAATAGGAATATCGCTGATTTCCTCTGTGTTTTTCAGCGGATCCTTCCAGTGGAGCTCGCTCAGGTTCAAAAACAGGAAAAATCCCAGAATAGCAGGGTGCCAATCTCTGCTTATCTAGGTTCTTACCCGATCCTACCAGAAATTAGTGATAATTCAAGTTTCGGTCGCGGAAACCTTCCCTCATTTAATTGTTATTTAGATTACTACCTAGTGTAAATATAAAATGCTTGGATAAAGCCCAATTAACGGTCTTAATATACGGGCTGTTATTTGTACAATTGTACACTCAAGTGTCCTGTGGCCTACGGTGGGGATCCACCAAGCCCTCTAACTCTTATAAAATCCCATCCTTAATCCTTCGAAAGATCACTAATCAGTGTCCTGTATACATTCTGTTTGCAATGGCGTGATTGTGGTATTAGACTCACACTGTATGATTTAAAAAACTGGTACCCCTTTGTAAGGGCAATATTTTCCCAAAAACTTCTACAATATAAAAGTGGAAAACAATAATATACATGCTTATAAACACAGAAATGCGTACTGAAAAATTTTACCTATAACTCTTATGTATACCTATTATGTATAGCAACTGCAGAGGGGGAGACTTGGGTTCGATTCGCTTCGGTGGATTCATATCCTGTATTTTGATCCAGGTTATAGAAATATTTATATTTTCCCAAGGGTTTTCCCCAAGTATCAAAATAAAAGCGGTAACATGGAACGCACAGTATTTATCTGGACCTGAGATAGGTTTTTATCTCCGTTCTATTTACAAACTGGACATATGTCTGCGATATACGTTAACGGCCCAGAGTCGGATAGTTTTCAATGATTCACGCGATTGGTCTTGTATTTCTTACGCTTGTATTTGAATCCAGTTTTTATAATCATTGAACTTAGTTTCCAAAATTTTATGTTAAAGGAGTTTATGTTGTATTCTATTTCTAACCAGTCCCTGGATTCAGGTATGTAATGCCCTGACGATGGCATTATGCCATAACTTCAATGGACCAAAAACGCGGGCTGTGAGAATTGTATCTTTGTAAATAGAACATTTTATTGTTCATTTTTATAGCACCGATCCGCCGACTTGAATTACCTCAATAACTGATAGTCGGGTGACTGATTACGGGAGGTGTCGAAGCGAAACAGTGACGGCCAATCCGGGCGCGTTTCCCCCCCGATATTGATAAGAGCATTTTATTAAATAAGAGCAATTACAATCGAAAAATGCTGAGAAGTTCAATACAGTTTCCACGATATCCGTGAATATCTAATCCTCCGGTGTATTGAGGTTTTTTTTCCAAGTGCGACAGTGGGATTTTCCGAAAAACCGTCTGCGAGTGAGTATCTTTGATTTCTAAATTTCGGCACCGAACGATAACCGCACGAGATAAGCCCGTTTCAAATTCCAGATGGAATGACGAATTACCGGAAAACGCCTACACGGCCTCCTCGAAACCAGTATTTACTTTTTCCTAACTTCTCCCATTCTTATCGCTCGGATCGGGAAGGGGGTATCTAAACAAAAGTTCCATGGGTGCGTCAGTTCCCTAACGGGCTTGAAACGTTCGGCAATAGTGGTTGTAGCATATTAACAGGTACTTATCATTAATTCATTAGGTGTAATGTATTTGTTTCACTGAGCATGACTATAGTAACACCAGTTTTTTATTCTACTGGCATATTTTTGTATATCAGTAATATGTGGAAACCAATAATTTGACATATTTATACAAGGACGCTGGCACTCATAATATATAATATTTCTAAGTTGATATTCGATCTTGACAATAATTTCCCAGTCGAATGAAGGTTGTCTCATTGTTACTGTCTACTCTTATGAAATGACTGTAATTCTACTTCTAAATGTCAGTAATCCATATCTTATCCAACAAACATATGACATATAAAGTACTTGAATTGTTCTTTCGGACGAACTTATAAGATTTAAGTCATTCGCTGTTTTACTAGCCGCTTACTGACCTGAAAAGTGTTGAAGCATATTTTCTTCTTATATCCCAGTTTAGTTCAAGTACAAACGATTTTTTCCCCCACGACTTCTTCTAAGATATGGTTTCTGCTTATGCACGATACGGCCCAATAGGTTTTTGGACAATTCAACGTCCACAATTTGTGTTCAAAATTGAATTTTTATTAGTGATAATAATCGCATTTTGAAGAGAGTCAAAAACGTGTACAATGTTTAATACAGGTTCAGAACATCGTCTCATGCCATCTTCGGTCCCCATTCTCTTATTCTTAAATTCTGTTATTGAGAGTAATGGTGCGGGACACTGTGATTTACGGGACTCATATATGATATTTACTGACGGAATGCTATCGATGATGGCAAGAAGCCAAATCCGAACTAGCATAGGACGAAATAGGCGAGTGAGGACATTACCGCAGGAAAGATGAGATATTTTGTCGCGCGAATATCTTCACCGAGTAGATTTATAGGCTGTAACGTGCCTGGATAAATATTTGCGAGAAAAACTGTACTTATGACCAAGTAAAAAATCAACATTGTTGATTAACAAAATCAAACCGCGTAACTATATAAATACGCACATATATCATTCTGTCTGCACACTGCTATGAGATTATAACTATTCAGCACAGCCCGGATTTTTCGATTCTACAACATTTCGTTAAAACGTTTTCCATGAAGAAATATTTTAGAGATATTTTCGATCTTGAGGTTGGTAGTGAGGATGACGGAAATGTCTTTTTTTTCAGACCCCCTCTATCGCTTGCGTTCTTTTCATTCTTCAAAGAGCTTCTTGTCAACGCATTCGTAGCGACCAGTAGGTAGCCAGAAATAAAACTAAAATCTAATCAACTTTAGTAAAATCCCGATAACCCATTCAGAATTTTTAATTCCAACCGACCCAATTTCGTTAAAAATCACGAAGTGGGAAGTATTTTATTTTTTTATTGTGCAGTTAAACGAATACATTAAAACTGCGACAGAAATTTTCCAGAATTAATATAACCCCAAGGAGTTCAACTTGAAAAATTAAAACCTTATCGGAGTTAACCAGGCTGCCGTTTTTGTTCAATATTCTACAGTATTACTTCAATATTCTTCAGTTCGATTATATTAAAATATATTCTTTAGGACAGTATATCTAAATATTAAATTTAAAAGTCTGATACTACGTACTAGAATGTTTTCAATATGTTGATATATTTTTTAATGCATACAAACGAGAGAAAAAGGTTTACTATAGACCTATCGCATTCTACGAAGAATACGATCTTGTAATTGTCCCCGGGCGATTATTTATTTCAAACGCTTTTGAATAAAGTTTTAAATAAGAAAACCACTCAGCTCTCCTCTACATCTAGTTAAGGTGATTTGCACATGCGATTAAATTCAATAACTTTATATGAATCTGTAAATAAAAAAGGGTAATTTACTCGTAGCCTATCCGAGGCGGTATGATGACATCATACGAGACAAATCCATGTGAATGGTCGTTTACTTAAATGAAAATTCGTTGAAAATAAACTCATTGGGTTCCTTTAATTGTGTTCAACGTGTAATTTTAAGTACAATAAACTGTAAGTTCTCGATTTTCACTATTGTGCGACTTGAAGGAAATCACTTAAAATTGTCATGGAATGATAATAAGGTTTAGAAATGATTGATATTAGTAACAGCCTAAAATTATATGCTAAAATATATCAACAAATATTTCAATAAAATTTACTTACCTTTTTCTGTGCTTTCCAGAATGGAGATTTGCAACTATAAGAAAAAAATGGAAGAATTTCTTCAAGCTGTTGCCGTATTTCATCTCTTCCTAATGTTCTTTTTGGGCCCATTTATAGCGTCCCTCGTCAGCATTTATATTCTATTTTTCACGAGATACTACCCACTCATTATAATGTACTTGATATGGATGTACGTCGATCGTAAAACACCATATAAAGATGGTAGAAGGTATGTCCATGCCTGTGAATCATTCCAACCCAGTGTTTTACTTTGAGATATTTTAAATGAGCATATTATAGTAGAATTTCCATTGTTTTAAACCTGTTAAATATTTTTAATGAATGCATTTTGTGCACAAAAATGCACATTTTTACCTATTGTTTTATCCATGTAATTTTTCTGCAATGTTAAAATTTGTTCATTATCCATGTACTCATCCAATGTTTACATTTCAAGATCAAAATGGATCAGAAATCTGAGACTGTGGAAATATTACGTTGACTACTTTCCACAGAGGCTAGTGAAAACTGCTGAACTTCCACCAACAAGCAACTATATATTCTGTATATCACCCCATGGAGTACTATGTTCAGGAGCATTTGCACAATTTGCTTTTGATACATCTGATTTTAATAAGAACTTTCCAGGAATTATTGCAACTGGCCACACACTTAATACAAACTTCCTAATACCCTTTTCAAGAGAATATGCCCTTGCCCTAGGTAACACACCTATAGGAATTTGGTTATTATATGGTGATTTATGGAGTAAATAATTGAAAGAAGTCATATGTTATCTATAAAATTGCAAATGGATTTCAAACCGAATCATTTGCATTTAATAAAAGATTTATTTATTATTACTAATTAAAAAAAACTTTCTAGGAAAGTTAGTATTTTATGATCCCATTTATATTATAAATTTAATTACTTACTGTAATTATTTTTCAGGACTATTCTCAGTATCAAAAGAAACCCTTGTATACCATCTAAGTAACCCTTGTGGTCGGGCTGTAAGTCTTATTATGGGAGGATCTGCAGAGGCATTGAAAAGTCAACCTGGCACATATAGAGTTGTCCTAAAAAACAGAAAAGGATTTGTTAAATTAGCATATACAACAGGGTTAGTATTAGTAGTAATTAGTCTCCATCATCAATTAATTGGAATCACAAGAATTCATTAATTTAATTTTATAATTTTAATATATCCTTGTAAAAACATATTGCTTAAAATAAAAAATAAATAATAAACAATTTTAAATAAACAATAAATAAAAATTCTCCTTAGAGTTTTTCAGTATTTTTATTTGAGGGTGGAATTAGGGTTAGCTGTAATGTGCCCTTTAGCTTACATTGTTAATATTGGTTAACAGAAATTGTTTTTTCTTAGGACTCCACTGGTTCCAATTTACATATTTGGTGAAGTAGACCTTTATGATCAGATATTATTCCCAAAGGATTCTTTTGTGTACAAGATGCAAAATTTTGTCCGCAAATGGACTGGAGTTGCTCCATGCGTCTTCCGTGGTGCTGGCCTGTTTGGTATATTACCTCGCAGAAGACCAGTAACAACAGTTTGTAAGTACGCCAGTCTCATTGGAGATATGCATTAATAATTATTAATTGATAATTCTTTATAATTTGATATTTTTTTTAGTTGGAAAGCCAATACCTGTTCAAAAAGTTAGCAATCCAAGTCAAGAGGAAATAGACCAGCTTCACCAGAAATTCATTGATGCGTTAGTTGCACTTTTTGAAGAGCATAAACATGATTACATTGAAAATGCAGATAAAGCATTTCTGAGTATAGAAGATGCATAGAATATGGGTATTTGAGAATCCCTTTAAAAAATAAATCTTGCTTATATTTAAACATTATTTACCTATACATTTGTATTTTTTTTAATTTAATTTTTTAATTTAATTGTAAGTCAACTGAAGATAAAAATGGTATTTAGATAATTTTATATTATGTTGTGCATTCATGATATAAAAAATAATAAGAATGCTTCAAATCAATAACTTGATTGTAATACTTGAATGCACTCAAATGAGTACTTGATGTAAAAATATACTTTACAGATATATGTTTTCTCGTATTTTCCTTCCACAATGGTTCTCTACATTTTTATCAATGATTTTAAATATTTTAAAAATTAAATGATCTTTCAAATATTCTTATATGTATCATCCTCAAATGTATATGATATTGTTTGGCCTAAAATTGTATATATAAAAAAGGCTACGCCCATTTTAATATAAAACATAAAATCAACAACAAGTGGAGTCTCAACATAAATCTTTAATTGAGTTTTGTTACTAATTCAGTTAGGAATATTCATTGAACAATACAAATAGAAGGTTATCATTTTAAACCTTCTTAAATAAATGTCTAGTCTAGTGTTTTTTATAACTAGAATATTTCAACATATTTATTATCTTTATGAACCCCCTCCAAAAAAACACTTGTGAATTCTTGAAAACAGTGAAAAATGGCTAATTACAAGTATGATGGACATCATACACTTGAAAAATATATAAAAATTTTTCTGAAAAAATAATTCTCCTTTTTGTACTTCAATAAATAATTGATGAAATGAAGTACATCATAATTTTTTATTTAAAATATTGTTTCACATAACATATATTTTCCATCTCACTATTAAATGTACATAGGTACATATTTTAGTCGAACTACATGAACTTTTAATTTATTTAGTAACGCCAAGTATATATATGCAAATGTAAAGTTGGTATTGTCATGGCGACCGAGAGCGCCAAGATGAATGACTGTCCTAGGAACTCATTTTACCGAGCCACGAATTATTAATATATTGGCGTCCCAAAAAACGATGCAACGAATTCAAGCTTTGATAAATTTCCACCTCGATTTTCCCGGGTCAAAAGGGGCAAACACGAATTCGGGCGGTGGTGGGGGAAAACCGGTCTGGCGTCAGATACCCGTCGGGTCGCGAGAAAGCGAAACCTGTTAGATAGCATGTCGACTCCGGCCAGTGCGGACGGGAGTTCGGTTCCGTGTCCGGCCTTGGTTTAGACGTCTTGTTTCAAGTAAGCAAGCCTTCATTTCATTTATACACTCGTCCCTAGACTGTTTGTTCGGTACTGCCAGTGAAACGGAACCGCGGCGGGTGTTATCGTCGCTGTAGGCGATTAAATAAAATGTATCTGTTAGCGGGTCCCAACGTTTTTCCACCCCCGCGAAAGGATACGGTTATCGTCCTCCGCTGGGAACAAACGTCATATCCGCCCAAGCCGAATTTGTCGAGAAAACACATTTTTGTGAGGGCCCTCGTATAATTCAAAGTCGCTGTAGAGTACTAAAAAAGGTTTTCGGTTTCAACTGTCAGGGATATTCCGGTTACATCACCAGTCGCTTCCCGCACCAACTGCGTTTTAGAAAGCCGCCCGTTAACGTAATTCTTGAATCGTTGTCAAGATTGCTTCTAGTTGAGCTGATTTCCATTACGAGTGGGCGAGGCCGACCTTTCTTTTTCCTTTTTTCAATCCCGCGTTACGTTATGCCGACTCCCGAACACATGGCACACGTGCACGACGGGTTTCATATCCCATGATATTTACAATTTGGTCCAGGTGAAGGCAGAATTGAATCCACTGCACTGTGTCCCCTTAGCTTGTTCAAACCACCGGCTTATTTAATGTAAATGTTTACCCCTTTCATATGACAGTCGGTATATTGAAACGGCGTCCAATTAACGAGTGTACGATTTAAAAATAGAAAGTAGTAAATGTCGTTTTCTTTTGTTATTCATTTCACAGATATTTGGCCACTTGTCCTCTGTATTGCTTTTAACAACTTAATTGAGAGCTCATATACTGAAGGATTTCCTCACGATTATTGACCTCAGAGAAAACATAATGTTTACATGTCTGCTATACTAATCCCTTCGGGAATATCACTGCCAAAGATTAGCACCAAACGTTAAGCTTGAAAACTATGATTTTATTATTTTGTAAAACTATGTAATATATTTGTAATTTGTTAATTGTATATTACTGAACGTAACAACCGGGATAAAAAAATTCAATTATTGGTATAAAATGGAACTCGATACCGTTCTCTTTCCCGTGCGACTCGGCAGGTAATTTAAACTTGCACTTTTAAATCAGTGTTCCAGTCATAACCCTTTTAAATGTCCTAGGTGAGAGACAATGGCAGTCGATAGAGATCTACTTATAAATTTCTAAATGCGTTCAGACGGATTCCATGCCAAGTTATAGTTCATTAAGCAAAAGCGACCGGCCGAGTTATATCTGTAGGAGTGTTCATTTATTCAACATTTTCGAGCATTAAGAGTGTGTGAAGCACTCCAAATAATTTATTCATATTAATTCGGGCGTAAGTAATTCTTTGAGCATGAAAATAATTCATTTTGATTTTAAAATAAGCCGCATTTGCCGGGATTTAATAGTAAATTGGATTAAATTTCTCATTACACCTTTATTGCCAACTACGACAGTCATTAGGCGCTGTACATAGCACAAAAAAGGGAATTGAAAACACGTCTATTATATTAGGGGAAATATTTTTTATTTTTACAATGTTTTAACCCACATTGTAAACGCTGCTTTCTCTACTGTGTTTAGAGTGGAAGGACAATGCAAATTAGTTCCTTCTATGGATCTAGTTTCTCATTATATTATTACTGAATAATGCTGATGAAGGCGAGAAGCCCAAAACGCCTTAAGTCCAAATAGGCAAATGGGGACAGAAAATTGCGAGGGTAATTATATTCCAAACCCCCGCGGACTCCCAAACGAACACCTTAAAATAAAAATATAGGCGGTACTTATGCACGTCGGTATTCGGAACATTGTTAGTGCGAGAGTGGACAGAAAACGGACCCTCCAATAATATTCTAAACCTAAAAAAAATAATTCCGTGTAATTATGTGTTCGCAGGTAAAAGAAAATACTAAAGCATCACGATGCATCTATTGGGGATTGATTGGGCTCCGTTGAACACGCCGATGCATCGGCGGATGGAGACGGCGATGGCACTCTTTTGGGTCATTTCGTTGGCTTGTGGCAACGCGTTGGGCATAAGCTTATTCGTCTACATTCTGTTTTTCACCCAGTATTATCTGATTGCTATGCTCTACGGCGCTTGGATGTACTACGACAGGGACACATGCACGACTGGCGGAAGGAGGTACGAAGTCGAAAAGTTAAAAATATCTGTTACCGCATCGGCACAATTATATTTGACCGGGAGCCGGACCCTGAAGATGGAACCGGTAAGCGTTCTGAAACGCTCCCGGGAGCAAATGGCAAAAACCCTTCCAGTGAAGCTCGCTCAGGTGGTTTCCAAACACAGGAAAAATCCTGAACTAATGCTACCCGAAGTTCTCCTCACAGTATTACGCGATCCCACCGGAAGTTATCGATAATTACCAACGAGTTCGTAAAATAAATGTATAATTATGACCTTACTGCAGTTTCATCATGTTTTATAAAATGCTACTGGTCACAGGTCCCCCCAACACAACGCAGATGACCTGAACGATGGTCGGAATCCGGGTGAGCCTATGTTTGTGCATTGTAATACAATTACGTTATGGGCCTCTTGCGTCAATATATTCTTTTGAAGTGAACGGATCAGATAGCTGAAATCAGTTAACGTTTCAAAAGGCAGACTTCAGTCAGCCCCGCAACAAAAGAACTGAGTGCCCATTGACAGTAATGGGGTTATCATAAGGGGACGACCGATGATACCAGCGTCATGCTGATTCATTTGTCGGTTTCTGTGCATCACCATAGTCATTGTTTTGGTCACAAGGGTCACCATTAATTATTCAGTATTATAATTTACATTTACTCCGAGCGTTATACATTTTATTTCAACAACATTCCATTTCACAAAGGAGTCAGTCATAAAACTAATCTAATCGAGTAAACTTCAAATTAATCTGCAAGATATAAATGCTGAAATGAAACACATTTTTCACTTTACACGAGGAGAAGTTCATAAAATAAAACTATACTCCACGCACTATTAACCCATTCCTTGGTGAAAGTAGGCTGGCCCGGATGTAAATTAAAAATTCCCTTCTCTTCACTATAATAAAGCGTTTAAATGGGCAAAATGTTCTGTTGTATAATAATATCTTAAAATAACAACAAACTTGACAGCATATTATTTATTTAGTTACCTCACTCGCCGAAAGAAGTGATGGCTAAGTGAAAGCAGTAAGCACTTATTGAAACCGGAACGATCTGCTTTCCCCTTTCCAATCATTTCAGAACTCCCTCAAATATTTGGACCATTCCTGGTCAAAAGCAAAAACCTGACATAATATTTCACAGAAACCACGACCTCAAACGCCCGACTCCTTTCACACGTATTCTTGGCACCATTTTTTCTCTTTTTTTTCAGCTTTATAATAAAAATAAATAGGAAGCCGAGCAGCGTGCCAGGGAAACACAGTTCCGCGTTCCATTTCTGTAATTTCGCAATAAATATTGTTTCTTCTGTTATTCTTCATCGAAAATTGTTGATCATTGCGCAAGAACAGCCCCGATCGATGCCTCCTGCTAGCTGCTCCTGCTGAACAACTTCCTTGAGGTTAATTGATTTAAAAGAAGAATAGCGATAAACGGTTCGCATTTATTCTCAGGATTAACTGGGTGCGGAGACTGTTCTTTTGGAAGTATTTCGTCCATTTCTTCCCGCTGCGACTGAAGAGGACCGCGGAGCTGAAGCCGGACAGCAATTACATGTTCTGCGTCTACCCGCACGGCATCCTCTCCGCCGGCGCTTTCGGACATTTCGGTACCGACGCGACAGAGTTCGGCAGCCTGTTTCCAGGACTCAGGACCTATAACGCGACCCTCGAGATGCACTTCAAGACCCCATTCCTCCGCGATTATCTCCTTGCGTTAGGTAACAAATAGCGTAGCTCAAGTGTAATAAAATGAAACATTTTTATTGGTAACAAGATATCCGAACAGTTTGTGCTTCTATAAAATAGGATTTAGGCTAATCAAAGGTTTCTATTATTTCAGTTGGGACATTTGTCTAATTGCCTAGTTGGGATATTGATCTAATTCTTTGGAAACAGGCAGCCCGTGTATTATTTGATTAGTCAGCTAATTGTCACAAAATCTTATTTAATAATTTCTCGTGTGATAATTTTCGTAATATAAAAGCGTTTAATCTGAATTCATAGGAAAATAAAAACGGTAGTCACGAATATAGTGTCAGTATTTCTACCTCCCTTTAATGGATTATGTCAGCCTGACTTTTAACTAATAGCCGTACCGTGAAACCAGCAATTAACGTGCGTGCTTAAACGCGGTATACATTACGGAACTCAAGAGACAACTATTAAACACTGTCGCTTAGATAAGAGTCGGAAACAAGCTTCTTGCGTAAAAGAAAAAGTGTTATTTTCATGTCCCTTATATGATATTTATACGAGTCATTAACTTATCAGAAATAATTTGCAGTTCTCAATCTTTAAAGACGATCAATCTCGATTTCTGTTCCAAAGCTTAATTGTCAAAAACGTCACTAACCGTCGTGTTTTTTTTTACTCTTTGGACAAAGATTGAAGATAAATCCATTGCTATATAATTATTAAACAAGTACATTAAAATGTTTTACCACATTGATCGCTGTATTTATTTTCGCATCCAATTGTAATACCTGATAAGATTTTGTTCTTTAATCATTTAAAACTCTTATTTAAGAATCTATAAGTGACTGGCTATCGGGATCCTCTTGTTTTTTTTTAACAGTCGATATTGTATCTGAATTTGGCCTTCAAAACTAATTAGATTGGGTGTTTCAGGCGCTGTGAGCTCTTCAAAGGAAAGCCTGATGAGCGTCCTTAATACGGATGAGAAAGGAAGGATACTCGTCCTTGTTGTCGGCGGCGCAGCCGAGTCCCTGTACGCTCATCCTGGCACTTACATGATAGTCCTCAAGAACAGGAAGGGTTTCGTGAGAGTAGCGCTAGAAACCGGGTAAATGTCCATTACGAAATTGCCGACAGAGATTATTTAAATTAACAACAATTTCGCAACTCCAAGATAATAATGGCCGTAACAAACTATTCAAATTGCCTGATAATCCTGTCATTTGTACAGTACACATTGTAAAACACTTCGACCACTGTACAATAACGCTGTATAACAATTGAAAACATTTTTGTTCCACCGTGGAACAATTGTTTCTGTGGCTTCTTAGATCAACAATAAGTATAAGAGAAATTTCCGTTTAATTAGATAACTTAATTAGCCTTAAATGATGAATCTTTTCGGAAGAATATTATATCCGGGCTTCTACAGATAGTATTGACCTTGAAGAAATATAAATGAAGCAATTTCTACAGTAAAAAATGTTTTCATTATTTTTTGATATCTGATCTTTTCTGTCTGGGATTCAAGTGAATAGTTTTAACTATCTTTAACTTCTTATAATTAATTTTACTGTAGACTGCAGTATATAAAACAGACCAGATTGTAAATACCCGGTTCATATTTCTAAACTGGGCCTTTTCGTAAATGCAAGTGAACGAAATTTAATGAAGTTTTTAATTGCAGGACTCCGCTGGTGCCCGTCTTTTCGTTTGGCGAGAACGACCTGTACGAGCAGGTCTCGAACCCGCCGGGTTCAAGGTTGCTCAGGTTTCAGAACTGGCTCAGGAAGTACATAGGGCTGGCCCCGTGTCTCTTCCTCGGCCGAGGCATACTCCAGTATTCGTTCGGTATACTGCCCAGACGCTGTATGGTCACTACAGTCGGTAAGAATGTATACGAACTATATGCTATATAATCAGTAAAATTAGTTTATAATTATTTAGAACCCCGGTGCAGATGATTATTGAATGAAACAATCGGAAACCAATTTACCGAATATATGAAAATTGTAGTAGAGTTTTTAAGAATTATGGGAGGTATTAAACTTATTAGTTACTTATAAAGTAATTTCTTTTAGTGCACTACACACACATTACAGTAGATCCAAATACTTTTTTAACAGTATATCCAGACTTTTTAAATTATACCTAAAATTAAAATTAAATGTAAATTAAAACAAGTTTTCGAGTTCTCTAAATTAATGTAACATATAATGTAATTACAAGAGTAATTTAAAAGCGAATGGCGAATTATTATAATTGGGAAATATAATAAGCTTCGGGGCCGGATAGGATGGGATACAGTCCTGCTATACATGTCATGAGTTTGGAAGCTATTTTAAAAGGCGATTATCTCATTTCCTTTCAGCCGTGAGTAATGGAAAGAATTCTAGAAATTGAATTTACGCGGAAAGGAAAAACGGATTCGATAAGCGCGGCCATACGGCGGGCGGACCGATGTACACTCTGAAGTACAAAACTGAATGTCCATAATGTGGTGCTCGAATTCAGAACAAAACAGAAAAGGGAAATAAGGAATATTTTTTGACCTATCCGAAATTGTTTCCCCAATCACGAAGGCGGCTTGTGGATGCCCCATTTTCCTTCCTCGTATGACTTTTGACTGGATCGAGATTGGTCTCCCCGCTAGTCTCAATCTGATAACATCACAAAGAGGAAGCAGGATGTGAACCTAAATTAACCGACAGTAATAGAAATAGTAATAGACCAGAGCACTAGCCCCGTGAACCCACTGTGTTTTAGTTAATTCCAAAACGATTTAGGGTACTTGAAACGATACCGTATAAAAATAACTGAAGTGCCACACTGTTATATTAACAATATTTGATAATAAATAAACCTTTAAAGGCCGTTTCGTTTCAATACTGAAATCGCCCGCTTACTTTCCTCAAGAAGATATATCGTCCCGGAGTTGTGTAGTTTAATTCCCCTGAGAATTTTCAACCGTATAATTTCTCTGGGAAACGTTCAGATCGCTGTGATGTACGGAATACATTTATGTAAAATGATGACGAGGAGATTAATCCGGTAAAACTCTGGCAAAGTAAAATGTATGATTCCATCTATTTTTTTTAATGCATGAAGCGGCAGTCTAAATATTTTTGGCAAGCGCGAAATTAGTTTTTGTTGCGAAATAAAAACTCTTTTAAGAGAAAAGGAATCCAGGTTATTGATGGGGGACAGAGGTGAACGTCTCTTGAACCTAAAGGTGTCACCTCATAATCCGGCTTGCTGATAAACCTTATCAATTGACAAATATTGGTTTTGTTGTTTACCTCGAAAGAGTGGTGTGTTTCGGTATCTTACAAGCTCCTGGGTCTTTACGCGAAGAAATTAAACTGAAAATTTTCTTGTTGAAGAATATAATTGCAATACAATTGCTCAATTGGAAACTGTCTTAGAATACTGGAATGAACAGACAAAGTTTCGAGAATTTTGAGAATAAAATCTGTTAAAACACTTCTGTATCTACAATAAATAGGCATCTAGAATTTTGTAGTCAGTAATACTACTAGTTTGCCGAATGTAAGACGATAGTCTATATAGGATAACAATTGCATTTTAGGACGGAACTCGTATAAATAGTTACAAACAGCCCGTGCATTAGAAACAAAAATAAATTTAAAAAATATATTTGTTCTGTAACATTAAATGGTCCACGCATTAATTTTACGAATTGTCGCTTTTACAGTTGGCAAGCCGATATCGGTGCCGAAAGTGAAAAACCCTAGCCAAGAAGAGGTTGACAAATATCACGGCAAGTTCATGGAAGATTTGAAGGCCCTCTTTGAAGAGTACAAACACAGCTGCATCAAGAATCCAGAATCGACCGAGCTCATCATGGCATAGAGACCTTTTCCTTTCTTGGTCCGAACGTGAGAAAGGTTTAAGCGACCGCGTGATGAATTGAAATACAAACATTTGGACGGTTTATATTTTTTCCATACATTGGAAAATACACTGTGATGTTGGCCGCATAAGTGAGACTGACATTTTTGCTTACGAAATAATGGTTATTGTACTGTTAATAAGATAATTTAAAGACAATTAGATTTAAGTATAATTTTTGTTGGTGAAATCGAAATACATATAGTTTGTTACCTAAGTGAATTTTTATTACCTACTGCCACACTTTGAAAATACGTTTTTCCTATCCCTTAGAGTGCTCTTTCTTTATACTTTGTAAATAATAAATATATGAACCGGAGGGGAAATTGAAAAGTGCGCAAAAAGCGGAAGTCTGGTTAAGTTAAAACTGGCCACATCACCCTCGGTTGTATTTCATTCAAGAAGCGGACCGGAGTTAAATCGGGAATGACGTAGGTTGAAACCATAAGCCCGCGGTCTTAAACCGCTTTTACGCAGTTCTGTTATTGAGTCCGAATTTTGATATGTACACTCTAAACACAGTCCCGGCGTAGTTCAAAAGCGTAGAATAAAAGAAAACTTCCCTTGATTTCCTAGATTTGATTTTAATAGTAGTAGTTTACTCCTGAAAATGTCAACTATGTTGACTTATTGGCCATTGAAGTTGGAAGAAAGAGGAGAAACCCTTCATCGGTCGATTTCATCAATCGAACTACCGCGAGGAGTTTTCAAGGTGAGCGTAATTGGACGTGATGTTCGCGGCGTGAACTCTCAAGGGTGAAAAAATACGACTGAACGGAGCCACTCCGTTTTCAATTTCAAGAATGTTCCCTCGAAAATTTCCCAAAGCGTCTGCGATGGTGAATATTTTAGAGGTTAAGACAAGTTAGATACGGCATTTTAATTCACCATTACATTAGTCAGTTACTTCATCGGAGGTGGAGGTCAATATCCTTTTCTTATAATCCTTCTAAATGCAATTTCCTACATCATCTTAATTGACAATAAAGTTCTAAAACTAGTGCTATAAATAAAATGATTGACAAACAATTTTAGCCACCATTTTTTGATATCCTCTTTCTGAAGTTAGTTTCGACTAAAGAGGGAGCATTTTCAATCGGACGGGGGCATAAGATCATTGCCCGTTTCAACTTATGAATGAGGAAGTTACGTAAGATGAAGAAATTATTTAAATAACTAATTATCGCTTGACATCGGGTTGGCCGGCATTTAAGAGACTGTTCAATATGCACACTTGTTTTCGCGACCGGGAACTTTGTGAAAACGCCAACTCCCACACTTCTGTCACGCTTCAGTCATACTTTAAACAATGTATTTGTGGAAGAACTTTATTTATCGAGTCGAAATTTCCCTACAGATTATTTACAAGTGAAATCGTTAATATCTTTAAAAACACTCGAAGAATACTTTTAGAATGCTTGCATTAAATTATTTAATCTCCCACTTTCGCTGACGCAATTGATTTCTTCCTCTCGATCCTCGTACTGCAGTACTTTAAATTACGATAATGCAAGAAGATAAGACTCATTAATTCCACAATGAGTAATACAAAATAAAAGGTGCTGTATAATACGCAACAGGGCAATTGATTTGAGTTTAAATTGAATTTTTATAAAATTTCCTGACCATTTGCAAAAAAGATTAGTTACATTTTATACCTATTTTGTGGGGATCACTTTCCTAGAAAATGTACTTTAATGCTACATAAGATTTTAGTAAAGTGGATAATGGTCTTTCCTTGAGATATGAATTAGTTTATGAATTCCGGTTACAAAAACAACTCGGGTGGTTGGTCGGTCGCGATATGCTAGTCCCTCGTGGACCATAAAAAATAAAACCCCGCCCCGGTCTAGGAAAAGACCAAACCAGCTAGATGGGAGACAGAAGATTGAGAAAACTACGGTATTGCAACCCCCCTCTGGCCACGTAGAGGTTTCCCCCCTCGAGGTTTCATCAATAGACGCGTAAACGAGAAAAGGTGTCTAAGATTCGCGGGGAGTGACCAATGACCATTTGAAGGGAATTAAATCAGTTCAGAATTAAAGGTTAAAAGGCGTTCATGAAAGCGAAACGTCCACACATGAACACCAGAAGAGAGGATGAACTAAAAAAAATACCTTATATATACCACATTTAATGTTGTCACGCGAGCGCTTTTATTTCAGCCTAGAGAGATATATAGTTCATTAGCCCCGACGGACAGTTCAATTCGTAAGCGGTCCCAATAATTCATAGAGTGACGAACGACAAAAAAAAACAAATGTGTGAAATAAAAAGGGGGGTTGGTTAAAGGGCGAGCGGTCAAGAGGTAGGGAGGCTAGAGTGTTCGAGTGGGGGGTCTCCTAGGGGTTTATTAATAGTGGCAGGGGGTCGGGATTAAAGGGGGGCTTCTTGCCGAGGGGTGTGGGGAGAGCAGTGCGAGGTGCGCGGTGTTAGAATGCGGTGGTGGTGGCTCCCAGCGGCGGTCCTCCTCTCGCTCCAAATCACAGGGGCCCCGGCAAAGAAACAACAGGAGGCGACCGGCAAACAGTCCGAGCCAATCATCGAGGAGGTCACCTCCAAACAACTCGAAAGGATCCTCAACGAAAAAGACTTTGTCGCAGTTTTCTGGTGTAAGTCGTCCAAGATTCCAAGGTGGGGGAGGTTACGCCTAAGAGGCCCGCCGCCCCCACCCGTGTGACGTCCCTTTGAATTCTACAAAGCGGAATATTTTACAATTAACATGTTACGAACAGCTTCGGGGATGCGTGTTTCTTTTGATCGGGGGTGCGAACGCAAAGAAAAACATCCTGGAATTCAATTAACACTAGTTCTCGAAGGACGAAACTCGGTCCACGCCCAAACGAATTGTCCATAGCGTTTGAAAAATCCGGAAACATTTCGTCAATATTTCCCGCTTAGGGACCAAAGTGGAGAAATATTTTTATATTGTACCGTACGAAAAAAATAAGCAAAATCATGTCAGGGACTCGAGCATGACTTTTACGGCTGTCCCCATGTTTGGACTCCAAAATATCAATGAACACTTGCTGTGGTATTGGCCACCTACAGTATACTCGGTTATCGTCCGGCAATTTAACCCCCGTGTGCTAACGTCCGTTAATAACAATGGTATATTGTTTTAAGAATACTCTTTTTGCGTCCTTCATATCTGAAACCATTAGTTTAAAGGTTAATCGATTTACTGAAACTCGATATTGTTTTATTTTGGGACATAAAAACTACTCTGCTCATAGTTTTATTTAGTTAAAAAAAGGGTATATTAGCGAGGTTTTTATATCTTCAAATAATAAATAAATTCTTGGAATAAAAATTAGATAAGAAAAATTTTCCGGCCGGTGGAAGTCAGGGATCAGTTTCCAAGTTGAGTTATCACGAATTCTAGATAGAGTGGATGATGGTTTTTCTTTTTTAACGACGAGCGCCCCTTATAGCTATAGAGAGGGATCGGACGGGAGAGAAGCGTGTCCATTAGTGGTCCGTCGTGAAACCGGAGCGCACGCTGGCGGACGATCGGGACCGCTCGGCCGGGGGGTTTTAAAAATAAATAGCTCGCGTTTCTTTTAAATTTCGAAGACCGGGGCAACGTTTTTATTATCCTCCGCGTCGTCCGACCGCTCCCCGTTAAGAAATAATTTTAAAATACGACCCACGTCGGGGAATCTTTCTCGGCCCCGTTCGAGGTAGCGGACATTTACGTTATTTTCATTTTCAGCGGGTGAAAAAAAAACAGGAATCATTTCCCCGTAAAAACCGGCCGTCATACGAAACCCCCCCTCGATCTCGACGGTAACCGAATCCGGGACTTGAAAGCCCCCTATGAACTAGGCTGAGCCGGCAATATTTATATCTATATGTTTCGCTACTGCCAACTATTTTACCCGCCTAATTTTAGATTTCAAACACTACAGCCCGGGGGCTTAAAAATATTTATGTATCGGTCTTTTTTGAAATAACAGCTAATTATCGCGATCGCGAACCCCGGCGCGACGACCCACTTTTCCTGGTGATACAGTGCTTTCGATTGAAAGAGGATTAGCCGAGGAAACTATTTTTATTAGTAAAATAGCCACATTCCGCCCCTCTCCGAGTTTTCTAGTTAAAACCGAATTCTACCAAAACATATTAATTCACTAATAATTCCTCGGACCAATTATTACACTAATATCTCATACAAATTGTTTTCTAGATTAAATTAATAAAAACCCCAGTAATATGAAACTACTGGATTAAAGGGCAAGTATTGTAACTCGAATAAGTGTGTGGCCAAATATCGGATCTTGATTACAATTAATTATTAAGAACCTATCGAATAATTGCCGGAAATATCGAAAATTATTAATATTTCAATCGACCAGATTCAGGTTCATAAAGAGTGCTAAAAATTGTGGCATTAAAATCTACTTTATGACGAAGCTGAAAGTTTTGGCAGGAATTTCTGACTCTGTGCTCAAATTACATGCCGCCCCTTATTTCAAGGCTGTCCAATTAAACTTTTAATGCGTAATAACTCAGGAGAGAAAATAGAAGTACGAACTTAAATACTTAAGCCTATTGTACTTTCTCTGCGTCCAAAATAAATGAGGATCCTAAAAATAGTATGATTTTTTAAATATTCAACTCTTTTGAAAACGAATTTATAAGACACTTTAATTTATAAATGTTAATTATTTACAACAATCGGCTTTGAAAATTCCATTTTAATCCATTTTACAAAATGAATTCAATTAAATTTTATATTCCAGCCCATATTGGCAATATGCGAAATTGCTCGGAAAATAAATGCAGTATTAAAAAAGTAAAAATGACATATTCATCACGATAAAATAAGATTTAGTACAATTGATAACTAATAACATTAGAATGTTAATACTGTTTGACTATATATTATATTACTTGTAGCCTATTAAGTATAGGCATAGTAGCTAGAAATAAGTCTACGTGGATATAAAAAGTGTATTATCTACTTCATTCGAAAATAAGCCCTGGAGGCCACCGATTTGAAAAATAGGACGCCCAATTTTTTTCTGTATAAATAATCGCCTGCTATAAAACACGCTATATGTTGCGTGTATTATGGGCGCCGGAGAAGGCGGGATGGAAGGGCTAGGAGCCGAAGAGGGTGGGCGCTCTGATTCTCAGTCTTGACTACAGAAAATCTGCGGATATTATTCCGAAAGAAAAAATATTCGTTTATTCGATACTCGTACTGAGGTAGTTAAATAGTGGTTTAATAGTTTAATAATGGGAAAGAATAATAAAGGGACAGTTGGAAAATTAAAAGAAGGAAGTAAATTAAATTATTTCTGAGGTTCGAAAAATAATATTTTGCAACAAGACCATTGTATCATTGTATAATATGCAAGCTAATTAATTAAATTTTAAATCAAAAGTACTTTACCGGAAGTAAAGCATAAGGTTTACTTATAGATGAGCTTTACAAATGAAACAAGTGGCAATTGACTACGGAATTTGACATTCGAGGGTCGACGAAGATGGATAAAGCAGTCAGATTAATAGCTGGAATTGCGATGGCATTGAACAATGAATTTTGTGGCAAAAAGATTTTTACAACTGAACAAAATACAAAACAAGTTGAGACTACAAAAACCCTTAGAGTTGAGTGTCAAATACGCCGGATTAACTGAGGACGATACAAGGATATTTAAAAAACAAGTTTTACAATTAATTGCGCTATTATTACTATTTAATACAAGCATAAATGATACTTAACTCGAAATTCTCTTGGGTGATTTACATAAACAGTTCAGTAAAAACATATATACGAAATCTGCGCCCAAATGAATGAATCTAACAGAATTTTACCACTCAGTATAGGTAAGAGACATTTTCTACACTGTTCTGGTTAGAAACCGTATACATTTTTTTACTCAACGAGTGGTTCGAACGAATGTAAGCAACGTGACTTCTGTTGCGTCCGGCACACGCACACACACAAAAAAAAATATTTATGCCCGCATCCGAAAATAGTTCCCTAAGACCGAAGCACTACACCGAAACGACCTCGCCAGTTTCGGTTGACACCAGGGACACGGATTGGTTCAGTTTTCGCCCTTTGTTTCTCTTCTGCGAGAATTTGTCAAGAGGGAAATTTCGAAATCCAGTTACCAAACTTAAATGATCCACTCGAGCAACTTGAAGACCGCCCAAGCAGGAATGGTTATTAGCGTGTGGACATTGAGAGTATCCCTCTCAATTGTATGATTAACGATAAAAAAAATCATCAGTAACACCGATGGCCTATTTCTTTCTTTTTTCGTTGTATTTAAAGATTACTTCAGAGAGAAGGTACATCCTCTTGCAATGTTTTAAAACACGCGGTCCGTAAATAGAATTCGCGCCTGGAGTAACTAAACAAATGTTCACAAATTTCAACAGAATTTGCTTACCATTGCCCGCGACTAGCCAGTTTAGCTCGTCGCTTCCTTTTACATTTCATCAGTTCAAGTTCATCTTCAAATTATGAAGCAGAGAAATGGGACAATACGGTCTCCGCCCGCCTGTCCAGTGCAATACCCGTTATTGAGAGTGAGAGATAGGGGGAGCGCTCATTATAGACTGCATTGTAGACGAATACAGACAGATTATTGTCTTTTCAATATTTCAGACTGGACGAGCTTCGCAGTTCTGCCATATTTATTAATGCACCGTGGGTCACATCAATTGTACGCGTTGGACACTCGAGCCCCGGAGCAAGAACAATTATATTTAGAACGGCGATAATTGGCCCAAGCCAGTTTAATCCCCCGACAAATTTAGGCCAGACACTTGTTACATCACACGCTAATTGCAATATCTCACATCGCTCGTTATTTCGGCGATGTATTATTATTGCTAAGTATTAATTACGCAATAGAATATTGGGGAGATTTTAATGACCCTCTGGCAATGAAATACTCTTGAATATACATCTGCTGGTGGCAATATTAAAATGAAATGTATACAATTCCAAAACTGAATATTTATAAACTTTTATTTACTTCTTTGTTTAAACTAGAATCCTAACTTTATACTTCAAGATAGGACCTGAGAAGAATACTACGTTAAACTATAGAAGTTATTGACATATATAACTGGTACTACATGTCTGGCAGGGTAGGCTATTTCTGTCGACTATGGAACGCTAAATTTGGAACTCTTATTCCTCTTGCTTCACAAGTATAAACTGAGAAGACCGTTGGAACACGTGTGGGCAGATGGACTTCGTCGATAGATTACTAATCAGAGTACAAATCAATGCACTGTAGTTTTTCATATCTGTAAATTTTTTATACAGTATAGTGGGCATGAACCTAACTGGTAGTGGTTTGTCAACAGTAATTCGGTCGCCCTAGTTACTGTCAACTGTCGCTATGAATAAACAGGCCGAATCGGTTGGGGACGTCCTCGCTTAAATACCAAGGCAACTCACGTAGACCTCAGTTGTCACTCTGACTTGAATCCGTCTGGGGCACTAAAAATACACTCGGGACTACAGAAAATCAGGTCGACCGGGAAAAGGAACGGCCCCGCCGCAGTTTCGTCACACGTCTAAAGATTTCTTGGGAAGTGGAACACTCCTTGGTCCCGACGGACAAACCAGTAAAATTGTACCCCGTTTCGAAGTGCTACCTTGAAATGGATTGACGAACAGTTGAAACCCTTGCCTCGTTCCTATCGTTAATTATCTGCCCCGAACTTGCTAAAAATAGAGATATCGCACTGCAAACCGAAATTACCTTTGGCAGGAGGAAGGTGGGGGCGTTCACCCAAAACCTCTGGGTTAAGTACTAATAATAGGAATAACCTCACGATTCTTTCGAAGAGCATTGTCGAGAATACTCCCATAGCATGAGACTTATCATCCCATAGCAACCTCCAGAATAAAAATCTAACTGCGGTGGAAAAAATTAACTTCGGTGATGTATTTGTAGAACCATTGCAGAATTTAATCTAGTACGCGATCGATATTTATTACCCTAACTACTGTAGATATTATCATAATGCGATAGGAAGTAAACGTCAGAAACCGAATTAATTTTTGTACCCTTTCAAAATGTCACGATTTGTATTTAAACCTATTTTGTGTTTTTCATAATATCTAAGGACCCATCTAGGTACAAAGGCTCATACTAATGCATGTAATAGATTACATTTGAACTAATTTAAAGTTTTTTCAGACAGTAACCAACCTTGCCTCAGTAAAAGGTGAAAGTCCCTGCATAAGTGAAAGCCAAAAGGGAACCGTAGCTTTTTGCCAAATGGACTATACCGCTCCGAAGACAATCCCACACGATTGGAAACACCGCGGATATTTCCTTATTTAGTATTTGAATCATGCCGTAATATTTTCTCCTGTATTTTCGAAGTTAATGAACAAAGGGCATAAAATCTTATTTTGTTCCTGTTCATAATACCATTCAAGTAAATTCTTCTTTCTACAAAGTCAATGTTTACGTGAAAACATGCTAGGAACGTCAAACAAGTACAGAGTTGGGCACTATAGTAAGCTATTTATAGTACTCGGGAGTTAGTTTTTCGAAAAAAAGTTCAACCATTTACGCCGTCTTCAATGGGGTTGTCGTGTCCGCCATTCGGCCCATAGTTACCTCGGTCGGAAAAGGACAATGTTATTTAAAAACAAATAAAAATGCATTTTTTCATGAAATGTGAAATCATTACTACGATTTGGTGGCACGCAAGCTTTCGCTAATATCCGAGACCAGGAATTTTCGTTACATATTCCAACCTACCGGGGGATTGAAATCGAGATCTTTGGGCTCAAACATTTTAGCTCTAACAATGCACAGTTTCAGTCTTAGCTCCAATTCGAAAGCTATACAGCCAAAGAAACGCTACTGACGATGGCGAGAAGCAGATAGCGAGTAGGTAGAAAATAACAGGAACCCCGAAGTGTACGGTATTCCGACCCAGTACAGGCGGGTGTTCCCCTTTTCGAATATTTCCATTCTACCTTGGATGAAACTTAATGTAAATAGGGAAGTCTTCAACATCCGAAGGGCACGAGGGGCGCATTGCCCTCTCCCAAACTTGGTACGAATTAATTTCCCACACTGGAAGCCGGCCAGTAAGGTCTGGCAATGGCGCCGCCCACGGTAATGAAACACTTTGGCGTTTTGTACACCCAGAAAGAAAGAACACCTGCGCCTGTATGTCGGTTAGGCGGACGTTCGGACCGTCAGATGCCCCGTATCGAGGCAGAATGGAAGTGTATCCACGAGAAAAATAGGTGCCCCCTTCAGAATTAACTATTAGTCATCTCACAGGCGCAAAGGTTTTTTCAAGTAAATTTCTGTCTTTTCGATGCCAATTTATTTATATTAGTCGAACTGACCTTGAACTTTTCATTTTTTAAATCGTGACATTATTCTTAAGAAAAAGAAATGGGACGACGGTACTACCACTATCCTTTTTTCTATTTATTGAGAAGCTATGCCGTACGTAGCTTAATTCTTAACCCAGTTTAGCCAAAAAACCCCAAGGTATGTCCCATACCTTGGACTTTTCTTCCAAAGTGACGTTTCAAAACCTCTAGCCTTCGGGGCTAATTTTTTTCTATTTAAATTACACAACAGAGAGTAATTAGCCAGTTCCGCGTGAATATGATGATATTTCGATTAAAAATGAATAATTACTTTCGGTTTTGAACATAATCTTTTGAATCGGATGAGTCGGGGCTACGCATTTAGCCGGCTCGGGATTCGGTATGCGGGCGTTCCCATTGTCGGAGGGGGGGCGACATCGCCGAGTGCACGTACACAAATAGACCCGATATAACGCGCCCCGCGGTATAATAAATGCTGCGGTTTTCGACTCCGATCGAGCCTCACCTGGGACAATGGTAGATGCCCGGACGATCGGATGCCAGGGACCGGCCCGCATTTGCCAAACGGCCCACCCTCTGATCGAAACAGGTGTTACGGTGTCTCGTTACACGCTCGGTGAATAAAGATCGGCATTTCTGCGATCGGTTTAATTTCGAGCTTTCGGCTGACATAATTCTCTCGACACTCCCGGCCCCACCCCATACAGCGAGGCCTTGTTTCCTCCTCAGTTATAAAGATGCCACGGTCGGACAAATGAGGATCAAATTCGAGTTAAAAATACCAAACTCACCGCTATTAATTAGCATAAATTCGTTTTATCTAAAGCTTAAAAAAAGGGATCTGTTCTAATGCATTCTGTAATATATAGAAGGTTCTAAATTCGCTATATCCCTTTACCCGGTTTCGATTATTCAGCAATTCGCAGTTCGAATGCAATCCAATATTTGGATTCGATAAGCTGACTGTGTACGTTATATATACCAAACCCGAATATTGAGACAGCTACCATTGTGACTCATTGCTAATTGCTTTTATCCGAACAATAAAGCATCAATTTATCATTATAGCGTTTACTCAAAATGTTCACTGTGATTTTCACTCAGTAGCTGATTTTTTTTTTGGCTTTAGTTTTCGTCGTTTTAGTTTTAGTCATTGTCCTACACAGGTTCCTATAGCCAAAACACTATTAGATCTATTATTCAGGATTCCGTATCGAATCGTCGGTCGTTTCCAAGAAGTGACTCACTGCGTATTAAATTGGAAAGTTTACTTTTTCAAAACGCCCTATAATATTCCGAATCATCTGTTTTTTGTTTCGATTTTTCTAAATTACAAATCGACATTAAAAACGATACTGTGGTGCGCGGATGAAAATAAATGAAGTTATTCTTTCCTTTGTGTTATATGCCACGGACATAAATTGACATGAAACCCTTCAACGGATCAAAGCGTGCCAAGCTATTCCTAATAGATTACAGTGGGTAACTTTATAAGAAATTATTTTTGGACTGTAGTGCCTAGATTTTTGTTTAGAAATATCCATCGTACAGCGCTATTTTCTACGGGCAGGGTACGATGATTCATAATTAATATCAACCCTCTGGCTTATATCCCTTTGTCAGTTTTGTTAGTTGGACGGAAATGAAATAACAGGTAAATGAAGTGTAATAAAATTTACCGCATTTTCTGAATACATTTTTCAGCTCGTAAGATGTATTTTAAGGCGCAGTCACTAAATCCGCTCCGTTCATTAACACGTAAACAGCGGTCCTCTCCTTGGAAATTGTACCAAAGAACGCATTAAATATTGTGCCCTTCTAAATTGAATTTCACCTTGTCCAATTTTCAAGACCTTCACTGAGGTCTTGCTAGTGTTTTAAATCAATTTACATAATTGATTCTTTGACCAATTCTGTAACTAGGAAAATAGGTTACCTATAGATAAATTGAGTAAACTGTTCTATCTACGACGATTTGTAATTTGAATAATTTTCCTATAGCAAGATCATAAAAGTTTTTCAGATCATTGAGAAGAAGTTTCATTAGCCGCGGCGAATATTTCGAACGCCACTTTTACCCTCTATTATGTTTCTTATATTTAGAAGCCAGGCTTCGACCCACAAGGACGTCTGACCCATCTACAATTAGTCCAACATTCTCAGCTCAGCCTTTTGTTCTTAATTATAATTTTTTGTACTGCTGTGCGCGATCTGTTCAGAAGAAAAGTACTTTTAAAAATTAAAGTAAAACATACAAAAAAGTGTTTGCGGAACATCGAGTTCAACGTCCCTTCAGAAAGAATTCATCGACCTTATAACAAAAGTTGAATTGAAGTTTCACTTCGTTCATTCAGTACTTTTTCTGAAATACTTCATTTTGGGGCGCTTTACGACAATTTGGGGAATGTCGAATAAAATATTTATGGTCGGATCCGCCGGATGGTATATACAGAATGTTTCCTCGATCTCGGGCTAGACTGGTTTCGGCTTCTCGCCATCGCCAGTAGTACTTGGCCTACATGCGGTAATATATCAACAATACGGTGGTAGAGCACATGGTTGAAATAAGTGTCTCATTATTCACGTTAAGTACAATTTATTGGATTTTCCCATATCGTACTTGCCCAGAAGATTAATTTTCGTTTATTAGAAAACAGGACTGGTGATATTGAATTCGACTAGATTAAAATACAATTTAAATAATTGTACTCCGACCGATTCCCACTGTCAATTTTTTTCAGCTGGCCTTGCTAGCCTGTTTCGGGTTCCGGTCGACATTTTCTTTCCCCTATGCCAACGGGTTCGTACCCTTAGTTCACCGTTCATCGGGAGAACCTCACTGTCCTAAAGACTCTCTTATAATAGACCTCTGGACGGGCGTTTAAAGGGAAAGGTGTACCGGGGTGAGTGGATAAGAAGTAGTGGGCAAAGCCGGGGCGGCGGTCCATTTTTGGAGTTGGCCACAGAGCCGGCGGTCTGAGCCAAAGGGTCCCCACCACCCCGGCAAATGCTCCCTTCCTATCCGTCCTCTGACCGGATTACAAATAAGAAAAAGACTTCGATAAAAGCAAAATTTCAGCTTTATTGCAAGACCATAAATTAGTTTGTTAAAACTATCTACGAAATCTTTCTGTGAATCCATCTCCGAATCTTAAAAACGGTGCTTATACTTTGGATATACTGTCGTTAAAGTCTAGCTCAACAGAATAATTTAAAACTACTGCCCATTTAGACTGAGATTTTAATGAGAGGCCTTTACACAATGAGAGGCGGAAAGTACCTTCAATATTCTGTCCTTTTCTCCTCTTAAAAATATTGACGCGAGCAGCAGTATGCCATAAAATAAATGCATATGGTTGGTATCCATATTGCGAACATCCCTACACGTCCGACCGGAATACAAATAATTCCTTCAATAAATAAGAAGAAGAGCATATAAAATACATAATAAAACACCACCGTCCTGAACATGAACGGCCAGATCGCAAAACAATCCAAAAATTATAGCAGTAAGCTATATTTAAAGAAAATTAAAAGAAATGCAAAGTAATCCTATTATTGTAAGATCTTGAATACATCTATCGAGCTCTTCGTGTTAGTGTTGGCCATCGTTCCCGTCCACGATACATTGTCAAACACTATTCGAGAAAACAACTGTTAAGCCAAAAACAATGTTATAAATATTGTGATGTGGATCATCCCAAACATGCGTGTATTGAATTATTATTCGGAACGCAATAGAAACGAAACATAGAGTAGAAACATTTTTCTGCAATAACTATAAATGAGAATTGTTCGCTATAGTTCACTTTTCGCCTATTTTGCAGATGTGTGTCCGTGTGTGACAACAATAGTGTATAGTAAGAACGTGAACACATTTATGAATATATATATATATATATATATATATATATATATATATATATATATATATATGTATATATAATATTAAGTCATTATTTTGTTTGTCCAGTAAACGAGAATTACTCCAGACATATACGATTATCTAGTACATATATTCTTCAAACAAGTCGAATACCGTGTCTCGCATATGAAATATAAGGGTTACTGGTCATGAATAATGAGTTATAATATGAAGAATATATTTTAAACCAATAATTATGTGTATGAAATTAAATTTTCTAAAAAAAACTAACCCTGGAAATGGGTCAACTATGTTTTCAAATAAAAGTGAGAACGTAAGCAATCGTCTCAACATCGTCAGTTGCTTTCCTTTAAATTGAGGTACTTACCCATGAAGGCTGCCGCTGAAGCATCCTAACATAGCACGTAAATGTTCTATACTGAAAGAAGTAGCTATGTACTTCAGATAGAACCAACAAACAAAATTGAAGATCCACAAATACAGGGTCTCTTCAGATATATCACCGCCACATAACCTGCAAAACATGAAAACGAAATGTCCATAATTAATCTCGTTTTGCTTATGATTTTTGAAATATTTTCAATTCCGAAATTAACTTTTAAAGGGTGCGTAATGAGGAATTAGAGAATAGGTATTCCAACGACATTATGGTTGTGATTTGGAATACAAATTAGTGATAAATGAACTTATTTGGCTCATAGCTATAATTAGTACATTTTCGCTACTGTAAACGGAGCGAAATCTTCGCAAGGACTATTTATAACTGTAAATATAGGTTAAAAAAAGAACCTTCTTTCCTGTACTGAGGAGTAAATGAACAAATTAAATTAATAACGGGTAAAGGAAAATCTTGAACGTAAGTATAATTTTATGTACAACTTTATATTTCTTAACCTAAGTATGTCTCATCGTTCATAACTGTTATACGTGAGTAGTCCACCGCGGCCCGATTGCTGGGAGTTATTATCGAGGAGTTATTTTGTAACTTGTAATCTTATTCTGCAATATTTACATGATATATAATATTATATAAATCACCTGGATATTTACCAATAGCAGTATATGAAGTTCACACAGAATATTCGGTTTCATCATATTGGGACGCTAACTTGTAATGGCAACCGTGAAAATAAAATTTCCCTTCAATTTCTGATCATTGGAACATAAAATGAATGTCAATCGTGGGACTAAATGAATAGACTAATGGCGAAAAAATACCAAGAATAATCATTAACAGTAGAAAAACCGGTGTAAATGGATGAAAGCAATTCGTTAACATAGTTCTTGTTTCATAGTCGTATTTCGTTGATACAAAATAACGTATAAGTTCGATTATCATTTATAATAGCAAAGTAATATATAATACGAGTAATTAGTTACAGTAATTATGAATATTATGAATCATCTCAATTATGAATATAAGAGAATATCATACAAGTGGTTGCACACATGCACAGTGCGTAGTGGCTTGTTTATCTCATGTACGCATTAAAAAAAATTGTCTTCTGTTTCTAGATGCAAGGAGCTGTATCACATGTGATAAAGTACTGCAGGAACTGGAAAAGATCGATGACGATACAGATGCATTTGGAGTGGACTTCGTTAAGATTAATGACAAACGTTTGGCAAAACAGTATGGCATTAAAACATTCCCCGCACTCACATATTTTAGGGAAAAAGAACCCATTATTTATGAAGGTACATATAATTTAAAATGTAAATTCCATTTCACTGATGATAGAATTGTTTAAATTGAATAATCTAAGAGTAAATAATCTAGAAGAGGATTGATTACCATTCTTGCATGAAGGTTTCTTTCATAATATAAACAGAATAAATATTTGATAATTTCTCCTTACAGGTGACTTGATGGAAGAGGAAGATGTCCTGGATTTCTTAACCAGTTTAGAGGCTATGGATCTTCCTGACAGGATTGAGGATGTCAATGCAAAGATATTGCATAAAATCATAGAAGACACAGATTTTGTTGCTGTCTTGTTCTGTAAGCTAAAACATTCATATTCGTACATAATTCTACTTCAATACATCCACATACACACGGAGTTATATTTCATAATATCGATATTTATATATACATTTATAAATATACATATATGGTGTGTCTGCGTGTGTCTGTGTGTATGTGTTTAATCGTCATATAATTTAATGCAATTAACTAAATATAAATTGAAAATGTTAATTATATTTTTAAATTTTTCGTGAGTTTAGGCAGTTCCCTACAAGATTGAACTTGTTACTGGTACTGAAAATGTTGTTCTTACAAAATGTATTTCATATAATTGCAGTGAACAGTAACTTCATCAATAGAAAAAATACAATCAGTAATAGTCAGTACATATTTTAATTTGTGCTATATGAAGCAATTACTATTTAGCATTTTGATACAGAATTCTTTCATGCTTTCTATTTTATTACACTCAACAACATAAATCTATGCTTTAAAAAATATAAAATAAGCAAATTAGTTAATTTTATTTAATCTATCATGTTTAAAATATTAAAATTGAATGTTGAAAAACTTGTTGAATGACAAAACACAATATTAAGAAAATTATAATTGCATTGATTTTAGTATTTTAAACAGAGAATGACAAATATTTGAAATCAAAAAATCAATAAGCTCATTGGTTGTCTGATTCTTTTTTTCTTTCTAAAATATTTATTTTCATGAAAAATGCTCCACTGTTTTCCAAAATGAATTATTAACAGTATTTTATTACATTCATTTTGGCATTTAGTACAATGTATCATGCATGAAACATTTATATTTTACAGGAATATGTGTCGCTATATGTGCTTTTAACATTTCGGACCATTTAAATCACAGATGAGACCAATTTAAATGGGCCAAATGCAATCGACACTGCAAAGTTCTATGTTTAACTTCTGCTTAATTTTTACATGTTTATTATAAGTTTATTGGTTATGTTATTTGTATTGATTTTTCCTAATTTGTCATCTAAAATTTGTTACAATTTAATTGGAATTGGTTTAGGCCCAGATCAAAGCAAATGCTCAGGATCAAATACTAGTAAGTAGAGTGGTCTATATTTTACCACATTTCTTCAGTAGATGTTTATCTATTCTCTAGTAACTCTCAAGTAATACTTTTTCTATTATGATAATCAGCTCTTAAGTAAGAAATTTTCTTGGATTTACATTGTTGGAGCACTTTTTACTTACTGATATAATTGGTAGACTTGTGTTTAATATGAAACAATGAACGTAAGCATGCACACCTGGTTTCTTGCATGTTCCTTATTTATGTACACACATTATGTTCACTAATATAACTTGAGTGTATTGTATTTATAATAACCATTAATGACACTTATATGTTTTACTTATCAATTATTTCTATTATATTGCATGATCAAAAGTGTACTTTTAACATATTTTCTCATTATTTATTTTTAAAACTACTCAGTAACATGAAAAGTATAATTTTATGACTATATATTATGCTAAAACATGTACTTAGATACTCTCATCAAGCAAATGAAACATTAATTTTAAGTAGTATCACCCTCAATTTACAAATAGTTGCAAAAACAATTATACTAACAGTTTTATTTAACATACACTTCTATTTTTAATAAAATCTACTTTATGTTTCGAGAATTTCCTGCTTAAAATCAGTCTCAGTTTAGTAAATAATATCATTTAGTAGTACATTAATCTTCTTTCGTATTTTAATGTCATATATGTATTATTTGCATTATATAATCTGAAAAGCACTAGTTCCAAAAATTTAAATGTATTGCTAACCATAGTGTGTTTAGATCTGCAGGACATTAATAAAATTTGATTAGTTACAAAGTACATTGTAATGAAAGGTTTGGCAAATTGTATTCTTCAATTTCAAATTCAGGAAATCTTTAAATATTTTATGTTCCACAAGATATCTATAACATTTTTCACTGACATTCTTTTTATATAAATAAAGAATAAAAAGTAAAATGATGTAATAATTACTCTACTTCTGCAAATCTAATATAAATATTTTGTTTGATATTATGACAAAACATTTTGTGATTCAGAACTTTTCCACAGTCAGTAATTTTTTCCCATTGAAATCCTTTGAAATACTTCTTTTAAGGCAGATATTTTAATTTATTTTTTTGTTTAGATAAACCACAATGTAAAAAATGTGTGAAGGCCCTCCAAGAACTAGAAAACATTGATGATGAAGCAGACCAATTAGGAATTGGTTTTGTGAAAATATCAGACGAGGAACTTGCCGAAGAATACAACCTTGGGGACCTTCCTAAGCTTGTCTATTATCGACACCAAATACCTATAATTTACGAAAGTAAGTGTCCCCTAAATATAAATTATGATGCCACCTTGTTTCTGTTTTTATTTAACTTAATTAATAGAGATGATTGCATTTCTACAAATAACCTATAAGACTATAAATTATTTAATTTCATTAATATTTATATTTAATTTACAATATTTATTTCATTTTAGACGAATTGACGCGCGAAGAAGATGTCTTAGAATGGCTAGTTCAAAACAAATCAACAGGAGATGAGGAAGATGTAATTGAAGATGTCACTGCCAAAACCCTTGAAACTCTTATAAATTCCATTGACAACTTAGTTGTTCTATTTTGTAAGTATCAAAAGAGAAATATTTTAATATAATAATTTTTTTATGAACATTGAAATAGCACAGTGTTTGAATTTGATCTCCTATCTCAAGATAAGTAAACCTAAAAAAACCTGAAAAAAAGGATGGTGAAAAGCCAAAATGATGCTCAGACCAAATTTGAACAGTAAAATTTCACCATACAGATGATGAACAAGATCCTTTTCTGTTCTGCTTGTATTTTTAAATTTTAGAGGAAATAAGTGCATTCAAATAATTTATAATTTATATTGCAGATGATAACGATGATGAAAATTCAGTTCAAGTCCTAGGAGAGTTGGAAACAATTGATGATGACTGCGATAGGCATGGTATTCATTTTGTAAAGATCGATGATCCAGAGGCAGCTAATGAATATGGCATTGATGAAATTCCTTCCATTGTGTACTTTGAGAAGCAGATTCCAAATCTGTATGATGGTAATTATATTTGATTGAGTCTTTGTATTGAATTTACAATTTTAAGCTCTTACAATTATAAGGTCATGTGACATTTTATGAATCATATTTAATATGGTAAATGGTATTAGGCGACATTGAGAATGAAGATGAAATTCTGGAATGGCTAGTTGAACAACTTGAGAAAGATGAAATTGAAGATGTAACAGATGAAATGCTGGACAAACTTGTCAAAGATGGAAAGACATTAGCAGTTCTGTTCTGTAAGTAGATATATATATATATATATATATATATATATATATATATATATATATACTCATATATTCATATACATCGTGACTGGATTTCCTTAAATGGGTAGAATCAGTACAACAAGATGCCAAGACACACATACATTACAGATCATTGAAATGAAATTTTAAAATATTCTTTACTCACAAGTTGTATTTACCAATATATCAACAATTACAGATGACAATAATGATCGAAAATCACAAAAAGTACTTAATGAACTGGAAAATATTGATGATGAATGTGACACTCTTGGTATAGTATTTGTAAAAATTGACAATGCAGATGAGGCTAAAGAATATGGCATTGAAAAGATACCAGCACTAATGTACTTTGAAAAAGGAATACCTACTTTATATGAAGGTAAAGAAGATAATTACAATAGATTAAATTAAAAATTGTGTGTTAAGACTCTTTTTAGTCATGTTATTTATTTTGTGGACTAGGAAACCTAGAGGAGGAAGAAAAGGTTTTGGAATGGCTGGATCACCAGTCAAAAAGCGATGAAATTGAGGATGTTACTGATGAAATGTTGGACATGATTATTGACAAAATGCAGTATGTAGCAGTTTTGTTCTGTAAGTATACTATCATATAATTTACTAATAATTTAATTTGTGCTGTATTAGTTTCTTTCCTATTTAATTCTAATTGTATTAATTTTTAGATGACAAGGATCAGAAGAAGAGCCAGAAAGTGTTAGCAGAACTAGAAAACATAGATGATGAATGTGATCAGAATAACATAGCTTTTGTCAAAATAGATAATGATGCTGAAGCCAAAGAATATGGTATAGATCAGTTACCAACTTTAGTCTTTTTTGAGAAACACATTCCACATATCTATGAAGGTATGGGACTTTTTACAGTCTTTCTTTTATTTTGTTTTATGTATAAACACAAATTACAATTTCCTGATTAAAGAATTGATTACATTTCTCAGGTATAAATAGTGTTTAATAATATTTTTAGGTGACTTGCTCAAAGAAGAAGCTATACTTAGCTGGTTAATTCATCAAAAAAGATTTAGTGAAATCCCTGAAGTAACAGATGAAATAATTGACAAACTCATCGATACACAGCCATATCTTGCTGTAATATTCTGTAAGTAAACTTTATAAATACTAGTATTATTTTAATAAAAAATGTGTACTTTATAATTTATAATTTATATTATAATTCTGCCAAGATAGTAAAAATGGTATCATCTATTATAAAAATGATTATATTACTGGAAATTATTAATATTAAATTATTGATTGTTAATTTTGTAGAGAACTAAAAAAATTTATTTGTGGTAAGGGGTTTTTTCTTACTGTAATAATAGAGTATTACATGTTAAAGTTGCACTAAAATATTCTACTATATTCTACTATATAAAACACTAAAATATATATGACACACCTACAATGATGTATTTTCAGATGATAAGGATGATAAAGAAGATATGCGTGTATTGAATGAATTAGAAAATATTGATGATGACCTTGCGCAAGAAAACATAGTAATGGTCCGTATTGATAATGATGCTGAGGCTAAAGAGTATGGCATTGATCACCTCCCTACACTGGTCTATTTTGAAAATAAAATCCCAGCTCTTTATGAAGGTAAATAGTTCTTAAATTAACCTTATGTGATATATATATATATATACATTTATTTATTTATGTATATTATTTTAATTAAATATAGTAATTGGAATTATTACTTGAACCCGATATGTATCTTACTAACTAAAAAGATAACTTCGTCTTAACTGAAAAGATAATATTAAATTCTCTACTTATTATTTATATTATTCTGTATATGAGAATATTACTGTGTAATTATTGTACTCTATGCTGTGCATATAAATATGATATTAATATATATTATTGTACATTTATGTAACTGAAGACAACTTATGATATTACAACATAAATTATTTCTAGGCGAACTGATGAATGAGGAAGAAGTTTTGAAATGGCTTATTGAACAGAAAGAAACAGCTACTATAGAAGAAGTAACTGATGAAATTCTGAAGGACCTTATTAATGAGAATGAATATGTAGTAGTATACTTCAGTAAGTCTCCTACATTTTTTTTCTAGATTCAGTATTTTACTGTATTGCGTTAATTGAGTAAGTGATTCATTTTAAATTGAAAATAGTTTTTCTTTCATTTGTTTTAATATTTATCTGCAGGTGGTCGTTGTGATGAGGGAGATAAATGTGATGATATTCTTGAAGAACTGGAGAATATTGATGATGAACTGGACGAAGCAGGCATCATTTTTGTAACAACTGAAGATACTACTTTTGCTAAAAAGCATGGAATCAAAAATTTCCCATCACTAATACTCTTCAGAAATAAAGAACCCGTAGCTTACAAAGGTACTTTCCTAACAATACATTATATTCATCATCTAATTTACTTAACAAATGTGTCGACACATATGTTAGATATATTTATGCAGTATACACATACAGTAATAGTTGAAGGAATTAATAGGTGACATAGAAGATGAAGATGAGGTACTAACTTGGTTAACTGATGAAGACACTTTGGAAATCCCTGGAAGAATTGAGGAAGTCAATGTTCGCATGTTAGATAATATGCTGAATGAAAATGAGCATGTTGTTGTCTTCTTCTGTAAGTATATTGATCTATGACTTGAACCCATTTTAACTGTTTGTAACAACAAATAATATTAATTATGATACAGATGAAGAAGGTGACAAGAAGAGCCAGAAAATCCTTATAGAGTTGGAAAATATTGATGATGAATGTGAAGAGAAAGACATTGATTTTGTAAAAACATCAGATGAAGGAATACAAAAAGAATATGATTTGCCTTCTTTGCCATCATTGGTCTACTACAGAAATAAATTTAGAAAAATATATAGTGGTAAGATATTCAATATTACTCTCAGTATTAAGTAGTAATGTCATTTAAGAATTTTGTAGGATCTATCAGTGTAGTACAGATTTATTTCATAAGGTAAATACAAAGTTCTTATGACTTAATAAAGTGTAATCAGATTTCCATTAATCATCCTAACTACAGTGGGTATTAATCAGCATTTATTATTTTTATTTTGAGAAAGTTTATAACTGCAATATTATTTTTAACTGATGAAACAAGCATCACTCACCTTTATTCAATTACAGGTGATTTAATGCAGGAAGAAGCTATTTTAGATTGGGTACTTAATTTGCATGGTTCTGAGCCTGATATCATAGAGATGGTTGACAGAAGAACACTTCAAGTATTAATTAATGATGTTGAGCATCTTGCAGTATTTTTCTGTAAGTAATAGAAATTTGGTAAAATAGAATTACCACTATAAAAAGAAGGAAAAAATAATAAAATAAAGTTTATAAGTAAGTAAACATATGTTACATGTACATTGAAATATATTTCTTGTGGCTATTGGAAAATATAGATAACGATAAATGTGCATCATGTGAGGATATATTAGAGGAACTAGAAACAATTGATGATGACACTGACAAACATGGAATACAGTTTGTTAAATCAAAAGATACAAAACTAGCAGCTGAGATTGGAATTTTCAGTTTCCCAGCACTCGTTTACTATGAAACTGGTGTCCCGATTATGTATGATGGTAAGTAGGGCTCAGGAATATTTTTTGTAATAAACACTTGCTCTTTTTATATATAATAAAAATCCATAATTAAATGTTAATGTTTCATTTTTCATATTTTAAGTAAACGCATATTCCATTTCTATTGTTGTCTAATAGTTTGGTTCCATTGCAAGACAACATTTAGGGTCTCTATCATTTTTAATTAGGTATAAGTTTTTTTAAATTATTTTAACAATTGGATTGCTTTGTATACATTTATTTTGTGCTCTACTTATCTCATTTTACAGTTCTCCCATGAAATAATTCTTTGTTGCTTTCTTGCTAAATATGGTTAATGTCATCAGGAAAATATCAGGAACAACATGAAGAATTTTAGTGCTAATTGCACAATATATTTAACTACTATTCAAGGGATATGAAGTTTAGGTTAAAAATTACTAAGAATTATATGTAAATAATGTTGTAGGAAATCTTAGGCATGAGGAGAAGGTACTGGAGTGGCTAATTGAACAGAAAAGTAAGCTATGTTGAATTTAAATGAAAGAATGTGTGTTGTTATTTAATGTTGTAACATCCTACACATAATTTATTCGCAATGCCAATTAATCAAACACTATGATATTCTTCACTTAGAGAACTAAAAACATTAACATAAAACACTGGATATTATTAAATAGCTAATATTTAGGAATTCGTGTAATTTTTCATTTAGCTGGGGTGTCTTTTCTTGCTACCGTGAGACAAGATGGCTCAGACCAGTGTCAGACAATTATTTAAAGTGCTGATTATTAATTACTTTTTTCAATAAATAAATTGCCAGAGCTGAGTTCTATAAAAGAAATGTAAAGCTGAAACTAACTGGCAAATTAGTCATAACTCATAATTAGTAGTAAGTAGAATTATATTAAAATATAGGTGATGATGATGATGATGATGACGACGACGATGATGATGACGATGATGATGACACCAATGAGGATGATGATGATGATGATGATGAAGATGACGATGATGATGAAGATGATGACGATGACGATGATGATAGTGATATTACACATGTTACCTCAGGTATAAACTACCTTGGGTAGCGTGAAAAATATCGTTTGCAATTTCAAAATTTCTTTTGAGTAGGACATATTATTTCTGACACGCATTAGATAACTCGTGTGTGAAGGAAATATGAATATGTTTGTTATTATATTTGACCAAGGTTTCCAGAGTTGGTAACAGTGGTAGATCATGGGTCAAATATTATTAGTAGACCCTAATAGGTTTTTCATAATTAAAATCTCCCATTAAGGGGTCCAACATAGATATTTCATGATTTGCATTTAGAGATATTTCTGCATCTAATATCCTTCTTTTACATTAGTGTCCATAATGTGGTCTCTGTAGGATTATTGCAGGTCTAATAAATAATATATTTCTGTAATATTACTGGTCCTAATAAATTTCATAAGTATGGGTTAATTAAAAAATATTTATTTTTTATTTACAGTTTTTGAACAGTAAAGAGATTAAGAAATTTGTTTATGACTAGCTGTTAGAGTTGTAATAGTATTCTTAAACCATGACAAACTGCAAAATTCTTAAAGCACTCTAATTTAATTACATATTGAATGCAGATAACTTTCTTTTTAATAGGAAACGAGTTTTAAGATATAATTGATGAATACTGTTACCAAATTTCTGAATTTCAAGGTCAAATATGATTTTATTAATCCGTATTTCCATCAGTTGGCATATAATTGTAGAAATTAAAGCTCAATTATGACAGAGTGACTTTTTGAGAGAACATAAGTTTTTTTTTGATATATTATTCTCGGCTCCTTTTGTGGTCAAGAGTATTATACCCATACTTATCAATAAGCTCTGTATTTTATTGATACAACACATCAATAGAAGGCTATGAAGTTTCCACATTGTATTGACATTCAAATATCCATGGTAACACAAGAGATCAAGTTGCTGTATTAATGCTGTTTTGCTAATTCATGTTTACTAATATAAGGCATCCAGTTTCCAATAAAAAGAAACTGGCTGCATGGATTTTCAAGTGTTGAGCTTGTATTTTGCATGCTGTCCTGATCTAATTCAGTCATATCGTCTGCAGCAAGATTTTATTTTAAAAATTAATAATTTTAATTTTTTCACTCAAATATTTAAGGTAAATCCAAATATAAATTTGTATATTTTTATTAGGAAAACATCTCATTTTAACTGGTGTAATATTGAAATTATGTACTGATGCCAGCATGCTCAATTAAAGATATCTGTCCAATTAGTCAAAAGCATTTTTTTTTTAAATTACATCTGAAATCCTATAATAATTTTTTTCACATGATGTTTATTTTTTGAAGTAATAAATAAATCCTTAAGTAATCGTGCTGTATTTAGAATTCAGTTTTTTTTTTTGTAATATTCTAATAACAGCTATTTATTGACCCCATTTGCTGCTGCAGGCGATGGCTGCTTCATGATTGGGATGGGCGGCAAGACACAAACTCTTCCTAAACCTTTCTATGAGCCCTATCAGTGCTGCCCTACTAAGCAGAAGACAGGATCGAAGGTGGCAAAACTTACTTCCACTAGGGACGAGAAGAAGAACAAGGATGAAAAACATAAGAAATTTGGCAAGATCACACTACAGGATAAAGGAAAAGGAAAAAAAGAACCTGGTGAAAAATACATATCATGGTTGTGGTAACAACAATTTATGAAAGCAACATTGTGCTTGAATATGTTCTTCAATATAGATATAAATCTGTATTGTTTCTCAAATAAACTGACTTTTTCTTTAAAACTTGTTTCACTAATTGTTCAGTTTTTATATTTTTATATGAGATTGTCTTTGAATCTGGCTCAATCAACTTATAAGTGTAATTCTAAAATAATTATAAGAATATTAAATAATTGATTTGAACTTTAATTAATTCAATTCAAGTAATTGACTACTTTAATATTATAATTCCCAGTTGTAATAACAACTGCAGGAATATTAATTTACCTACATTTTGATCTCAGATATTTTTGTTTGATTAGTGCATTCATGAATTAGTGAAACATGGGAATGGTTTAGATGAACGAAAATGAAATGTTTGAGTTGAGAATAAATTATAGAATTATTTTAAGTAAATAAAAATCCTATGGATAAAAGTATTTCTTCCACAAATTTATGTTTACATTCAACCAATGTTTAAAAAATATTTTTCCTCTAATTAACTTTGAACAAGACTCTATAGTCAGTTTAACTAAAACTTCTGACAGCATTCTGCTCCTGTTAATATTTTCATGTTTCATATAATATTATTTCTTTCTCTTCATGCTTCAAATGGTAGAAGTCTTAATTTTTTCTTTATTCTTACATCATCTATCGTAGTACTATTTCAATAATTATTTATTGCAGTACACTATTATCTAAATTGTTAAAGATAAATTTGAATATTTAAGCTAATATAACCAATTACCTTCAAGTAATCCTTTTAACATTCCTCCTAATTTTTTTTTAAGTTGTTAGCCATTTCCCTCACAATTACTTTTTTAATTTTAATTAGGTTTCAGTTTGTTATTGTACTTGTTTTATTATTTCAGTTAACATAACTAAATTATTCAGTATACTATTAATTCCTTCTTCATTAAAGAAAATCATACAGGGAGAGAATAGCTGTTTAAAATACAAGTTACACAAATATGATATTTGTACTAAAATATAATCCAGGTCTTTGAATATGAAAATAATCTTTAATTGTATAAATTATTCTAGATATCCTTCTAGATAAGTTTTAATAAAAAAATCATGTATTATTTATTCTTATTTCTTTTAGATTTCTGTAATGATATTAATCTTTGCAGTAATCACTGTGCGTAAGACTTAAATCAAGACTGCCATTAACAGTAGTTCACTCTGGATACTATATGCCTTACATGAATGGAAATCAAGTACATGATAAATATATGCTCAAATAATTACACACTGACCTTATGTGTACATTGAACAACTAAATATCTTATCTTCTGTACTGCCATACTACTTTATTAAATGCAAATTACTTCCTCTGTTTTATAAATCATCTTGTGTCATTTTCATTGTACTTCGCAGTTATATTGTCAGTTATGTATTATTTATCTTTATGCCCTGTAAATTGTATACATATCTCTTCCATAAAATTATTAGTTGTGGAACATTTAGCATATTTTAAGGTAATAATAAGATTAATAATTAAGATTTTGCAGTAGACATGTGTCTTGCAGACTACACTAGTCTTACTTCAAATCAGTTATCAGCCATTTGATATTTAAATTTGACATTTAAATACAGCATGAAGTATGTTATAATCTGTTAAATCAGATATATGTAAATACTAAATGGGTAAGACTATTGTATCTCCATCATATTTAGCATGTAATAAATGCTCATTCTGATTACTATTAATACAAGATGTACACATTTCTTAAACATCATTGCTTTTGTATAATAGAATAGTACACAATTTTCTATTACAGGAATGGGATTAGCAATATAGGACTATTGTATATACAAGTACAGGGTTTACAATTGTTGAATTATTTAAGATCTGTTACAACTATTAAAGATAATAAAAAACCTCATTTACTATTCATATATTCTAGTTGCTTTTCTTTCAATGAGTCAGTCCAGTCCACCTTCTACATATATATTATTTTATTTACCTTCAATTTTTTGCTAATCATTAGCCAAATTTTCAATTTATATAGGCTAGCAGTAAACATGCTTAATCTATAGCTATGTTACCCTTACACCATATTTGTGTGTTAGAGGTTAGTATTTAACATGGGAAAGTTTATTCTGTACAATGTTTTTATTGTTTGTATAATAACAATTTATGTTAGGTGATTTAATGAATGAAAGGAAAGTATTAGAATGGATGGTAATGCAGAAATCTGATCAAAGCATAGAGGACATTGATAGAGAAACATTATTTAGATATATTGGAACAAAAGAGTTTTTAGCAGTTGTTTTCTGTAAGTTTTTTTTAAATTGATAATAAATACTTTTTTGCTTATAAAATGTCAATAATATTTTTCAATTTTAAAAACATTATTTAATCCATTGATTCTTTTAGATAAGGATGATGATGTTGGAGCTGCTCGTATCTTGAGGCATATCGAATTGATTGATGATGAAGCTGCTGAATATGGAATTAAAGTAGCTAAGTGCAATGACAAACTGATGGCAAAGAAATTTGGATATAGAAACCCTCCTGGAATAACATATTTCAGGAAAGGAAAAGCTCTTAATTATGATGGTAAATTATAATTATGTAATTGAATTTTATTTTTGATTGTTATAAATAATTATGAATAATTATATCTAGAAACTATGCATAACATTTGCAAACATGATTTTTGCAATATACATATGCTGTACACTGTATATTCAGGTGAGTTTTGAGTTATCATGCATAATTCATTTGTCAGTCTATTGTTATCTTCATACTTATTTATCATAGGTCTCTATCATATCTATTTGTAATAAATAATATTATTACAAAGAACTATACAACATTATTATTCTCCAATAAACATTATTTCAAGCAAACAGTTATGACTACTTTTAAAATAGTATGATACAAAATTTTAATTGTAATCATATTGATTAAATACAAAACATTGGAACCAACAAAAGTGCAAAATATGCAAGATTGCTGTTGAATGGTTTTATTTGCCTACAGCTTAACCAGAATTTATCTAATATTCTTGTACTTATCTTTCTGTTTTCATTGCAGGAGACATTGATGATGAAGAAGAATTATTAGATTGGCTAACTAACCCAGCAAATATGGAGCTGACTGAACAAATAGAAAAAGTAAATAGGAAAATGTTTAACAAAATTAGAAAAACTTCTGATTATGTTGCAGTATTTTTCTGTGAGTACAATTATGACTAATTTAATGAAACTAGCCAATATTTTCTAATTGTCTACCTAATTCTCTAGTTGTGAATAGATAACAAATAAAATTAATTTAAATTAGACTATTGTAATATAAATGTATTTACTACTTAGAAGTTTTATTATGTAGAGTTTGTGCTCTAGACAGTGATGACTGTAAGCAGTGTGATCGTGTCTTGGCCGAAATAGAGCACATTGATGATGAGGCAGATGCTGCTGGAATAGATTTTGTTAAAATTGATGATAAACAGTTATCAAAAGAATTAGGACTTTTTGCTCTACCTGCAATAGTATTTTTCAAAATGGGATCAAAAGAACCTGTCATTTATGCAGGTATGATAAATGAAATTGTATTTATTAAAATATTCTATATTTCTATAATTTAATAGAAGTGTAGACAAATAAATATCACACTTTTCTCTAGAAGATATAGTTTTACAGGAGACTTATATAATGAGGAAGAACTTTTGTCCTGGCTTCTCACTCAAAAAGACCCTTCAGGTGATATAATTGAAGAAATGGAAGGAGAGGCTCTTTACAAAGTAATAGAGGAAGCGAATTCTATAGCAGTATACTTTTGTGAGTAAAGTTGCACTCTTAGATTAAGAATTGTCTACTTATGTATTTCAAAATGTATTTGCAATTAAATTCAGTTAATGTTTATTGATACATAACTAGTATGTAACTCATAACAAAGAAATATTTCTGCCAGGATTATATTCAAAATAAATTGTTTTTGAATGTTCAAGATACTATCTTATAGAAATTAATGCACCATATCTAGGTTTTTAAGTCTTTATGACACTATGTTTGCACTTGTTTGTATGTTCATACATGTTTGTTTTTACATATGTCAGTTTGGCTGAGTAAATGTGTGTGCCTAAATGAGATGTCTACAGATGCACTGACTTTAATCAGATATTAACATTCGAAGTTATCCACAATTTATAATGAGTCAACAGTTTATAAAAATGTGTTGGAAATAATTAATTAAGAGTACCCAAAGTTGTGCACAGCTGTAGGTCATAGATAGTTTTCATATTTACAGCCACATATCTGATAAGTTAAATATTATTTAAAATTAGACATTTAACATGTTCCTGTAAATTTATACGTCATTAATATTTCACTTAATATATTTATTATTTGATATAATATATTTATATTATATCATATATATAATATATTTATTATTTGATTGAAGAAACTGCTATACTATGGAGCAAACATTCCAGATATTCATTATGCTCCATTTCTTTATATTGGTTAAACTATTAATGTTACTCTGTGACAAGTATATGTATATATATATATATATATATATATATATATATATATATATATATACATATATATGTTACTAAGGTATTAGAAAACATATTCTAAGCTCTAAATTAATTTTTCTTCTATTTAATTATATAAATAAAATAAAAAATAAAACCAAACAATTAAACTTTCTCATATGTTAATAATTTTCAATGTGAATTTAATAATTATGCTCAGGTTAATTTATTGTATTTTATATTGTTTTCATATTACTCTACAAATTCCAATCAATGATCTGGTATTTTTTATTTTTATTATAAATTAGGAATCTCATTAATTCTTTGTCTCTAAAAGCAATTCTTTTGACTCTAATGTGTTAGACCGTTCAGTTATTTCATAGAACAGGACAAGAAATTAAAATACCTGTTTGGCAGGTTGACAAATGTTTAGAATTTCATCATCTTGTAATTGAAAGAGAAAGAACAATAAATTTGTCCTTGAGCATAAATATTCCTAAGATAAATAACAATTAAATGTAATTACAATGAAATGCCTTAAAACAGAATTGTTGGAGCTTCTTTCACTCTTTAATAATGATATGAGTTGTTTAAAAATAGCTAAATGAATTATGCTTTAAAGGATCATAACATTCAATATTAACCCAAGCTGCTGATTTATTTTAATTTCATCCTTGTGAAAAGTGATTTTAGATGAAATTATGAGGTAAAATATGAACTACCGTTCCAATATAGTATTATCATATGTCGCATCTAGGGAACAAGACTCTCTGTGATCTTTGCAATACTAAAGCATACCGCAAGCAGATGAAACAACAGAAGCAAGGAGAGGATGAGGGAAAAGAAGAATCTGATGGTATTCTCTTTGTAAAAACAATGTTACCCTATATGTTGTAGATTAGAAACTTTCTGTAGTACAAATATTCTTACAGAAAAATTATACTCACTACATTTGTGAAACATGGAACTGCAATTCAGCTATTATTGCAATGATGATGCATCGAAATGAACAACTGAGGACAAATGTTTAAAAGACAACCCAAAGTTGCTGCAATATGGATTATCAGAGTGTAATTTATATTTGAGCTATATTCCAGTCAATTTTCTTTAAAGCAAAGAATTATTTTTTCATATCGAAAATAATTCCTCAGGCCATACACTGCAAATAAATATTGAATGAAATATTACATAACTGCACTGAAACAAACACTAAATAGTTGTGACAATATTTATTACTGAACAATACATTTTGTGTAATACAAGTTATTACATCATATTTATACTTCAAGGAGCACAAAGCAGCTTCTGGTGTGCAATTTCATCGATAGACGATTTTCTTTAGGGAAATACTTCAGATTTGAATATGGTACTTTAATAAATGTAAATAACACGCATGTTATTTGTGAGCTTGATGAAATGTAAACTAGAGCTAACATTGAATGTCAACAATAGATAATAGGCATAATCTGTCGTAGTTTTAAATACCAAATTGTTGTGGTTTTTTTCAATTTAAAGGTTTCAAATACTTAAATGAAAGCAATGGTAAGTTATGATGTCCTAATTTGATGCTTTAAGTGTATGCATGTCATGATTCTGTGCCATATATGTTGCAGGCTACATAATTATTACTTCAAAGAATTTTACTCTAATAAATAATCTTCATATTATAGTAATCTAACATTTGTTGGAATAAATAAAATAAGGTATGTATTGTTTATTTAATATGAAAAAAATGAACTTCTAATTTTTATTGCAGATAAAGTAGATGAATGTGTGCAATGTAAAGAAATTCTTGAAGAACTAGAAAATATTGATGATGATTGTGACCGCCATGGTATCACCTTTGTAAAAACTCAGGTAAGTCCTTCAGATGGATGAAAGTTGAAATCCGAGGAATCATATTAAATTTATTCCCTTCTTTATTAGCAGTGATATGATATTTTCCTTAGTGCAACTTAATCTTTAGTTGCTTTATTTCATTCTAAATATGTCCAACTTAATGAAGATAAATTAAAAGAATTAATAATAATATAAATATTATTTGGTGGTATCAATACTATAAATTGTTAATTGTTTTATAGTAATATAGGTATTATTTTCCCAATTTATATTAATAATACAATAATAACACTATGATAGGATACAGAAATAGCAGAACAATTTGGAGTTTCTGACTTCCCATCATTAGTATACTTTGAAGACGAAGTACCCAATGTGTTTGAAGGTACGTACAAACACATAATTTTTTTCAAGTGTATGTATGAATTTAAATTTATATTTCATTGAATATGTATTTATTTGAATTATTTATCAGGTGATTTAACAGAAGAGGAAGAAGTGCTCCAATGGTTGATAACACAAAAGACAGAAGAGAGGATTGAACTTATTACACGAGTAATGCTAGAAACATTAGTTGAAGAAACACAATATTTAGCAGTTTATTTCTGTGTGTAAACATTTTAAGACTATGCTATGTGTATTGAATTTTATTAACGAAATTAATTGTTATTAATCAATACTATCTCTACAGATAAGCCAAGCTGTCATATTTGTGATGAAATTCTAGAGGGACTTGAAAAAATTGATGATGAAAGTGATGTTTTTGGAATACATATGGTAAAAATAATTGACCCTCAGCTTGCTAAAAGATATTCAATTAAAACATATCCTGCTCTTGTTTACTTCAGAAATGGAAATCCTCTTCTATTTGAAGGTTTGTACATTTAATTCATGACATTCTGATACAATTATATAATTAGTTATGTTTATTTTTATGGTTGGATTAGTTTGATAAATTTATGCTATTAGGTTCAAAATGATGACATTAGTTAAATGAAATTACTAAATTAACTGCTCTATTTGCAGGAGACCTGCAAAATGAAGTTTCTGTTCTGGAATGGCTTATTGATGATGAAAACAGAGAGCTAGCTGATGAAATTGAAGAAGTAAATTCACGCATGTTGGAAAGACTCTTGGATGAATCTTTGTACTTAGCAGTTTTCTTTTGTGAGTTTAACATTTTTCTTACATTAGATAAAGTATTTAATATTTCTTTTTCATTTGAATAATACTTATTATTATCAATTAAATAATCTAAATTTTAATGTATTACATTAAAATTAAAAGTGCATTAATATGTGCTCATTTGTGATGATATATTTTCAGATGATGACAATTGTCCTGAATGTGAGGAAATCCTTGAGGTTCTAGAACTAATTGATGGAGAAGCTGATCTTTATGGTGAATAAAATAATATAATAGTATAATTAATATATTTATTAATTATATTAATAATTCTGGATTTATGAACTTAAATCACTAGTTAATAATGGTTATTAATTACTCCTATTTTTTTAACTAATTAATAAGTATACAAATAATCATTATAAGTATGACTGTTTTAATCCCTTTTCCAGGTATTGATATGGTAAAAATTTCTGAGTCTGAAGCTGCAGAAAAGTACAATGTAATCAATACACCTTCGCTTGTATATTTTAGGAAGCGAATTCCTCTCTTGTATGATGGTAAAAAATATTTTTTTAAATTATACATAAAGATTATATTATATTAAATACTATTATGTATCATTCTTTAAACATCTCACTATGGATTAACATATTATTAATTATTAATTATTAGGGGACCTTAGTGATGATGAAAAAGTACTAGCATGGCTAACATCACAAGATGTGTTTGAACTGAAAAATGAAATTGAAGAAGTAAACAGAAAAATGGTGGATAAACTTTTAGATGAAAATGAATTTCTTGGAATATTTTTTTGTAAGTACTTATTGAAAAATGTTTATAATTTGGATGTTAACTCTATTATCAACTGTTGTAAATTATTATAACTTGCAAATATGGATATGTTATACCAATGTAAGTTTAGGACTTGGGACTTTAATTGTCTAATTCTAAACTAGGTAAGTTGAGCTAAATAACCAGTTGGTAAATCACTTATTGTGAAAGTCTTTAATTTAAAAAATAATAAAACTGTTTCAGATGAAGAAGGTGAAATTGAAAGTGACAGAGTCCTAGAAATGTTGGAGAAAATAGATGGTGAAACAGAAAACATGGACATTACCTTAGTTAAAATGAGAGATACCCGTTATGCAAGGAAATGGGGTGTAACAAAGTTGCCATCAGTAGTTTATTTTAGAAACAGGTTCCCAAGTATCTATAGAGGTAAAATAATATTATTTTACAGACTTAATTTAATACAAAAATGTTGAAAATTAAATTAGAATATATACCAGAAATCAAACCTTTTTTGTAGATGACATTTTCATATTTAGTTTATAATAAAAAAAGGTGTGGCCTGAATTTATTAATTTTTTTCTATTCTTATTACAGGTGAATTAAAATCAGAAGAAGCTGTCTTGGAATGGTTACGCAAAAATAGATTCAAACAACCTGAGTTAAATCTTTTTATGTATGCTCTGATGGCCATCACAACAGCTTTTGTCCTTTACACAGTGTTCCTACTTTATGGATTTCCTTCTGCAAAACAAGCGTGATAATAGCAAATATTATTACATAACTGGTGATAGAACTGAGTTGACATTAATTCAGCCCTTGAAATTATTTCAAATGTTACCTATAAAAATTGACAAGCAATAAAAAGTTACAAAAATATGCAGCTCATTTTTCATATTTAGTTCCAAGTGTTTATGAACTATTATTTATTGTGTGAAGGGCTAGTATTAAATGTATTCTATATGAGACATCATATAGGGACCACAGTGACTCTAAAATTAATGGCTATTTTATATTATAATAGAACTTTGTATTCTTAGAATATACTAATGGGTGTAACTAAATGTAAATATCATACTAAAATGAATCAAATTATCTGTTACCATAATAGTATAAAAATATGATTTGGTGGTAATTCCATCCATTTCAGCTTTTGATTTAAAAAAAGTTTCAAATGAAAATCAAAAAAGATTTTGAAAACATTCTATGTGTTATATATTGGCTTTATAGACCCAGATTTTGTATCCTAATATTGTGACGATGTTTCATTGTGTATTGTGTGACAATATTAATCTGTATTGGGTTGTTATAAGAATGTAACAGTAAAAAAAGGATAACATTCATTCTGAAACATGATGCATCCTTTGAGCAATTTCATGCTTAACACCTGAATTACTTTTTCAAAACAGTTTAATTTATGTTAACTAAAGTCGCACTAACAGGTTCATGTAATGTGTGATTTCATTGTGTACATAAACTGTCCATTTTTAAACTGAGTAAATATTTATAAATAAAAATTTTAAATACAATTCTGTTATCACTATTACAATTCCTTGAGAAACACTTAAAAATACACACTTTCTCAGAGAGGCTTCCAGTTCAAATAATAAGTATTGTAATACTTCTTACTGTATTACAATTGAATTATTTTAACTGTTTGATATTTTCAGTTATATATACATTATTCATAATGAACTACCGCATACCATACTATGAAAAACCCCAAACCAACAACAATAAATACAGTTCAGAATGTATTTATTTCATTATAATACGCCTAAATGAAATATTTTTTAAATTCAATTGTCATTCGCGGGGAATCTCGACCAAAAAATTAATATCTAGACAGAGTTATGTCAAATGCTAACGATCGGTAAGGCGGTGGTGGTTGCGAGGTTGCAGAAAGTACTTGGTGCCTGGTGTGGGTAATTTGTCGCCGTTTGAATTCGAGGTTTGCTCCGTTATTTATTATTAAAATTAGCTTAGCAACAAACTTCTGAATTAAAATTCTCACTTACGATATTAAAGAACCTATTATCCCAGCGGTCGTTATTTTGTCATTAATTTTGGAAGACCTTGCACCGTTTATTTCAAGTATGAACGGCAGATCCGATCGGTTTTTAATGTTCCCAGAATAAATAAAGATCGGGCTTTCGATATTCCCGGATATAACTCGTATTAAGGATCTGAGTTTATATAACATTATGGAATGAAACATCAAACTTCTCCCCTATACATGTTATAGAACTTTTAGCAATTCCCAAAGTCTTTTATATTTCTGTTATACAAATTTTTATTTTACCTACACATTTCTCAGATAAGTAGTAAAAATGATATAACAATAAAGTGTCATAAATTTGTGATTTCTACTTATTTTATTATAATTGGAATTTCATTCAAGAAATAGTTTATCATTTATTTAATTAGGAGTAAAAGTAAGAGATATTTTATAACCAATGTACAAGGCCAAGTAAATATTAATACTTAAAACTGGTCCTTAAAATTCATATTATCAAAGGCAGTAAGATTCTCGTTGGCCTTGCTGTTTTTGTTTTATTTTCACCTCTCTTAATTTTATGCAGAATTTGAAGACAAGTTTTCAGTTTCTACAGAAGCAGACTTGAGGTTAAGTATAATTATTTATAAAAATTTTATGTGCACTTTAAGTAGGACATTTGACTTGGAAAGTTGAAGTATAATTCACAATCACTTACTTAGGGTTACCCAATTCAGGATATGATCTTAGGTCCTACTAATAATCCTCAAAAAATAGTCTTTAAAAAACCTATTTAATATTATAACCAATGAAATTTTTCTTGAAAAGACAGTATTTTAACTTCTAATATTGGAATTTAAGTACATTCCTCTGACGTATATTTACCATTGATAAATCAACAGATTGAAAATAGTATTACATAATGATAATAACATTATCACAATAATTTATCTGATGCCTCGTGACTTATTTATAAGAGTTTATAAATCTGTAAATACATTTATGATAATCAGAGAATGTGCCATAATTAGACAATTATCTAATTGAAAAATCAGTAATCTAAGAATAATTAAATTGAACTATTTTTTTCAAATCCCACTAGTTTACTCCATAAAATAATACCTCATGTATAAAGTTTTATACACATTTAAATCAATTTGTACCTATATTCAATAGCAACATTTTTTTTATCTTTCCTTAATTTAACTGTTGAATTAGACGCACAACTACTATCATTTCCCTCAACCTTTAAAGGTCATATTTAACCTCACGATAACTTCCCACAAAAACAATTAATAATAATGTCTCACCTTTAGATACAAAATATGTTCTCACTTGTATTTTATTTTATTGCTCTGCTTGTATGAAATATACATTTTATCATATTTATTTTTGTTCATATTTTATATTTAGTGAGGAATGTTTCTAGTTAAAGCACTAAGAGAAATATTACAGGACCTTCCATATTTTGAATACGGCTGTAGAAAACTATTTCTTGGCTTTGATATTTTAGTTAATTTCCTGGACTCATTGTTAGTATTAATGGCTACTTGAGGTTTGTGCGATAACTGTGAAAATAACATTTCTCTGCATTCAGGAATGGTACTAGTCATGGAAGAACCATTGGGGGTGGTGGCACCAATTGTTGATCCGGCAATCATCAAGGCATGGGGCGACACCATGCCAGTTCATCTCCCGACATCCTACAACATCAACCCAGGACACGACACCAGCCCTTTCCCGTTTAACCATTCCTTGAACAAAAAAATAATTTTCTGGTAAGTTTTTCATAAATTATTAACCGCTTCCAGTATATTTGTTTCTTGGATCCGCCATTTCAGAGCCGCCAGTTGGCATTAATCCGATTTCTTCTAGTCCCATAATATGAATATAAAAACGAATTGACATCAGACAGTTTTAATTTTTAGGGTTTTTCCCCATTTTGAAAGACAATTGATGTTAAAAACAAATATTAGTAGTTAAAATTGGAGTTAACATTTTTTTTATTGCTGAATATTAATGCCAAGAAATGTTTGTTGTTCAAATGAGTTTTCCATCCTTTTTATTTTTAATTTTCATTTAATTATTGTTTCAGTTTTCTGATAATGCCGTTGTGTGATCAGTATTACCGGGAGTCCTATTTTACTTCTGTTTTTGTTGCAAATACGGTAAATCTTAAGCGGTTTTTATTTCTAAGGAAGTAAAGGCTATCATTTTATTTTTAACAAAACCAAATTTTTCTCTTTCTGATTATTATTATGAAATGGTTATAATTAAAAAATAATAAGTGTTTTTCATTCTTTTTTTACAGGGAAGGAGATATCACTAATTTAAGAGTTGATGCAATTGTCCATTCTACAAATGAAACATTGTCCGATCATAATCCACTTAGTGATCGATTATTTTCTAAGGCTGGTCCTGGTCTCCATCAGGAAATTCAGCAAGAAGTGAAAGGTGTGTTGATGTTCTATGATGTTTTCTCTATTAGTTATGAAGTATTTATATTTTTAAAATTTGTACTTTGGATGTATAAAAATAAATATTATGAAATATTATTTGCATAAGGCACACTTCATATTTTTTATTCATAATAAATTATATGATATATGTACATAACGAGTGGATTATTAAATTGAAGTATAATGTATACAATTATTTCTTTTTAAGAAATCAAGACTGGCGAAGTTGTTGTTACACAGGGTTATAAACTCCCAGCTAGATTTATATTTCACACAGTTGGGCCAAAATACAATCCAAAATTTCAGACTGCTGCAGAAAATACGCTTCATAATTGTTACAGGTAAGACTGTAAGAAAATAAATAAATGAGAATAGACAGCATTAAAATTGCTATGAATTTATCATTTAATCCTATCGCCAAAAATTTGAATGTATAATAGTTCTGAGTAAGCATCATATTGTTTAAATGTTTTAATTTTTGATAAGTAGTTTATACTAGCACTGATCCTATTAAAATTAAATTTATTCTGATCGTTTTTATGATTTAATTATTGTTGACGATTTTTCAGTGATAAAGGAATGAAGTAAAAAAAAGAGAAGCTGATTATAATCAGTAACTAATTATAAATTTGCTTGTGTTTTTTGTTTTAAAATATAAAATACTGTTTATTTTAGTCATATTAAAGCAGCTTTTAAAGAATTAAAAGTATTTTTACATAATTTCTGTACATTTGCAGCATTGCATATATTTTTTAGTACGATTACATTAAAATTTAGTTTTTTAAATTTAAATTCTTAATGTTTGATTTTATGATGTTAATAAACGCTATAAGGCTTGTGCTGCTAGTGCAAGCATACATAGTTTTTAGGGCTCACATGAATAATGTTTTCTGTTTATACGTTTACAGGAATGTTTTTGAAAAAGCATACGAATTAAAACTCAATTCCATTGCATTATGTGCTGTAAATACCGTTAAACGAAATTATCCATCTGATGAAGGTGCTCATGTGGCATTGCGTAAGTATTTAATGCACAGGCAATAAATAAGTAATTATTAGAAATATTGTATGAATGCTTATATTGTAAATATTTGTAATTTAAATGTTGTTAGGCACAATTCGAAGGTTACTGGAACAGCAAGAAAAGAGTGGAAAGTCCTATTTAAAAACTGTAGTGCTAGCAGTTGAAAGTTGCGATGCTGGTATATATGAAGTTTTGCTTCCACTTTATTTTCCTAGAACATTAAAGGAGGAGCAAGCAGCCCTATATCAGCTACCATCCGATCGCACCATTGGACCCTATGGTGAACCTGTATTCCCAGATCGCCAGATACGAATTATTGACAATCCACAACATCATATTTCAGGTTGGTAATATATGTTATACTGAAAATCATTTTATCTATTCATAATTGAAGAAATATTTAAGAAAACATTTTGGCTTTAGTTATATTCTCATTTTGTTGAGACATTTGTGAGTAGGCCATTGTAAAGAAGAAATTACAATTTACTTAAATGGGACTTATAACTATATAATTGTATTGAATTAATGAATACCACTATTCACATTATTATACAAATATCTTTCCCTATACTTAATTTACTTCTTGTATTTTTATGTTTGGACTAATTTGTGTTTATCATTAATTTGTACATATTAATGTACTTATAAAACTCGATTGTATTCCTAATTAGTTGATTATTTTAATATCAACATTTTATAAGTTGTTATAATTTATATATTTTGTTATTAATTAATTTTTGTTAATGTCAAAAAATATTAAAATATGAATATTACAATAAAGTATATTAAATTATTAAAAATAATTACATAATATTTAAATTCAATAGCCTCAAAAATTATGTGGTATTTGTACCATATACACAATTGTGTGTTTAATACAATTGTGTGGCTCTTTTTATATTTCCTCTTAACTGATAAAGAGTGCGTCAAATGTGTCGTCATTGTCATTTTGTAAACAAGATAATACTTTAACCCAAGTGACTGTGTTATGAAATTTATGTAATTCAAGTTTCAGTTTAATAGTACAGAAGAATCCGTCTACTAAGGTTAGATCATTAATTTTATTTCTTTACACATTTAAAGAAATGCTTACTTGACATGCACTTAATAATTTTGGTGGTACTAAATTTGGACTTCCTAGCTTCATACAAAATTCTGTTAATTTTATTAAAATAAATTGCTATATAGGTATAGTATTTGTTATTATAGTGTATGTAATAAGAAATAAAATTACTGTGTAATGTTATCACATTGTTAATTTAATTATGGGTATAAATTAAATTTGCATTAAATCATTAACTGTATATCTTAATTTAATTTGAATAAGTAGGATTTGCTGGTGGTCAGTTTTAGAAAGTACTATACTCTACATGAAGCTTTATTCTGAATTCAAGGTCACCATTTCCTTTGTGTCCTCTCCTTGCCATAGAAATTACTTTTGACCATTCTGTTTAAACCTCATTAATTGCTCAGTGTACACTTTAGCTACATTTTAAAACATATTGATGATTAGTAAACCATTAGTCCAATCCATTTGTGCAATTTTGTGAGCTTATTTGTCAACACTTCATAAGAAAGAGGTTAGTAAAAAGTAACTGTATGTAATAATCATTGGCATTCACCAATCCCACATTCACCCCTCCTACATGTAAACATTTCCTGCATATCCCTCTTTGTTGCTTTCTAAACTGTTTAGTCTACTCAATACTTTATGTTCAATAACACCAACAGTGAGTATCAAGTACTGTGTTATTATTTTCTTGTTTAATTTAACCAATTTGGTTTTATAAATATGTCTGGTTTATAATAGAACTTGAAATGTTTATATATTTTAATGTTAGATATATTTTGTTTAATTTAATAAAAAATGTAATTGTTTAGTTGAATTATAGTATTTGTGTTTGAGTGTGAAGAAGCTCAGTTTAGCAAATTTTAAGTCATTGTGAGCACCAGTGAAGCCATAGAAGCTACTGTTGTGTTGTAAGATTCTTTTATCAAATGTGGTTATACCTTTACAGGATTGAATACTTAGTAGAAAACACAGGGACCTTTTCAGTCTGTGAATTTGTGGTTGGTGAGCCTTCTACTCAGTTATACCAGTGATTATAACATGTATACATTTGTGTCAGGCATCTTATCTTTTTGAATTTTAATATTAATTAATTATTAAGTGGTGCGTAACTATTCTTCCTAAAATGGAAGAGCACATAAAGGAGTATATTCAAAAGTTAGATTCATATACATTTGAAGAAGATCAAGTTTATGGTATGATGATTTAAATTTTATCTGTAGGACTGATTTGATTACTGTATAATTGTTTTAGTGTAATAGCCTTTAGTAAATTTCACGTGGTCTCTATTATGGAAAATCTGTATAAAATAAAAACCATAATATATTGTACTGTTACAGCTTTGCAAAATTCATGAACTTCATTTAAATTATATTTTATACATTACTTTCAGAAGATGATTGTTCTGTGATTGACTTATCTAGTCATTTTGATGCTATGGGAGATACTTCATTTAGTCATATGCAAGGAGACATGGATCAGCAGCGATTACTTGGCGAACGACATGTACCCTCTATAGACCCTTTTATTGCCAGAGAAATACACAATAAGGAAAGGTAAATAATTTCATCAACATACTTTTTCTTTTTCCTGTGAGATTTTGAAGTTATTTCCATCTCATTTGTCAAGATTTGCCAATCTATTGATCTATGATTTATTGCACTATATTACACTTTAAATTGGTTTAAGTGTAAATCAAATTTGAAAGAACATTTAGGGGTCCTGGATGGCTCAATGGCTAGAGTGAAATGTGCAAATTATTGGAACTCAGTTGGGTTTTTAAAAATATAATTATTCCTATTTTATTTTATAATATTATTATATATTTTTAACATAATATTTCTGTTACACAAAAATATTATTTGTAATTTAGAATTAATGAGATTCTGTATAGGACATAGATTACTGATGAATAAATAATGAATGAAAAATTATTTCAAAATTAATATTAATATATATATTCATATGAACTATACATATAGTTCTTAATAGTGCATATTCATAGCAATTCCTTTGCTTTAATGATTATTATACATTAAATAATGAATATTGATTTTGGTTTTGCCTAGAGTTTTGAAGTATAAAATCTTTACTTTTACATAAAAATAAATATTCTCTAAATGAAAATATTTAAATAAAATGTTATACTAATAATGTTATACTAAAAGTAATTAATGTTTTGATATTTAACATATGAAAAAATGATAAAATATTAATTTTTTAAAATAAATAGTTATTAAATACTTTAAAAATTGATATTGAATATTTTGTTCAAACTTTATTTTCACTTGTCTAATATCACTTTATCTGTTTGAAACACAATGTTAAGCAAATGTGTGTATTTTGCATCCAACTCCTATTTGTAGACACAAAACAGAATAGATGATAAGCATATGGACCTTCATTCACTAGTTTTATATTTAGAAAACTGCACTTTTATTTTTAAATCAGTGCGTCTATCCTTTATCCTTGAATACTGTGAACTGGAATTTGGTTCCAGAAGACCTATAATTTAGCGCAGAACTAGATCATTTGCTTCATGATGAAATTCATTTATATCCATTCCATATTTGTTAATTTGACTGCAATAAGCTAAACCATTGTATTCATAATTTACCTCCTTTTGTAAAAAAGTCAGTGCATGGTTATGTTAATAGTAGGTCAACTAATTAACAATTAACTTATTTTAAAACATTTAAATTTAAAAATAAAATATATTAAATATGTGCATTAGAAATTCAACATTGGGTTGTTATATAAGATTAGCCTTCATGAAATACTACAAAACCATAACTGAGTAACAACAATAATACTTCATTTATTGTTTGTAACAGTTTTTCATTAAACAATTATTAATAATCAGTGCACCAATATTATCTAATAAATAAATTATTCAACTAAAATAAATAATCTTAGTTTGGTATTATATTCAAATAACCTGGTGATTGATTAATTCAAGACCTTATTTCATCAATGTACTTTATTTTATATATATATATATATATATATATATATATATATATATATTTACTTTATTATTTATTACATTTTTTTGTATTCTTAGTTAAATGAGGCATGCACTTTGAGTATGTAGGTCAAGGGTTCCTGACCTCTCTAGTCCACATACTGATGGATAAATATTTTTGGAATATGGTACATTTTATTATATTGTTTTTTAAATCACATTTCCTTCAATTAATAGTTATATAAAAAAAGAACAGTCATACAATGAAAAAATACTGAGACTATATTCACAAGACATTTATTAATGAAACAAAACATAATATTGCCTTGAAATTTAAAAAATATATCATATTTGCTATTCGAATTAGTATTTTGTATGTAAATATTATTTTTTTAAATGTAAAACAATCTTATTGGTGTATTTTCAGTCATTGGTGGGAATTTAACTAAATTAAAATCTAGGTGGTATGTTCCTTAATAAATATTATTATTTATTTTATTTAAAATCTCATCATTAGGTGTTGTAAGTGATAAATTATTTTAAAAAATAAATAAATGTTGATTCAGTGCAAGTTTACTTTCGATGACTTTTTTGCAGTGCTGAATGCAGGGGTTTTAAATTACAGCACATGTAAACACAATATGATGTGGAATCCCCTCCTCTTTTTACCATTCTTCCCTCTCTCTTGGCTTACTGAACCAGTTGATCTTGGTCCAAAAAGGCAGTCATAACGCATGCACACTTCTCGTGACAACGTTTTGAGTATTTTGGTCATTAGAGATTATTGTGAAGCAGATATTAGTGTAATAATCCATTGTTTAATTTTTCCTTAGTTTGTTTGTATTGTTTTTAACATTTCCTTCAGTTTTACTTTTTAAATTAACATTCGCATATTATTTCGTCTAAGAATCATATCTGTCCTCTTGTTTATATAAAAGGAAAAAATGGCAGTTGTTAACCCTCAAACCAATGAAGCTGAACCGGAAGCTATTGTCGATATTGACTGCAAGTAAGTAAATGTAATTGATTATACTGTTGGTGACAGGCTAAACAATAGTTGATTGAAGGGTAAGGTCAATAGAATTAAATGTGTGCAGAATATGTATTCCTTCAATTGATTTAACCTTTGGCAAATCATTTTGGTACAATCAGCTCATCACTTCGCATGACTTATTTTTAGTCAGTACAGTTTCTTCAAGAAGGCTGTAATTTCTCGAAATGTGTTTTCTGAGGAATCAGTTCTTCATTTGGAATGGGTATATTTTCTATTAGAATAAAAAGTTATACAAAATGAATAGTCTGTTTTAATTAACAAAATAATATTCTATGTTTTTCACTATTGTTAGTGTTGATGTCAGTTTGATATCCGTGTTATTTACTACTTATTTGAACAATGATTCTGCGTATTGCTTTATCTAATAACGTGTTCCGCCATTTTTTCACAGTTTTCCTCAACAAACAGAATATATATTAAAAAAAAAAAAAACTGAAGCACAAATTGTTTCATCTTCATCAAAAATGAGGAATAATCATTGAGTGAAAATTGTTTACATGAATTGTGTCTAATCAGTAGTATAAATGATCTGACCCTGACGCCAGCCAAGTTTTTAATTGTATAATAACACACAATATTGTTTACTGCATTCTTGTTTTTATTTGTCTGCACATTTCAGAAAGTAAAAATGCATACTAAGTTTGATATGACTATTACTATTATGAGTTATAATTAATAATTACTAAATTGATTGATTTTTTTTATATGAAAATGTGTAGGTTTAAAACTTCTATCACAATTTTAATAACTGAAATCACCCGATGAAATCTATGATTTAAGTCTATTTTTCAGGTATGACAGGCTGTTACGTCGTGCCAAGACAGAAGATCTATCTGAAATTTCAGGAATAGGATGCCTGTATCAAAGTGGCGTTGACCGTTTTGGAAGGCCTGTGATTGTGTTCGTGGGAAAATGGTTTCGTTTTAAGGATATTAATTTAGACAAGGTAAGTGTAGCAAGAGGCTAATTAACATTGTCTTGGAAGACTGCTCTCTTTAACCTTGTTGTTTGTCACATCTTTGACTGATTAACTAAACCTGCTCCAGATAAATATGCTCTTCTTTCTCAGCTGCTCTATAGAAGCAATAATATTCATCCCAAACTTATTTTTATAACTGATTTCCTGTCATAATAATATTTGATAGTTTATCTGACAATAACTAGGCTTTTATTTGCTTTTTTAAGACTTTCACATTTAACTCTTAAAATGACAAATTACTGTTAAAACCATTTATAAATAAATAAAATAAATCAGCCATAATAACAATAATCTATTTACTATTAAATATTATATTTTTTATTATATATTGATTATGATTAAGAATTGAAACTTGTATTTTAAAAGCACTCAAGATAAATTCTCAACAATAACACTTATCATTTAAATAACTCTTAACAAGGGTTGGCTTTATACAAAAATTTAATGTCAGTATTAAATTACATAAAGGTTTTTATTAACACGCTATTTTGTAATGTATTAATTTAATATTTATTTTTAAAAAATTAAAAACGGTTTTCAAATTTATTTTAAATAGCTCTTACTCAGTTTAAATATCAATTGTGTTAACAGTTACCACTGTAAACATAATTATGAATTAATGGTGGCAACCTAATTGAACTATAAGGTTGGAATTAAAGTTCATAAAAATACTTTTACAGCCTATTAGAGAAGGACCATTATGAAATGTTTTAAAAAAAGTTATAAATATTTCTAATGGTACAGTTATGTGGCTACTTTTTATGCGCTAATATTGCGTAATGTATGAACAGGTGTGTAGTCATTATTATGGGCGTGTCAAAATAATGCATTCAGTGCCAATGGGGGACTCATGTCTCTTCACGGTGCTGAAGGTATAATTTAATATTAGGAATCAATAATTTTTGTCATAAAATATTAATTACTTTTTTATTTTTTTCGTTCAAAGGCCTTGCTTTATTTGATATACCTCTTAGACCCGCTAGTGAAGGGGGATTATGTGATAGCTTATTTCCATACTTCTACTTCGAATGCAAACTACCCATCATTTAATTGGCTTCGAGAAGTGTACAACATACTGCCTTACAAGTAAGGGAAGCCATACCTTATACTTTGTCTCTACTTTTCCTTGGTTTAAGATATAACTTCGATTATATAATATTTCTAATACATATTCTGGACAAGATGAATATATGCATTTCAATCTTGTTTTCTTCAAATATGCAACAAATTAATCTAATGTTAGAGCTAAACTTGTTAATATTCTATTTATAATTATTAAATTATAATTATAGTAATACATTATTTCGGTTTATCGTGTCATTATTTTTTTAGGTACAAGAAAAATTTGAAAGCTTTTTACATTGTTCACCCAACTTTGTGGACAAAAGTGAGTATATATTTCTTCTTCGTGCATAATTAGTTTTAAAGAAATTTTTATTTTGTGGAATAATTTACTTAATATTTTAAAAGTCTAGGGAAAATTTATTGAAACATAAAGTGCCATTTCAGTTTGAGTTAATTTTTTACAATCAGAAATCATTCTGGTGAACTTCACACTTGAAAGTTAGTAAGTCTAATCAGATATTTCATACTGTAATTTAGGATTATATGCTTTGCTTGCACTTCTTGCTTTAAAAGCTTGTATAATTCACTGCTTATATTTTTTATCATTCTCAAATATAGATGTTTGTAATATTTTGGAAACATGTTTCGAACAAGGATTAAATTTCAAACTGATTTTTCAGATGATGACTTGGTGGTTTACTACATTCATGGCACCTGCTATTAAACAAAAGGTACATAGTTTGTCTGGTGTTGAATATTTGTACAGTGTTATACGACAGGACCAACTGGAGATCCCTGCCTTTATTACTGAATATGATATGACTGTAAGTGATGCAAAAAATATTCAAAATGAAATAAGTTTTTGATTAGACTTTAGATATATATACACTAATCAATAACTATGGAGTAAATGTTTTGGATTAACATTAAATAAATTTAATTTGTCCCAAGCTAAGCTTGTATGTTGTCAATAGAAATTAAAGTAAATTTGTTTATAGCTTTTGGCATTGTGAAATATAAATATTTAAACGAGAACATGAGCTTGCATGGCAAATATGTAGATACGTATTTTTTTAACCAAAATATGTAACACACTGATCTTTCATTACTGTAATACTAAATTTGTTTTGAAGTGACTATTTTTTTAAATTGATACTGTTTTTGTATGATGTGTCATGTGATTCATTGAAAATGATTTCATCTCACATTGCCTCAAATCACCAGAAATACAGCGAAATAAGAGAAGTGAATATCCTTCATTGAAGAATTATACCAGAAGTTGTGGGCTTTATTCTCGTTTCTCCTACTCTACTGATTGATCTTATACTGCAATTCTGCACCTAATTGTTTATAATTAAATTTTTTGTGGGAATTAATGAGTTAATTAACAAATTTATAAACTATTAAATTGTCAATTACATGATGTTTAACAGATAAATGGACTAAGATATTTCAATCCAAGTTCACCAACTTAGAAGAAGGTGTCAGAATAGAAAGAAGAACCAAAGATGTCACCTTATGAAAAACGATCAGTATTTGCTTGTGTCAACGATTTCACCATTTATAGTCAGTCATAGCTACCTTAATTAAAAATTGATCAGAGAACAGGAATTAGCTATGTACTTTATATTGTACTAAATACAGAGAATGTATTGATAACTGTTTCATAAATTATTATATTTCTAATTGTTACCAGTTATTGAGTTTGAGATATCTTTTATAAATATATTTTGAGATTTGTAATTGTTATAGGTTTTATGTTGTTATACATATTTGAACCTCATTGTTAGAGCGTAAAAGTTGAATCATTAGTAATAAGGTTAAACGAATTGTTATTACAAATTGTATGTAATTATACTGTTGAAGCTAATTACATTTGCAGTAAACGAATTGTATGCTTGCAAAATGTGCTCCTTAGAGTGACTGTAATTGCACAATTGTATCTGTGTATCAATATATTTACATTGTGTATTTAATTGTTAGTTTGAGTCATGTGTATTTAGAATGGTGAGTCAAGAAAATTGGGGAAAATTTGTTAAATCAGGTGATGTCTATGTTTGAAAATATAGGTACAAATGATTTAATCATGACAATGTACGGAGTTCTAGCTGTTATAGTATTGTTATGTATTGTTTCCTAAGGAATCAATATTATCTGTTGTTAAAATTAGTTTGTTAAATTAAACATACTCTAAAATTACGTGTTCAGAAACACTCGGATGTTTTTATATCTAATGTTTGTAGTTGATTGTAACTTCAATTCATGCTCACCTGGTATATAAATTAGATTATAAAGTAGATACCATTTAATCAAGTCCATATATGGGCTTCATAGAAGCTTTTTTATGGATTAGAAATACATCAGATATTTTGGAACTGTGAAATGAATATAACAATAGCACTGTCAACAAGAAAAGACTGTAAACATTTTTAATCTCTCTGACAGTAATATTGTTACTCATTAAAAGCATTCAAACAGTAATGTATTATTGTTTTATTTTTAACTGTGAGTTAATAATTATTAACAGAAATTTACTGAGTGTACTTTTTTTTCTAATTATAATCAATTATAAATACCTAAGTTAATCTGAAGCAGTATGTGTTAATATATACACATACAATATAATGTGTGAGCTCCCTACAATTAAAGAACAAAGTATTTTCCCAGAATTAGTGATAATTGTTTGATGTTAGAAAAACAAAGGAAAACAAAAGTAGGAAAGGGAATTTTCTTAAATTACATTTATCGTGCCTTTGAAGATTACAGAGATATGAAGAAGGAAAAATAGAATAATGCATGTATTTTCAGTGCCCTATAATTTGTTCTAAAGTAATTAAATGTTATGATAAAAATTTGATATTATTTTGGATTCCTTTGTCTTTCTTCCCATCTGCAATATTAGCTTTCCTTATAGAATTAATAGGATTTCCTTTAATCCTGTTCAAATATAAATTTTCTTTTACCCAGTCAATAACCCTATGACACTTTAATATTTATTATTCGGTATATCTTTAATAATAACTTATTTCATCACAATATAAATGTTTATGCACTGTTAATATTAAAATGAAATCTTCCTGACATCATATTTTGTATTTTCATGTAATTAGTTCTAAATGTAGGAATTAATAATCCTAAATGTATATGGCTTTTTAATAATTGTAAAATAAATTTTTTACTGTTAAAGTATAAAGCCAGTGATCATTGTGTAATGTGAAGTTAAGTATTAAGAATAATAAAGTTGCAATACATTGTATAAATTTGTCCGCAATTATTCAGTATTAAATTTACTGTTGAACCCCACATAGTTTATTATTGCCTTTGGACATCTCTATTTGAGCCTTGTTCAATATGTCAATATTAATTGGATACTTTTCACCATAATTTGTGGTAGAGCTGTGGGAGTTCAGAAAGGAATACTTATGACATTCACCAGTCTTATAGGTTTAGAAGTAGCTGAATTACTTTAAGGTCAAAAACCCTAAATTACTTTAGGGCCAAATTTAATAATCAATGCCTGACATTAATAACAACATTTTCTTATGCATAAATTAAAAACATACTAAGGCTCATAATGGGGAAACCATAATTGCACCCAATATAAGTACTGAGACAAAAAACCATACTAGATTCATTATTTGTTATTGTTTTATTTACAGAACTCTAAATATATATTATTCGATAATTTTCAAAACAAGTCAGTCACAATTTAATGTTCAGTGTGTGGAAGAAATAGAAAGCTTTTAACTTTGAAATTTGAGGGATTTTACTTTCTTCAATGCTGCACAATTTCTTGAAAAATGCATTTCACATTAAAGTGGAAATTCAGCCAATTCACATACTGCCATTTGATTCAATATGGATATTCTATGTATCTTGTGTAGGTTCAAAAGTAGAATAATTCTTCAGACTTATTTTCATTGGGTAAGTTATAACTGTAAACATTTGAAGAGGCCTTTTCATTTATTTTTTTTATTTCAATACAAAGACTGATATGCATTAAGTTTAAAATATTTAAATGTCTGACATGTACCGAAATCCGCCAGTTAATCTGTCAGTCTGATATACGTAACAAGTAGAATTGCACTTACTCGTGTGCTGATCCCCTTTCGAGATCATAAATCCGTTTTGGGAACTCTTCAAAATCGTATTTAGACTGTATTGTCGATTACGTAAGCTCATTTGGCGGTATTGCATTCGCCTATTCCTCTGATTGTCCTCATCGAACGTCGGATAATTGGGTAACATTGTCTGTTGAATTATTGCCCCCCGCAGTATTAGTTGGGTGTAGAACACGGCTCGAGAACGAAGGCCGCTCGTGGCGGCAAATTTCACGGATTTAAGAATCTTAAAGTTCAATAATCAGTTCTGATATCGTAAGATAAATTGCGAAGAAATTCGGTCTTGATATTTTCGAGTTAATCGCCTGGCTATAAATACATGCTTTTTCCAGTTCCCCTGCTCCAATAGGGCATCTTTTAATCTACAGGCGGATCTTGAGGGTTTACTGGAAGGTAGTAAATTTCTGTGTACCAGGTATTTTTATTAATACCATTTATAATAGATAATTGTATGTTAATTATTGTACGTAATTTAACTTAACATAATTATTACAACAATTTTTCAAGTTGAAAAGTTGAAGAAAGTGTACCAAACTTATTACTTTTTGGCCAAATTTGTGACGTATTTTCTAATTGGTCCCTATTCCTTATTTCCGCTCCTACAAGTACATTTGTTGAATATATCGAAATAGTAAATGACTACTTATTTTTTTATATTTATTATAATAACGAAAACTATTCACTGAATTGTATCTTGGGGGTCGATCAATTATACAGATGTGCCAAAATTTTGGGTATCCCCGTGATCCACGGTAACTTTGTTGTAACAAAACCAAAATCCCGATTTTATTTAATAAACTGCTTTGAATTCATTTGAAATTCATTCCGTATTTAGATTGGTGATGACGTCAATTTGAGGCAACAGGTCACTTACGGTTCATGACAGGAGGTTGTCAGGTTATATTCTCAGGTAAGCGACATTTGACAGTTTATTTTTTTTTCACTTTACTGAGCTCACGAGTTATTCTTGTGGATTAGAAATGCGTCAGATATTTTTGAACTGTGAAGGAATCAACTAGTGGCACTGTCAACAAGGAAATGCTGTACACATTTTTTTGTCTCCCTGACAGTAATATTGTTACTCAGTAATCAAACTATAATGTATTATTGTGGAATACCTGTTCGGGGGGGTCTGCTTCCTGGTTCTGTTATTTGGTAGATCGGTTTTGGTTGCCATCATCAGTTGCTTTTAATCAGTAGGTTGGTGAGTCTTTTAGGCATCTTGTCTGCACTTTTACCGTCGGTAAAAAGCATTTTGAATGCCTGAGTTACTCACTAACCTACCGACAGAGAGATGCTGAAAATAAAAAGCAACTGAAACCAGTCTAATAAAAGATCAAACCAGTCAGTGGGGACAAATCACAAGAAATGTATCTGTCTATAAAAAGTTCTTTAAAATTAATGCATTATTCTTTTTTTAACTGTTAATGTTTAAGATCATTCATTAGGGTGGAAATTTACCAAATGCGCGTTTGTTTCTAATTATAATTGTACATACCCCAAACGATTATGCATATATTAAAGGTTTCAAGTTTATTAGACACAAAATAATTATTTAATAATAATATAGAGGTAAGGGCACAATGAGTAATAGGTGCAGATTGTAGGAAATAGAATGAATGTGTGTGTAGCTCCCCACAATTAAAAAGAAAATATTTTACCAGAGATAGTAACTATTGTTTCCACTACAAAATGGAATGAAAAAAGGAAAGGAAATTCTCTTAAACCATCCACTAGAATATCTAAATAACAAACAACCACTGAACAAACATGTGGTATCTTTGAGGCCACTAATTAATCAGATAAGTATCAAGAGCCGAGGTGTGAGCTACAGAAATTTTACTGTATCAAAATCAAGATCTTTTTTAATAAATTGTTTTGAACTCTGAATTTTTTCAGACATTGACATGATATTGAATTGAGGGTGCAGGTAATTTACAGTTCATAAACAGGTATTAGTCTGTTTGGTTATATTCTCAGGTGAGTGATAATTTTTCCCTTTAATGTCAATATTAAAATAGAGCACATTTTTTGGATAATTAATGACCTATAAAGAAATTATTGTAGCCCTTGTTTATAGAATCTTGTGATTTCTAACAAGTAAAATTGAAAGTAAGACACTAAAAATTGATTTATTTCTGCTGGTATGTCATTAACAAATATTCTCTCAAATTGTAAAATAAATAAGTTACATGCAAATAAACAGTTTTTATTCCTCATGCCTCAGATTCAGAATGCCTCATTCACCAAGGGTAGTAAGCACAATAAAGGAGGAAGATGAAGATGAATATAATGATCCAGAAGAGTCAGTATTATGGGAAGAAATAATACCACAGAATGATGATGATGATGATGATGATGATGTTGATGGGTAATAATATACCTCAGACAATAGATAAGATTGAGTGCTGTGTAGTTTCATAATTTCAATGGTTCATATATGTTATCCCAGAGTTCATTTTAGTAGGCAATTTAAATTACCGTAACTATGATATTTTAAAATACGCTATTAGTACAAAGAAATGTTAAATATCTTCATGTCTCCTTTGGTATTTTAACTTGAAAGTGGACCAGTCTCCCATTATTTGTGTAAATAAATAACAAAAATATTACGATGTAAATCAATATCGAATGTAAATTCTTGATTATGTATCTCCAAACAGAGGAAACAGTCATAAAATTATTTCAAAAAAATAAAATTATAAAATTATTGGCTTTATGGTTCTACAGTCTTTTATTATCAGCTTATGTTACTTACAATAATTCATATATGGATTATTATTTTTGCAAGTAGGATTTTATTGCACAAAAGTTATATACATAATGTGTATATTTATAAACTAAACAGCTTCAATTTTTTGTATTCCTAATATTAACCTACTATTTAAAAAGTAGTAGCTAAAATAAGTTGTACAGTTTTTTTATAAAGTTATTAAGTTTATTAGTTAGACTTCCTCTCCTTACTGCTTTACCTTCTCTTGAATTCTGACCTATGATTATCCTATATCTGTCTATTTATATTAGTTAATATAAATATTAATTAATTTAAAAGTGAAATATTTGTTGAATATAATCAAAATTAAATTACCTCTTTCATTAATTATGTTTAGTTTCAATTCTGTCATTTACAAAGTAATTGTCTATATTTTAGCATTGACACCATTGAAAATGATACTAAGGAAACTTTTACTCAAGGATTTCATAAACTGGGAAAACAATACATTCCAGGCAGAGGGTTTTCAAGATATAATGCATCATTGAAAAATTTTATTTTGATTCGAGGAAGAAAAAAGTAAGTTGGTTTTTATAAATACCTTAATTACTACAATGGATGCAATTTATTGAATTTTAATAGAAGTAAAATAAAATGGAAAAAGGCATGGAAAAAAATTGATTTATTTGAATTATACTAAATTTTCATCAGAGTGTGGCAGTCATATACAAGCCCAGTTTTAATATATTAATGAATTTTCCGTATTAATTGAATATTAAGTATTCATTATTATAAGGAATTTAATGTTTTATTTGATTGATTTAGAAAGAAAGCAAATATGGGAATCGATGATGTTGGGCTTCTGTCATTTGCTACATTTAACTGGTTATCATCTCTCATATACAAAGCTTACAGTAAAGTGTTAACATTAGATGATATTCCTGACCCATCACCATATGATGCATCAGAATATAATGCTCAAAGGTAATTTCGTTAGTTCTTTTGAATTTCTTCTCTGATTTTGTTTCTGTTATCATTTAGCTTTGTATGTTAAAAGCGGCCTTTGAAAATTTATGTTCTTTTAGGTTAGAAATGATGTGGCAGAATGAGTTGACCAAAAAAGGTCCTCAAAGTGCATCCTTTGAGCTTGTCGCATGGAAGTTCATTAGGACACGGATATTGATAGCTTCAATGATTTACATTTTGTACATTGCATCTTGTTTTATCAGTATTGTGAGTAGTCATTCATTTCAGTAGAATTCATTTTGGTACACCTTAAGGTGGGCTGAAACGATCACATTTTGTGACTTCATGATGAATGCTCCCCACTTGTGAATCCAGTTGGTCATATGTCTGTTATTTTTAATTTTACCTAGTTCTGACTATCACAACTGAATCTTGAGCTATCTTTAACTGTTTCATGCACAGAATTTTGCTGTCCGGATCCACTTTTTGGTTACTATTATCTCAAATTATTTAATTTAAATTACCTGAATTAAGTTTGATTAACATCTAACAAAGATGTTTTTAATTAAGAATCTATTAATAATATATACTTAACTTTATTACTTTGTTATCTATATAACTTAATATGTGAATATTTTATTGTGTAATATAATAATACCAATTGTTTAACTTGTTCAGGCTTTTTGCATGCGTGGACTTCTGGAATATATTGAATCTGAAGATGAGTCAGCTTTAATTGGTACACAGTGGGCAGCTCTTCTAACTTTAGTTGAATTTATACGTGTCATAAGTTATTCAATGGTGTGGGGGATAAATTCTAGGTAATTTCCATTTATTTCATTTGAACTTTTTTAGAGAACATTGTAAATAGAAAACTGTTCAATGATAGCAGATTTTAATCAGTTAAATATACTTAATTTATTTTCATGTAGATATAAAATTTTTAATCTCATGTTTTGTTTTAGAACTGCTATACGATTGCGATCTGCCTGCATGGCCATATTGTATCGCAAACTTCTACGCCTCAACACTTTAGGGAACACACCAATTAAAAATGTATGTAATATTTATTTTAGTAGTTCCTATCCTAGGCGTAATAAACTTGTAATTATTAAAGTTACTTCTTGTACCATTCATTATTAACATAGAATTAGTAAGTTATCTAACTGTAAATACCTATCTCCACTCAGTTCTGGATACAAAAATAAACTGGACAGTGATCTTGTCACAACACACAAATTTGGATTGGGGTGGATTAGGGTGAATTGGGGGGGTTATTTGAATTTATTTGAATTTTAGGTTTTAATTATAGCAATGAAGGGCTAAGACTTGGGTCAGAGAGAACTCACTTTTCACGACTTAGGTTGAGTAAAAGCGCAAAAAATTGACTTGGGTTAGAACCTGAGACGAGAAAACGACGACTCTCTGACCAAGTCCGTTTTCTTAGCTATTCTTTAGGGAATTTCTATTAAAATTCAAATAAATTCTTCACGTTGTACAGGGTAGAGGTCAGTGCTGACCTTTGAACTGACCCCATGACCTGGAAAGGTACCTGACTGGACATGAGATGCATGCACACTGACAGTTTGGTGGAAATCAGTTCAGCTGTTTGGAAATGTATTGCGAACAGCCACACACACACAGACAAATGCCATTTGACAAATATTATTTGATATGTCTTAGTAATGATGATCCAGCATTAAACTTTAATTTTCTATTTCTTTGCAGTATGTAGATCTGTTTTCTGGTGATGGAGAAACAATATTTCGGTCATTAACATTTTTACCAATGTTAATCGGTGGACCCATATCTATGATTTTATGCCTGCTGTACACTTATTGGCAATTGAGTGCATGGGCGACTCTTGGAATGTGTACTTTATTTTTATTCTATCCAATACAGGTATTGTTATTCAGTAGTTGTGATGATGTAATTGTGAATACTAGTCTTTTAAAATACATAATGAGTGTTATATTGGAAATAAGTGTTTGCCGGTATATATCTTCATAGGAATATATGTACATATTGTCCAGTTCTTTTGTTCAAAATTACAAAATTAAAATGTCATAAGGAAATAATTTATATAAATTCTAGTACAGCTAAAAAATAAAGTCTACCCTGTAAAAGGTGTGCTTAGGTTTTATTATTACCTTCCAGTTTCAATTATTGATATTACTTATAAAAGAAAAATTGAGCACATTCAATTGATGATACATATGATCTTAACAACTCATCTATAGTAAGGATGAGGAATACAGGGAATGACAAAAATTCTAATTTTGTAACTAATTATGATTACTTTATTTTATAATTGTGTCCATAATTATGAAAGTGGTCTGTCATATATTTCTGGTTTCGAGGTATTTAATGAATTGCTTTTGAATAAATTAACAAATATTTTTATATTATGCAGCATTTTAATTTAGAATTTTATTAGTTTTGATTAATGGAAGTTTACTATGAATATGAAATTTTGTGTGAATTTCATGTGAAAATGTTGTATTTAAAGTTTGAATTGACTTAGACCACTTTCATAATTATGGGCACAATTATCGGTTGTTTTTTATATTATTTCCATTTTTTTATTTAGTATGGTCTGTCAGCATTATCAGGGCACATTAAGAGTAAGACTATGCCAATAAGAGATGAAAGAGGTAGAGCTATGACAGAATTATTGGAATCTATTAAAGTTGTTAAGCTAAATGCCTGGGAATTTTTCTTTTCTAAGAAAGTGTTTGGTAAGCTATTTATTACAGTTATATTTCAGTATTTACAGTGCACAATGCATTTTAAGGATTGTCGGTTTAAATACCTATGATTTAAACGTATTTTTAGATATTCGTAAAAAAGAATTGACATTCGTTAAAAAAAATGCACTCTGTCAAAGTTTGGAATCGTCTATGTCTTCAGCAGCTCCAATTGTTACAGCTATTTGTACATTTCTTGTTCATATAACAGCAGGTTATGGTCTCACAGCTTCACAGGTTAGAAAGCATATCAGTACACTATTTAAAATCCAAGTTAATATTATTTATTAATTTTATTAACAATTTTTATACAAAATTGTACATTACAGAAAGCCAGACTTGATAATCAGTATCAAATTACCATTTTCATATGAAATTACCATTTCATAAGGGCAAAAATAAAACAACCACAACAATTTATAAGTTAAAAACATTTCTTTGGTTATGAATTAGGTGCTTTGGTCATTTAATTTAACTGTTCAAGTGCATTGCAATGCAATCGCACTACTCAGATCCTGTGTTGAAAAATGTGTTTCAGATAGAGATGTGCATTCAGATTCCTTTAAAATTTCTGCACTCAATCTTACTGATACTTGATTTTTGAATTGTTAAATGCAATCATATATCAACATGATAAATGACCCCTGACACTCAAATAGTTAACATTTGTGCAGTCTTAATATTTACATTATTTATTTATTCCATGTGTAGCTGCTACCGCAACTTCTTTCTTGGAGAAACATATACCACCTGCTGAATTATAATTGCATATTTAATTTGGATATTCAAATTGGGTTTTAAATAAGTGACATAGTTTAAGAAGTACTTTCTGACTTGTAAAATTTGGGTATGTATTCACATGTGGTGTGAATAACATTAGAATGACCGTTTTTGGCAGCAAATTATGGTCTTCCAGGATGTACCTCTTGATTGATACCAGCAAATTCTTAACAATACAGTTGTATTGGATTTGTATGCATGTTTATAAATGTGTGTTCCTGAGATACATTAAAATTAAACTAATTATTTACAATTTACATTTTTCTTCTATTCTAATAATGAAAATTTGTTAGATAATTTCACTTTTAACAAATGTTATTAATAGTGTTTTTATGTTTTTTGCATGTGGAAAATCATAAGAATTAATCTATAGTACCATCAGTTGGCAGTGTCAACCTTATCATATGTATGTTTTTGTGATCAAAGTCTAAGTCACAAATGCGCTTTACCTGATCAGTGTAAATAAAATGTTTTCAGGCCTTCACTGTCTTGGCATTCTGCCTCAAGTTATTGAAAGGTGTTTTAGTAGATACTCGAGATGGGTTCCGGAGTATTATAAACTTCAAGATAGCTCTGCAACATATGAAGGTTATTAAGTAATAGAAGTAGTCTGAAACTTTAGGTTTACTTCCCCAATGTTTGTTTACTTTTTTAACCATTTATATTTATCATAAAATATCTTGATTTAAATTGCTTTTGTTTATTTATGTCCGATTTTTAAGGTATTTAACAGTTTTGTTTTTATAATTGTATGCAAAATGATTTATAACTTTTTCTAGATAGCTTAGACTACAATTGATGATTTTTGTATTCCATTTATAAATTTTGTAAGATGTTAGTGGAGGATGTTTTTTGTTTTAGCAGAGTATTAACTGATCAGTCTGGTGGTGGGAAGGTGAGGGATTAACAATTTTTATACACTAATTTTATGATCAGTTACATTATTTCATTGAGTTGCTTGATGTTATGCTTTTAAGTTGAGTTGCTTTTTATTTGTTTTCATAGTTTCTACTGTACTGATTATCACACTTCATTGTATATGTTATTTTCATTTACTTCTTATCCATTCGGCAATGTTGAATATTTTTTTAGATAGTAAAGTATTCAACCCAACATCTTTCTTTTATAAACAGGAAGTATTTCTCTGATGACTGATGTTGCCATCAGTTTGGAAGTACACAGGTATTATCAAGGCATTCACTGAAAAATTTTACTTCTCTGTTACCATTCATCTGACTATTATTATTCCCTTTCTGATTGTCATTGGTAATTTCAGGCATTTCCTATAGTGTCACTGATTCAGACTCATATACGACTTTCCTTCCGGTACTTCCATCTAGGCTTGAGCAATACCTTTGATCTATCAATTTCAATCAACAGGTTCAAGGTAGTACTGGCAAAATATTAAATGGATGTTTTATGTGTATAAATTTGAATTGATTCATATTTCATTTCACTTCCTTCCTCCATTTGTTAATATAATATTTAATTATTAACATTCAGTTGAATAACATTTGCACATTTAGCTACCTTTATTTCTCACTGTCAATTTTATTATTCTGCTGATAATAGAACCACACTTCTTTGTCCTTTTTTTAATAAATGTTCACAGTTTTTGTTATACTTGTTACTGTTATTACACGTCATACAATAGCTGATATAATTAATGTGTGATTTTTTTACAAAGTAAGACTGGAGCCTTGCTAATATCAAAATCATATGTGCCCATAATTATGAAAGTGGTCTAAGTCAATTCAAACTTTAAATACAACATTTTCATATGAAATTCACACAAAATTTCATATTCATAGTAAACGTCCATTAATCAAGACTAGTAAAATTCTAAATTAAAATGTTGCATAATATAAAAATATTTGTTAATTTATTCTAAAGCAATTTATTAAATATCTCGAAACCAGAAATATATGACTTAGACCACTTTCATAATTATGGGCACATATCTCCGAATTAACTCACCATTTAACATTGGTTAAATGACTGTGATGCTTAATAAATCTGTTAATTATAGTATTAGCTTGTGACTATCTTGAGCATCCTTTAATTTGAATTCAAAAATAAATCTTCTATTTTCTTCTAAATTTTCTATTTAAATGTGCATTGCTTAAATGTATTGGGTGCAGTGGTGGGCTTATATTAGCATTTTTAACAAGGGAAAACTTATTATGTAACAAACTACTGAACGAAATTCTAATGAGTTCATTATTGAGTTGAGTAATTATTATTACTACTTGAATTTATTCACTAATTATAATTCAGTTCATAATTGTTATTATTACTTCCATATTAGAATTTAGTTTAGTAGTTTGCTTCAGCACAAATACAAGACTATCAATGAAAGTGACGAAATGCCTGCACATAATCTGGTTTCAGATAAGAAGGAATTTAAGTAAAAGTTGGATATTAACAATGGTGGAATTTTGGCAAAGCATGGTTGACATATTGGTCAGAACTGACCATTACTAACTGAGTGATCTGTTTAAATTACAGTGACAAACTAAATTTAATTCACTTGCAAATTTATGTTTATTCTGTTTGTGTACTATTAATTTTATTTATCTAGATAAACTTCCAGTCCTTACATTAAACTATGCGTGTTATGCTTGCATAGCAAATAAGATAAATTATAAGATTAATTAAAATTATTTTCACTATATAATCCTCAACAACAACAATATATATATAATAAATTAAATAATTAAACATTGTTCTAGAGTTAACAGTTTATAACATTTTATCTATAACAGTATTTTTATTATTTAAATGTTTGTTTTACTTTGTAAAACTTTTCCTTTTTTTTTCTATTGTAATAGGATATTTTGGTGCTAAATGAGACTAAAGTGTTCTATTGTCGATCATTGGACAAATCGCAGGCTGTCAGCATAGCAAATGCTGATTTTGTTAGGCAGCTGCAAGAAGAAATAAAATTTAAAGATAATAAAAAGAGGTAATCATAAAAAAATATTGTTATCGGTTTTTTCTTAAACAGTAAAGTGAAATTTATATTGTGTTCCATAGAAAAAATCAAAGTAAGAAGAAATCTGCAAATGTTAGTGAGCATGAAATTGTTACACTATCTCCAGTGTCAGAAGATGTACTGTCAGACATAAACTTTTATGCACCAAGGGTATGTTTTAAAAATACTTTTTAGTATTCTAATCATATTTAATTAGGAATAAATTATGTATAATTTATTAGGACCAACTGCTGCATTGTACATTACAAAATGTCATCTTGAGTTTAGATTAAAAAAAGATTTAGTAGGAATGCTGTTACTTAAAACAATAAATATTGTACAATGTAAAATTGTATTGGATAATTCACAAAAATTTTTATTTTTTTATGTCAAGTTTACATAATTTACCTTTAATTAATAATCTATGCTTTATCCATTTAAACGGAAAAGCCACAAAAATGTTGGCTAGGATATTTTTAATATTTTATGATGAATAAATTTGAAATTGATTAGTAAATTTAAATTGTATTTCAGGGTAAATTGATAGGCATTTGTGGAGAAGTTGGATCTGGTAAAACTACCCTTCTTAGTGCAATAATGGGACAAGTATCAATGTCCAAAGGCACAATATGTAAAAATGGATCGTTTGCATATGTTTCACAGGAGCCATGGCTACTAAATGCTACTTTAAAGGATAACATATTGTTTGGAGAACATTTTGTTGGCAAAAGGTAGGGGCCGGTTATTAACCAACTAATTAAATCTTGAAGCCATTATTTCATATTGTGATTTCGTACAGGAAGCTTCAGTATATACTTTGTGGCACCAGTGTGCTTAACAAAGGGTACTACTTTGAAAATGAAACAGATAAATATAATAAAATAATAATGACAATGTAAGAAGTACAAAATATTGATCTTTTTTATTTAAAACATTCACAGTTACCTCAATTCTATATACTGCTGCAGTTTAAATGACGATATTCATTTACTGCCTGGAGGTGATGATACTGAAGTAGGTGAAAGAGGTGTGAATTTGTCTGGAGGCCAGAAACAAAGAGTTGCATTAGCTAGAGCCTTGTATGCAGATAGGTACTCGTCTAAATTACCATGTTTGTTTTATTGAGATTCATATAGTTAATTAAAATTCAGTCATGATTCTTTAGAACTTGTTGAGATGATTTTATTTCAATTTATATTATATTCATTTGTAATTTATTAGCTCTTTAATTATTTATATATTATTTCTTATATTGTTTAGGGATATATATCTGCTTGACGATCCTCTAAGTTCAGTTGATGCTCAGGTAAAAGAAGAAATTTTTAGGAAGTGTATAAAAGGTGCTTTGAAACAGAAAACCGTTCTGTTTGTCAGTCATAATTTACAAGTAATATACAGCTTTTATTTAAATTTATATAATTATATTTAAAAAGTATTTATATTTACTAATTAAGTCAGTTTAACATCATTAGAATTCTAAAAATGTAAGTTTGTTGACACAGTTTTTGAAAGAATGCGATGACATTGTAGTCATGAAAGGTGGATGCATTGTTGAAAGAGGTACTTTTGATGAATTATTTGCTGCAAATGGTGAATTTAAAGTATTGATTGGCTCATGTTTAAAATTTGAAGAAAATAACAGGTTAGTATAACAGTGAATTTTGTTTGCATTTTTGTGAGCTTTGGTATAAAAAAATTTGTTTAAAACTTTTAAACAGGATTTTGAGAAATGTGATTTTCAGTAAACTGTTATTTAATGTCCCTTATTTTTTTGGTTTTAGACCTTACTATTTTTCATCTTATAGAACAACTGGTTTTACTGACCCAACACAAATTAAAAATAATAAAAGTTAAATAATAACAGTTCTTTCCTATAATTAATGTTGGAAGAGGTGTAGTTTTTATGTGAACATATTGTACAGATACTTTTTTATATTATGCTGTTGTGATATAGAAGGAACAGCCATGTACAGAATTAATTACATGTGAAAAAATTATATAATAGCAATTTATAATTTCTATACGCCCCTATTAATCTCATAATTGTGTAGTAGGTTTTGTGAAATTAACACTAATGCTACGAAGGAGAGCATAAATACCATCAAGTCGTATCACCCTTTGGAAAATAGCATCAAACCAATTGCACAAGAAATTGGAGGTAAGTTGTAAATTTATAGAATACTTTTTGTAATAAAAATATTAATATGATAATTAATGTTATATAAAAAGCTATTATGTTTTTGAATAATGCATTCAAAAAATTAATTCAGCAAATTAATTAAAATTGAGTTCACATTTTTGATTATACTTTGTGTTCTTGTCTATGAATAAATGTGTTGCATGTGTACATTTTCCTGTGTATATTTTAATGCCATGATTCTCGCAGTCTTCTGTATCCATTCACATATTTTGACACTACATTAACAGTGCCAGGAGCATGCTCCTTTGGCATACAACTAAGTAGTCAGCTAACTATGGTGGCTAGCTAAGTATCACTCTGTATTACTGAAGCTGGTGAGAAGCAGAAACGAGTCTAGCTTAGTCTAAATGAGTGAATGGATATTGTAAGAGCATATTACAAACCCTTACAGACTCACAAACAAATAACTGAAGTTATATATTCATGACTGCATTTTATTCTTTTCAGGTAATTCTGATGGTAAAGGAATACATATTCAAACTAGAATAATTCAAACTGGTTCTGTTCGTTTTCAGACAATTCTGTCTTATCTTAAGGCATCAGGTGGTTTTATTATTTCAACAATTCTTCTTTTAATAGCATTAATAAACATCAGTTCGACAGCATTCAGCTCATGGTGGTTGGCATTGTGGTTGAAAGCTGGCAGTGGTGTGAGTATTACAAAATACAATATAATTTTTTATACATATCTATATTAATAACAAGATTACTTCTCTATTGTTTATATAATTTGTTTATTTATTCCATAAAATTTGCTCTATATTATAGTATGGACATTATATTATTATTTATTTAATTCATATATTGAATGATTTTTTCGTTTTAGAATACCAGTATTCAAATCAATAATGTAACTGAGATCAGTACAAACATTGCAGATAATCCAGAATTCTCTATGTATTATATGGTTTATTCCCTTAGTATTATAATAATTTTGACAACAGATCTTATTCGGGGTTTATGCTTCACAAAGGTACACTAAATAATAGTCATAGCCAAATAATAATAACATTGTAACATAGTCTTCTTTCTTTTAGATGTTAAATTAATGATTAATTTTTGCTGTTGTACAGATATTTTGTGCATTCACAATCAGAAAAAATTATATTTATATCAAATGGTACATTTCACTGTAATATTTGAGAAAAGAATTTAAATTCTGTTTATCAAATTTGTATTAATTAATCAGTGTAATATATCTAATTCACAAAACTTGTAATTTTGTTTTAAGGTTGCAATTAGAGCCTCAGCATTGATATTTAAAAAACTTTTTAATAAGGTTTTGAAGAGCCCTTTGCATTTCTTTGAAAGAATCCCTATTGGACACTTCCAGAATCTTTTTTCTCGTGATATCGCTGACAGTAAGTCATCCTCAGAAAAATTATTTTATATCACCTTTTATTATTTATACCCCATCAGATTACTCACTTCTATGAGTCTCATAATTGTTTATGTGTCTTTCAATTTTAGTTTCATGTTCTAAACATGTAGAAGTATATTAATATTGACTCTTTTATGTTTAGTTCAAGCTAAATTACCAGACAAATTAGAAATTATGGTTTGTGGTATATGGCAGCTTGCATTTGCCGTGTTCTTCATTTGTCTGGTCTTCCCATACTTTGTGCTTCCAATAATTTTTCTTGCAATTGCCTTCTATTTCATAAGTAGATTATTCAGGTATGGTATTTCCTATTTATATATTTCAAACTTTCAAGGCTTATTTAATGCATTACAGTCTAAACTCATCTCATGCTATTTCATTGTATTATATAACAAGTTATATTGTCATGAAAGTTGGCCATTTCATTATATCATTTATATAGAAATAAATGAGTGAAGTTTTCTGAAAACAGAAATGGATGTTATTATCTACTTTCCAGTTAATTTGTGTACTATAGGAAAGAACCTGAACAGCAACTGATGAACCATAAGCTTAGGTTCATTCCGGTAGCACACAGATTACCCAGAAAGAAGAAGGTAACATATGAATAGAAATTCCTTTTTTTTAATTTGAATTACACAAATAAAGAATTTTTAACACATGTATTATTGCACTGTTTATCCTTATAGAATCCAAAATCATTTTCATGCAATGTTATAAAAATTGTATGAGTTTTATTGTGATTTATTGTGTTCCTTTCAACAATAAAAAAAGAGAACCATATAAGGTATAACAGTTGAGTCTTTTTCTTAGAGCCGGAATTCGAGATTTGAAAAATCTGGAAAGTTTGTCTCTGACACTAGTTTTAAGTGTTGTCTCTTCCACTCTTCATGGCCTACATACTATCCATGCACATGAGAAAGAGAAGGATTTCATTCGGAAGTAAATATTATTGAAACATTATTATTATAAATAATTTGATATGCTTGTTTCATTCTTTTTCTGATAAGTGAATCATTTGTTATAGATTCAATAAAACTCTTGATCAAAATTCAAGCTGTTCGTTTCTGCAATCTGTTAGTGACAGATGGTTGGCTGTTAGGCTTGATGCTTTGGCAGGTAATAAACATTATAATATGCCGATTTAAATTTTGTCGGTCTTGAGATATCCATTGAAGCAGCATTTAAAAATAGAAAATATTTTTTCAGTATTGGTCACTGCTATAACTGCAGCATTAATGGTAATATTTCATGGTGATGTTGCACCTTCTATGGCTGGTCTTGCATTAGCATATGCTACTACAATAAGTGGACTTTTCCAGTTCACTGTTCGTCAACATTGTGAATGTGAGAGCAGCTTTTTGTCACTTGAGAGAATCAATAAGCAAATTGATGTAAGTTGTCAAGTCCTTAAGAAATAACATAATAGTGTTTACAACAATTTATTTACTGTGCATCATAAGTTATTAGCAGTCAAGCGCATATAACTGATGATATTTCCAAACTTGGAAAATTTGGCTCGCAATTCTTGTGATAAATAAAAGTGTTCTAATTCAGTTAGATTTCAGGTACTTGAGCAAGAAGGAGGTCATGGGCCAAAAGGAATTCCGCCTGATTCTTGGCCTGAATTGGGAACAATAAGATTTAGCCATGTTTGTCTCCAGTACCACTCTGATCTCCCATTTGTGCTTAATGATATTTCATTTAAAGTTAGACCATTTGAAAAAATAGGTGAAAACAAATTAATTGGTTTTATGTATGTACAGAGTACAAAGTGATTTGAAATAAATAGTAATATTAATTTAAAATAATAATTAAAGGTATTGTTGGAAGGACTGGATCTGGAAAAAGTTCTCTTCTGAGTGCTTTATTTCGTCTTGTCAACATAAAAAGTGGTAATATCAAAGTGGACAATTTGGATATATCTACACTGGACGTAAACATCTTAAGAAACCGTCTAACTATTGTTCCACAGGATCCTGTTCTTTTTTCAACAACCATTAGGTTATTTTATCTTAATATACAAATTGTCATTAACATTTGTGTGCTGTATATGCATTGGTGAAACAGTTATCAAGGTTCCCATTGAAATATTTATCAAATTTAATTATTTATTTTATATATCCCAGCAGATTGTAGAAAGATTTATTTTTCACAGGATAAATTTAGATCCTGCAGAAATTTGTACAGACGATGAAATATGGTCAGCTTTAGAAAAAACTCAGCTGAAAGACAAAGTTTCATCTAATGTTGGCAAATTGGAAATGATGGTGTCTCATAAAGGTGACAATTTTTCAACAGGAGAAAAGCAATTACTCTGCCTTGCAAGAGCATTGCTTAAGAAATCAAAGGTAAAAATGTATATATTATGAAATATTAAATATATTTTTTTTATTTAATTCTGTTTCCATATTCGGTCACTACATTAATATTATTATTCAAATATAGTAACAATTATTTGATGTGCAATTTCTTTGTAAAATTTATTTATAATAATCAATTGTATGGGTTTAAGTCAAATGAATGAGTAAAATTTTGGTTTGGTATGAGATATTTTTATTTTTTAATATTAGCCCTTTAATTAATCATTTTATCTAAATTTAAAATTCATTTCTATAGATTGTTGTTTTTGATGAAGCAACCTCTGGAATGGATCCGGAAACTGAGAAAGCTATTCAGAAAATTATTCAGGAGGAGTTTAAACAGTGCACTGTTCTAACAATAGCACACCGCCTTGAAACAGTTATGTCTTGTGATAGGATTCTCGTAGTGGATAAGGGACAGGTTGGTATCTGTCTTTAAATTTGCTTAGTTCAATGAACTACCTATGCATGTATTTTGTATTTAACATTTTCATTCACATTTTTAGTAAAATTATACCTTTCAGATTGTTGAATTCGATGCACCATCAGCACTGGCTCGTAATGAGAATTCTGCCTTCTCAAGAATATTATCTGCTTCAAATAATGAAAGGCTTATGACAAGTGAGAATTAACTGCAGTAACTGTTGTCCTTTTACTACATGTTGTTAATTGTCTGCTTAAGTCATCTGTGATAGTATTATTTACTTTGCAGAGTTTATATGTTCAAGAAAAGAATAAAAACCTTTTTTAATTATGTTTATTATCACGTTTATGTTATTTTAATGTTTTATCATTTGAAAATTTTATATATGTTATTTTAATGATGTACAATGCTCACTTTATTCTCTGGAAATTTGTACATTTCCTAGAGTTGGTTAATATAGCTGTAAAGACTGCTGTTAGTGTAAAGGGACTGAATTCAAAGTTATATATTGATACAATTATCAGGAATGTTAAAAATTACAAACGATTATTGTATTTTTGTAATGACATAAAAATCAATCTATATTTGAAATATTGTTTTGAGCTTGTAAAAACATTATGACAATTATGAAAAATGTTTGAATGTTATTGGTACATTAAAATGATATTCAGTGTACAGCTGAACCTCTAGAAACAACTTCAATAATACCTAATCTTTAAAAAATTCATCTGAAAAGCATTGGAAAAGCACCCTCTGTATGAACAAATATTTAAATATTTATACGAAACAGAGTTTTCAACAAATATGTTCCAAGTAATTTCATAAATACCTTTTATGTTGTTTTTTATTTATTTCTTACAATACACAATGTTACATAAGATATTTTATTTTGCTGCTTATGATTTATAGAATTTATTGTGCAGGAAAATGACACATATTAAGACTTTATATTGTTTTGCAGGAATTGAAGTATTAAAAAACTCAAGACTGTGTAAATTAATGGTTAATTAAAATAATATACTAATAAAAAATTAATTTTCTTTGTTGAATTTATTAATGTTTGGATTAAATTATTTTTATTTAAATGTATATTAATTTCCGCCCAATTTCTCTTGTCGTGTGAAAATTTAAATATATCCTTGTATTATATCTTTTATGAGCATTTAAGATCTTCATATTTTCCTGAATTAACAATTTTATCTTCCTTTTTCTCCCGAGTTTATCCCGTGTGCACATCTGGATGTTCCTGTTACTGCCAGGTCAATTTGTGTACCGTTTATGATGTTACGTATAGGTTATTTAGATATTTAGTTTTCGGTTTAATGATATAATAGAATATGGAATATTAGTTTTTATGTGCGCCATTGTAGGTAGTAACTTAGATATTTAAACTTATTTTATCATCAGAGCTAATCTACAACATAAGTGCATGGCTGTTGTTGTGAGTTTTTACTAATTCTAAATTACATTTTTAAAGGATATATTTATTGCTCTTAGTATAGTAAGTTTTATGCAAGCTTAATTTCAATAACTATTTATATATACATATATATGAACCTTTTTAATTTATTCACAAAAATTGACATTTAATAATGAATTATTGGAAATTTATAATAATCCTTGACAAATTACCGTCCCATTTCTTTAGTAAGATCTCTTGGAAATGTGCCCTTTTCTATTTGGTCATCCCATCTGTTAATCCATTCAATAGGGCATAGACTCTTGTAACAATTTTGGAAATATTGACAGTGTTTGTCTTCTGTACCAAAATAATGAGCACACCGGTGAAAGTCTATGAACATTACATAGCACCATTTGGTCTTATTCTGCTGTTGAAATCTCGGGTCTGGTGGGCATGTCGAAAGTTCTATTTTTTTCTCTTTGACCTCCTCCTCCTTATCGATGGGTGTACAAATCATGCCATCTATTTCAACCGACATCTCAAATTATTTCTTTCTGACAAGTCTTAACAAAAAAATTTTCTCTTAGAAAGTATTTTGTGTTTGAAAGTCAAATGAAAAGTTGTTGCTTAGTAATGAAAAATATTTATTATTAAAACAGGTGTGAATACAATTCCTATTTTATTATTTTTACAGTGCTTAACTTATTTTAATGGTATACATGTTTTATTATTGATATTTATACAGTCTCTAAATATTTTGGTTTTGGTGCAGTTCAATTAAACGTTTTAGTAATAATGTTGCTGATTAACTATACAGCATATGTTCTTGACATATTCATGTTTTCTACACTTGATATATGGCAAAAATATTTTTTTATGAAGTGGGAACAATTATTTCACATAATAATTTATTGAAGTATACCACATACTCACACATTATATATATATATATATATATATATATATATATATATATATATATATATTTTATATATGTGTGTATATTTGGTATATTTAAGGTTGCTCGTATTGCTTCAATAAAAAATGTTGTGTTTAATTTGATTTGTTGTAGAATTTTAAAACACGATTATGAAAGTCTAAAAGAATAATAGTTGATATTTGTTTAGCTGAAAATCTTTTATTATTAAATTCCCTTGCCAGAAGAAGGGTGGCACCTTGAATTAGAGTTGGCTAGCTGCCTTTTTTTGTAGTTAGTTGAAGCTGAGACACTACCGACTGACCGTTGTTATTTCCTCCGATTTAGTTTTAATTCTGTGGCCACAATCTGCTCTCTGATTATCATTCGAATACTTCTTCAATTTATAAATGTGTGAGTAAATTTCATTTTCTTAATCAGGTCTTCTGACACTCTGACCTATATTAGAAAAAATCTCTTAGTCATTAAGAACTTGTTCAAGCTGACTTGATTAATGCCTTTCCTATGTGTCACGCAAGTCTAATTGTAAATGTTAGTCTGAAATATGCTGTGGAAAAAATTATCAAACCATTTCTAATTTGAATTATATTGCTAATTTTTTTTTGTTTTTTTAGAATCATCTTAGAGTTATATTTTATACATTAGTTAATCTGGGGTACTTAAGTAAATGAAGTTGTATTCTGGACATTGACCCTGGCTTCTTCCTCAAGGAAAACCTGACCAAGGAGATGTTTTTTCAATGACTGGTCTCTTTTGGGGGAGGGGGGGAATAATATCCTTGACCTTCCACCTTTCATTTTAAATTCTGAACCTGATCACAATTCATGAACATCAAAACATCAAGCCGTGCAATACTTATATTGCTCTTATTCATTTGAGGTTTGTGGATTGTGAAGAGCATTGAGGGAATACTACCAAACAGGTCTCTTTTAAAAATGTAAGAAAACATAGTTTAGAATGTTAGAATGATTTGGTCTTAATTATTTCTAAAATAGTCAACTCTAAGTTATAGATGGATTTAATTTTATATTTGGAATTAAAATACATTTTATAACATTTACTAACCCTTGTTCATCTCTCCTTACCTAGTAAGGTGAATAAAATAACTTGAAACCCGAGTGTGAAGCTGTGGGTAGATTACTTTATTCTACTATTTTTTGGATTATTATTAGTTTATTTTTCAGTGAAAAAGATCCATGAAGGAACTTCAGTTTTGAAGGATCTGACCAGTTTAACCTGTGTAAACAATCATTGATTAATGGAAAATTATTCCACTCTAGGTTCTAAGATAAAAGAATAATAGCCAAGTATTGAACAAACAGTATTGAAAAAATTGCTTTTTAAAATGTCAAATCTTACCCTAATAACATTCCCTACTAAAATTAAGATAACTTGCTTAGTAGGGCCACACAGAATATTGTAACTCAATATTTTATTATTATAGTGTAATTATAATTTAATTATCAATTTTGCAGGAAATGATGACAATGTTTTAGTCCAGTACTTTATTTTAGTACCTTGGGTCAAATCGAATATGATAATATACAATTGCCTCTTTCATTTGTATTTGCATTATTCAGTTAGTAAGATTTTGAATTTGGTGCATAATCTTGTTACTGTAAACATTAGTTAACTAACTCCTTTCACTTCTATCCAATGGCATTATCTAATTCTAGAGTTTAACTGGCACTATAACAGAATTGACCAAGTTTCAGGACCTGATTTCCAGAGTTGTTTTGCTAGCACCAGAGTTAAAGTTTTTCATCCTTTTATTAGAAAGTAGTTTATTCTAATATTTATGTAATTTTAATTTACTATTTTTGTAACAAATTAGTATAACCCATAGTAAAAAAACTGTAGATTCAATTATTTTAATTTATATAAAATTACTGAAAAAGGTTACATATAACCCTTTTTGACCTTAAGTCCCAAGTAACTGCAATTAGTTACCAACTTATTCCTTATTTTTTTCATTTAAAGTTCATAGATTTTAAAGTGGTTAGTTCAGTTCTACCTCATGGTTAAGATTAGAAGCTATAATAAATCATAAAGTTATATTACCTGAAATAGTGTATAGCCAAAATGTATATACTCTGATTGATATATAATTGTACTATCCAATTACTCAAAAAAAATTATAATGAACCTATTGTGCTGGCAAAAATTCCTCTCGAGGTATCTATATGTAATATTTTCCAAACAGAAAATAATAATGCTCGATATTTTCTGGGTAGCCGAATCCAATGTTCTTATTTAAGGTGTAGGCCGCTGTTGTGGCATCGTTAAGATGACATGACAGTCTCGTTGTGCCCAGAGAACGTTATTTTATATATTAATTATTTTATTCGTTAATTTAAAAGACTCTCAGTATCGTACAATATTATCATAACACTCGTCATACATGATAATGTAAAAAGGGGAAGTTATAAAATAAAGTGACGTTTATCCTCTTCAAGTTCAAAGTCATATTTATATGTACTGTTTTATATCATATGTATTATTTACAATATATATTTCGAGTGTGAAATAAACAAAGAGGTAAATATATGACCAAGATGCAATTAAAAATATTCCCGCGTTTTAAAAGTAGTAGAATTAATGGAGTAGTAGAATCGTTCAGAGTTACGTCCATACGTTGCTAGAGGAATACTTCATTAAAATTAAGTAAAATATGTTTTTATTTAAATTTTTTCGCATTTTATCTTATTTTATATTATGCCTGAATATTTCTTTCGACGTTCTCCGGTCGCTTTAAAATGATTTTTGAGCAATTATTGAGGGGTCTACAGAATACATTCGTTATTAAGCCCACTCACACTTTTAGTCACCAGGTTTGTTTTCTAGAGTCTAAAATTAACGCTGGTTCAATTTTTTTTACACATTTATTTACGAAATAATTTGCCTTATCGTAATTTTCCAGTTTTTTCTTTTGTGGCATTCGAAATTTTTTCATCGCATATACATAAAATAACATTTTTTGTGAGGTATCAGTTTTTTCTTTATTTTATTTTGTAGAATTTATTTTTGCCGAATAGACTGTCGAATTATGCCATTCATTTCATGGCACCGAGGAACACAAAGTCCACCTGTAGCATAAGTCCACCTTAAAACATGAATGCTTATACGCGTGTGTACTTAATGTATAATTATGATGTACTAAATGATGAACTGAAAAATAAGAAAATTTGTGTTATAAATGTTGAATACAAGTATAAATATTAAACTGCCAAATAGAATTGAATCGATTTAAAACGAGAAGAGGGAGTAGGTCCCATGTAGTATATTGAGAAGATTAGTTTGGTGAATTCAATATTTTTGTAGGTTAAATAAAGTAATGAGCTCATGGCCTCAATTGTTTTAGCGATTGGCATAATACAACATGCACTATACGGTCGACTATGGACTGAATTAATCAGCCCATTGGGTAAAGATTCATCGGGCTATATAGTGAAGTTGAGTTAGTTTAGTGTAGTTGAGTTGACTCAACTTCCTGTCGTTATAAGTGCACACTTCTCGCGGCATTTGCGCAGAATTGAAAGCGTCCGAAAACCTCCCTCTGTACGCCTTGGGCAAAATGAACCCAAATGAAACTTTCGTGTAGATGCCGATACAAATTACAGTGATTTGCCATCAGATTGCATTTGCACGATTCGTATGATTTTAGACTTTTCTCGTCGGAAGGATAAAAACGTACGTGTTGATAAGTTTAAACGTCATAATTATGGGGGCTCGTCATTAACCCCCCCCATTCAACAGCCAACAAGACCGCGACCCGCGTCCACGGCCACAGTATAATGGCTTCTTCATTTTTTCGCGTTTTGAATTAATTAAAATTAAATAAAAGATGTTAATACTACTCAGAGTGCACTTTGTACGAATGTCGGAATCGAGAGGGCGAAGATAGACAGACGCGTGAAGAGCGCTTATTGTTTTGAGAAGAACCTGCAGTAGTTGACCCCACAGGATTTTTACTGTGTTTGAAAACCATCTGAGCGGGCTCCATCAGTAGGGTTTTGCACTTTTCTTCTTGGGGCTCTCTCGGATGTTGGTCTGCTTCCGACGTTTCCGACCAGTCGCGAAAACCTTCGCTCATTAGACTCGTGAGGAGTTTCGCGTCTGCGTCGTTAAAGGTGTTAATGGATATAGTCGCCGCGCGTTGCCTTAAACGCAACAAGGTCTGGGCAAGTGGGTAGGAAAATGGTTGTTGAGAACAGTAGTTCAACGATTCCGTTTATAGATTAATTTAATTTTCAGTAAAAAAAACGGGGACGTACTTAGAAACTATGTTGAGTGGGGTCACGTCCGCGTTAGGCGGTAGTCACGGGAGGAAGAGAGAAGGAAACTTTCATTTGACTGTTGTGAAAACCGCCACCGGCTTCGTTCCTTGAAAAGAGTGTGGGGCAAAAGTTGCGCAGAAGTGAAAGTCGGGACTCGAGCCAGATTGAGATGGAAAAAAAGTTTCTCAACTTTGAGACCCCCCAAGGCTATTGTTTTATATCTCGATCAAGTATGCGCGGATAAAAAAAAATATTTCGCTTTATTTAGTTGATTGAGAGGCACTGATATCAAATTCAAAACTGTTTTCTTATTTAAAAGTTCGCTGTCGTTCAAAACCGCGACCTCCTCTTCAACATGGAGTAATTAAGTCCAAGTACTCGATGGCTTGAATTCTTGATACTTCATTCGTACGAACGGATGCTAAGACGTTTATTAACACATATAGAATCCTGTAAACCTTAAAATTGTTGACTGCTGAAGATATAAACTAGGAGTCCTCGCCACCTTTCCTTCCCAAAGAAGTGTCGAGAATTGAATCCATAATGGTGGGAAGGGGGAAGAAGCGGCCGTCGACTTGGTAACTCCGAGTGTTGGAATTCCATTTTTTCCCTTAGGTTTCCCTCTTTTTGTTCATAATTATGGGGATATTCACCTACTAGTCAGGTATGATGCTCTGCACCGCCGATTATCTCGGGGTCGCGTCGCCCAAGAACTTCGTCGACGTCGATTGGCGTTCGAAGAAATACCTCCTCCGTTTCTCGCGATTTTTTTGTCTTTATTTTTTGAAATAAAAGGAAAGGAAATGGTCTCGCAGTTTTCCCCGTTTCCAGGATCAAGTGGCCGTGTATCGAGACAGTGACCCCGGTTCGCGGCTTCCTCCCTCTGCGGTGATCCCATTTCAGTCGATTGCCACGAATCTCAACAGTTCGGCTCTTTGTTAAGCGTTCCCGTTTCTTATTTGCCAACTCATCCCATGGAATCATTAGCGCCCTCGTCCTAATTTACAGGTTAGGCCGTATCTCTGTATTCTTAACAGTAAGTCGTCCACTGACCTAAGCTAACTTTACATTAGTAAAAACTTAAGCTAGATTTTTTCGAATATTGATATATTTAATTAACACACATCGGTATTTCTCAACCAGAAATTATGATACATATAGTAGTGAGCTTAAATGTAATTGAACGATATTATCCGACAGAACAAAACTCATTAGTGTAGGACTATTTATATGTCGAATTTTGTTATAGAAATTTTAGATTTAAAAAAACATATTTTGTTTTATAGTTTCATGCAATTGTTAGGTGATAATAGGCAGGAAATTACCGTTGTAATTTATGATTATCTGTCAAAGACTATCAGTTTTTCCATTTTTATAACTACTGGCGATGTTACGATATTATTATCATTCGCCCGTGGTAGACGTCGTTCAATGTTTTACCTTCGAAATATTCCTCGGATAAGGTCAAATAATTTGCGCGGTATAAAAATATTTTAACCCAACGTAGCCATAACGCTATTTGGTTTTTTCTTAATATTTTACCTGTTTATTATTGGTCATTAAATATGTCAATAAAATTTAGATGGCTCTTCATATCGGAATTATTAATTTACTATTGTGGCGTGTTTATTCCTTTCAAGAGCGGCGATAGTATTCCGTCGAAAGTAGAATTGTGAGTTCTTATAGGCCGTGGAATCGTGCTGGGATTTTAGATTAACAGATCCCGAAGCTATTTTAAAGTTCATCCCGAAGACTGAGGATATCCCTCCCTCTCTCTCTCTCTCTCTCTCTCTCTCTCTCTCTCTCCATTCCTCGGGTTCTTCATTACCCCGCCCGCCTCCCTCCTCTTGCCCGTTCCCTCTCCGCGTTTCTCGTTCTCCGGCGCTCCCTCCCCCGTTGGCGGCGTTGGGGGCTCCCCTAAGTATTGAAGGTCGGCCTGTGTCTGGGAACAATACGGCCGGGGTCAAAGTCCCCACAAGGCCACCGCCCCCCGCCCCCCCGTCCGCCCCCTACCGCCCTCGGGGTGGCCCTCCTGAGGCTCAGGGCCGGCCCTTCTCCGGCCCTAGCTTCCGCTTTCACTGTAACCCGTAGCTGCGTCTGTATCTCATATCCGGCATCGACTTTGAGTCGGTTCATTCAGAAAAAAAATCAGTTCCGTACAGTTCCTCACAAAAAAGTGAACGGATATAAAATAATGAATCGATAGAGCGGGCGTACTTACAAATCATGGCTGATTCCCAATTTAGTTATAAAGTATAAATATAGTAATACTACAATTATTTTTTACATGTATTTGAATTCCCGCCTTTTGGAATATTGAAGAAAATGTCCGTCCGGCCATGTGAGCAGCCTGTTGTATCTTGCAGTTGTAATAATAAAACGGTTAAACAAAAAATTATTAGGGGTAGTTTACATGGAAGAACTGGTAATAATATTTTACTTGTGTCCCGAAATGTGTCGATAAAATTTGAAAACTTCGAGACAAGACTATCGGATTCAAGTTATGATTACGACGTCGAAAAGTGATGAATAAATTTTCTCCTCCCCTTCTCCTTGTTGCAATATTTCATCCCAACCGAATTTTCTGCTACTCAAGAAATGTCTTGCTGTTTACAAATCCCTCCGATAACGTGGAAGGTTCTAATTGCAATTGTAAGTGGAAGCGAAAAACGGCTGATGTAAGAACTACTTTCGCAATCCTTATTTTAGACTGTCTGCCCCCTACTCCTACTCTTCTTTTGTTGGAAACAGATACCGGAAATTGTTTTGAACGGCCTTTGTCCATCTTAAACTGCACAGTTATTGTTTTCATTTATTCTAAAATAAATTCGTAGGTCTATCAGTAAACACAAACCACACAAACACACATTGAGTAAAGAGCCATGATTGGTTCTGATTTTTCAGAGACAGGCTGGAATTCTGGAAGACGCAGTAACGAAACCTGTTCAAGGTGAAATTCGTTTGTGTAATTCCGAAATCTCCCGAGATTAGGGTCTGGTATAGCCAATAAAATCAACGAGTTTAATGAAATGTTTATGATTCTATTCTGAGGTTATTAAAGTTCCACTCCGTTGATTGGTGCAAATCGCAGAAAACAAATAAATGATTGAAGAAATACAAAATCGCGGTCGAATTATAAAAGTAATATAATCTAGATTTTAGTTCTTAAAGCGGTTGGGCAAAAACGCGTCGACACTTTTCGATTATCGGTTAATTTTTATTCAGTTACTGATTTAAATTTATCATGAATTGAGCTTCTGAGGTGTGAACCTTTTTCAACTCTCTTGTTGCGTCGGCTAGTTGAGATCGTTTTCGGGGTGGCGTTAAGTAAGTATCTCTCTCTCTCGCTCTCTCTCTCTCTCTCTCTCTCTCTCTCTCTCTCTCTCTCTCTCTCTCTCTCTCTCTCTCTCTCTCTCTCTCTCTCTCTCTCTCTCTCTCTCTCTCTCTCTCTCTCTCTCTCTCTCTCTCTCTCTCTCTCTCTCTCTCTCTCTCTCTCTCTCTCTCTCTCTCTTGCTCTCTCTCTGTCTCTCTGTCTTCCCTCCTCACAGTTTGGGTTCAAGGACTAGCTGGGTTATATCATTTTTCCTACGCTTCTATCTTGGAAGACGTTAGCTTCTAACAGAGCGCCCGGGACATCTTTTTGTCGGGGATATTTTTCGACAGGTGTCGAGACATGTAATAGGCCTGGTTAAAAAAGAAAAGGTAGGACCACTAAGACAAAAACAGTGGAGGATTAAGAACATCTTTTTACAAGTCTGAATACAACCGTTGCCTTAGTAATTTTTGAAAGAACAAAACAATTTTTTGAACAAGTTTGATGAAATGTTTTGAGTTTAAGTAGAGTTAATTAGTACAAACTCTCTTCTGCCATGAACTGCGATTCTTAATGTTAGCGATATACCAGTATCAAAGTGTTTTCATGAATTTTTTGGTATAACATTTGACATTCATTTCGAGCTTCATAAATAATATCAAAAGAAATTACCAGCACAGGACAGATGTCTTTTTCCTTTTTTTTATAAATAAGCACGGTTAAGTAGTGTGTCCTTAATTCGTCTTCATTGGATGTGATAACGCCGTAACAGAACTTTCTACTAATCAGGAGGAAGCGATAAATTGAAGAAAGCTCGCTTAAGTTGGCTATCCCGGTCTGCTGATCGAACCAAGTTTCTAATTCTACAAACTCGCCCTTCTAATTGCTTTGCCCTCCCCTCAGGGTCCGCGAAAAATTCGGTTCGTCAAGTTTTGCAGGTAACTCGTTCGAGCAAAAAAAAGAAGAAAATAAGCGTAGTAACAGTTCTTCGGTTTCTGACGGACGTTGTCAAAAATTGGGCTCAATCTTTGTGTTCGGCTTCAACCGGTTTTATTAATTGGGTCAACACTGAATCCTGTTCAATTTGTGTTTCTCCGTTCTCGTACAAGTTTAAATGAAATTGCGCGTATAATTTTAGAAACGGTTCGTCGTTTCTGAAGACAGTACAACTTATTTTTTACGTATTTCCGGTTCATTTAAATTTAAACCTAATTTTATTTCTGATTGTACTCTTACCCGCTTATAGAAATTTCAGTACAAATTGAAGTGTGAAATTTTCCATAACTTAAAATAATAAATCGCCGAAAAATTGAGCATTGGAAGGGTTTTCGCCCTTCCACAACATTACGCGATTTTACGGGAAGCCAGTAAAGCCATTACCTTATTTATGAAATAATACTCGGAAGCTTGCGATTTCCTTGCCACGAAAAATACTCGCGTGTGTACAATTTAAACTTAAAAATTTAAAATTGAATTCAGTTCGGCAAGCTATGTCGAGTCCGGGTTTTGTTGAACTTCGATCCTTTGAAAATATTTTGGTTGCAGCGGCCCGTTGGGAAAGTTGAACAGCTGGTTCTTTGGAGAAGGATTTGGCCTAATTTTTTCCCCCGTTACCCCTTTACCCCTTGGCTCCCGACTCAATTGAAGTCTCAGCCTCTACAATTTGAGAGAAACGTCTCGATATTTCAAAAGCCCGATGCGATATTGGGGCCAGATCGAAATCCCCGCGGAACTGCAAATAAATGTATGAATGTGAAGATACGGGGATAAAATATGAGCATCGGTGTTTTCGTGAAACTTTGGGCCTAAAGTGTGTGACATTAATTATGACCTATGCCTACAGGAAACGATATCAAAAGAAATTAAATCTTAAACTCTACCTCTTATACTCTAAATTGACGCGCCCAGAACACCGTATTAATAATAAAAATAATAGAGTAAAGAAAATATTTTCTTTTATGCACATGGCCGACAACGGGTCTCAGTTTTAATTGTGTACTTACGAACGGCTTTCTCCGACGGGCGTTTCCCTATCAGAGGTTATGCCATTCGTGCGTTATTTTTTTTCATTCAATTATTCAATAATTTGTGCAGCTATTAAGCACACTAATTACCTGATGTGGCCTCTTTGTGCATGCATTGTTCTAATTTGTTATTATTTATTCGTTTTGCAATTAGTGATGTAATTTTTAAAAATTATTTCCCATTCGTTTGTTAAACGAGGTTCTGTAAATAGTAAATTAAACATGAAATATCGAAGTTTTTTTGTGGAACACAAAATTGCCATTGTACCAGTCGGAGGAACTGTGTTAAGGAATATTGAATCGCCCGAATGCCTGTCCTATCGACCTGAAACAGAAATAGACACGTTCACCTCGAAAAACTTATGATTGTCTTCCAGGGGCGTTAAATTTTTTTTTCTTGGTGATGAGTGGGAGGGGGATTGCCCGAAGACGCTGTAAAAGAGCTGTAAAAAAATATTATTTTGGAATAATTTAAAAAATATGATTTAAACAGTATAGTTAGTCTTTTAAAAGTGGAATAGTAATGATTGGATAATATTACAGAAGGAATAATTACAAGATAAATTACGTTTAAAATGTATTATTATAAGGTTATTATATATATGAGACACTAATCCATTATGATGATTTAATTCGGTCGAAATTGATGAGTATTTAAAACGCGATACACGATTTCAGGGCAATAAAAGTAATTTAATGTGTCACTTAATCATGCATTCATACTATCGTTGCATTATGCAATTAATTATTCATAGGGTGGGGGGGGGGAATAAAAAAGAATAATCGACTTCCACTGCCATTTAAAGTCCCGCATGTGAGTGGTGAAAGTGCTCGTTGCCTTAATCGATAAAGGGGGTCAATATAATTAATTGAATGCTCGAATCGATACCTATCCCCCTCTGGTGGGTGTCCTCTCTTTTTTTACGATTCGGCAGAGGCTTAAATTTTGGCCGACAGCTGAGAAAACGTGCGTTTTGGAAGCGTTGGATTCTCGAGAATCGGTAGTTTCGTCAATCTTCTGTATTATATAGAGCGAAGATTTCTAAATTTGCCGCTGTAATTCATTTACACCTCCACTTCATTCATTGACAACAGAATCTTTCTGAAAGTTTCGACCCGAACACTGTGGTCGAACGCATGGTCGAGCTCTCGTAAACGGTCTCGTAAGAATTATAGGAAATTTGATGGAACCCTTGACACTAATTTCTATGGATTACAAATATGGTAGACAAAATTCTTATACGTGTTGCGGTTCTGTTTAGTGTACTAGTGTCGGTCCGTAATTGTTCGGTATTAAGGCCGCCGTTGACTTAGGCTGTGGCCGTGGGGTCGCTGGACCCATAGAACTCTGGTGGCCCCCGCTGGAACCAATAAATAAGTGAGAGAGAGGCGCAGGAGGAATCTCACGAGTGATGCCTTTCAAGCTCTTTCCGTATAACCTTTCGAAACCGCCGGCCTTGGATGTATCTAAACTGTTGGATGTATCGAAACTTACGACTCGAGGGGGCGGGGAGAATAAAACAGCGTCGTTTTTAGTTTCAAAACATATCTACTTAAAATCTAGGAAAAGTTCATAGTTGCTGTTGAGACTCATAGCAAAGCAAGTGCCAAGCATCAGTTCAAAAGCTTCTGTTTTATATACACATTATCTCTCTCGTAATCTGAATTCAATTCAACCTGCGGAATTCGAAATACGGAAAAAGTCAGTTCTCCTACGGGTCATGAAAATTCCCCATCCTTGGCCATTGTACTAGGCGGAATGATAAGTGATCAGCGGTTGATCTTATTGGCCGCAAGTCGATTGTTCTTGGAAAAAAACTACAAGAAATAGCATTTGTATAATAACAACTGATTTCTCGGACGCTGGATCGAAGACAAGTAAATGATTGATATTTAATAGGGACGCCATCGCTGGAGCTCCCATCAGTCGCTAATTCGACATTTGCCTTCTCGGCGCGTTGCTGTGGAAAAAAAGCGACAGCGGGCCGCGATCTCATTACTATGCATGAATTCGCCTATGCATAGTTTGTGTCCCCCGTATGTGAGTCATTTTGTCTTTCCCTGAATGTCGTCGGGCCACCGGTCGGGTGAACCAGTGACGCAAATCGCTAATTTAGTCTTCCTTTTAGATCAGTTCTCAGGTCTGGACTCTTGAAAAACCAGTCCGATACTAAGTAGAGAGGCGGCTAAAGCATGCGGGTTTGTTGGAATAAAAAAGGGATTGGTTACTGAATTTTAAATTGGAAAAATATTTTACGTTCCCATATATTTATTTAGTAGAGTTTATTCACTATCCGGCCTTAAATTAAAGTTATTTATATATTTTTGAATATATTTACGAATCGTTTATGTAAAATATTATTTATACATTTTAGTTTGGAAAGCCATTCTTTTAGTAAGGGCTTCGTCAACGTTAATAGGGTGAATTTTAGTGGAGCTTGTAAGCTGAGATAATTTTTTAGGGGCATTTCTTATATGTAATACCGATATTTCACCCAGGGTGTGAAAATAATTAAAATCGTTAAAAATTTATGTCCTAAACATTGCATCTGACATGAAGCGTTGTCATGGACTTTAATATACTTATCAACTTTTCTTCCGCGAGGGTCTAGAATACCATACCAAATCTCTTTCTCCGCTTATTTGCATCATAATCGCGGGAGCATTTATTTGAACCAGATGTTCGCAATCCTCAAAAGTTTGACCGATATTATGTACCGAGGGAACGTTAGGGAAGATGGCGAGAAGCCGACAGAAGGTGGCAAGAATTATGGTAAATAAAAATGCCTTCGTGTAAAAATAACCCAAGTAATTTATAGGTATCATAAAATGACTTTCTAGTTTACCTTATGCCTTCATCAAGTTGTAATCCGATGACGTAATTTATAGTTGTGGTACTCCTTCACCGTACACTATAAATGCACCTGTATATTCTTCGATATAAAAGATAATTAATTTGTCAGGATTGTCCGCCGTTCACTCGCCCGGCACTGTTATATTCAATTTTGCATGACAAAATCTGCTATACAGGAGACCGAAACGCCTTATTTTCAGTAGCCTTTGTTTAAAAACTGAACACCTTTTATGCAAATTATTTCGCGTAATGGGCGGTCGGAGAACGATCAGCTAGGTGTCCTTGTTGGGAACAGATAACGGATTCTCCAAGGCTGCACTGTACGCTTTAAAACCGAGAAGTTAGTTACTGTGCAGTGACATTAAAATGACCCACCCTTTTCTTTTTTTTAGTTGTTTGCGGTTTAGTATTTGGGGTATTTTTCGTTAGGTCTTCCGTTTACTTTCGGCAACACCATTGCTCCTTTTCGAATGGCATCTTCCTCATAAATCATAAAATTAGATTCTGTATAGTTAGATTCCATGGGGTAACCAAGATATCGAACATCGCTTGCATCCAAAGATTCCAATCAAAAGTCCTTCGTACGACCCTTAATGTTCCCCGGTTTGTTTCAAATCAAGATTCCGACAGTTGACGAATTAATAAAATCTCCGTTCCAAATTGATTTCTGTTTGTTCAATCATTTATTTGCTGCCGCTTCTATAACGGCAGAAACGAGCAGTTACAGTTATTCCGGAATTGCGTTAAGTGTAAATCATAAAAAAAGCTAATGGTCGTTGGTTATCCGCGCTCTCGAATTGGAAATTCTAGAATGGAAGACTTGCACATGAATGACTCCGTAAGTAACCCCGTTCTGTAAATATGATATAACTTCTGCTATATTCTAAAACTTTCTTTACCGGGCAAATCCGCATTACCGGAAACGTTTTTTTCGGCTGTAATACAGTATCGAACAAATGTTAACACAGTCACCCTTTATCTAATCTATGTAGCAGATAAGCTCGTAACAGCGTGTCCCCTCGGTCATATCTTCCTGGTCAGATATGATTTTTTTTCGCGTTATCAGGTGATGCAGTTACGTAATTGACTTTTCGTTTAATGAAAGTGTAACGCGTTCGGATGCAGCCGATATTTAGTCTCCGCTTCGAGCGTTCATTAAATTTGGTATAACGTGTTATCTACTTCTACCTTCTCTGACTGGCCTAAAAAAATAGGAGGCACTTCGATAATGCCAGGTATTTTAATGAATTGATTCTACGGGTGTAATAACCTTAGAAAAATCGAAAGTACGTCCACGATTGAGTGTTAACACTGTCGTTATCTGTTATCATTTTGCCAATAAGCTTCGTACATATTTTAAGTTAGTCATAATGCAAGTACTAATACATGTAATATAAATGTACAGCCACTGTTGGCACTTACGATTGGTGTTTGAATTAAAATTAATTGATTATAGAATACAATTTATCGATTATTTATGCGTCGCATTACCGAATACCGACAGGAGGTTGGGAATACGTCGGTTGCCTTGCGAGAAGGATTTATCTGCAGCAACGTTACAAAATTAGGTTTCCCCCCTTAAAATACTTGAAAGTACTTAGGTACTTAAATTGAAGAGGGGACTCTGAAAAAGGTTGACATCCGCGCGGGGAATTTAATAATTGCAGTCGTGAATCCTAATATTTCCGCTTTATTTGAATATAGAATTCTCCATACACGGTTTTTCAACTACTGTTGAGAGCCGTATCGATAAGTATGTTGGAAGCAGTTCAAGAATTTAATCCATTACATTTTGTAGGTACAATTGCTAGGAGAGTGTGATAATTAATAGGGCCCTTATATCTTATCTCAAAAGCTTTCGAGATCACTTCTCATCGAGTTTAATGACATTCTGGGGACTTCTGCTGCTGCATTCTTCATTTTCATTTTTTGGCATAGTTGCTATTACCTCATTGTTGTACTTGTTAAATCATATTTCAGCGTATCTTCAGTCGGGATCTCGCTCTGTCTGAACTTTGTATCGTGACCTCGAGTACCAGGGACGCACGTCAGATGATTATAAAAACTTGTGGGATATTTATCATTTTACTATTTTTCTAAATGCAGACAACTAAATCTTATTTTTTACCCGAATCTCACTTTTTTCAACAATTTTAACGTTAAGGATTTTTTTGGGGGTGTTATAAATGACTATAATATCGGTGTTTTATAAAGGATTCTTGTGATTTATTTACGTCACTTTTTTATTGTATTTTGTACTGCAATCTGAATTTTTGTTTCACGAGTCTCTTTATTGGTACTGACAATATTTATAATAGATTGCTATATCAATCTGCAGAATCAATAACAGAGTTAATTCAAAGATAATTTTGTACATATTTAATGAAATAATTCGGTCTGGTTAAAAACGCCTATATTAGAGGTCATATTGTTTATTTCAATTTGTATTAAAACCGGTATTGTATTTATTTCGCGTCACTTTTAAACAACAATCAGCCCTGTCATATGTCCAGTCGTGCAGAACAATATTTTACAAACTGTCGGTCGGTGCTATCAACAGCATGGAATATTCTACGTTGTAACAGTGCAAAACGTGTTTTGGGTTTCATAGCAAGAATCGCCGTATATGAGATCCGTCCGGACCTATTGTTCATATTGAACGGGAATCGAACCACTCTACGTAGGCCGGCTCTCTCAACAATATTTTCAATCAGTGAGGAATTTTCGATTGACGAATTCATATATACAGCGGGGGTCGCGTTTATTCCGAATATTTCTGTCCGGTCCGGACGGAGCGTACAAATAGATTTCAAGCATAGTTGAGAACAAGGTATTCTATGGAGTCGGAGGTGGGGTCGAGTCCGCGTTGGTGACACGCGAGAAGGGAGCAACACGTGGGGCATCGGCTCATTGTCCCCTTCTTTAGCGGAACGCCTATGCATATTTTTAGAAGTGAGGGAAAAAAAAGAGTGGAAAAGCACATCGACAGGGACACGTTGTGCGGATTGAGCGATCCCCAGGTGTTATATTTAGATCTCCGAGCTGTAAAAATCGTGACTCAAAAAATGCTGATGAATTTGTCTCAGCGGCCTAGAAATTTCGGCAGTCAGAGACACAAAACTGTGAAATATATACTTTTATGCTTAGAACTATCTACAGTGGAATGTTATTTTTTTTTATCGCCGTGGATGAATTATTTTTTCCATCGACCGCTATTTGTCAATATATTATACGATAGAATTACTGAATATTCTTTTTCAGAACGCGAAGAGACATTTTTATCTGTTTTTTTTAAGGTTGTCCATCCTGGTTTCGTTTCAACCTCGGGGCTCGGCGATAACTCTGTCCGAGAAAACTGAATAAGGCAGTTGTACGCATCTAGATAAGGCAGAAGCTGTTTCCAGTTAACACAGTTCCTGGGAGGTCCGTTCGGACAAGTGAACAGCCCCGGGTACAAATTAAGGGAGAATTAATTTTGCCGACGCGATGATTCACCGTCATCACGCGTCATCGGTCCGAATATTTAACCTCAGTGTCCTTAAAAGGATCCCCCGTCCCCCACCGAAGCGGAGGGGACGAACGAGCATCCCAGCGTATATTAATGAGATCATTGCTACGGCCGTAATACTGTTAACCGCCCGTGCTCGTGAACCCCCGGGGTCGCTTGTCCAAACGATGGACTTCCTGAAAGACGCCGGCCAAGAATTAAATAGTCGGATTTCCTTCTGCCGAACACGTATTTTTCAAGGCTGAGCCGAGAAAAATGCCCCGTCCGTGTAGCAAACATGTATCCTAGTTTATGCGGTTCGCGAAACTCTTCGACTGTGTGGCCGATAAAGAGTCGTGAATTACAACTTCCGGTAGGATCGCGTAATACTGCGAAAGGGCAAAAACCCTTCCAACGGAGTCGCTCAGGTGGTTTCCAAACACTGGAAAAATCTTGGAATAGCAGTCGGCCATCCCCTGCTAACCGAGGTTCTTCGTGAGCGTATTGGTCATATTCAAGTTCTAGTCGCGGGAACCTTCGCTCAGGCATGAATTTGTTGCGCTATATTACCGCCATCGATTTAAAATGGTAGACAATATTAATAAAAAATTCATTATGGAGCAAAGTGAATCTACTTCCAATAAAGTCTATTAACGTCTTATTAATATAATCAATAATGTTGAACGAAATTGGTTGTTAGTATCAGGCCAAATAACTTTCATATCTCGAATAATTCAAAGAATTAGGCAGCAGTAATAGTGTATTTTTTCTTCGCCAACCCGAACCCCAGCGACGTAATATCGTGGTGTAATATATATTTGAATTTGTCTTGTATTCGGCAGGGGTCCACTGGCGTCCCGATTCGGAATATCCTCCATCGGCGGGTGGGTGCTAGTAACGTCTGCCGAGTGGGAACAACTGAGACAATGGGGGCGGTTAATGGAGGACTCGCCGGTTAAATTGGTAAATGGGCCCCTTTGTGGGGGGGCTCCTTTTGCAACAATTGTGAAGTGACGAAAACGGATGTGGTTTACATAGTGCCAAGGTCCTGGCCCCGGTCGAATTCAGGAACGTCTTAAATCACCGATGCGTTGCTCCGGCATTGAGCTAAGAACGCTGGGCTATTATTTTGATGGTAGAAAACACCCTGAATATACGGGCTTGTTTACTTTAAATAACTAGCTTCCGTACGTTAATGGTTTCATTTATAGCCCTTGCAGCCACGATGCTGCTTCTGTTATTTAATATTTTGCTTTTATTCATAAGTTGTACAACCTAGAAGTTTGAGAAGATAGGAAGTGGATTTTCATGAATGAAAGTTAGTAAAATTAAAGCGAAACCGCTGTTTCCCCGACTAGAGATAGATTTTTATTAATAAATTATTAATTATTAAGAAAAGGCATGTTGTAATCAGAAGTAGTACACGTTTTTTTATACATGAGTTCTGAGTAATTTGATTTGAATACTGCATTTTCGGAAATACTGGATTTGCGGCCAAATCAACTTGTATTGTTCAAGTCCCTCGTTTCGGTTTGTAGGCATCGTACCGCGTTTGAATGTCGGTCAACCCTTTTCAATTAGTCAATCCGCTGTCGTTGACCGTTTCCCTCCATTAGGCTAATGAATCGGCCCCGACCGCCGGTTTCAGCCGATATACATTGGGGTCGGAGCGGCAACGGTTTCAGCCAGTCATTATACCGAATGTACATTAAAGGCGCGATTGTATAACGATCGTGAGTCGTGAAGGCGACGACTGGCAACCTTTATTCAACTACGGGTTTTAATTTCAATACCATTAAAGAATAGTTCAACCTCCAAAGACTCGTAGAAGCTGAAATAAAAAAAAATAAATAGGGTATTTCGCAAATTTTCATACATTTGTATTACCAGTTCCGGATGGGAATGTGAACGGATATACCAGTGATATTATTTTGACGGCATAAACGGATTCATTCATCCTATCAGGCATCAGCGTTTAAAAATAGTTTCTATTTCTAAGAATACTTGCTCCAGATGTAATCACAGATGCGCACTATCTTTTCAGATAAAGTAAATAAAAATTGAACATATTTTTTAAAGATTACCCATTTTTTTTCTGAATCATTGAGCCCCTGAACCTAATGTACGAACTAATTTGGCCCCGAACACGTGTACGTAGGCAGCTGATATTTTTGAAAATTGCCGCGTTTTCATAATGCATAATCTCGAGAAAAGCAGCTGGACGCTTTTCAGATGTAACAATGTAAACCCCATATCTAGAATCGAAACCTTCACGATTCCCAGACCCACATCTCAGCTTCCGTTCTGTTTGAAGCCATCGTTTAGAACTGGAGCCTTCGGCGAAAGCGGTGTCACAAGGTTCTTGCAATTTTAACTTTATTTTTTTCCTCTTAAACCGACATTAAGCTCTTGAATTCGAGGCTTCTGTTTGAATCATTCAGTCAGCCGTCCAAAGGGTAGCGAGCTGGGGGTACTGAAAGTTGCATGTGGAGTTGACCCAATTGACTTCAATTTACGTAATGGTTAAATAGACAAAAATGTGTTCCTTGCCCTTGTAATTTTTTATTCCCTACCAAATAGGATTATACTCAAAATTTGCAGGCCGTGTAAAACTTCACGTGGCCCGTAGTTTATCCAGGTTCATAATATTACCGCAACTCTTTCTCATATCGATTGACCGAAAAATAATTGTCCCACAATATGATAAAATATCGGGGAAATCTCTTGAAATGTTCAATTTCGTGTATTGTCGTTGCTCAATGTTTACTAAGACCAGTGCAGAGTAACAATTTTAAAAATTTCTGAATATGTGCATATATTTAAAGCAAACCAAGTGTGGATGAGACATTTTGTGAGCTTAACTTAGTTAGACGTTCTAAATTTAGGTTTAATTTAATTATTTCGAATCTGATGAAAGGAATGTCTACAATTTGTTTTTATTATCGTTTGGAAGAGCTTCAGGAGGCGCGCTCGGAACGACGAAAGAACGAGAAACCAGTAGTGAGGGGAACAGGAAAGTTTTCGCAGCACTTTAACTCATTCGAACCATCACTCGGGAATAAGGTAAAATTCCAATTGAATATTAGTGCGACAGAATCCATTCTTTACCGTGTTCTTAATTTAAAAAAAAAATTAAATTTCGTTAATCGTTTCAATGACTCTAATTTTTTAAGTATTGTTCGTGTGCACTTTCAATATGTATAATTTTCAGTCGTAATTCATATTCGCGTTAGCTGGTAGGCACAGCAATATAACCAGTCGACCCCCTTTACCACTTCTTAGTTGTGAAATGTGTTTTACAAGTAGGAAAATTTCCCGCTATCCTGGCCCTTTTATTGGAGAACGAGGGCACGCCCTCATTCAAATAGTATAGACTTCTGGGACACAATTTAAATATTCTAATTATTCGTACGTGCCTGGTTTAAATGCCATATTTTGTAAGAGAGAATATATCTGTAAAATGTCCTATTTCTGGATGTGTTTTATCGGTGGGGGCGGGGGCGCAACTCGCCCCCTCTTAATGTTAATGTAACGGGATGCAACTCTCTATTCTCTGTCTCCGTCTCTCTTCCACGCTTCTCCCTATCCTTCCATCCCTCCCTCTTCCTCTCTCTCTTTCTCTCCTCGCTAAATATAGAACTCATTGAACGGTGTCGTAATGACGCGCACGACCCGCACGCTCGGTCCGGCCAATGTGACCCCCCCGCTCCGTCTGGCGCCTTCGATGCAGTTTCTAAAAAGGTTTTTCCGCCGCATGAAAGCGGAATATTCCCCTCGGAATTATGTTTCAGATTTATAGTTTCCATATTTCGTATCGATTTTACATTCTGGAATGAAAAATAGGAGCGGCCCTTCTGCGAACTGTGTTTTGCGCCCGGACAGTGCAAAACCGCATTTTGACCCGCCGTCAGATAACCTTTCTAGTGAAACTTATCACAGTGTCAAATTGATTAAATGTTTTTTTTAACGTATTAACGTTTTTTAACGTCCAAATGGCTTATGGGGTAATAGATTATTACACGTGTGTGGCATATGGGACTATCATCGGTAGTATTGCTATCCATCGGGAGCGAGAAGCAGAAACTGGTCTAACCACTGATGACATCTAGAAGTATAAACAGATATGTTTACGTATATTTTTAATATGCGCTTCTATGTATTATACAAATCGATATGTTAATTTGCGGGCGTTCTGATCATGCCGCTAATTTTGCGCAATTAGTTCATACGAGGGCCGGACGCAGTTATCACAGTATTCCGTCACGTCCATTGCTCCGACAGACCAGGTCGGAATCATTTAGCACTCAGGTGCTAATTGTGTTATCTCTCTGTTTCCTTGCCAATTATCGCTGCGAATGACGCGAACTTGTTTTCTTTTGTTTTCGACGCTGATTTTTCCACGAAACAGTGGGGCGTCCAGCGGCCGCGGAATTTCGCTTATCTCGTAGAGCGCAAATAACTTTATCTCCTTTACGAAATATCGGGAGCGCTAGTTAATACCACACGATTTGTTGGTTCTGTTGTATTTGACATGTTCGGGGCCGGTGAATGATTTCTGGCTCCGGTGTCGCTAGCACTTTCGATAAGATTACGGAAAGCGTATCTTCACTCTGTTTCTGCCTCGAATCATTTTTCCAAAATATACCTCGCGAATGATATTTTATCATTATTTAATAATGAATTTATTTATTTTGTATCATCTACGTCGATTATTCGGGCATTATAATGATGAATAAATAATGTAGAATTATCTTCTTGTCCTTGATGGATTTATGTCCTTCGAAAACTGTAATCGAATTGTTGTAGGACTAAAGTAAGCGTGCAAAATGCCAGTCATCTTGTTATTCGTTCTGATTGTCGAACTTAATTGAGTTTGAGACTGTTCAATTTATTCCCATCGCAGTTACTAAAAAAAGTGTAATTCCATCGATTATTTTAACAGTCCCGGCGCTACCACCCGAGATGTGTCGTTTTTGTGTTTACTTTACCGCAAAACTCGGCGACCTGTCACCCTATACTGTATCGTGTAAAATCCCGCGCTGAAACAAAAATCCATGCGGTTTATAAACCTTCATTGTTGTTGATGTTTTTTTCTCCGTATCTAATTTCCTGTTTAATCCGACGGCGTCTAAATGCCCGGCCTTGTTTCTTGCAGACGCACCGGTCCAATTATATGAAAAACAACGTGAAAATCTCACTTCGAAATAATACCTGTTATGTAAAGTGGTAAGCGATGGCCGCCCACTTCGCGGAAACTGAATATATTTCACAAATAATATTATGCGATTTGATTACAATTAGCCCATGTTGATAGCTTCTGTGAAGTTATAAAGTGCTTTTGAAATCTTCAATTTATGCTGCTCCGTTTCCGTTTTGATTTATGCTATAGATGTAGTAACCGCTCGTGAAACCTAACTTACTCATTTAACAAAAATATTCATTTGTAACAAGACCGCGTTGGCAAGCTCTGGACTCTTCAAGAAAATTTTGAACACGGTCCAATATTTTAAAGATACTCGGTCTGAGCTCTGACGCCGTGTCTTATCTCGGATTTCTTCGCGTTCGTTTGGGTTTTTCGTCCAATATAAATGGGGCCCAGTCTTCGCGTTGACTTCAGATTAGCCGTTAATTTGATTCATGCGATCCTAACGTCAATAATTTCAGTGTTCAGCGAACGAAAAGGATTATTTTTTGTTTAAAAAATTCAGTATTTAAATGTCATCCCTCTTTAGTTATGGTACCCAACCAATTCTCACAGTTTACGAATCGTGCTATAAATGTGTAATTAAGGTCGAAATTATGCAGGTCCTGAACTCTGGAGGCAGGAATATAATCCCCGTTAGTTTTGTGTGCGAAATTCTTCGCCATGTAATTTTCCAGGCGGCGTATTTCGTTTAAATTGGAATTCAGTCGTTTCGTTTATTCGTGTTTTTCTAGCAAGAACTGTGTTCCCCCCTGTCATCTTCTTAGCCGGGGGTCGATTTTAACCCCCGAATCGCCCGACAATGGTAACAGACAGATTCATTGTTGCGAGGGCAACCCTCCTTGGTCTTTTATCCCTTTTTCGCGGGCCTGCCTTTGGCTCTCCAATGTCGGGATTTCCCCTCGTCCGATTTTAAGGTAGGATTACCGCATTAGTCTGTATGGGCAAGGTAAATACAGTTATTTGGGTTCTAAGAAATACATTTCCTCTTCATTGTCGGCGAATCTCCGTTCGTGGATATTTACCCCGTTGCCGACCAAAGCGGCCTATTCCTGTCGCACCCAAAAAATTGTAGTCTTGTTAAATAAAAAGAAATTAGGATCGGCTATAAAATATTTTTTTGCAATTAGGAAAATTGACGCGTATTATTTCAATTATTTTCGTCGGGACCACTTCTCGTATATTTGTCTGATAATGTATATTATTTTTGAGAGGCAGGTCAATGCGTTATCGCTTCGGTTAAATTTTTTAGCGGACCCGAGATAAATAACCGGCCGACTAAGTAAACAACGCCTGCAAACGGCCCGATTAAACTTAAATGAAGACATTTTCTTCATAATTTTTTAGTTCCTGAAAAATAAAAACCGAAAAATAATGTAGAAGATATGCAGGAATTGAAAAGCGTGAATAATACTAATCTAATACGACTGCCGGAAGGGAATAATCACAACTAGTTGAAGACGGCCTGTGCATTAATGATATATGTAGGCTCCGCTTGACTGTGCCTTTTGATTTGTATAAAAAGGAAATGGATTTTTCAATCTCAGAATTTTTATCCGCGAGTTCATTAACCATTTATCTGTCGTTTCTCCTACAGGAAGTTCCGTGTGACTAATTTTTAAAATGTTTAACATTTTAACAAATAATGAAAGCTTATTCACTGCTTTAAAAAATGTCCTGGGGAATGTTGCTCTTTTATACAGGGATTTATATTAGTATTGCAGTTTACCAGCAAGTCTGTGCACCTCGCAGACTAATGAATTTATCCGGATTTCAAGGACTTCAATGTCAAGAAGCATGACTATGTATTTGCTTCGTACTTTTACTTGGCGGACGAGGGCTTGTGTTACACAGGGTCTGTAGTTTCATTCGAGTCCCCGTTCACCCGATCTGCCAATTTGTACTCTGTGTACAACACTTTTGTATACTTTAACCGTGTTTAGCTTTCATATTCGCTTTATCCTAAATGTTGCATTCAAGTTTAACAGTCTGTACAATATGACGCTGTCGACGATGAGAAGCTGAAAGCGGCTGTTATTTAACAATCGTTTAGGTAGACCGATCGTTATTCGATCTAAATCTTAAGCATTGGGCGCTATTCAGTTTTAGGTGATATACAGCTTAAATAAGATATAAATTAGTGTCCTTAAAAAGATATAAATATTTTTTGAAGTATCGGGCTTACCAGACTATGTTGGTAAAGCTAGACCATCCGTTGCCTTCAGAATATAATACGTGTACATTTTTTATTTATCGCATTAATCGAAACCGTAAATGGTTATGTCATTGCTATAGTTTCATTTGGTTTAATAATTCGCAATATATCAAAATCGCGAGGTCCTACCTAGGGTTGTGACGGCCTGCTTAATAATAATTACGCATAATGTATGCATGCATAGCATTAACACTGGGAGCGTGCTGACAGGAAACTTACGGCGAGAAGCCAAAGCCGATTGAATAAAGACAGATTATCTCTCGAGTGATATCACAAACCCAACTGTACAATTAATTAATTAATTATATATATTAATATAATATCTGGTGGCGTAAGATCTAATTACATAGTGTCATAAGGCCTAGGCTCGTCATTAACCCGGTCTTTCGCTCGGGGTCTTCCTTATCTGGACGGGCGGGGACAGTCGTCCGGTGATTATTTGCCGCGGTTAGGGTCGATAATCAATTTCTCGTGCGGCAAAATATCGGGGATAATGCGATTTCCTACGGCCGGCCGCCCCGGGTGGGGCCCGCAACACCGAGTGTGCCGGCGGAGATAGGTCGTTGAACCTTGCGGATTTTCTCGTTTCTTTTTTATTTCCTTTCCGCCCCCCTTCCCCTCCGCTCCCCTCACGTTCCGTTGCGAATCCCCTTCTGCGGGGGGCTACTAAGAGTATAACGCCGTCACCATTCCCACTCCGCCCCCGCTCCGCGCACCGATTAGGGTGAACGTACCTCCCGATTCGGGGCTGCTCTTCGCCCCGTTCTTTTGTCTCGTTTTAAAGCAATTACCGCGCCAGCCTCTGGCACCAATTCGGCGAACCGGTCTCCGGATGAGATTCACAGTACTTCCACCCTTTTGGGGGCTATTTACGATCTGTTTATACGCGGCCCGTTAATTCCGGGCGCGTTACGACTGCCGATTTGGATTCGGTAGCATTTCATGTTCTGGATGTTTCCGCGCTAACAATTTTCCTGATTCGTTGAACCCGCCAACGTCAATTTCTGCCGGTTATGTTTATAATAGTCTAAGAGACAAATTAATCGTAGTTGTTTGCTGAAATTGAGAAAAAAAGTCGCCTCCTATTTCTCTATTAATAATAGTAATAATAATAGAGAAAGCCGAAGAGTTCGGTACTATTAGAACTTGCGCTTTGAAAGTTCCTCTTCCCATGCTTTCCTATTAATTCCGTACATCTTAAAATTCCTAGCTTAGAATGTATTGTTACCGCGGAAATGACAAATAATTAGTTCTGTATGTAAGAGTCTGCCCTGAGGTTGAGCTGTTCTCAATCCGGTAAATGATTCGACTGACAAGAAGTATGTTCGAATGTTTTTTAAAACCAATATTGCTTGCAAAAAACATTTATATATTGCTGACCAATCCTTCTAATCGAGTTTGTCTTGTTTTTATATTTAAATGTGTTCATTTTAACGTCTGACGACGGAATAAACCCGAGTTTTCCTCCTGCTTACTGCGCCATCATTGTTTTGGCGCTTACGGCCGCATCGGCCATGCCCCAGTTGCCCCAGAGCTTATTACGGCCTATTTTCGTTTCATTTTATTTCGGATCTCTTTGTTGCCCAATCGGACTTGCGTCTTGGGAAAAGTCGACTTTGTAGAAGTGCAATTGCTTTTCTATTGGGGACATTGAGCAACGTTGCTGATGTCCCACCATGTATGAATAACGGAAAGTGTATAGGCAATCAATCTAAACGTTTTCCTCATCGCAGTGAACTTTTTCCTTCGTTTACAGTGAAGTACGATAAGAAAACGCATTATCTACTGAATGTGGGAAAACTTACTGAAAAGTAGATACGTGTAAAAGCATTATCATTTAGGCAATTAGAAATTTAAATATTTCCAAAAAATATTTTCCGCTGTTGGAGAGTAAAATGAAATATTCGGTACATGTGTGGCCTTACGAATATTGCGACCGTAGGTTGATATTTATTTAAATCCTAGTCGGGGAACGACTGTTCCAAAACGCAGTGCGACATACCGCCATGTTTATTGTTGTGGGCTGCGCCGAGACGGAATTAGAAAACGGCGGTGTTTTTATTTATTTCGCGCGGGCGTAAAATAAGAACGACGCTCGGAACATAGTTGTAATCTCGTGGCGAAGGCGGAATGTCTGTTTGGCAGGACTTCCATAACTATTTGAAGACCGCTCTGGTGGTGGGGGTTGGGGGAGGGACATCCGAACCTGAGTTTTCAAATCCCCCTTCCCCGAGTACCATCACTCGGAACGACCGTTTCCCCAACGGATGTTACAATTCATCCAGTAGGCGAACTTCGTAATTTCCAAGTCCAATCCTGATATATTGGGCAATTATGAGCCTGACAGTCGATTTGGGACTGACTGTTCGGGAACTCATTTCCTGCATGATTGTCTACCATCATTACATTTCAGGACCTAAAACCTCCAATATACCGTGACAACCGGAATTAATATCTTCTTACTTTTGAACCTTATGCTCAGTGCCCGTATTGTGGTGCACGGGTTAATTAGAAAAGAGTAAATGACGTACTTGTGATTTTATGTAATTAGTATTTGATTGAGTACTGTCCACTCTGTTATAATGCTTGTAACATCCGACCGTACGCTTTCATCGCATCCCGTTTCGCTTTAAAGGGCGGCGTGTCCCTTCACCTCTTATCTCGTCGTGAAATATTACGAACCCCGATTCAACGGGCGGAAAACAACCCCCCCTCCTTACCCCGTGTGCTTCAAATATTGAGCAACTGCCGTTACAACATATTATACCGTTATAGTCTGGAGGTTGCCTGCTTTCAAGGATTTGCAGACCTGGTCGGATATTACAAGCCGCGGTGCAGGACTCCGTACGTCTTTTTGTTTTTTTATTTCAAATTTAACCTTTTTATCCCGTTCGGACAACGGGTGGTTAAGTGATTTGACATTCAGCATAAAACAGTTTCAAATGTGTCGATTTCGTACTTTCTCCGCGGCCGCGGAAAGGCCAAGCCGTTCCACTCCGCTTTCCCACGACCGGCGCCGTTACAATTCAGTTGACAGACTTCTTTTTGACGCTGAAGTTTAAATTTTTCCTTAATGGTATCAAAATAGAATCTATAAAATATGAAATAGCATTACGTTCCAAGGCAAGGCCTATTGTTTCTCGAGGAAATTGGTTCGTAGGCACGCCCACTTTGGAATAGAATAGAAACATCCTTATATCGCGCTAGTTAAATAGAGTATATGTATAGACAACGCATCTCCCGAATAGTTATCTTAAATTCTGCCTTTATATAGGCTAGGATTGCTCTCATTGCAAAATTTAATATTTACTCCTCTTTTTTCTCCATAAATTGACGTCAAAATATTACACTATATATTTTTTTATCAGTTATTCAAAGACTGCTTTTCTTGAAGGAAAGAAAAATGTGTCGGTTAAATGCCTAGAGTAATCCAGCGATGATGACTGAGCCTTGTGTCTTGTTTCTGTCGCATGAATAATTTAATCTGGTCCCTCTCTTCAATTAGCATCTACCGCATTTGGCTTCAGTAGGCGAACCACAAGGTCCTCCCCCCCGGTGCCATTCATTTCTCGCCCGGACCCTTTTGTCCACGCGGTGCATTCATTATTTAGTGTCGCGGTGATGAAACGGAGAGAAAAAAACGATCTATTTTTGCGGTGTATCCCCGTCGCGAAAGACCGGCCGGGGCTCGGCCAGTTTCTGGAACGGGGGCCCCTAAACTGAAAACAAATTAAATTGGCCGCCGTTTTTCAAACTGGGATTGTTTATTGTTATTATTAGAGACGGGTGTTTACCTCGGGTACGTTACGCCAGGTCCTTTATTTTCTTACAGGCGATGCGCTTTGGCATTTGAAATTTGACTTGGTTTACTCGAATCTTTCAACTTTCCTTTATGGGACAAATGTATTACGCTTAAGGACCACTGTTGACGGGGTTTGGGGTAAATACGCGAAAAGTTTTTTAATTACGAAAATTTTCAATTTTCCTTTATGAGGCAGGTCTATTAATATGTGTGTAAATATACATATATATATCGGTCTATTTGTAGGGAGGGATCTCCTAGCTCACCTGTGTTGGAGGGACGTACGTTTCATTTTGACTTGTCTGTCAGTCTAATACGAGAGAGCGATGCATACAATTTAGAGCCAAGCTGTTGGCACAAACAGCAAGCAGTACCATGTGAGACGCGTTAGATTCCGCCCCCCCCCCCCCTAGTGCCAGTGTTTTGTGGGCTCACATCAAATATTTATTTTTCACTCCCGCCGCCGGTACCGTAAATTTAAAATTGTGCAACTAGGATACCTCGCGAAACTGTTAAAGGGGCGTAAATATTTGCCAGTTTTTCTTAACACCGTTATGATATATTTCGTGATTTACAATTCTGTTCGAAAACGCTGAGCGGAGCCCCTGCGCGGTATTAAAATCAGGCGTCGGGCTATTGAGTCTGTCCTACTTGCCACCTTGATAATAAACAAGTTTAACTTCCTTGCACGCAGTTCGGTGAAACTTTCCAGTTGTGCTCAGCTTTCGTCCTTTTTCATCATTATCTACTTAAACCGGTGCTCTGCCTTATTATTTTAAAAAGGAATTAGTTTCCTGCAGTCTCAGACTTCAGAGATTTTCCTCGGTATTCGGTTATCATCATTAGTCGCGGTGGATATATATTAACTCCCGAGATTGCAGCCGACACTTCTGTTGTATCATTCTTAGAAAATCCGGCAAGAAATGTCAGAAATATACCTAGTAAGAATCCAGAAGATCATTGGATATCTTTTGCACTCTTCTTTTTTTATACAGGGTAAAATTTTTAAATACAGTAGCAGCCCGCACATCAATTGACTACATAATAATTAATTATTATCAAACATTATATAAAGATGTAATTAATTATTTATTCCACCTGTCTAGATCACTGACTTTTACCTCCTCAGCGAATTTCACCCTCATGAGTTCGCTTACTACGCAGGTTAGTTTCCATCCATCAGGAGACACCATCATCGTTGTTTCCACTCGTCTGTCTTTACAGAGACTGATCCGATTGATTGTAAACTAAACGTACTTAAATGTCTCGGCACTAATCTACTGAAAATGGCAAGTTGCCGGTCTTATTTTAGACCTTATCGGACCTTAAGACGGCCAGATCTTAAGAGGGTTGATTCTTGGGTTTATTTAAATGTTTAGAACAAATAGTATCTATATAGACGCATCTAAAGGTTAATGTTATACGGTTTGTTCTGGGCTCGGTCAGCCTCTTTTCTCCCGCAGATTTTCTACCGTTGAAAAGAGGGTCGTAATGGCACTTTGATGGGGTTTGGGGTTGGGCTTTCTCATCGCCCAAACGCTGACTCATCGTCCGATATCAGTGATATCCTCAACCCTTATCGGCCCTAGTAAATATTGAACTTCGGTTGGGAATTTCCATATTCGCGATTAAATTCAAACGCTACATCCTATAGAACCATAGTACAGTATCATTTTGTCTCTTGAGTTTAATTTGTTGTAACCTTACAGAAAAGAAACCTTGAATCGTATACATTTTGGGGCCAAAATATAATATAATACTACTAAATTACCTTATACAGAAAAAATAGTTATAAATAATTGTTCACCTCATTTGCCCGGCAACTCTATTGTAGACTGATTTTTGCTTTCTCCTACTGCGTGCCTATTTAAGATGTAGCATCTAACTTGGATCAGCATTTGAACTCGGGCAGGATGAATGGAATCGTCTCGGGTTAATCAGATTCACGTAGGAAGCCAAGATTCCCACGGGCTAAACAATGGGTGAAATAATGGCTTGTCTAATACAGGAGCAAAGAAATTGTGTTTTGTTATAAACATTATATATATATATATATATATATATATATATATATATATAAATTTTATTTTTGTTCTTTTCTATATATAGATTTTATATATAAACTACATACGCATTAATATTGTTTATTCGTTCTTGAGGCGTATCATAACATTTTATGCTTGTAAAAATGTAGAACGTGGTGTAATGTGAAGGATTAGATAGCAAGATTCATTTATCAGTTTTCCTCTAGTTACCGCGTTTTCCTTTTATCTGTCTCAATTTATTTTCTATTCATTTGAATCGTTGTTCCCTTATTATTCGAATTCGTTTCATATTTCGCCTCGAATTGCGTTTCAAATTCTCCCCTTTAAATTGAATTTATCCAATTCCGTATTTCTCGGTCATCCGTATTGCGTCATGCCCGACGCAATTTGATTCGGACTGTTGCCGCATTTGAAGCCCCACGAGAAACATGACTTGCCCAATGGGCCGTGACATAATTCGTCAGATTTTCATGTCTATCGATTCGGGTTCTCCTATCACCGAATTTTGGGAAGCCGGAGACAGAAGAACAGAGGTTTTGAAAAACAACCTTCTAAATGTGAATTTTCTGATATGGGTTTTGTGGGTATGTAAATCGAGTACCGGGTTTCAAAAAAGTATTTTCAAAATATTCAGTTAAGGCATATTAAATGGACAAATTTTACGGGTATGGACAATAATGGGGCATTAGTGTTCCACTTCAAAAAAAAATTTATCAGTGAATCAAAATCAAAACCTTTCAATTAGAATGAGTAAATGTTTGCTTGTAGCTCCTTACAGAAAATCGATTAATTATAAGTTAATGTACGTTTCAAATATTATATTCCATGCGTCTATTTAAAATATTATGTTTCGTGGTCTAGTTTGATATCCAAGTCTCCTTCATCTGTCGGGAAATCCAAGCCTGTTTGAAGATAACCGTTACAGTAGCATTTCCGCAAATTTCGAATACGCCGTATTTTATGGGCTCGCAAAAATGAAATGGGATAGTTTCTTTTTTAAACCGTCCGAGTTGCCGACAAAAGCGAGTGGCCAAGAGTGTATTTGTGCAGGGGAGTAATTAGACCAATTACCGCGTTCACAAGAAAGCTGCCTTACTCACTCGGGGTTCGATTCTTATTCTAAATTTAAATCTTACATTATCCCCATTATATTCGTCCATGTTTTTCCTCCGCCGGCGTAAAGAAAGATAATGAGTTGGTTATACAATTAACGTGCTAGATAATCTTGAGTTTAAAGAGGCGTAGCCAACTTTGAAAGTTAGCTAAAGTTGTGTGTGCGTCGGTTTGGCAGAATTTGGTTACAAATTCTTCGCAAAAGCGACAGGTTTTATGAATGTTTAAAAAAAAAAGCTTGAGCGTAATCTTCGAAAGTTTTTTCATCCCGTTTCTTAAATTTTTCTGAAAGCTACTTCGCATTTCTTAAACTCCATTGGAGACAGACGGCGAATGCCTCACGTACTATTCCCACTGTATCGACTTTGGAGGGGGAGATGTTTTTACCAATAGAGCGGAAGGACGATTTTTTCCGACAGCTTGATTATTAAGGTTTAGACATCGCGAGGTGGGTTTTTTCCCCTTCTTTTTTTTCTTGTCGTGTCAAACCGGAGTCTTACATAACAAGAGCTCAATTGAAACTTATGCAACGCGGCGAATTACAACGTATTCGCGTTGTTTCGAGGTTTAACAGATTTTAAAAGCGTCAGCTGTCCAACTCGAGATAATTTTCTGAGAAAAACTGTTTTCTGTAATAAAATATGGGAATTGAGTTTTCCTCCCGTTTAAAACGTGTGAAAACAATTTTCGATACGGCACTCGGTAATCGACGCCATCAAAGTCTAAAGGATTGAATAATTAGTTTATTGATCCGTTTTAATAGGCACTTTGAATTCAAACACACACACCTGGCTCGCCATTCGTTTCGATCTACACTGTATGTAGAAGCCGCCATGAAAATTTTAGTGAGGCTATAAATCTGAGCTGCGAGCTGCTGTGCCTGTCGTGCTTTAAATCATTTGGTCCACGCCAGAACTTTTGTTTTATTACGGTTACTCTCCCGAACGCTGTAGAATTCGGGGCGCATTCCATAAGGAGTGCTTGCAAAATTTACTTGGGAGCGGGGTACAATTCAATTAGAAGTGTCGTATGGGACACTGAAGAGGTGTTATATGGACTTACACCGTAATTTTGGTTCGGTAATCCCCGAGCAATTTGTTTTTAATTTTTGTGTTCATCTCTGATTATTGTCGGCTGAAAAATTGACAATAATATTTCACAGTTGTACTTTGATTGTACAATAAATAAAAAAGAAGATACTTTATCTTGCCTGCAATTAATTTTGTAGCGCCATCGTGAATTGCTGCTATGAGCTGCGGAGCGTCTAAATAAGTCCCGCCCACAACTCCCGCGGTTGTTCTTTGCCGGCCTGGACTGTAGAGCGAGTAATAGGATATTGAACTCCCGGATGAAGCCACTGGAGACCCAGTTTGACCTCAGCGGGAGGATTACTTTGCTACTCCCGTGCACCAGCGCTCATACAGCCGTGTTCCCACCGGCAATGTAAAAAGCAGGCCAAGCTCGTTTCATATTTATTCTTTCGATATAAGTTACTCCGATAACTTCCTACATACTTTTTGTTATTGAAGGCGCTTCTATACGAATCCTGAAACCGTTGGTGTCCTTCTATATTATATTACGTGGTGGCTCTCAATACTACCAGGCGACTCCTTCTTTATCCATTACTTCTGGACTGTTTTGCTAAAAGTTTCATTGAGTTAAGGTAGAAATTGCTGGGACATGATTGTATGTAATTTTATTTTTGAAATCGAGTATTATTAATGTTCTAAGGACAATGGTAAAACAATAAAATGGTTTATAGTATTTAAAAACAAAATTGACAAATGTTCCAATTATATATAATGTAATAATGGGCGTACGTATCGAGGTTATTCATTGTCTGCCGACAGTTTGTGGTCCCATTTCGCCGACGTTCCAGTTTTTCCTGTTACAACAATTTACCACCCCGTCCGACCTTGCTTGTCCGCGTTCGTGAAAAATTGTTTTGTAGATAAGCGCATTTCTTGCACATCTTAAAAATTACGAGGTTGTATTTCGTTTAGACCTGTAATGTTTTACGGGTTGTGATAACGCCTGTGTGAGAACAGGCTGAATGGGCTCCGGTGGGCATTGCGCCACTCTGCCAAGTTCTTCAGGTACTTCTTCTGTTTCGGTTTCTTTTTAGAGCGTTAATGCTCGAGACTATTCTCTATTTTAATAACATTACGCTCACGAACACCCAATTGTTTCTGACCGCACCCGGCCCCGGGCTGTTCCATAAGTAAATAGGATGTTGAATTCAAAGATAAGGACTCCGAAGGTCCGGCTTTTAGTGGTGGGGCGGGTCCTGTAAGACAAAAACTGAAGCCGACAAGTCAGTGACCCCTAAGCTCGGAGAGCCTATTATTAAACCGGATAAGTGACCAGGGCGTGACATTCTACTATATTTAGAACTTAGCGCTTTTAGGTAAATTATATTTCCAGAGTAAATGGAACCCGCTTCCCGAGAGGATACAAAATTATACCTTTCGTGTCATCAATTCGATGGGCTTTACGTGGAAGGCACTTTTGAATTTGTTTTATTATTAAAGGCCAGTAATACCTTGACCTACGGACGGCGTCAATTTATGTTAATTATTAATAAACATTCGAAACAGTATGTTGTTATATTTATTACTTCATAGTTGGCTGCACTTCGTGGGTATTTATGGCGTAGCCTGAGTAATTTCCTCCGTATTTTTATTATTTACATGCAGCAATAGCTTACGTTGAAATATCTAGTAATGAAAAAAATGGTGAAACAACACTTTTAAACGTCATCGTTTTAACCAGTAGAACTGCCAGCGTTAAGTGAATATGTCTTAGATAAACCCGTTAACACTTCCCTATCACGATTAGAACGACATTCCTCGTTTTCTCGAAAAAAGAAACATGGCTCCCGAGACCTTGTGCGTATTTCTTAGAGTGTCTTGAGCTCTCGGGGATATAACCGCCCTTCGTTCTTCGAGCAGGGCGTCAGCCTCGGGGTGCCGGCCTACCGGTAAGAGGAGGGCATTAGTCACACAGCGTATTGAGGTCTGCCCCGGGAGGTAAGGCTGGAAACTCGCTGACTGGCCGGTTGGATCAGCTGATACAAGTCTGCACGTGCTGGACCCCACCGATGAGCTCAGCTATTCTCGATTCCGCTTACTCGTCCCCTTGATAACTTTTAAATCCCCGTCAACCGAGACGTCGGCCTGTCGGTTATTCTGAGCGTTTTCTAGTTATCTCTCTTAGGCGCAGAGTCGGAAGTGTTTCATAAATTGTGAATTTAGCGATGGAATATTTCGATAGTAAGTAAACGCGCTTTGAAATAAAATTGTGGGAGCTGAAAAGAGTACAATTAGTGGGAATTATAGGGAATCATTTCCTGTCGTTTCTTTTGCTTTGAGATAGGTCGTTTCCGGCTTTTTCCCATCGTCACGAGCCATTTAGGTGCTCGAATACTAACAATAAGAACAGATAATTGATAAAGTCCGTGAAAAAATTGCCGAATTCGTAAATACCTCCAGGGTTGTTATATAATTGGAAGGCGCGAATTTCGATGTTTTATATCGAGACTTGTGAAATAATACCTAACCGTTTGTAGAGCGGAAACATTTTTCATTCATCCCTGACCGCACTGTGTTTTGGACCTGCTCTATGACTAATAGAAAAACCGTGTGACTGATTGAAATTACGTAACTGAATTTGGTTGTAAGGTAGGACAGACAATAAGGGTGTTTTATTCATCCCCGTGAATTTTATACCACTGTCACTATGGTTTCTAATAACCATATCTAATATGGTTTCTAATCTTTCGCGCCGTAAAAGTTTAAAGAAATTGACGTGTCCTATCGATTGAAATCTGCAACAAGATTCTCGCCCTGGGCATTGATTATTCGGTATGGGACAGAGAGCCAGTGTTTATTATAATAAATACTAGAATTGTTGTCCAGTAATGGAATGTACTGTTGTCAAAAGCCAACGATTGTGCAATGGCCGCGAACGTCTATAGATTATTTATAAATAACCGTATTGACTTACGATTGGTCGACCCAGTGAGTGTATCGGCGCTCACAAAGAGTTCGGCGATTTAGAGTGGAACTTCCTGATTATACGCGGTGTCCTGTCTGGTGATAGAATACGCGGAATTTAATTTTGGGGGGCAAAGTTTGATGTAACAGTTTTGGGTAATGAAAAAATGTAAGGCTTCTAGTCCTTCACCGGACGCGATTATCATGCGATTATATTTGTCGCCAGCGTCACCCCGTTTCACCGGAATGGTCGCCAGCGGTACACCAGCGATTAGCATTGTGCCGGCGTACGAAATATCCCACATACAGCGCAGATAATTGCTTCCTGCCTTTTTCCGCGTCCAAGGACACCTGTCATGCGGCTATGACACATATCTCGCTTCAGGGTAAAGTCTGCTGTGGAGCCAATGGGCCGCCGCGTCCTTTTGTCCCACCGGCTACAATAAACAACAACAGGAAGCGGTTTTTAAATTGAAAAATTCCGCCGAGTCTTCGAACCGTTTCGCGCGCGGGAAACGGGCCCCAACCCTTCATCGAGTATTCCTGCACTGACGGATCCAGTTAAAATTAATAAACTGAGCCACTAGCTTCTGGAGGAAGAATGAAGGCCAATTGTAGACGAGGTCAACGAAGATCTTTTCGCGGAATTTCCCCCGGGGGGAGGGGGCGGAGTGCAATTCGTTACTTTTATGTCAATTGGAACTTTGAATTACGAATTGACCTCAACTCCAGAAACCTTTTTTCCAGAAACTATTTCCTGTTGAAGCGGCCGATATCCAAATTCAATGAGAGTGGGTCAGGTCAGGGTTAACGATCAGTTGATTGATGATGTTAGCGCGAGCACTTGAAACGTCGCTTGGTATTCGGTATTGCTCGAATGGTAAGAGCGGGCAAGTCTCGGGCTCAAATCCCAAATATCGATAATACAAAAATCTAACAGTGTATTAATTGATGAATCTTTTATTACGATTATATAGTGAAATTATAAATGGATGCTACTTAGTGACACGGTTCGCGATAGCTTCAGCAGAATGAGGAACAATTATTGGTCTACAATGTAAGAAAAGTAGTCGAAAATAATCATTTTTAGTAAAACATTTCTGCTGCGTAAATTATTCTATAAATATGATAATAATTAAAACGAATACTTCCTTGATCCTCTTGGTTGAAATTCCGGCAACCCCAAATGCAATGTTGGTCCCAGGGCCGCCATTCGGATGGCCCTGCGAAAAACAGAACAGTAAGTTTCCAGCCTAAATACGTAGTTTCGGGGAATGTTTTTCAAAACACACTCTTTTTCACTTTAAGTGTTATTGTGGTGCGAAGTGTGCCAGACAACTTCCTCGAAGTTAAGTCTATTCATAGCCTTCTCTCTTTTGGCGCCTTCATTTTATATTAGCGGAGGTGCTTATTAGCACCCTATCTCTTAAAAATTGCACTGTTCTCAGAAACAATATTTGGTCTGTCGTCGCGAGACCTTTCTAAACTGTTTCAAAATTTAGAACCGCGGTAGTATATAAATATGTGGTCATACATTTTTTGTTGTGAACCGTCTAGTTCGTTCCTGGATCAACTTAGGTTTACAAATTTATCCGGTCGACCCTGAATTCATTGCGCTATCGTTAAAAACTGTCCTTGCACGAATCGAGACATACAATTAATTGTAGAACGCCCACAGTCGCGTGGTTGGCCTGCTGTTCGCTACACAGTAATCACTCGTAATACAAGGTGTTGAAAAACGTGTTTATCGGTTAAATTGACACGAGATTTGAGCTGATGAAATTGGCGGTACTCGAGAGTAAATTCTGTGTAAAATCCTCTTCAAACAATTGCACAACCACTTGAAAGGAAATTCCTTGTGGGATTACCCAGCATAAGAGGTAGGGCAGGAATCAAATATATACCGTTTTATTTTTCACGATGTAAAATATCCGTGGCCGCCGAAGGGCATTAAAAGAACAATTTGGCAGAGGTTCAGAATTGTACTTTTTGTTCGTCAATTTCGCAGGAACCTGTTGCGCAACCTATTAGAATAAATCCGCGCCTATTATAGGGGATAGAACCACCCATTTGGCTAAATCATTCTTGCTGTTTTCAGTCTCCTTAGAGTCGGTTAATTGGTCCAAAGGCGGGTTCGGTTTTTCGCCCTAAGTGTGTTAGTGAGATGGCCGATGAAGCATCCTTTTAGCACTGCCGTAATGTTCCATCTTTGGGGACTACAACGCGGAGCTGTCCCCGACATGCCTGACGCCCTCAATCATGTTCATATTGCCCAGTACAAATTAAAATGATTAGAACAAATCTTTTGAATCCAGAACGTCCCCACAGTGGTGGATACTGATATTTTACGTACCCATTTTTTTTAGTGGTATTACAACCTCAGTTTTTACCGTCGCCAACCAATTGGTGATGCTACGCACAATCAGTTCTTGCGTTATTTTCCGTTACGATTATGGGGTGTTCTACCGGTCTTTCTAGGGGAAAGCCTGTGTTGCCAAACGGAACGTCACTAAGAGAAAATCAAACTGTGTCTACGTCCAATTTTATTTCGCTGTGAAACCTCCAATTGTTTCAGTCCAAACAAGCTTAGTGGAGACCCCGGGACCCGGCACCCAATCAGATCCCGCGTTATATCGCGCTTATTTAAGTTTCTTATTTATGAAGTGTTCGCGAATATTTCCTGTTGTATTCTTGCCGTCGGGATTTGGCGGGTATCTACATCTATTTTTATCCCCAATTATACGATATTTAGCCCTATTAAAACCTGCAATGGTTTCAGTCTAAACCACCCCCAAGTAAGTAGACACCCTGGGAGCCTGCCCGAAACAGATTATTATTGTTTGTCTCAGTTCTATATTTCTAATGTGCTAGCGGACTGTCATCCGTATTGCGTTCTCACTGTCTGGTCTTGGCGGCTATCTACTTCTATTTTTATACCCAATTATACTATATTTAGTAGTAATTAAATTGTTTCACTTCGATCCACCACCAGGTAAGTAGACGCCCTGGTATCCTACACCCATCGGACTGCGCCTTGTTTGTTTAAGTTCCGAAACTAGCGGATAGTCGTCTCTATTGCGTTTTTACCGACGGGCCTTGGCGGGTATCTATGTCTATTTTTATGCCCAATTATACGATAATTAGCGTCATTAAAGCCTCCGGTTGTTTCGGTTCAATCCACCCCCAACTGGACACCTTCGGGGACAGCTCGTCCAATCAGACGGTCCGTTGTTTCTTGTTTCTTTCGGTTACGGATTTGTAGAGTGTTCGTGAATAGGCGTCCTTATTGCGTCGTGCGCCGACCGCTCTTGGCTTGAGCATCCGCGCCGAGTTTTACCTTGGAGCGCGGTTGGGGCTCACCGAGCCAAATTTTCGCCCCAACGGCGCCCCAATGTCACCTCTGTTTAGTTTCTTATAATGTTACAACAAGGGCGGCAGTTCACTGCCTCCTGAATTCATTGGCGTTAACTCGAAATTTGATGAATTGGCTTCTTAGATTAGGACGAAGGGCCTTGACAACGTCTGTTGCTCTCATCGCTCAAAACTGCCGGCAATGAAAGCACGGTGGAAGTATAAGGGATCTCACAAAAAATTTAATTAAAAAAGTACATAACAAATTGTATGGCGAGGAATGAGGTAGAGTTCGATTCTCCAAACCCATTGGTTCGTAGCTGATGGCAAAGGCTGTGAACTAAATTCAGCCATTGGACAATTATTGTTGAATTTTATTTCCTAGTCTACAAATTTCAGTATTTCGATATTTTTTGTTATTGAAGATCTGTCCCGACGGCCGCTGAGTCAATAGAATACATTCTGCAATAGTAACTGACTAATCAATGCAAAAAATGCCATTTGAATCACGTAATTGTACGGGTGAATCATCGCTATCTGACGACGCCGTGATGCTATCTTGTCTTTCTTCCATTATGAAAAACCTTATCTTTTGGCCTCAGTATTGTATCGGAAACTATAGAATTCGATCCTAGTTCGTATCTTATTTAGATTCCGTACATTAAACAATCTAATAGTGTTGTATATTGGGCCTGCACTGTTGTTGAAGATCGTCCCCGGAATAACCTTCGTCGCTTCCAGAGTCGGTCATGACGGGGATAGCGCTAAGCTCGTGCGTCATACGCTGAGCGGAAAGGATCGACCTACAATTTTTAAAAATTGTCCGAGAAATAATTCGCCGAATGGAAGCATTTTTGAGCTTCGAGCGAGCTATCGTTTTTTTTCGGCGGGCGCGAGCAGGAAGTATGATCTCATTGGTAATAATTGAGCACATGGTAGGGTTCTTTTTTTCTCTCACTACAGCCGGAAGCAGTTCTCTTAAAGGAATGCTTGTACTTGTGATTGCGGTATTAATTTTTCTCGTAAGAGCCATATGATGGTAGTACACTCGTTGGCGGAAGCAAGTGGGGTTCGATAAAATCTATTTGAATAACTCCGGGCGTTCGTGCCAGAATAAATATTTAAGTCGACCGTACATTAAACATTGTTTAACAGCACTCATGGCGAACACGGGTTTTTGCTTCCCACCATTATCATTAAAATGACATTACTATATTGTTTAATTCTACGGTAATTCAGCCCGCTATATTAAACTAACTGTTGGCGTACGTTTTCCTAGTCCGTGGGCACTACGTATAAAACAAAATATTTACGCTAGAGGCACTACAAAACAAACTCTGTTTTACCGTCGAACCGGTTTAATTTTAAACAAGTGAAATACGTTTTAATTGTGGAATGTCTGCCTCGGTGTTAGTATAGGCGTTCCTGATATATTATTTTTGTCGCGGAGGGGATCTATTTTGGAAACACTCTAATAGAATATTCGTAGAACGGTCTATTTTTATTGGACCCGGGGCCACAGACAGTCGAAAACTCTCAGGGACCGCGGGGTCGACAATTCCCGACACCCAAGTAATGGGGAATCGAATATAAGGCGCTTTGGCGTAAAAAAAATTATTAGATCGGCGAAAAAGCTGACTTCTGACACAGTTTAACCGGTAAGTCGTTCCACGGATAAATTTCGGACCCCAACCCTAATTCGATGCCTAACGTGACTATAATGATCCGCCTCATTGTTCTATTTGTAATCTAAAGGGGGGGGGGGCAGGAGAAACATGCGAACGTGCATTAAAGCGACCCAGTTCTGCACCGTCCAGTTTTCATTAGTAGACTCAAGTTGCTGGCCCTGTAAATAAATTTAGCTGTAACCCGATTAGCATAAATTCGCAATTATCACCGGACTGTTTTGTTCGAGTCACGGCTTCTTCCCCGGAACTCATTGCCGCGTGCATTGTACAATATACTGCTTAGACTCTGCCTATTTTGTTTGTATAATTGTAAGATAGATAGAACTGTCCAACAGAAAAAAATGACTATCGGATATATGTTGTGTGGCAAAAGTACAAAAACATTACATATCGGCGATTGAAAAACAAGGCGTAGTCGGTGAATATATTGCGTTGTTATTGAAATGCAGGGAAGTAATTACTTCAATAAAAACTAGACCAATATGACCCACTTGTCAAATGGAGCCAGTATACCCTGGTTCTATAAACCCTATAAAATAATTAGGTTATTGACCGCAATTATTAATATTTCTAAAACGTAACCAAAATGGACACAAATCTAGATTAAATAAGAGCGCATAAAACAACATGACGGAAGATAGAGAGGCCGCCAGAACCAAGATAAACTCGTTTTTACGAAACGAGTAAATATGTATACAATGGAGCTCTACTATATTTCCTGAAAGGAAAAAACAGTTATATTAATACGGATTTATACACATGCACAGGGATATAAGCGAGTTTTTCAATTTTTGGTGGGACGGCTAATGCTGCAAAACGCCCATCAACGGGCCCCATTCAGAAATGCCCCTAGTAGGCCTTTGACGGGATGAAAAGATGAACGGAGCATACGCCGATTCCCGCTAGGCCGCCGTCGTTCAGAGGCGTTTCTGGAGTCCATTGTTGGGTTCTGGAGACTTCGCTTCCTCCTGGGAGTGGGGGGACCAGCACTTCATTGCCCGAAAATATTCATTAACATTCCACGGACGCAATAAAATATAGGAAATAATATAATAGGTGTTTCTAAAAATTGCCAGGTAAGTGGTCTTTTAGGATTATTTGCTGGTTTGCAGGAATCATATTTCTTTTTGCTCAAACGTATACGGTAGTCCCTTGGGAAATTTGTGTTTTCCTCGATTATATTTTTGTGTCCGAACATTTCCACATGTCGATTATATCCATGTATTTATCTTTCCTACCCAGATGGACTATGAATATCTCTGATTATCTTTTCTTCTTTATGAAACGCTACAAGGCCTTGTAGTCCTAAGTTAGAATTCGAAATAAAAGAATTTGAAGTCGATATTGAAGTGTACTGTTACTTTATAACAGTACTCTTTTAAAATTAAACGCGGTTGTATAGAGAGCATTCGACAAATGCCTATATTGGTAGCATTTAACTCGTATAAAGTGCATTGTATATCTGTGTGTATTTTCAAATTGGGACCAACACTTGAAAAGAGTTATTTCCAGCGTTTGAAATTCGTTTGGAAAAAAAGCGCGCTTTTGTTTCTCGCCCTCTCTTGTTACGCGGCGGTGTCGAATAGCCAACCTTGGACTCTCTAGGAAGTCGTACGAATTTGGGCGTTATATAACCTGGCCGTTTATAAAACTAATGCGCTGCAGTGGAATGCATTTTAAATAAACTGTTTTCCGTTTTATTCCAAACAAAAATTGAAAGGTAAATGTATACGCATCCGTTTATTATTCCTCCTCACCTATTCAATATCCGGGTCGATTATCTGGTTTTTCTTACTAGTTTGCATATGCGCCATATTGGATAATCTTCTGACACTACCGTCGTCCATTATTGTGCAAAAACTAAAGTCATTGAACTGAGATACAATTATATTTTTAAATGATACAATTTAATGAACTTTATCCAATTGTATATTTAAGCGAAAACTATTTTCCGGAATTTTTAATTGTATACCTGTTTCGGTTTAAAGTCATTCCGTTACGTTGTCATTCTCCACCCGTTTCAATTGTGTATCTACGTTAAAAAATGATGGCCGGCGAAGGAAGAATATAAAATTTGTATGGTAGGGGTTGAAAATTTCGAGTCACCCTTCCGGCTAGCGTGAAAGTCCGAAGCGTGAACAGTCTATAAATAAACGTCCCCCGCCTCAATTCCGCTGAAGATGACATTCATGAATTGGCAGTTGGTCACTTTGATTTCGCTGATTCGTGGGTTTGCGACCGCGTACCGTTTCATTTTCTCAGGCGACCCCGGGAAGCAAAAATTGCTGTGTCGCGATCGGCCGTTGGAGCGTATCTTATTGGGGGCCGGGGAATTGTATGTCGGAATATTTTTTGAATTTGAGGCCTGAATCAAAACCCGTGGGATTTTCACAGTGGGAATGCGTTTCTGTATCATCTTGTGCTGTAAATCCGACTGGAATACAAATATAGCAATGTTTATAACGTCCAGCAATTATTTGAACGAGGTGATGCACGGAAAATTACTAAACCAGTAAAATATCTATCAATATTTATTCCGATTTATTTTCGTTCAATTAAAATTATAACTATTTCAGAAAGATTTAATTAAATGTTTTTCGTCGCCCGATGCGTACACTGCGGTGAAACCTGAATATATGGATGAAACGTTCGCTGTTTAGGCGTGTAAAAAGTTTTCATGACGAATTTCATTGTTCCAATAACAACTATTCCGTCTGAGGTACTCATTAAAACTAGTACATCAACTCTGGCCGCCGAAAAGTAAATTAATTAGTACGTGCTGGAGATGTACGCTATTGAAAGTTATAAATGAATAGATGACTATACTTCAGCAGTGTTACCTCACTGGTGTCGTTTTCAATCCATTCTGTAATACTTTTACTGGCCGATTTTGGTAATAATAATGTAATATTTTCACTTTTCGTTGCTCTTTCGTGATAAGTAATCGTAATAGTCAATTCAAATATCGTCAACTGAAGTATCATTGGTATGTTTCTGCAGCGATTTCCGGGATTAGTATTTGCGGTTTTTGTGGCGGTAGCTGGGCACTGTTGAGCCCTTATCTCTGGAGGAGTTGTGAGGGCAGAAATCTTTCCGGGCGTGCAGAAACAGGCATAGTTCCTTCCACGCTTCTCTTGGCTTAAAAAAGAAAAATCCGTACTTTGTCTGGTCGACTTGTTATGAAATTGTGGCGTAAATTATATTTTTTGCGATTAACGGAAAAACACATGAAACCTTACTGTTTTGTTGCTATTGATTACCCTGTAATGATTATCATATTCAGATTGTTATAGAGTATTGACATACACATTTTCCATCGAGGCCAATTTTTTATGTTCCTGCAATAATTTCGCATGCATTTTCACACGCTCAAGGCGTGTATATTACGATAGCGATTCGTTATCAAGTGGTTGTGTAAATCGATTTGAAGGTTTAAATTATTTCAGGACCAGGAAAATTCACCTTATATCCTTTAATTTATCAGAAACGAACAATTGAGTTTGTGTTGACTTATGAAGGATACAGTAACTGTTAATAAACAACCGTAGTTATTGAAGGCAGCACATTGTTATTACAAGTGCTACAGGAACAATATAACAATTGTTTTTCTTTTATTTTTACCACCGTCATTTTTCGTTTTTCATACCGTTAGCAAATAATTGAATTTGGAAATGTAGGTAGCGTTTCTTTTTAGCGATTTTAAAAGCCTGCGCACGTGTATTACCTATCTTTTCCTAGTCATTCTTCTCCCGGCTCAAGGCCTCCAATTGGCCGACTCTCGTTCGGGCCTTGGGAGTGTAAAAAAAGAATAAAAACGCCGACTTTGTATCTCCTCTAACCCGGCCGATAAATCAGGAAAGGCCTATCATGAAATGAAAGCGTGCTGCCAGTTTCGCATTCGGCTTCCATATTGATCAGTTCCCGAAACTCTCCCGAGCTCTTTACGCTAATGACTATTAATAATACGCCCTTATTATTCGAAAGGCCCTCCCCCTTAATAGCCCGATTTGAATTTTTATTAAATGTGAACGGTGGCAGTATATGTGGCCGACAGATTTACTACCTCATGTTTGTTTAATACCAAATCACTTGTTTGTCATTCAAATCTTGTCATTTTAAGAATTGAAAAATAAAAGCCCTCAATAAATAATATCGTTTTATTTTGCTGAGATTTTTCCTTTGTTGTAAATAGTCAGCAAGTTTTACTCCCCCGTCTTACTCGGATTGGGCTTGTGTGGGCGTAAGAACGTCATAGCGGGGGGGGGGCGAAACGCAATTTCTAAATGAATTTCATAGAATGACGCAAGTCGGCGGTGGCCCCCGGTGCTAGTTACGGCTTCCACGTTTTCTAAATACGCGCTATCCGCAATCGAAGTCGCTCCGCCGGCCGTAATAAGGTTGAGGTCAGATTAATTTCATTCGACCCGCGATAGGTTCTTTTGTTTTAACGCTATCTGACGTATTGGATTGCAGACGCAGGCGTGAATACAGAGGCGCCTGCCCAATCAGTCGGTCGGTTTTTATGCACGGTGATATTTTGGTGTTGGTTTCATCTGCGAAAACCTATTCCAATGTTGACCATCAAGTCTCAAGTTGACACTTGATTGTCTAGTTTTCTTAAATATTTTGTCTAAACCCAAGGACATCCAAGTTGATATAGGTCATCCAAGAGCTATATCTAGGACCCCGAGTTGATCTACTCTTCAGTCGGACACTTCCGAAACGTCGGAAGGAGACAACACCCGAGAGGGCCCCAGAAGGAAAGGGCTAAAACCGTTCCAATGGAACTCGCTCGGGTGGTTTCCGAACACATCCAAATCCCGGAACAGTAGGGGGTCACCTCTGCCAACTGATGTACTTCCCACTGTAGAAAATATGTTACACAATAATCTGAAATTACACGTACCATCTATGCCACTTGAGAGGAACTCGAGGGGATCGATATACCGGAAGAGGGTAGGCGGCACCCAGATACAATGAGGGGGCTTAAATTGGATTTTAATTTCGCGCCCACTCCCCCTTTGGCCCCCGGCTTCTTCGATAATTGCAGTTTATCGAAAGGGGACCCGCCCGCCCCCCTTTCCTGTCTCGCTCGGCTCTGACGTCATCCCGCGCCTGTGCCGCTGACGTCATCGCGGCGGAGGCCGAGCGTTACGTAACCAACAGGTGTTGGCCCCGAACCCCGCCCAGAGGGGCTCCTTCTTATATAATTAATATTCATTAGAGCCCCGGGGGTGAGGCTTCCAGAGTTGAATATGTGCTTAGTATTTGTTTAAAGTTTTTTTTTCGCGGTCGAAAACAAACATTCGGCCGTATCTTACTCTGGCCCGTTCGAAGAGTTCCGTGAATTCTTTTTTCATGAAACTTTATCTTATACAAATTTACAGATGCCTAGAATCCGCCGTAACACATTTTACTCGTCTATCAATTGAACCCTGTCCCCAACCTACTCTTAAATGCATATCGCCACTTTCACTGGAATTGTCTTTATATTTGCAATTTGTTGAAAGGCAGCTTAAAACCGAAATTAATTCTGAAGGACTCTTTGGAGTTGTTTAATTAATACTCGTAATCAATTCAAATATCATCTTATATTGCACACCGAGCATTTATAATTGTCGCAGTACACATAAGTAGTGCTTTAAGCGGGTTATTGAACAAAATACTTGGCAGAACCGTGGCAAGTGATCTCAACTGAATTCTTTTACAAATGCCACACCTAGAATCATGATTAATTTAAAATATTTCTTGTATGCGTATAAATAAATATCTAGGCTCATCACGATTTTCGATTTATATACCTTGACGATGTAGGAATACTGAAAAAATAAAATTACAAAAATGTTATATTTGCTCTCGTATATTTTAAATTGGTCCCTCGTTACCTCAGAACTAAAAACATGCCGATATTAGAATGTAAATTCCAGTTCATAATTATCGTATAGATGACAAGTTAGTATGTTGATTTCTGATATGGTTCACACTATCGCCAAGGAAAACAATTTTGAAAATAAAATTTTACATGCATTAAGGACCGCAAAATGATTGTATATTAATAGCATTTATCCGTCAGGACTTATTTAATATGGATTTTTTTTGACAAGCATGTTGTCATCCACGTGGTGGCGTTAACGTTTTCTACTGAAGGCGGAAGAAACCGAGCGATTTATTTACTTATTCTTGTGATCCGTTGTTTCTTATTGTGTGAACGAACGAAGGTCCCCGAAGCTCTCGGAACACGGCAGTTCCGAAATAGGTTTCCACGTACATTGAAATTATTACATATTTAAATGAAGTACTAGAAAATTTACCAGAAAAAAGTTGTTAAGAAGGACCTATTGACAAAACTGTAGACCATAGAGGGACCCCCACGTCCCGGTGCTCGTGACAGCTAACCCTGATTGCGCCCTTGAATACAAATAATTGTTTGGACACCGTTATCTGCGTAAAAAGCTTGTCCTTTGCGAGGAAACCGTTTTTTTCTGAATAGGATCGATGCCCCGTCTGGATTAAATTTAGCCGATGTGTGGCATTCCCCGGCCGGATAAGGGCAATATTTGGGAAGGCTGGGATATAGTCCTGGGGGGAGTTGTCGCAGCGGCGTGACCTTTCTCGGCGCCCGGAGCCGGTGACCCGTTTCCGGGAGTTTTAAACTTCACGGACACGCGGGCGGATAATTCTTGCCTTTCTTTCGGTTTACAGTTCGAGTTACCGTTCCCCGTCGCCCGAAGGCAATGTCTATTTTTAGAACTGGTAAATAAAGTAAATTCCGTATCTCCGAACCGTTACAGCGATATAATTTATTATCACTTTTAGTGGCTCTTCGTTGCCTAGGGTCAACCACTCAGAGAACGGTAATTTCATTTTTATTTCGACGTTTGTGGGATATTTATATGTGTAGGAAGGATAGTCGTAACCTTAGTGGTGATAAGCTTTCAGGGGTGTTCTGATTTTAGTCGTTCGATGATTTAGTTCCATTGAAGGTTTGTTATAATTAGTTCTGTAAATAATACAACTTTAATTTAATATAAAGTACCCTTCTATTATTAATGAAGTTTACAAGTGACAAAAATTCATCATCATTAATAATTAATAACCATAAGTGTGTATTAATAACAAAAATGATTATTCTAATATCGCGTTATTATGTAAGTATTCTTTGTGACCAAGTATTCTTTATAACCAACAATGTACAGAAAAACCTAAAATTATTTATATGTTCTGGAAAAATTGATTCTATTAATGGAATCATTCCAATTTAGATTTAAAATGGGAAATTTTTTTCAAACCTTCCACCTAGGAAATAAAGTGCTACTCAGTTTGAGTTTATCTATCTTTCCTTTTGGTCTAAGAAGTGCGGCGGTGCTTTCGGGCTAGCTTCAAACGTCGGGAAATGCCAATATACCATGATTGACTTAATTTTGCACGATTCCCGCCTCTCTCAATCGATAAACTCTCTACTGGCGGGTTGCGTTCGAGAAAGGCAATTTGAGTCGTGACGTCACCGTTGTATTTGCGAACTCCGGTAACTTTTCATCGCGCCCACGCTCCATTGGAACCTTGCGGTAATTATTGCGAAACTTGCCGTCGACACTGGCAGTAAAATGTTTATTTATAACTCCCCACTGGCGTACTTTCTACTGTCCTCCTAATTTTATTGTTACCTGTTAATTATCTATAATTTTGTATCCATGTTGATTCAGAAATCGAGCCATGGATTACTGATTGTGGACGAAATTCATTAACATAAATTGTTAATTACTAATAATTACAAATAGTCCTATTTACAGATATTTTCCTCCGTTTAATTATATCGGTCCAAAATCTTAATGTTCCCGTAAATTACTGTGATAGAGTATAAACTGATTTACTTATTTTCTTAAATAAAGTTCTGACGTTCGTTGTTATAAATTTATAAATCATTTTTTTACATTTTTAGATGCTAGAAATGCAATATCATTGGTTGGCATTGACATCAGCAAATCGCGGGTTCATTTGAGAAAAAAATATTCATTAATCTTTGATCTCGTTTTTCTTCCCTGCCGAGATAACTTTACAGTTCACTGCACTTCTAATGGCAGTTTTATTATTCTTGTCCGCAATCTACTTGGCGTTTTGAAAAAAATCTAGTCTGCAACCCGGACATTTTGTTTTTAACCGATTAATGAGGTGCAGTCATTTTTATTTTTTAAGGGCATAATATTTTTGCCGATTAAACAAATGTACGACCGTACTGTACGGAATGTACAGTAGAAGATAGGGCGGGTCTAGAATATTTCACCAGGAATAATTTATTGTAGCACATACATTCTGAGATAAATCGACCGTTGAATTCGGGCTGCATACCTGTTGGCTCACGCCGTTATAAACATAATATATCAACCATATTTATGTAAAGCAGTCTAAATTTAGATTTCTTCATAAATTTAGTTTGTAATTGTTGTATTTAAATTTAAACCCGAACACAAACGAGCTCGGGTGTTCTTTGTGATTGTTGAGAACCGGCGGTAGTGAATGCTTTAATACTCATCTAGCATAGTTAGTTCATAATTGAATAAAGACGAGCGGGAAGTGTTTCAAACGCTGGCGGAGAGCATTAATCATAAATTTGGAGGAAATTTCTCCGCAATGTGGTTTTTAATTTTGGCGCTTTCACGAGTATCAATTACTTTGTTCAAGGTCAAGATATTATTGCGAGAATGAAACTCCCTGGCGCCTCTATTGTTGATGCGAATCTGATAAATATCCGTTTCGGCTCACGCAAATATTTACACATTCGAGAGTCGTCGGGCCGTATCTTTCATCGTAAAATAATAATAAAATTATTCTCTCCGTTGAAAATGTTTTGTCTCCAATTCGGATTTCAAAAAAGTTTCGAAAAAAGATTTTCAGAGGTAAAACAACGCTTTATGCCTCAGACCAATAAGTGTGAAATTTCCTTCGGTAACGAATTTTCGTTTTTACTCGATTAAAATTCTGACTGCCATTTGTGTTGCCTCTTTCTTTTGAAAACTCCATTCTGCAACGTTTTGCGTAACAATTGGCAGAAGTGCAATTTTTTGTTGTTTTTTTTCTGAAAACAAAAAACTAGCGGTTTCCATGATGCCGAGTATCACCTTGGATTGATTCTACTATCAATACAATCAATAGAATGGCATATGTAATTGGATTCCCCTCAGTACTGTCTGATCCATGAAACGGACTCCACAATATAATCAACAAAAAAATAATTTCCCCAAGGGACTCCGTATTCAAACTGTTAATACGTCCCAATAAAGGTTATTGAAACCCGAGCCCCATTGGTTCTAAAACCGTATACCTAAGCCAATTGGTCGAATTCCAATCGATGGAAAAATAAAATTGACATTTCCTAATCCCCCTGGACAACAAACACACAGGTATGTACCACACGACAAACGAAACTACCTGCATAATACAGGTGCAGTAACAGGGCCGGCAGAACATCCCACAGGCAAATAATATGCCCAAGTGACAGCACTATAACTGTCAAGGTATATTTACGTGGTCTTTGCTATTGGGATTAATGTCAGTCTTCTTTTTCGATCGGTTGAGATGTGGTCAAGTGGGTTATTTACGTTTAGGATTATATGCTGGTTCGCAGGTATCACTTCCTTTTTCTTATTGAAGTTTTGGGGAATTTATTTTTTTTCCACCGCAAGGACGGACGAACGGTCGACATGCATAAGTACCTGATAATATGCACCATGCTGTAAGTTCTTAGAAATAATAAAAAAGTGGCACTGATTGAAATTCCGGTTAAACCTCGGACGGTTGGGATGTGGTCATGTTGGTCAGTTATTTTTTAGGATTTCATTGTGGTTCGCAGGATTAAAACCGTGTTGGATGCAGTCGCAACAGACAAAAATCGAAAATAGTTACAAAAATGTAATCAACAATAAAATAAATTCCCCAAAATCGGGCGTATTAGGGCCCACCTCCAAAAAACGTTATTGATACGAGACTGACCAGGTAATTCCAAAATACCTGGCCAAATCACAACCGATGTTAGTACAAGGAGTGTTAAACAGTGTGACGCTAAAGAATAGGAGTACTGATTGAAATTCCGGTTCTGAGATATTGAAATGGAGGGTGCAGCGTGCGGACAATAGGAGCGCGTGGAGTACCGAGAATTGTTTTTGGCCCATCGCCGTGCTCCGGTATCGATTCCGGGGTTACCCACGCGAGTCCGGAAGTCGAGTTTCGGGGAAGTGCCGAGTCACGTGGTGGGCGGGGGGTCCCGAACCCGGAGGCGGTTAGCCGGAAAACGCTCGTTTCCCCGTAGGGCAATCCTCTCCGCCGCCTCTCCCACTCTCTCTCTCTCTCTCTCTCTATCCCTCTCTCCCTCCCTCTCGGAAATTTATCGACTGAGGACCGACCGTGGGGAGGAAATTTGAGTTGTGTCGGTAGGGTGGGGTGGGGTTGGGGGCTCCTCCTCCCTGCAAATATTGACGGGCGTCTGTCCCTGACGTGGTAACACGAGCCTACGCAGCTCTCAGTTACGTAACTCTGTTTCAATTCCACTGATAATTTGTCCCATCTTTCACGATATTGGACCGCGAGCGTCTGGTTCGAATGTAGAGTGGGTTGAAATTTCCGACTGTCGGTTTTATAACACCAATATAAAACGCGGAAATTTGTCTGCGGGACCATTATTCTGAACGCTGGTACAATTAAGTTCCAAATTTGAATTCATCCGAAATATTTAAACAGTAAAAAGAGTTATTTCTTACACCAAACTAAAGTTTAAAATACCTGTTTTGTGATCTGCGAGGGATTGGAATACTGTAGATTTCATGTGTTTTTGTCTCGCGAAATCTACGGTAACCAAACTAAAGTATATGCTGAGAATGTTAATGCAACATTAATAAATTATATTCCGTCCTTTCAGACCCATTAGCGGACCCCATTCCTAATCTCCGTTGTTATCACTCTTAAAATATGTGGGAATGTATAGTCCCGTCTAACAACGGTGATTATTTCCCTGCACATGAAGTGAATTAATTCGGACGTTAATTTCGTGCCGGAATGGAGCATGCATGTATGAGAGCAAACATTTTACTGTTGCCAACCAGAATGAGGAATGAAGTAAAAAAAAATTCCCCCTCGGCAGTCTATAGTCCCTTTGGTCCCCCGTCATAGCATAAGGGGGACTGTAGCATTTTTACAACCTAAGCGGGTATATTGTTGCTTAAAAACTTATCGTGGGCGTCTCCGCTCTGCTTCCGAGAATTTCATATATCTCCAGTCCCTACCGGCGCTAGAAACGAAATAGATAACAATTCCGCAACAATAAAATTTCCCCTCGTTGCTCAGATTACTCGGAGTCAATTACGTATAACGCGTCGATGAAAACTTGTTGTTATGAACATTGATGAGTCGTATTTTCGCTGAAGGGATTTTCAGGTCTCGGGAAATACAGATTTTTCGCGCGGAAAAATTACTTTGCCCGTACACCTGTCGCGTTACTGCCCTACCATTCTCGGTTTGTGACTTCCCAGATAACAGAAATGCTGTACAGGATATTTTTGCTGTTTGAATACCTCTCATATGAAATCCAGACTAATGGATTCCGAGTAATTTTTTAATTTCTATTTTGCGGTAATATATATTGTTTGATACATTCAGTTTTAATCCTGGTGCAAGTCAACGGGAAAAACGACACGTCGGCCCCGCGAGAGCTGAAAAAAGAAATTCGTGTTTTTTGCCCGAAACCGCTTATCGCTCTTTTAAGTGTTTTGAAAACACACGTTTGCGACGAATTGCCAGGAAATTTGGGTGACGCAATGAGGCTATTTCTGCGCGCATTGTGCCCTCTTTTTGTTTTCTGTGTATTTGTCGTGCTCTCTTGAAGAAGAAAAAATGACTCATCGATCCGGACACTTCCGTGGAATTAATGAAGGGGTTTTGTTTTGTTTTTTTTCTTTGACGGAAAACACGTTGTTGAGAACTTGTTTCGAACCCTGATGTGCTAGCTTTCTGCTGTGATGTTCACTGAAATGGGCCCTGATAATACAGCTTTCGCGCGGTAAAATTTCTTCTTCGACACCTGTCGAATTACTGCCCTACCACATTCTTAGGAGGCCTTCGTATGAACATTAACCTACATTCTCGGTTTGTGACGTCGCACCTAACAGATATGTGGTCCAGGATCCATGCTGTTTGAATGCTTCTCATATGAAATGAGCGTTTAGCAAAATAAATTCAGACAAACGGAATCCGCATAATTTTTAAACGGTAATACACATTGTTTGATACAGAAACGTAAATAAACATTCAATTTTTCCATAATCGATGCCCTTACAACTTACAGAAAATGTAAGAATACTTCAATGTGTTATTCTTTGTAACCATGTTGGTGATGTATTTTTATGTCAGTTTGTTTCGTACGCATTAGAGATTTCGAATTTAATGGGGGTAGATCGCCTTATTATAAAATTTCATTCATCAGTAAACTTTATTTGAGTGAATTATATTTTGCGAGTCAAAAAAACTTGGGAATAACCTTGATCTCCAGCTAATAATCGAGAAGTAGCGAGTTTTGGGCGTTCACAGAAGTCCGTGTTATATTTCCAGTTAGGTTTAGGCCGTGTATAAAGCTGGTTTAGGTATTGGAGGCCACCCTTGTCTGTCGGGTAAAAAAGGAACCACCTTATACCTGGCTCCGTTTCTCCCATTCGTGTCGGCCGGCCGAGGCATTTTCCCTATGTCCTTTTGCCCACTTATTTTCCTTTTTAGAGAAGCCTTCGGAAACGTCTTTCTTCTCGGGAGTGCTCAGGTAACGAGCGAAGTCGAGGCAGGTGACGGGGGCAATGCATGGCTTCCATGGTCTATTTACAGACCGGTTTCTCACCGACCGTTCCGTAATTCCCGCAATGCACCACCGGTTCAGAGATAGTTTGACGCACTTATTTGGTCGAGAGTCAATTTATGGAAATCCAAATTTACTTTCATGCGTCGGAGACAAAATATTTTCCTATAAATATTGTAACATTACACAGAAAACATAGGTATTTATAATTTCAGACCTATTTTAGTTTGTAAATGAATAACGTAATATAACATTTGCCACCGGCCTCAATACAAGATAGTGGGTTACGAGAGAAAGTTGACCTTACAAGTATATTTAGTTTTAATACACTCGTGTACATAAGTGTAAGAAGGCCCGTGGGCCGGAATGACTGTGTCAATCAAAATATTTCTATCGTCTACAATGTACTATGTGCTATTGTAAATGTGGTGTACTTTGGGGGGTGTCAGAATTGGTAGAGAAACTTGTGCTGCTACAGCGGTATCGTTCTTGTGGTTTCGTATCTCCCCTCGCTTGATCCTAAAGACCGGTTCCGGCCAACAGTTTTGATACGATTATTAAGTGTGGCATACATGAACTCGGCTGTCGATAAAAAAAATCGAGATCAGTAGATATAATCAGTAGATAGAATTTGAGGAGTGGACAAGGGCGAAAGAGTTTCGGAGTTTTCCCCATTGTCATATTCCTTCAGTAATAAACTGAGGTCTCAGCCATGTCTATACATTTTATGGGAATGGTTACTTTAAATTCTTAAAATTTATTGTTGGAACATCTCAGGTTAATAAGAGGTAAGAGGGTGGTCTTATAAGTATGGTAAAAAACAATGCTTATAACACCGTTTTTTTAACAATATTATTTATATTTGTCAACATAACCGCCATTTAGGGATGGTTCAACGAGTTTCTACTTTTTTCATCCCGTCCGAAAAACATTTTTGTATTAAAAGCTTGTCAAACAACTATTCACCTTATAAATTTACCTTGCTTATCAAATCACCATCGTATATAACAGACAGCGAATTACTGTCGTCCCGATGGTCGCCAAGTGTCGATCACATCTCGTCATGGTTTAATTATCGTGGGTAATTATCATGTTCAATCATGAACCGGTTGCCGCGGTATCGCTCTGAACCGATAATTATTAAATTTAAATGAGAGCCCACAACCTGTCTGATTCGCTGACTGAATTTTATCGCAGTATAATATTATCGTCGACTTATCCCTGTTAAAATTACTCGGTAATAAATATACCGCAGAACTGTATACTATATTTGTTTCTCTTTTCAAATATTTGTATGCAACGTAAAAAATGTTTGCATTAAAATTGTATATATCTTGGTGAAAAATTTCCACTGCACTCTTTTTAATGGCGAGCGCGGGCAGAAATTGTTATAATGTTCTTATCGCTTCCGTAGCACTCTAGGAAATTCCGTGTGATATGGGGATAGTTAGGACCAATTTATTTTTAAACTGTTTACACTGTTTCTTAAGGAAGAGGGGACAATAAGAGAAATAGGGCCTCGGATCTTTGGTACACTAATGTTGACTTTTCGCCCTCGTCAGTAGTATTATGCCGACAATATACCGTGAGGTAGTTTCGAATGTCGGCCGCTGTTTTACGGCTTATTTTTAATATATCTCTTTTAGAAGGAGATAACATTGGGGGATTCAAAAAAGTAGACGAGAAGGGAAAAGTATGGCTGGGGTGGGAGGGGGGTGAGTGAGCGGTGGATGGGTGGTGGTGGGGGAAATGGGTGGGCGGTGGTGGGGATCCGAGTAACCTAGTTGCCAGTCTATCCGATCTCCAGTGGAGTAGTAGTCGCGACCACGTGACCATCCTCTGTGTTATGTGCCCTATTTCACAACCACCAGCTGGCCGCCATTCCATGCTGGATATCCCCCTGAGCCGATTGCGTGTTTCACTCGATAATCGCCGCCCAAGCGGTTATCAGGTATTGTTAAACATTTTTATTTTTTTGTTTTCCCTAATCCGGAACTCCGTTCCGGGGACGTCTCGTGGAAGTTCCCCGCGGCCGGTAGCCCCGGGGGGAGTCGACCCCCCCGGCCTTGCCCTTATCGACGGCCGGGTTTAAGGCCGTGACGTCAGCGCCGGTCTAGACCGACCGTTTTAACCGAATTTTTTAGACAAAAAATGCGTGTGCGCGCCCCTTCGTGCGTGCGTGTCTGCCCTTTTCTGTCTGTCCGGTGGGCGGGGTTGCGGGGTCCCCGGGATCAATACCCGCTTCGGGGGAGTGGATACACCCTCCGACACGTGTATAACCCCCAATGATTATGTCCGAAAGAAAATCGTCCCGACATAACGCATCGGGTTAATTCGATTCGGTCATTACGCCAAACCGAAGTTCGATAAGAGTTTTAACCTTTTGAGGGGATGAGCTCATTTAAGCAGTTTTATAAATGGGCCATAAGAGAGTAACCTAGTTTCGTACGGCAGCAATTACTGCCGAGTCACGGTACCACTCTTCGATCCGCTATAAATCTATCGGGCACTTTTACTCCTCGCGGCCCTTCGTCTTACACATTTTCTTAAATGCGGTCGGCCTTGTAATCTTTGTATCGGGTCGAACATCCGATTTCTTTCCTCGAAGCCGCTGGTGGTGGGAGGGGGTTGTACGGACGGGAGATATCTTCGGACTCTGACGTGGGATTTAATTGGCACGGGGTTTTGCGAGCTCGGTGTTTACCGAACTGCGTGCAGTGCTAATATTGTGACTATTGCGTGCGGGGTAGGGTTTGGCCGCTGTGGTGGAGGAGGAGGTGGTGGAGAAGACACCTAGAACAGAGTCTATTTTTGGGGCCCATCCTACGACCCCCCGCCCGCTATATGCGGACCGCGTAAATATGTCTGTCAATAGACTGGCTGTCAGTTCCCCGTTTCGAACGGAGCCGAGAGAATTCGACGGGTAAGGGCCGGATTTGAAAAAACAGCCGGAAGGGGCCTTCCATGTTGGGACCGCGTAGTGCACAGTCATCGCTTCCGCTATTCCCCTTTGATTTTCTTCTTTTCAATTAGGGGTGACTATTGCGAAATCTTACTTCCTTCGCGAGTCCATTCGCTTCCCGAATGGTGTAACAAATGCGAGAATCGTTCTCGGGATTGAACCAGAGTGGAACTAATATTTGTGCTTGTGCGTATAATTATTTTTCAACGGTCCCAGTGTACTTTGTTTTCGGAGGGCGCGAAATAAGCAACGATACGCACCTTCACCTTACTGAAATAAGTAAAATACGCCGGAAAGTAAAAAGTTTACACTTTGAACAGATAATTAACTGTCCTCTAAATATTATCTAGTCGGATTCCTGAGCGAAATCTCATTGTTTAAAACACCCGTTACTTGTGGATGACCATTTTTGTTTGCGACTAATTTGACCGTCACGTTTTTGAGACGGACAATGGTCCGCTACGGCCATTGTAAGTTCAAAGGCGGTTGTGTAAGCGTCTGGACGGGCGTTCTCTTTGTGTTGATTTTCCTTTACCGAACTGTCCCGATCTGTTTTTACTATCTATCTGGAACACCTCGGTAATGAGGTCAAATAACTTAACCCTGACTACTTACCAATTTGTCTCGCTTCATCGAAATTATATTTATCGGATATATTGGGTAATTTGTGACTGCAATATTGTTTGCCCCAGGATATTGAGATTGTTTATGGATAAACTTCTTTAAATTACCTTGTACAACATCTGTGAGTAATTATAAAAAAATAGTCCATGAAATTAGCTAGGGCATTAATTGTTTGACAGTTGGTACTGGTTCCATATAATGGATTATCAGTGGAATTCCCATCTAGTTAATTTTTCCAATTAATGACCAATTAACAGTAGTTATCTCATACTGAAAACTGAGCTAGTAGGATTTTGAAAGTGGTATTCTTTCCCCATGTTTATTTATCTGAAATAATCCTTTCCAAACCAAATAGAGAGGGCCTCTATAATCTCTCATGAAGAAGAAACAGGTTATTGAGTTTCAGTATCTATTTTGATACTCAAATCTTCAGTTCTTTTTGTGACTTTTGTTTTAATTAAACAATAACTTTTAATTTTATGTAAAATTTCCCCATTGTACTCTTTTGAAAGATTTTCTACTTTTCTACACTGTGACTGCCCGGTTATTGTAATCTTTATTCATTACCTAGATATTACTGAAAATATTTTTCCATAAATTGATCATAAGATCACAGGAATATAGAATAATAATTAGACATTAATATGTCACTTTGAAGCGATAATATAGTAGAATAATTTTATAATTTGTTTAACATGTCAATCAATAATGATATTGTGATTTTTATTTCAGCTGCTGGGCGAAACTTGGCTCACATTGATGGAGTTTCGACTGGACAGCGCAGAGTACTGCCAAGCACAACACAAATAAACGGTTTGAGCAAGTAAAAAAAGAGACAAGAGAAAAAGCCTTTTTAAGGTGAGACAGAGATCGAAACAGACTCGAATATAGAGGCACCGCCGTGACACCTGGTGGGCTACAAAATTCCACCCTTCGCCAAAGTTGACCCCAGACCAGACCCTGCTGGGGGGCCCAAGTAGTGTTACAGTGTTGAATGCCTATGAGGGTGCGTTTTATTTCCGGCTCATCAGATGCTCCCCGGTGCTTACTGACAAGTGTGTGTCCGTGAGTGTTCAAAACGAAAAAAAAGAAAAAGTTTGAAGCTCCCGAAGTTGAATAATTTTTTTTTTAAACAAACACCGTCTCACCTTAGATCTGCGGCCCCAGATCTGAATAGCAGTATTTTTGTATCATAGATAATATTTATATATATATATATAATATAAACACGCAACACGTATATTTTTTCTGTTGTCGACTGTTTTCAACCGAGTGTGCATCCATAGTGTTGATTTGAGTGTGTCGTGGGCAATGAGCATTGACACAATGAGGCACAAGGATATTAGACCACCTCCCTGCGAAATTGAGTTCAAGAACATGAAATTCCTCATCACCGATCGCCCTACTGATCAGAATATTCAAAATTACATTAGCGTAAGTGGTTATAGCATTACACTTCAGATACTGTACATGGTGTGCAGGAAAAAAATATTTAGCAAATATGACTTGTTAGAGATATGTATGAAATCAATCATAATTGTTTTTGAGAAAAACTTGTGGCATGCATCATTATTTTGTACATTGATTCGAAATTATTAATACTGCTCAAACTTTTGGTGTGATTAGAATTATTATCATACTTAACCATATTATAGTGTTAATTTTAAGTTTCAGTGGATCTATAAATTGGTGCAATAATTTCAAATAAACTTAAAAAATCTGTTTTCACTGCGATCTATGTGATTGATATTGAATTTTGTTACATATTTAAAAAAATTTCCTATTTATTGTAACATCTCTTTGTTAGAGTGTTGTGGTTTTCTAAAATTACAATGACAATTAAAATTGAATGTTGCATATGTTTAAAAATATATGAGCATTGTTATATTAAAATAAATTTATTTTTAATATAAGCATGCTTAATGAAATCAGAATCTTGCTTCTGAAGGTTAAAATTGTCAATGTAAAACTGTTACATATAAAAATCTGATTTACATGCCTTTATATTCATAGTTATAAATTATTTTCTCATTGATAGAAATAAACAATAATTTTTGTTAGTATATAAAAAATACCATAAATGGTATACTAATTTACAGGTGTTTGATTAATGAACTAATGGATAGATTCAATAGTTTGCTCTTGTAAATTATAATTAATCCAATGACAGAAAAATTGCTTATAATAAAAAATTCATAATTTATTTAAAGAACTGTGACTATGTAATATTTACATTGTAGTTTGTTGTACAAATTATTAATTCTGCTGTTTGAATTTTACAGGAATTAAAGAAACATAAAGTCCGTGATGTGGTCAGAGTTTGTGAACCAACTTATAAGATAGAGGAATTGCGTTCAGAAGGAATTACTGTGAAGGATCTGGCTTATGATGATGGAACTTCTCCACCTGCTGAGGTGTGTTTCGATATGAAATTTTTATATTTCAACTTACTACAATCTTGTCAATCTAGAAGATATATATGGTCGTTCATTGAAATCCGTTAACAGGTCCTGAATCAACCTACATTGATGGACTAATAAAATAATTAAGGATGATAGGCTTATGGATTTATGTTATGTATTCATCTTTAATTAAAATAAATTTGATGTGCTCACTTGAAATTTGAGTGAAGGATTTTTTCTAGAGAGACAGTAAACAATTCATTAGGTAGTGTAGTTTTTTAGATTACTTTGTTTGAACTATTGCACAGTGAAATGTGATGACCCACATAGTTATCAGTGCATTAGTAAATCAATTAATGCCTGACCTAAATCACTTTGATTGGTTGTAAGTTCAGTTCTTATAAGGTTGTTCAGACTGCATTTAGCAAGGTTGTTAGGAGTTTTCCAGAACAAATATGTGAGTTTCTGCATATATAAAAAACACTGAAATTAATTTTTTATTTGTTTAAAAAAATTAAATCTTTAAAGTTGCACTAGAAAGATTTAATGTTTTTATGATTTGTTTTCATTTTGAAATGTTAAGAATGAGTTTTTGCTTTGCCACCACAGACGTAATAACATTTGTATTTTTCATTCAATTTATAATATATATTTATTTGGGCAGTTTAGTAATAACAGTGTTAGTTATTAAAATAACAAATATTATATAAATGCGTAAATATATTGCTTTGTTTTTTCAAATGCTTTACTGCTATATTATAACAGATTTAATGGCATTATATAACAAAATTCACAATCGAATTTATTATGTGGGGGCCAACTAAATTAATATTTTATAGTATGGTTTTTGTTTTTTATGGTTTGAGGTTATAGTCTTGTTTAGTGCATCCTGCATATTGTTATATGATGAGTGTAGTAAAAAAATTGTGCTATTCTTGGATAATTTATCGACCATTTTAATGATTGCAATTCATAGTTTTGTCTCTTAAACGTAGCCATATATTTCTTATATTTATTTAGGGAACATTTTTTAGTTCAATTTTTGGCATGTTATTTTAGGTTGAGCACATTTGGGAACCTCATTGGCTCAGGGTGTTGAGTGTGCCATGTGACCCAGAGGTCGGTGGTTCAGACCCGCCTGTATACCATGGATATTAGTTTTTAAGTTTGTTTGTATGTAGGGACAGTGATAGGAGAGAACATAGGTCGCACACTCCATACCACACGCTAGGAACAATTTCAGGAAAAACAAATACTGGGAAGTAAAAGGTTGACCGCATTTAATTTTATAAGAATATTCTTAGACTGATACTATTTATTGTTACATTTAATCATAATATGTTGTCATGCTTTGTTTGTTGTTGATTGAAGTTTTTAAACAGTTTTATTGTACACTGCAACATACATTTAATTATTTGTAAACAACACATGGTAAACATTTATTTTAAAAATATGTAATAGAACTGATTTTGTGTTTGCACTGTCTAGGTTGTAGAGGAGTGGTTTGAACTGTTGAAGACAAGATTTAGAGAAAGTCCTGAAAGCTGTGTAGCCGTTCACTGTGTTGCTGGCCTAGGCAGAGCACCAGTCCTAGTAGCGTTGGCCCTAATAGAGCTTGGCATGAAATATGAAGATGCCGTAGAACTGATAAGACAGTAAGTTCAGCTTTGGTTAAATAAACCCAGACAAATCCCAGTTTCATCTTTATTTTCTTAGTTCGTTTAATTTTATTGATTTCATGTCAATCATTTCTATATTGTTTTATTTATAAATTGAAATATCTATTCATTGATTTCTTAATCGGTGTGACTGAAGTGTGTGTATTTGCTAAACAGGAAGAGGAGGGGAGCTATCAATGCCAAACAGCTGGCATTTCTAGAAAAATACAAGCCCAAGTCTCGACTGAAGCTTAAAAATGGGCACAAGAATTCATGCTGCGTCCAGTAGGCTGCCTTAGCCAATTACACAACTTAGTCATTTGTTCTCTTGTTTTATCGATTGTTTCTTATTTTTATGAACTCATATTAGGTTATCTAGTAACATTTTTTTAATTAAATTTTACTGTGTAACATCTAAGGAATGTATAATAAAACAATTTATACTTCCTACGGTGTAAGATTACCATATCATATGACAAGTTATTGAATAAGGCAGTGTATATTAGTTGTAAACTGGTGTATTTTTTAAGTGAAGTCTGTTAACAGAAGCAATCTTCTTTGAGAGAAGTGTTTCAAATTTTTGTCTCTTGCCTAAATCAAACTATCCTGTGTAATAAGGTAGACATGAATTTATGAATCCCCAAATAAACATGTTATTTGCACCTCACACGGTGTAGTGATTATCTGGATTAATGTTAGATGTGTCACAATCCATGTGTCATGAATTAAACTTGTGTCAGTAATTCTGTATGAAAAGTTATATTATCTAATTAAACTGCATGTAACATTGGAATAAATGAGTATTGTCTAATATTAAGTCAGGTTTATTTTTAATTTATTTTTGGTCTTTATCTCACTAGTCATGCCCATATTCCATACCCTGAATATTTCACTTTTCTTCTCCTTTGCTTTTTCTACAGAATTACTGGTATGAATGGTAACAATGGTACAAACAAAAATGAAGGATTCTGTGGCAATATTAAAAAATAAAATTTCTTTTCAGAAGTTTGCTGCCACAATTTCTTTATTCGTCGTATCTGATTTAATTAAAGATATTACTCTGTTAATAAGTTTATATTTATTTAGAAATTATATCCAGTTAAAGTACTTGAAATTTTTTCTGATTGATAAGTCTGACTCATTCCAACAGTCTAAAAAAAGCTTACTGAAACACTGTGATTTAACATTTTCACAAAATGAAACAATAGGTAAATTATTTTCTTAATTTATTGAAATGTTTCTATTGTTCTTTGACGAATTTAATACAAAACCAACTACAGAAAATGCTCACATAATACATGTGAAGTTATTTGAAGTACTTGTATACTGGATACTACGACTAAATATATTTTCAAACTTGTTAGGTTATTAGGTAATATTTCTTTAGGAAAATTGCACCTGCTGCATAGTAATGAGTTTACACAAAATATTTGTTTTGCATGTGTAAATATTAATTGTTTGCTGATGTTTTAAGTTTTCATATAAATATTAATTTGAAGTCTAGAAAACCAATTGTTATCTATGGGTTTTAAATATTTATTTATACCATAATTGGTGTTTTTAATTAATTGGGAAAAACTTTTAACCCAAAGAGAAAGTTACTCCATAATGATACTTATGAACATAATATTAATATATATAAAAAAAATGGAAAAAAATTTAAATGAAAAACACTGCCAAAATGTAATCAGGTATTAACTAGCAATTACCACTACTTTGCCCAAAAATAATCACCATATATGTGAAAATTGTGAAGTAATTGATTGGTTCATAGTTTTAGTATTTGTAAAAAAATTTATGAACAGTGATGACAAGCTTAATAGTTTTTTGTATCAGCTGTGTGGGATCATTTTATTAGGCCAGTAGTTTGACACGTGTTTATATTTTAACATGCTTGTTGTAAACGTGAAACGATGTTTTTTATTTTAATGCGGGCAAAAATAATTTTATGGTTACAATTGAATAAATCATATTTTTTTAAAATTTTTGGAAGTATAACTTGTGAATTAAAAGACTAAAAAAACAAACAAAAAACTGAAATTTAGTTGTATGCCTTAATTTAATTTTGTTATTTTAATGTGATATTAATATTGCCAATAATAAAACCCATCACATTTATATTTTAATACCGATTTTATTATATTAAAATAAATAAATGGATTATATATTTCATAGGTTGTGTTCTTGGCTATTTTTCAATGAGACAGAGGGCCAAACTTTGGGCTAATACTACATAATGAAGCATATTGACACAGTTTTCTTTATAAATGTAAACTTGTCTATATGTCATAAATGTTTAAGGAGTTGTATGCATAGGGTAGATGGGCAGAGAAGTTTAAATGGAAATTGAACTATTGTAACAAAAAAATAATAAAATAAAAAAATAAAGTAAGTATTTTTTATTTATTCTTATGTTCTTCACAAAAGGAAAACAATATCGAATATTTTTAGGTTCTATATAACATTTTTTATTAAACAATCAGCCAATCCTAATGAGATATTTCTAACAAAATAAATTATTTATTTACAAAAGTAAAAATCAGTTCAGAGGAAACTTTAAACCTGTGGCTAAGGCACTTTCATAATTCCCATTTGTCTAATGCAGTGGAAACTGCAAAACCATCGTAAGTCCATACTTTTTCAATTTCATAGGAAGGTGCAGGACTTTTGACAATATATTCTTTATCAAACGATGGTTTGTAGTAATCAGATAAGACTGGTTCAGGATCTTTCGGTTTGGTTACTTCTCGTGGTTTTGGAATATTCTGCAGTATGCCGACATCATCATCTCTAACACTTAAATCTATCAAGCCTTTGTAGACCTGCTCTTGAAATGGAATGTTGATCTGTTTCAATGCCTAAAACAATTCAAAATACAAGTAAGTACTATTATACATTAAGCATCGAACTTGAGGTTCAATATAGTTTTATATTCTAAAAATTAAACATTGACTTACAACTTACAATACATATGACAAAATATATGTCCACATACTTATTTTACTCACTTATATAATGCTCTAGTCATTATGCACTTGCATACAATTTAAGTATGAGGTAATATGGTAAGTATGAGAATTCAAGAAATAAAATGCTGCTTTGGTTATACAAATCTCACTGAAAATAAATCAATACAAACTGAACAGTAAACAATTATTTATATTCCATATTTTATCATATTATAGTGACGCGAAGAGTTACTCTTTAAGGATATAACATTCATTTAAAAAAAGGGTAAATATCACTCAAAATAAAATTGAATACAAGCAATTACTAAATAATTGCAGTATGTTTAAATTATAAATTAATTGGTTGTTTCAGTGCTTGTTAAGACATTTGTGAATGACAGTACTTCTAGGAGTGGACAAGCTTAATAAACAGTGCATTAGTTTCATTAAATTCACAGTACAATTTACAAGACAGGGATATGGTTGTAGTTTGGATCACCTGGTATGTGGTCTGCGAGGGTATCGAATGCTTTAGTTTTATTCATTATTCCTTTCTTGGTTTGGTCTTTTGCTAAACTGGATTTCGGCTTGCCACGAGTGTCGTATGAGTGCCACAATGCAAGTGAAGTGACAGTGCCGATAGGGTGGTTCAACACCCAGAGTGACATACCTAGCTACTGAAGATGGCGGTGGCAAAAGACCAAACCGACTAGAGGAGACATAAGATTGAGAATATTAGTTTTACTGTAATTTCTGAATGCAGGGACTCTACCTTCGGCTTGAAATTGGACTTTGGGTGTAAGTCGCCTTTGGTTTTTTGGCACCTGATACTTTTCACTTTGGCAATGTCCTTGGCGATTTTCAAAGACGAATGGAGCTGAGGCTCTGCCAGTAGGTTCGGCTCCGAAGTGCGGGGTTCGCCGGAATCCCCGCCGACCAATATGTACTCCTGGGGCCCGTTGCTCTCGGGATCGCTGGAACGGGAAGGTTTCACGCTGGGTCGGAGGAGGTCCCTCCTGCATACCTGCCTATTCAGATCTCCCGGTTTTCCGACATCGTCCGCACCGCTGCGGCCCTTCTCCCTGGACATCTGTGGCGCAAAACCGAGGGCAACAATAGCGATTGCAGACTGGCACACATCCGGCCGTAAGTCATTGGCCGCGTGAAACAAAGAGGTATCTTGAAAGAGGAATATGTCCTTTAAGCGCACAACTCAAAACAGGACACAGACCGATACGACGGAACGTTTTAAAGAATGTAACGGAACCGACATTATTCGAAACAACCACCGGGTCTCACATCAGTCAGTAAACAATGGACCGCATAAGCGCGCATTTAGTTTTACCGACAAAATTTGTATTATGATATTAAAAACTTATAATAAAAAACTAGATCATTTCCATTATTAGGAATATTTTTGATTCGCACAAAAATATATTACCCTATAAAACACGATATAAAGTTAGGTATTATCAATGAAGGAACATAAAAGAATAAAAAATATTTAAATTGTTGGCTCATCGTGTTCAAAGTTTACTATGGGACCAAGGAAAAAGTATACACGAGAAGTTCGGACTTTATTTATATAATAAGATGATACCTTTGTAAAAAAAGTTCTCAAGTCTGAATAGAAAAATGGGGACATTAATGGTAGGGTATTGTACGAGAGAATATATTTTAATGAATAATGATTTTAATTAATCGTGTAATCATTTTGAAATCGTAAAATGCTGTAGGGTCGTGAAGAATAACATTTGATACAAGCCTGTTTTGAAATTTAACCCATACTAATTTGCAAATATATCGTGTCTATCAAGTAATATGGCCGTATATCGAATAATTTATATGTATTTAATGCCGAATTACAGATAATTAGGGAAATAAAAAATCAGGGAATTAAAGGCGTGGCTTGTTGGAAGTTACCGCCTTATCAATATTAGGGCAAGTAGTGACGTAAACCGGGTAGGTTACCGGGTACGTCCGGGGATTCCGTTCTCTTGGTTAACTGGGACAGTAATTATGTAATTGACTTTCTTGAATTCATCGAAAAATTTCTTCGCTGAATATATTTATAAGTTCCGAACAGATTTGTCAGTATTTTTGTAAAGTTCACTTTGAAATGGCGCATTCGATGTTGGGCGATGGGCCGAAATATGTGAGTTGTCAAAATTATTTTACCCACGTTATGAAATACGTATTGCGCTGTAATTTAGGTTCGGTTTAATGTCGCTTTATTCAGTTACGTTTCTAAAATCGTTCAAACTCGTAACATCTTGTTTGCAATATTTGAAGAGCTAGAGTGTTTGCTAATTTTATTTTGTTTTTGGAAATGGGGTGCTTTAATAGTAATGAGATAATGTTTACAGAATGAAGAAAAGAAGCCTTTAGAAGACATTGTATTAATCATTAAAGAAAATGGATCATCCCAGCGTGTTCCTGCCCTGGTAATTATACCCTTAGTCTAATGCTACCAAGTATTGCTACCTTGTTTTGAATTTAGTGTGTATAAATTAATTATTTTGTTTGTGTATATATAACATGATAATAGATTTTCAAGAATGTTAAATGAGAAAATGGATAAATTTGCTTCTGGTTTCAGAACATAAGATTTTCAACACCCAGAAGCATGACTATGTATATGCCACCACCGAAGAAAGAGGTGGGAAAAAATTTTGTGATTGGTGCAAAAGAAGAATGGTTGGAAAGAATTTCATTATGTGTGGAAGATTTTGAATGGTTGCTGGGATTGAGTCACCATCGGTAAAGATTTGGTTTTTAAATATTACTTTTGTTATATCTTTTACACTTTATATTAGTGCCAAAGTAAAAAGCTTTAGATTAATAATTAGAGCATATTTACCCACTCTCAGGTATGGCCAATAGTTAATTAGAGGTGTGCTGTTGATCACTCATGTCATCAACAACTTCTTCTGGGTCTAATTGATTACACATTATGTGGTATAATCTGTTATGGTTTTTGTTATATATTGCTAATCCTTAATATATCAATGGATGTGTACCATTAAGATTAAAGCATCGTATAGTATTTGGAACAAAAGAAAGAGATTATTATTGTTCTGTGCTGTGTACCAATCAGTTGAGACAATTTATTTTCTGAAACCATTTTTAAAATAATGCTAATAGAGGTTGAGAGAACACAGTCTATTGTTGAAGTCAGAGTAATGTCATTATTTTTCAATTATACCTTAATGATTCTTACTGTTGTAGGTTTTGGTCACAGCTTGTTTTCCAAAAGAAGACTTGGGTCGGTTTGATTTCCTTTTTACAAGAGTCTTATCCATTTTATGCACTTGATCAGCTTCCTGATGACAATGAAATTAAGAGTGCATATTTCAAGGTTGCATCTCTTGTCTTCAGTTTAATCATAAGGATAACAACTAGGGTTGAATCGGAGGCAAGTATTCAGTAATAAAATGTTACTTATTAATAATTTCTTTTATTAAAAAAGCGTTTCACTTATAGATGGTGTTATTGGTTTTATTGTCACTGTGTATTAGATAACATTTATTCATTGCAACATTTCAGGCCATAGATTTTACTTCACAGTATTCTACTGTTCATCTTTACTAAAAATTAACATTTCTCACTTATTTCATACAATTATCATTTAATTATTACAAAACTTATTAAATTTTCTAGACCGAATGGATCAGTGAAAAAAAATATTCTACAATGTTATATGAGATGTTTATTATATCCGTTCCAATGCTGTTAGACTTTTGTGTACTTTATGGTCCCAGTAATGAAAAAGAAGTGAAGAGAATAATAAACTACATCTTTAAAGTACAGCCTGCTTACAGAGATGATTTTGCTAAGTGTGTCGATGATGTCAAGACTGTAAGTAGCATTGAATTTAAGTACAGTTAGTTTTATTTGTAGAAAAGTTATAAATGCAATAGAATCTTATCTGTGAATATCCAGAGTATATGAGGCTCTCACGTTTAATTATATTAAAAATATGCTGATATTAAAAAATCTCAACTCCAACAAGTCTTAATCCTGTGTCTCTTTTAGTTTGTGACTTGTCTGTCTGAAAACTTGATGCAGATGCTATGTTTATATATAGTAATTCATAAGTTAAAGCTGTAGATTTACTGAAAAAGGAAACAAACAATATTCTGTAAACAAAATATTAAGCATAATTGTTTAGTATTTAAAATTAAATATTAGTATAATTCCTGTCATTATTAATCTACATTAATAAATATAATAAAATATAATAATAAATAATCCTGTTTGGTGTTATATGAAATTTAATGTATCCTCTTATTGAAAATGGGTGAAAAGTAGCTTAAAATCCTTTTACTTGTTTCTGTTTTTATCCTGTTAATTGTACTTCATAGACATTTGTTTAAAATAATTCATAAATAACTTTAAAATACAATGGAAAATGCATTTCTTATTTTATTTTTGTATAATTTGCTTAAATAACTAAAATGTTAATTGTTATGAAGATTACAATGTTTTTTTTTTAGTTATTGAATGTTATTATTCTTCATACTGTTTTAGCTGTACAGACAAATTGTAGATAAATTGACAGGATTTGGCAATGCAGATATTATAAGACTAAATGGAAGTGAATCTGTTAGGGATGAGATTACAATAAGCCAACTTGATGATATAGTATTTTTCTTGCTGGATGTGACTGTTTCGATTTCAAGTTTCACCGAAATGTATTCGGGTGCAGCTGAAATTATGCATTATCAACACTTAGAATCAGTGTGAGTAATTTAAAGATTTGAATTTTCATTGTATAAAAATACATGCAACTGAGTACAATAATAGAGTATGTGAACACTGTTTATAAATTAAAGTAAATGAGTAAATATTTCTTATTAGTATTGACAAAAAATTTATGACTAAATATTGATTGACCGTGCAGATTATAGTATGCTTCATTGCCAGTTGATATAGTTCACTAAAATATCTTCACTCTCATAGAATGATACTAATGACAAAATAAGGCTTTATATACATTTACCTGTTAAGCATAGGTGAGGGGGCGGAGAACTCATGACTTTTGAGCTACTTAATTTCTTGTAATTTCTCTCATTTTGGTGACATTGTTTTATTTAACCTTTTATTTATTTTATTATCTTCTTAATCAAATGGTTTTTAATTTATATGGAATTAACTGAAATATTTGTTTCAAATGGCAGATTCAAGTTCATTTTTGTTTTCAGAATAGTTTCTGTATATCAGAAGATAATAAATAGTGTTTTGGGTCACATTAAGCGATTGTACAGTGGAAATGTTGCCTTAATCTCCACTGTGGAATGCAGATTAAATCTTGTAAGATATTATTTATTGAAACTATTCCATCAGAGTATTTCTGTACCGTTGAGGGCTATACTGGAACAGAGGTTAGTAATTACACTTTGTTTAAGAGCAAATAATTGCTGAAATTGTTGTAATTATAGCAACTTGTAAATGATTTTCATTTTTATTAGGGATCAGCTCACAGAAGGAGCAGTGAAAACATTTGCAGACGGTTATATGGGAGTGATGAATGAGTCATTATCTGAGAAAGAATTTATAAAAGACTACAATTTATTGTACCCTATTGATTCAGATTTGGAGATTATCATGCAAGCTTGTCCAGAAATGTATCCTTTCATATTTTTAATTAATTATTTAATTGATATTATGTAGTTAATTAACCACCATCTGTTGATCAGTATTACAGGAAGAATGTTATAAAAACTCAGACTTTGGTTTGTTTCATTGGTTCTATTAATGTAATTGTAACAAGTTAATTAAATGAACAAAATAAAAAAAACATATCTTGTGTATATTTCTTAATTTTTTACACAGTGAAACTTATAGCCTGCTGGAGGCAATTGCCACTTGTTATGAAGGGCCAAAAAAAAGTGGAAAGACGTACTATGAAGAGGAAAATGCTTCAGGAGGGAGAGAGATAGAGATACCCTGTGTCAGTAATATTTTATCCAATATTTAATCCATTTTTTAAAATTAAAATGATTTTGTTCATGTTGTAATTAACATTTTAGGACAAACCTTCAACTTCAGTTAAGTACACTGGAATTGAATTGGAATCCCTTATCACCGAAGTAAAGGACATTCTACCACATCTTGGAGCTGGATTCATTAAGGTGAGAAAATATGGTAAGAAAAACACAATTTAATGTGCTCCTGTAGTAGTTATTTTCTGACTTCTGACTCCTTTGTAAAGTTATATTTTTCAACACATTTTTTGGGACTGTTGGGTATCTTAATTGTCCAACTATTTTAAATGTTATAACAATTTTATCTACATTATATTTGATAACACTTTGATGCAGTTGAGTTTTATGACTGTTTAATTGTTATGACTAGTTATATTTAATTATAACATTATGATTATTTGGCAGTATATATAATATCTTGCTCACTTTTGATTAAATTGATAAACTGTATAAATTTTGATATAGTGTTTTCACACAGTATTGGGGCTTTATGTAAAGGTAAAGCATATGGAAAAACATATGAAATGTGAAAATTAATTATTAGGGGTGGAAGAAGGGTTACATAAAATAAATATGAGTTTTGTATATATTGAGAATTAAAATTGTTGAATGGGGGATCTTTGCTTTTGCCTAAACAAGAATACGTAATTTATTTTTTCTAATTATATTAATTTATTTATGTACATTATTATTATTGTAAGTTTATTGTAACAGTGAATTCTCACTTGAATATTTTTGCTCTTACATTTTGCATTTGAGAAATAATTCTGATGTCTAAATATTTAACTGTTTTTATGTTACAGAAATGTCTTGAACAGTATAATTATTCAAGTTCAAGTGTTATAAATGCAATTCTAGAAAATACATTGCCAGATGACCTACTGTCTTTAGATCCAGAACTTATAATTATTCCTGATGAATTAACAGATTATTGTTTGGTAATTGTTATTTTATATATGTACTTATAAAACTTGTTCCTTCTCGTTTTAATTGATTTTATTTTTTTGGATTTATTGAAAATGAATATGTATTCTGTTTGCAGCCTACAAGTAACTTACCAGATAGAGTAAATGTTTATGATAATGATGAATTTGATATAATGACAAGAGACCATATTGATATGGATAAAGTGCACAAGGGGAAAAGGTAATTTCTGGTTGTTTCTTATTATGTTTAAATATAGCTTCACTTAATTTAAAAAAGTTACAGTATATTAAAAAATATTTCTGATATAATTTAAAATTTTTGGTTGAGTGGCTCAGTGTTTCAAACCATTGAAATAACTGGTCTTGCTTTGTCTTAAAAATATCTGTAGAGGGTGCTCAGGTCAATTTAAGATAAAGCTTAATGCACATAATAGTCCTAGCTTGTAAAAACGGAGGAAGAAAATACTAATATTTGTCTTAACATACAGCTTTAGTATTAAAGCACATACATATTTACATGAGAATATGAATTTGGATTTATTTTTTGCATGTAGGAAAGATAAATTCAAAGATCTGAAAGATCTCATTGATGATAAAACACACAGAGAAGAACTAAGAGATACATTTACAAAATTGGGGAATGTTGAATACTTAGATGATGTTTATGATGATGAGTATGATGACACTTATGATAGTGTCGATGTAGCCATTGAGGAACCTGGAGAACCAGAAAAGTAAGTTTATTGTAACAGTAAATTATTTTAATTCACTTGAATATTTTTGCTCTTACATTTTGCGTTTGAGAAATAATTCTGATGTCTAAATTTTTAACTGTAAAATCTAATTTTACAACAACTTACAACAAACAAATTTTATAACTTTATAACAGAAAAAATGCAGATTTCATTTTTAGCTATTATTAAATTATTGTTGTGTACAAGATATTTTGCTTGTTTCCTTTTCTTGTACTTTGTACACTTTGTTTTAAACAATCTCTAGGCCAAAATCCTTTTATTGCTGTAGGATATATGTCCAGAAAAACAATGAACTGATTATTTTTTTGTTATTACAGGAGGCCTTTTGTTGTCCCTCGAGTGTTGCAAAAGAATACTCCTCGTGTTGAAGAACAAGATGAAGAAGAAGAGAGTGATCATGAAGAGCAAAATGGTCATGCTAGAACTGATAAATTCTTGGAAGATCCTGCCGTTCTAAGAGCAAGAGCCGAAGCGAAGAGACTACTCAAGCAGATGCCCAGAGGTGTACCACCGCCACGCACTAAAGATGTCGTCGGTAAGGATACAGTTTTTTAATTTGAACATCTAATAAATTAATGGATTTGATTAGACTCTAATTTAATGTTTTCTCAACCTAGGGCGCACTAAGGGGCAAGGCCAAGAGAAGGAAGTATTGTTGAACAGGCAGAGGAAAGCCCAGCATAAATCTTCACAAAGCAATCATAACAGGAGGAAAATGGCACAACACAAAAGACAGCAAGGGATGCTACATACATGATGTTTTGCCATGCTACAAACCGGCCACATTTATATTGATGTTTAAAGAAGTTCACAATGTAATATAATTATTTTCACAGTCAGATAAAATGATGTGTTTAGTTGACTTTGCTTTTCAATTCCTCTGGGACTCTATCTTCTTGGATTGAAGCAGATCAGCAGATGTTTGGTTCTTCTAAAGGCTGTGACATTTAATTAATTTATCATTTATTTGTACTATTATTTAAAATAAACAGCATTCATTGTGTATTAAAGTATTTAAACATTCTTTTATCTCTTTATTAATAGTAGGTTATTTCCTGAGGTCACCCTTTAAAAGGTTGAAATAGTGGATTTCTACATGAAGAAAGTTTTATTTTTTAAACTAAATGTATGAAGGCTCTCTTGGATTCTGTATCGAGTTACTGTTTGATTGTATATAGGTGTTTATTCTAGGGGATGATTATGTCTGCACACTGATTAGGCATCTGAAATGATTATCAACTACCATGAAGAACCCAGTATTATACTTAAGCTAATCAGTAAAGAGCAATTAACATTGATCCATTCTTAAGTACCTGAGATTCCTAAATATAACTTCAATAAACAAAAAACAATATTTTGTTACAACATAAGTTTTATTGCTCTCTTTACAGATAATAGAACACAAATTTATGGTGATTCTAATTATATTTGTAGGCAATTATGAAGCCATCACTGAGGTTGATAATTTTATTGATTATAACAATGCTTTTACAAATCAGACTTAAATTCAGTGCATTTTAAATTTGACCAACTATTTAACCTCAAACAAGGTTGCCATTACTGACAAGCCATGCAAAACCTCTTGTTAATATCATCCCAGTTAAGAATATCGAAAATTTTCTTAGTGTATTCTGCACGGGCATTTTTATATTGCAAATAGTAGGCATGCTCCCAGACATCAATACCAAACAGAGGTATCAAACCTGAAAAGTAAAGAAGAAAAGTGTTGTAACTTTTATCTGTTGTAAATTTTATGGGAATAATTTCTAATGAATTATAGAAGTTAGTTTGATTACCAGTAGTAGCCCGCAGTGGGTCCTGATTAGCGCAGGTCGCAAGATGGAGCTTTTTAGTTTCTGGGTTGACTCCTAACCAACCCCAGCCAGATCCCTGAATCGCATTTGTCATTGTCATCATTTTATTTTTCATGTCGTCCATACTTCCAAAAGAGGCACAAATTGCTCTCATTATGTCCTCTGTGAACATAATAAATTAAATTAGAAGTACTCATATGAAAATTTGGGTAGAGTAAAAATATAATGTTAAAAATGCACATAAAACCAAAGTACAAAAGAAATTTAATTGACAAGATTATAGATATTAGCCCAGTTATTGATATTTCCCCTTTTGTTGATATCTGTTGACATTCTTTTTTTATTTGACCCTAAATTTCATAAATAGTACAATTCAAATCTTGGATTTTGTCAGATAAGATTTGTTATATATATAATTTAATTCAGAGTTGATTATTTTTTAAGTTTAATATTATTTTTCAATATTTTTATTCATACCACTTGGTTGCCCTCCACAGGGAGAAAGATTGTTCCAAAATATGGAGTGATTGATATGGCCTCCACCATTGAATTTCAATGCAGGCTGCAAGCTGATAATGGTATTCAAGTCACCTAATAAACACAGAAACAGAATTAAATATGAGGTATATTAGATTAAGTGCAAATTAAATAGCTCAATCACATATTGTATTTTACCTTTAGCGATTGCCGCTTGTAAATTTTCTTCGGCAGCATTCAAGTTGGCAATATAAGTAGCATGATGTTTCTGATGGTGGAGTTCCATTATTTCACCACAGATAACGGGCTCCAAAGCATTGTATTTATATGGGAGGGCTGGCAAAGAATGTGCATTGCATTTCTGAATAGTAGAGCACGTCTTCCTAAAAATAAATTAATATTCATTATTTCAAAATGTCTGTCATGTTAATAATAATTTTAAAGCCTATCCTATAGGCATGTGAATTCCCTGTGTGTATACTTCATTAGTTTATATTTAATATTAATGTAATCTTTTAATCTTTTAATCTTTTAATTTTAATGAGTTATACTTTCAACAGAATTTATTTTGTATATTATCCTTCAAAGAAAAAGGTAATGCACTATTAATCCTGATTTTGTAAGTATATTATAAATTATGTATATGACCTCCATAAGACCTCCTAGAATGGCTTATTTAATAGAAGAAAAAACATTTAAGGTCCTTCATTCTGAAATCAGTTCACCAGAAGAAACAGAAAAAGTAATGCTCAAATTAATATATAGCAGTATAGCAGTATGAGCATAACTGAAAATCAGATATTCCACCCAGAGTATTAGTGACCTGGAAGTAGTTAAATAAACTTAGATAAAAAAAAGATATTGTGGTGCTTAAAATATTTTGCATCGCTGCACTAAAACATTTGTTAAGACATATTTATAAAATACATTGTTCTTAATACTGTTTTACAAAAAGGAAATCCGTTACTGCTTTACACTTGGGAAAAAACTATTAAGTTCTGTGTTTTGGTAATTATTGTGGAAAATGAAAGGAAAATCTGAGGAAAATTTTGGTGCTGTTGAAAATTTGATCTTCTAAGTAGGAAATAATGTGTGCTGGAAAAAATCAGAAGTCACTTATACAAATTGAAAACCTTAAAGAATTAAGGTTAAAGATACCTTATCAATATAGCCTGAAAATGTATTACATCAGTCCGCATGAACATTTTATATGGTTGCTAAACATACTTTTTTATATCCCCTTAAAAAATGGCTAATCCAATACTAGTTTTATACTTTTGTGATAAATAATGAAAGCTTCCGACTAATTTATTAACAAATTACAGAAAGGTTGCCTACCCTGAATGGATTGGTTAACAAAATGCATTCGTCCATCTTTCTCAGTTCCGAAATAGGTTGAAAAGTAGAAACAGGTAAATATGAGCATATTTCTTATTTTAAAATTATGTAAAGAATTGTGTTGAAACAGTTATAACTGCGACATTTTGGAATGCCGGTTGAGGTTATTTTAAACAGTTTATTATCGCGTTAGCCGTCTGGGGGGTTAATTACCTTCGGACAGTAGCGGCGGCCCGTCTGAGAGCGTACATTTTCGTAGATATCCTTCTGGTGTTAGGGCGAGTATTCGGCCAAGTAGAAAAACCTGCCGACTTCCGACCTCCTCACAGTTTCCTCGCTACGGTGGCGCTCCCAGCTCTTAATTCCGAGCAGCTGATCGTTGGCCTGTCACTTCCAGTGGAGCGCTCGCAACACTTGGGTTATACTTAAGTGAGTTTTCTCCATCATTTCTTTTTTCAGGCTTTTCACACACAAAAGACAGAGAAAAGGGAGAGCGATGGAGTCCTAGATCGATCTCCGTTCGAGTAGATCCGAGCCTGCGGGAGCCAGGGAATTTCCGGGTTATTTTCACCGAACCCCAACATTGGTGCCAACCGATTGAGAAGACGCCAGGTATTTATGATTTTCGATTATTTTTAATTTGTCCGTTTCAGCCTTCCATTTTATGAAATTGTTCCCCTGTGTTGAATGTATGTTAAGTGTGACGTCAGCGTTGATCACAACGCCCGGCCAATTAGTTCAAACTGCTGTGCTTGTTGACTCACTGATATTCTTTTTTCATGAATGGGACTATCGTTTATCCGAGAGTTTACTAGAATTTTCTGCTTTTATACGCCTGTTCTTATTTGTATTTAGCCCCCCGTTGTCGCATGTTTGTGGTCAGCATGTTGCGAAAGTGTTTGAACCAGTCTGGGATACTTTCGAAGTAACCTGTCTTCCCGTGTACGTCATGTATATATTTATCCGTAGGTTTAAACCATTCCCGTGTTTCATGAAAAAACAACCTTATCTACGTTTTGACTCAAAAATAGTTTTTTTAATAATTAGTGTGTCCATTATGCATGTAATGCTGGCCAGGCATTAGCGCCAACCTAAAAACAAATTGCAAGATAACTGCACCGTAACGGGATCATTAACCTAGTGACAGATTGCACTAAAGATGTAGATAATTTCCCGTCCATCATTTATAACTAAAATATTCAGCAAATAATTACTGCAACGTCTCGAAAATGTCGCCTTTACGGTTTTGAACTTTGTGTTCAATTTGGCACACACGTTCGGAGAACAAATTTGTGCCGCCCGGACCTTAGACACGGATCGTTTGCGTTTCTCGTAACATTTGGAAAGAGTTAACGCTTTTATTAAGTTATGTGTCAAATCGAAGATAACGCAAGGCCTTGCACACTTGGCCAGCTAAATGGAAGTGCGGCCCGACCTCGAGCCAATAAAGGATTCAGGAATTTTCTTTCTCAGGAGAGTGTTACTGATTTTATAGACATTTGAGAAAGCGTTAACTTCCGGTCGAGTTTCCCAACAGGTTTTTCCTTTGTTAGCAGTAGATCTATGTCTAGACAATTAAGTTGTCAAGGAGTTATTGATTCTTAAATTACATTTCATTTGCTTTAAAAACAAACTGTACTCATAATCTTGTATAAGATTTGTGCTCATAGTAACTACAATAAATAGAGCCGTTTATATGTTCATTACTACCCTAGAGAATAATATTATGTTATATAACCCATTAGTTTCGCAAAGCATTTGCAAACTCTGAAAACGAAAATGCTTCATTTATAGTAAAACAATGGATATTTAACTTTTAAATATGAAACAATATCTGATTTTCTTTTCGGTTTCATGTAAATATCGACTTAAACATCTTACCATTTTAAAAGTCGAAAAAATTAATGTCATTGGAATATAAATGTTGTACTTGCAATTTTACTGAACTTCACTAAAATGGAATGTACACATAATATGCGACTTAATCAATTCCCTTTGAACTTCTCCAAGAAAAAGTTCTATTACGGGAATTTCACCTTATACTTCTTCCAGATGTTGTTTTGTGCACCTTCGTGATCGATATACTGCGCGGGGTATGGTAGGATTTTGTAAACATTTGCACGTGCAATTTCCGTTAGGTCATGCAAGTGCTGTCTTCGAGCTGAATCCAACGGCATCAACGTAGTAATATCAAATTTTGAAACCGAGCGATCCCCCCGTAAGGCATTTCAGAATAGTTCTCAAATGAGTAGTATGCATATTTAGAGAGCAAATATTCACCTTTCATTACAACAGGAACCTTGAATTACTACTGATTTTCACTAAGACGCGAGTAACCAAGTACGTTTCGATCATATATGCAACATGACCATCAATAGGAAATCTTCAACATGGAGGATGTACGAATTTGTATTAACACTATCGTGCCTAGCCTATTAGCATCGTTCTACTAATTTATTCTTATAATTGGGACAGCAAATAAGTAAATCTTCTTTCGCAGAACTACTTTATTTGTTGGAGCTACCGAATGCTCCGACTCCAAATGAATGCTACACTCATATTTATCGTAAATTTACGTCGATATCGGTCAGACTTGATTGAACATTGCCACTGACACTGAAATCAGGAATTGGAGTAAAGGTTAAATTTAATTAATTATTTTAATTAGGCTAATGGTTAGTAATCTTTGAATATGAATCAGTTTACTAACACGAGTGACATGATAAATGCGCACGGTGGTTAGGAAGGGAACGGATGCGAACTGTTTAATTTATTGGACTCAGTCTTCTACCATAATGTTAACGGAGGACGGATAGTTTCTCGATGACCGACGTTTAACGGCCGACTTTAACGCGAGCCTTTCGCTTTCCACGGCGGGGAAAACGAATGCCCTTTCCCGACCCCGGACGTAAATCTGGACAAACGAACGGGAAATTTCCGAAGGGAATATTAATCGGCCCTGACAAGCCGTCCGTTTATTGCATTTTTACGGCTCACTCGAAGTTGTCAGCTCTCGCCAGAAGGCCGGATGAAATATCACGCGCTTTCCTGATTTATACCTCGCCGGTCACCCAGCTAATCTTTCTCCCCCGTACATCGTTCTACAAACAGATTATTCTTTACAAATTATTTACGATTTCCTTAATAAGCGTTCGCTGCCTTGAAACATTAACAGCCGCCTAAAAACTACCGCTTGTATACTAGTTTTCAACGTAATGTAAATTAATATATGGGGCGGCAACGCACGGCGGACAGGAACTTTCACTTCGTTCATACTATAGCCAATCAAATCCTAGTCTAACTTAAGACCGAATAGGTGGAATAGGAAAATCTCAAATGGGATGGTATTAATGACTCCCGAACGCAATAATGCTGCCTATAAAAACTTAAACCTGTCGTAGAGACGAATGGCGACTGAATACAGCAAGTGCTGACATTCCGAAGTGCTATAATTTTGAAGTTTTCTGTCGGTAACATCGCTGCTAGTGCAACTTTCTCATCTCCACCTCTCCCCTTTTATATTTGGTCTTAAGCTAGAGTCCCATTGTAAACTCAATGTATGGTCGGGCTAATTAGGCGTGTTGTAGTCGTGGTCTGGAGTGCCACTGTTTTTGGTTCTGTAGTAACCCAATCCGCGGGCGTTGGGTGCGATTAATTTCACCGCCCCTTCAGCGGCGTCGTTTCCAGATTTGTCGGGCCTTTAAATTATGTAGCCGTCTACGCCGTTTTATTTTCCAAACGGCCTTCCTTGTCGACGTTAAACAAAGTGGGTGAAGGCTCGGGGAGAGAGTGAGGGAGAGAGAGAGAGAGAGAGAGGGATAGGTCCGTCTCCATTAATGTTGTAGTGGCGGAGAGTACGCGATACGGGGGCATTTCTCTCTCCCCCGCTCTTATCCCTAGTTTATTCATAGGTTCAGAGAGCCGGTCGATTTGTTCTCAGTCCGGCGCTCCTTCTCCCCCGGTCTTGTCGCGGGTTTTTTCCTCCCCTTTATACTGCGCGTACTCTTCTCCTACCTGCACATCCCGCGCCCGTTGGCCTACCGAAGAAAACCCGGTTTGCCTAAGGTAGGGGACGGCGAACCTAGGTCAGCGAGCCAAGAACGGTTTTATTTTGTTAAATCCTTAAACAATATATTATCTTTTAATACTGTTAGCAATAGAGTATTATTCCTCAAAGCAGTAGGCTTGAATCGGCAAGAAGGAATTTTTTAAAATTGTTTTTGTTCTCTCCATACTGTTTGCTTATCGAAACTGTCCACCCAACAGATACAAGGCCCATCTCCTGTTATTGATAGTGGGGGTGGCTTATTACCTATTGGTCTGTAATTGTTCTGTATTTAGGCTGCATTTAATGAGGGCGTATACCCGTGACCCTCAATAATGCCCGACATACACAAGCTACCTGCTCATCACACGGATCATCACACATAGTGAACCCATTTTTTATGAAAGTACCTAAGTGTTTCGTATTAGGTTTGTAAGTGAATTTGTTTCAGATTCTTTAATATTGTATTAAAAAAAATCCAATATTATACCTTTATTAGTAATTAATATCTGCGAGTTATATAAGTGTGAATACATAGAATGTGCAGATTTGATAATACTAAGTTTTAACTCATGCGATCCTCTGTCTTCATTTTCATAATTCATTCCAATTCTAGACCGGTTTCTGCTTCTCGCCGTACTAACAGTTTTGATTGATCCTATAAAAACATTTTTGACTGATCCTATACTAGCATTTTATATCCTCGATTTTGGGTCTCGGCCCTCAAAGCCTGAAATATATTCTGGATTGGCCTTTTACGCAAAAAAAGTTTCCCGACCTCTGGCTTTTCTAACGTCCCTTGAAGAGATTCGCCAGTCAAAGAAGGATTTCGGCGTGCATTGATATCCGACTTTAGTGTTTGAGCTCCTTCACGGATCCCAGATCTCTCAATCCTTGGGCTCTTTCCACCATTTCTCCTTTTCAAAACTTGAACACTTTAACACTTAAACAAAGTTCATTTTAGTTGTTTTTTAAGAATGTTAGGATGTTGTTATTTGAAATTTAGGTTGGATTCTAATAGCTCAAACTCTCATTCCTGTATCGGTGCAATCATAAAATTTCTATTGTTTATTTTATTAGGAAATTGTTTTGCAGTTTATATGAAAGCAATAATTTAGATATGTTATGGATGACATCATAAATACCGTCCTTGAGCTCTAAAAACGCCCTAAATTTATCGAATCAGATTTTGGTTAAAACTATTGATTTTAAACCTTTTTTAAACTAAGAATGCGTACGCATTCCGCTTCAAGGCAAAATTAACCTTTAGATTTTTCTCCGTACTCGTACATTTCATTAGCTTTCACGCTGCAGTCATAGTGGTGCTACATTTGAAAAGGATTGCAATTTGATTTTACCGGAGCGTAACGGGACCTAGAAACCGCATCGCGGTTGTTTCGCTCGAGTGATGAATCCTTGGTCTACTTATCGTCATAGACCTTTTTGTCTTATTTCAGTCGCTTTTATTACTTTCACAATTTGTTATCAATTACAGGTATGAATTTAAACCGAAACTGAGCGAACCTACATAACGGAAGACTGTATGAACGTAGTAGCGATGCATTTAGAATTTAGTACAAAATATTTGAGCGGGGGACATTCAGGTTAGGTCGGAATAAGAAAGCTTTGTCCACAGCAAAAGCAGTGATTTGCGAATGTTTTGTGACCGGTCCTCCTAAATAGTTAAATTCCTGTTTCTGGTCTTGTCGCCATTCATTGGTTGTGCTCGTAATATTACCATTACGAATGGTATATGGCGGTGGAAAATAGTTTTGCCAGTTTTTCTTTTTACGGAAATTATTATAAAGAAACGTTTTTATCTGAGCGTTCATTATATTTTTTTCGAAACCCCCCCATTAGGTTTTTGCGCGCATATTACCCGTGCTGTCCTTTATGGGACCGGACTACCGAACTCACAACGCCCGGGGCGCTAATTTTACGGTAATGGCTTCATATTTGAGAGGCTGAGTGGGGGGCGGACGAGGGTCCATTAAAACCCTGGGTGTTTCCCCAACAAATGCGGACCGACGAAACGCGGGCCACTCTTCAATTAACGGTCGGTGATTTTAAACAGTCGCTCCGGGCCAATTTCAGACCGGCGTTTACGCCCGGCATTTTCGGCATTTTTTTTTTTTAATTTTCTCTGAACAGCCGCGGACGAGCTTCTGAGTGCGGCCCTCGTTAACTCGCCCACTACAGTGGAGTACGTTTGTAAAACTGCGCGTTATTATTTTCGTCCCACGTCCAGAGAGGAAAGTGGTAAAATATTCAGCCGGGAAGCATCGGACGATATTCCATACCCCGAAAAGCAAATATTGAAAAATGCAATATATTATAGCCAAAATACAATTTTTTCACCCAACATTAGCCGTTAATGGTACCCAACTTCATTTTAAACCGCAAATTGATTATGTAACTCGGGCACGGATATGGTTTTTACGAGGAAAACTGTCCCTAACGTAGATTGGTGGGGAGAATGAGCCCAAGTGTAAATAAATTAGTTCAATAAGTTAGCTCTTAATTTTAGAGAATCAGTCGCAAGACTTATGGAAAAAGAAACCCCGGTAATTTCGGTAAAACTGTTTGGCGTCGATGTCAAAATGGAAAATCGAAAGGGATATTTTTGTCGTAAATCGCTGTATAACCATAAAGTAGGAAAAAAACCGCGTGCAGATTCGTAGAAAGTTGTGCTATGCCTTAAAACTACTGTTGGATATTTTCAAGTTAATAAGGCACCGCACTCAGGTAGTAATTATAAAAATGCGGATCCTAAAAAATTTTTTGTTATTATGATCCCAATAATAACATGGGGGGCAGAATAAAGTAAACCGAAAACTGCTCGTTTGAAATTCGTCTCAATTACATGTTATTTGATCTTGATTTAATATCCCGTTGCAAGTTGGTTAACCTACAGTATCATTTAGTTTTTCAGATCGGTGACATCATCGTTATACAAACAATGTACAAAAAAATTACTTTCCCGAGTCAACTAGCACAAAATTGTAGGTTAATAAGACACGACTTTAAATATTGCGCTTATTGTGCAGGAACAGGTTTTACTGATTTTTCCCTCTAAATCCGGAGTGTTGGGCGGAGTAAAACCGGCCCGGGAAGGCCCTGCGAGATTTGTTGCCGGGCCGCTGCCACTTCCGCAGATTGTTTCTGGGCGTTTTGCTTTTTAAATATCCTCATAAATAAATCCTCTGGGGAGGGCGCGGTCCTACCGCCCGGCGTCCCGGTCGTTCCCGAAACACCTGTCTCCGGAGATCTATCGATTTCGGCAGGAACGGTCTAAGTGACTGTCGTCCTACCGTAACAAACCATTCGAAATCTTGACGGTAATAGATCGGTTGAACGCTTCAGCGAAAATTTGGATAGTGTTAGAGGTATATTTTAAAAACAGTACATTCTGCCAATTGCAGTAAGGTATGGAAATAAAAATCCTTTTTCATTAGTTAATCGTTTTACATTTACCTAATTTACCTTTTTTTTCCCTCGGGATTACATTTATTATACCGCTCTCCCTTTTATATTGACATTGAAATACCTATACCTCCATTAAGGAAGCTATTTAATTTACAAAATATTTATAAATAGATAATTTTTATGACTGAATAAATTAATTTACTTTGGCGCATGTTATTATAGAGTTTTACAATTACAGTTATATCCTTTTATTCATGTTTTGTTTAAATAAAATTCAGATATAATGAAATAGGATATAATATGCCCAATTTTTTTGTTTCAACCTTGTTGATAGTTTCTTTGTTGTTCGGCCTTGTGCATTTCAATAAATATATTGTACAACGGGACTACTAAGGGCTACTACTTTTTAATCCGTTTGCTTATTTAATACACTATACAAAATATTTTTAGGATGTTTGATTTAGGAATTTCAATACTCGGGCGAAACATTTTTTTTAAAGAGTACCTCAGCTAGAAAGACATATGTAAAAGGATGAGAGGAATTCTGAAATTTAATTTCTACTGGAAGGTTTAGATCACCTTTTGATCTCCCCCGGCCCCTCGACCTCTCCACCAATCAAATTGGCGTTTTTGACCCCGGGAGAGATACCAAAGGATTTTTTCCGTCTAAAGGGACAGAACAGTGACAAATTTCATGGAAACACTGGAGAGGGAAGGAGAAAGAGGGTGGGAGGAGAGAGAAAGAGAGAGACGGGGCGATCGAGAAATTCCGTGCGCCAGAGCGAGGCCCCCCCTCTCTCTCGGAGTCGGTGAGTCGACCGGGATCGATGGGGCCGGCGCCAGCCCGGGGTGTGAGAGAGAAGGAGTTATAGGAGAATCGCGTGCGGGAGAGAGAGAGATAGTAGGGTTGAGCGAGGAGGAGGACAGGGGAGGGAGAGAGAGAGTGAGGGGGCGAACTGTGGAGGAAGCGTGGGCTGAGAGAAGAGGGGCAATCGGGACGAAGGGAGTGCGAGAGAGAGACGGGGAGAGCCTCGTGTTATTGTGAAGCCCCCGGGGGAGTGTGACTCATAGTTGGCGCCCTACAGTCCCTTTCATCTACCCCCACCCCGTAACATTTCAACCTCCTTTCCTTTAATTTCCCCCAACCCCGTTTTATTTCCAACGTCATCTTCGTTACGCCCTTATTCAACTTCAGCATCGGCTGCAATTTGTGTATGGAATACTGACAGTTATATCAGAGATATAATCTCCTATAAGATCGATTATATTTGCGCTATACAAAAAAGGACAAGTAATAATTATAATAATAAAGTTTACAATACAAATTTCAATGTTCGGTTTAAATACATCGCATTTTTACGTAAAAGAAATGGGAAGAGAATTTGCTCTTGAAATTTATAAGTATACAGGTATATTGCTAAGAATAACAGGGAATACAATAAAACAGAAAATAGGAAGATGGTAATAATTTCTAAGTCGGTTCAATATTAAGTTGTAGACAGACTAGATGGATGGGATAACAATTTTTTAACCCAATGTTAGCAATATTCATGAATAGTCAAAATATATAGAAATTTCGTCACATTGGCTCTAGTATTATTCTAGTATGTTTGTGTTCTTGAGTAGGTCCGTTTTTAAATATCTTTTCAGTGTATCCATTATCTTTTAAGGGGGAAATTTTAAACTCGCTTAGCTATGAAATTACAAGTCATCGTACATGAGAGGGATCCTTAATACCGTGCGTAATTATCCGGACAAGCTTTTCAATGAGCATCGGCGTATTTACTGGTTAATATTGTTAAAAGCCCCCGGCGTAGAGCGGAATTGCTTCATAAACAGAATTTAATTAGTCCGGTTCAATGACTTGTAGAAGAAAACTGTTCTTCCCTCGGCGGCCGGCAGCTCTCATATTGCGTGCTGTTATCAGTCTAATGACTGATGTTAAAACATAATGGCGGCTTCTCGTTGTAATTTGTTGTTTTGGCGCCCGCCATTCATGTTACGCTCGGAGTTACATTTGTGTTAATAGAGCGGGCGGGGGTGGGGGAGATTACCGGACTAATTAAGGATATAAAATATCATGCACCGTGAAGGACTCGCGGGTTTTTTTTCAGTTTCTCCCTGATTTAGTAACAGGTTATGTTTTTAATATTTAATGCGCCCCTAGATTCATTCGGTTTGGGTATTTTAATGCTCATTTTGTTCCGTGTTAAAACCTTCTGGGATCTTTCAAGGAATTATAATTGGTTGGTTTAAGGCATGACTTACCGGGCCGCTTACCATTACGAGTAACAGGTCACCTTCTCCTCATTGTCAGTATTACTACGTTAGTAAATTCGTGACGTATGCTGGTTGCCAATGAAACAAACTTAAGACAATATAAGCAAGGGGGTGGACAACAATTGTATGCATTGTTGTCTTTTTATCTCCATATTTTTCTAAACATTTGATATGCTTGAATAGTCTAAACCAGGGAGGTTTTAGGGGAAAATATCGTCTCTAAAAATCTGATGTCAATTATGTCGGCAACAATGCCTTACAAGCGAGCGGTTCTTCGATCGTTAATAGGGAACACGGACCGAGACCAAAGTGAATCAGAACTGAAAATATAATTATTCCTGTAGTTAAACCTAACAGAAGCTAATTGTATTTTTTTTAAAACTGAATACTAAAATATCAAAACGGTCAGGGAGTATTCAGAGTTTTTTTGGTCGTTGCCATGAAGATATCGGATTGTTATCGCAGTGCGGAAACTCTTAATAACTTAACGTAATCGCGTTCCTATATTGACAGCATTTTGCCTGTGACATATTGGAAGTACACACGAAATTAAAGATTACAGATTGTTTCGAACAAAACCAGCCTTTTGGGAACTCGCACTTTCACTGTCTACATGCTTTCTCAATGGTTTAAATAACGAAATTTTAGTTGGATAAAATTACTCACGGTGAAACTGCCTTATACCAATTTGACCGTATGCAGTCGTTGCATATGTGTTTATTTAACGACTATCCATTTTCCCGGTTATTTTATATATTTTGTGGAGCAGATATGAATGAAGCAGGAAAACTAATATTATTCTTCGCCATAAAATATTACCTTATTTTAGGAGCGTAAAAATATTGCCGTCTGAGGTAGTGAGGGAAAAAACAAATCCGATACCCATTTGGGGGCGTTTTGCCTATTTTTTCGTATCATTACGTATACATTATTGTAATTTATGTATGTGCGCGTATTCCGTTTCAATGTGGCTCCTCCGTAACCGGTTATTGGATCTGTTCACAACACCTGGTGTCAAATAAAATTTGACATTGAGGGAACATTACAAAAATCGCAGAGAATTAAACATAGGTCTGGAATAATGCAAGTGGAATGAGATCTAAAATTATTATAATTCGACTACCCCCGGGCTCTTTCTCCAATTCAGATTGCATTCAACTAGGTTTAATGCTTGGGCCTGACGCACGGGGTGCAAATGGGACGAAGTCATGCTGAAAGGGGAATTAAAAATCGAAATATTTACGATCAGTTATTGAACTGGTTTAGCGTCAAAGGCTATGACGTCAGTCTCGCCCACGCCGAACCGAACCGCCCCCGGGACCCATTTCCTCCCCCACGCCGGAGTATTCTCTTTCCACATAAATTTTCAGCTATCGAGGAACCGACGTAATATCCTGGTTTTTCTCTGTCGGCGCCGGGGTGTTATCGCTTTCAGATCGCGGTTGCGGTCGGGAAAAATATTTTCCGCGCGGAGATAATTCGGGGGCTTTAACGCGACCGGTTTCCTCCTCCACCCCCCTCTCTTCCCGAAAAGTAAACAAGATAGCGGGGAGAACTTGGAGGTTGACCATTTTCGAGGGGATATTTTCGGTTAAACGGGCTCAGATAAATTCGAAAGTTTTGTCGCATCAGAGCTAAATTTTATTTTAATATACCTGTTTTGTGGTCTACGAGGGGTTGGAATACTGTAGGTTCGTGATGTTTCTGTCTCCTCTCGATGGTTTGGTCTTTTGCTAGACCGGTTTCAGCTGCTCGCCATCTTCAGTAGCGGTGTCATGTGTACAGTACATGTGAAAGTGACAGTGCAGTGAGGATGCCCAAAAACCATCCAAAGTGCTAACAGTGACTAACACCGCTACTGAAGATGGCGAGCAGCCGAAACCGGTCTAGGAAAAGACCAAACCATCGAGAGAGACAGAAACATCACGAACCTACAGCTAATTTTATATTTTTTAAAATGTTTCGTTTCGAAGGTTCGATCACTTTGATAATATACGACCACAATAAATCATAATGATAATCTGTTTTATATTTAATTAATATATATATTCGTACATTCTTCTTCGCCGATACGGTTTTATGCTTGATCGGTTTCGGCATCTTCAGTCGTTTTTCTCGTAAAATCCTAAAATTTGTGTTTTGTGCGGGGAATGCCCCTCCCGTGGGGAAAGGATCGATGGGGGGCACGGCTTGTGCAAACACAGGCTGGGTGTTGACTTCATTTTTCGACACCCCGCATCTGCACAGTCTGTGGATTTTAATCGATTAAACTCCGAAACGTTGCGATTTACAATGTTGGGTTGTTTACTGGGCCAAGGTGAATTACGCAACGTCCCACCGCCGGGCCCTCTAACGACCCTGTTCCTGCCCTCACGTCGGCCGACGTACTCTACTCTTCGTTGGATATAAATTCCCGGCTAAATATTGACCCCGTCTAACATCGAATTTTATCAGTGTTATCACCTCGCGTTGCCCCAACAGAGTGCATTGTAAATATTTGTAATTGTTGGGACATATTGAGAGGCTTGAGTGAAATGTGCAATACTTTATTTTGGTGGCTGCCAGCGTCCGAACCTGTGTTTCGTGTGGTCGCCCAAACTCCATCCTTCTCGGGCATTTAAATGTTATGTAAAAAGAATTTAAAATAGGGATCTACGGGTGTTCGAAATTACTGCAACTTCTGGTTAAACCTGTCTCTCGGTCATCAGCATTCAGATATTCTCTATATTTTTTGAGTTTATTTGTGATGTATATTTAAGAAAACAAAAATTGTATGCTCTCATCCGGTTTAGTTTCCATTTACGTTAAATTAATTCGATAAAGATATAATATCTTTAATTAATTGTATATTTATCAAGTACCTACTGTATATGTTGCTACAGGAACGGAATTGATACTTTTCTTAAAGGTTTCCTTTTTAATTAAATTTAAATTAACCACGAAAACTAAAAATACATTTTTACAACCGAGAAAGAACCCTATTCCTGTCCCATTTGAAAAAATAAACCCTGTATTTTTCTCTCACCGTTCCTTAATTTTAATTCCGGGCATAAAATGAATACAGTTTATGTATTCGTAAATGTCATATAATATGAACAAATAATATGAAAGGTGAATTGGGTTGATGGGAGTAATGTCGTAATTAGCCGTGCCTCGATTTCCGTTGGAACGTTTAAGACGTTTTTTTAATTAAAATCCAAGGAGCTTCATCAGGAGCTCTATTTGCTTAATACGTTTAACCCCACGAATTTATCTTGAAATATCCCTTGCTCGCAGGCCCATTACTTTGTTTGTTTGCTCGATTTTTAGATTAGCAGTCCGGCGTAATCGGGGCGGCCGGCTTGAAAGGTTCCCTTCTTGGCCACCTGGGCCTGCTTTATGAATTAAACTCCGGTCATTTGTCTAAGTCCAAAACGCCCCTTCCCCAATTGCATAACGCCAGAATTAATCATGTCGGGGTTGCTACGAAATATTGTATTATCGGCAATAAATCTCTTATTCACCTGCCGAGCAGTCGTTGCCTAATGTGCAACTCTTAATGTTCGATACAGTTTTTTTTCTGGGATTTAGAACAATTTAGTCGCATAATTATTTCTACACTTCTGTCTATTTGTATATCTTTCTTTCGGGATTGATACGTTCATGGATTCAAGACTGCATTTGCACTTCGTAATATGGCTTTGTCACGCGGCTTTCAAACCTCAAGCGTGCAGTGCAACCGGTGGCGTGTTGATACTTGTGCATTTACAGGACAATAGACATAAACTGGGTTTGTAAAATGGCACACAGACGATAACAAAATTCAATATAATCTAGTGTAGATAACGTTGACAGTGCTCGAATGAAAAAAAGAACTTCAACCAGAAGCGCGAGATCATGATATCGCGTTACTGTTGCCAGAATTGGTGCCAGTCTAGAGTTTATCCATAAGTCATGAAGACGAGTCACGACCCATATTTTCGGTCGATATACGCAGTCGATTCCTCACTATTCCCGGTGGTCGATGGAAAATAGCTTTATGCCATTTCAGAAGCCAATATCACAATGATGCTTGACCTGAAAATATTAGGATCATTATTGTAACGTTCAGAACGGACAGAATTGTGGAATTGGGAAGTAATAGTTGACCAGATTCATGTTCATACATGACTCATACATTAGATGGAAAAAATAAAATACTCCACTGGCTCTATCTGGCAGGAAGCGTGCACATTAGGCGAAGTTCGAGCGGTGGTCGTCACCGCGTACATTTATGTTAAAACTCTGTCGTCCGGCCATTGTTCCGAAGCGAACAACTTTTACTTGCCTATTAATGCACTCGGTCGGATGGATTTCGAGTGAAAATCCCGCGGAAAAGTTGGGCCAGAGGAGTGTACAGGAAAATTAACGCTCGGTCGCCCTGTCTCTTGTGAGGGCCATTGTTGCCGACCGTCTCGTTCCATTGTTGCCGTTTGAGCGGCGGCAACGGCTCTCCCGGTAACGGTGAGACCGCCATTAGGCCGGCTTCCGGACCATTAAGAAGAGGTGAAAGTCGGCTAAGCATCGGGGGAAGAACCAGGATCGAGAACGACTTCGGCACAGTTATTGTTCTTCGATTTTTGGGAAGGAACTTGGACACTCTTTTCTTGATACGTATGGAATAAAATTAATTTCCGAATATAATTACAACATTTAAAATGTTTATTAGTGGATTATAATTTGTATGACTGCAAGCTGCCGACGCTCGGGGCGTCGGTTGTATTTATATTAGACCGGAAAGTGTCTCTTGTCTAGAGATAGCCGAGAGTTAGTCATCGGTTCCGGGCAATTTTCAACATTGTTCAACAGCTTAATCTTCTTAATGGTGTTGTTGGCGGGAATATAATGAGGAGGTTGTGGCGGCGGGGGAGGGAGGGAGGTAGGGGGCTTCCTACAGGAACGTGCTCGTAACAATGATATAGTGTCGACGCTCGTGGGGACTCTGTCGGCTCTCTTTTGGCCGATTTTTCAATTAAGCGCATCTTCGGGTACTTGAGAAACTTCGAATTTTGGGGATTCCCCCCACATGTTGTAATGTGGGGCCAATTCTGTAGTTTATCCGTTATAATTATATGTTAAGTTTGTAGGAGCTTATAAACAATCCGAATATTTATTTTTTTAATTGGCGTCATGCAGCGACTGCCATTCTGTCGTTATCGTTACTCGAGATAAGTTAATTAGTACTTACTAGATTTATTATTGTTTTAACTAATTTTATGGTTCATGTAATTCTAAGTACAGGGTTATTGTTTTAGCAATACATGCAATGGGAAACATTCATGACGGCAGTCTTGATATTGTACTCTTGCTAAAATTGGTCTTGAGCCGGAAGGGATGCCGAGGAGCATATACCGTGCAGTCACCGCGGATTGAATTTTTCATGAAGTGTTTTTCCTACATTCTGAAATCTCATACTGCGTCAGTCCAGACGTATGACGCATCGTTATTTTCTCGAGGTTTCTTTCCCGTTTCTTATTTTATATCCCATACTGCATAGGTCGCTTCAGCTTGCATTTCAAACCTCTGAGGGTGAAATTGAATTTTATTGTAATTTTATATATTTTTAGATGAATGCATTTTTTTTCACCATATTTACTGCGTCACCAACGCGGATTTGACTCCATTATATCAGATTGTCTCCTGTCCGGGAATGCGACAATGTCGCAGCTAATACGCTTTCATTTCTGCGCAATGATCCGGAAAATGATGCCCGAGCGGTATGTAAATTATGGTGGCCGGGTCGTAGGAGCGGAGAAATGAACTTTCTCGCCCAGCACATTACGAGTACCCGTTTCGTTAATCGAGCGAATAAATTCACGATTTATTCATTTACATTTACTACCACATTTACTATTGCTTCTACTATTACTAACCTTTGCTACTACCAGTACGCTGGACTTCTGTCACTAATGCTATTTCAGTATCTTAATGCACTGTACATTTCTTACGCTTGTCTTACATTGACAGTGATACATTTTGAACTTAATTGATTTCGTATGTGCACGTAGGATTAACAGTGATGAAGTTTTGTAAATATTTCTTTGAAATAAGAAATAAAGCTGGACTTTTACGTGGGATGTAAGAACGAAGGCAAATTAATTTATCCATGGTATTATTCGATAGTTTATTAATCGGTGTACTGTTTATGAAACTAGGCTGTACACACATGGCACAAAATCGAGGACTTGTTGAAAAATTGAATGGACGCACAGATTAATGCAGTTTTAGATATGAAGCAACAAGATAGGATTCCTGGCTTTTAACAACCCGGCGAACTACCAGGTGTGCATTATTATTGATCCCAGTGTCAGTTTTTGACGTACCAATCTATTTCAAGCCTGTGGCTCTGTTATCGGCTGGGTAGTCGCTTAGGTGTTTTTACAGTTTTATCGAATGATAACGCCCTCCTCGATAAGAAAAACACTGCGCATTTTATTGAATATGAAACCATGCCGGAGTTACTACAATTGTCCCTTACGCGGGCCAAATGTGTTCCTCCTGTGATCAACTTGGAACCGGCTGACGGACGCGGCTCCCTCTTTATGTCTCCCCCGGGTTTTGTCGGCATAATTAAAACCCGAGGCCCCCACGGCAATTTGATTTAATTTTCGACGGCGGCAAAGGGAGTACGATGCATAGGGCTTGGGAGTTAAAGAAGGAGGCCTTATATGGTAGGGCTGTATGGGTCGTAATAAGGGACAGAAATTATATAGATGAGCACAAAACGTACAATACATCAAAATTAAAGTAATATTTTAGGATGAATAGTTCGCAGTAGGGTCATTATTAAAACATTCTGCCAAACCTTGATGGCCACGAAAACGATACTCTTGTAAAAATGATTAAGTTTATAAACTGTGAAAAATAATACCGAGGCATATTAGACAGTGTAATGATACCGCTTGTGAAGTTAGAATAAATGCATTCAAATAATGGACTCGGTTAAGGTCTAGATTATGTTTAATGTTTGATCTAACCGACCTATTTCGGGGAGGAGGTCTGGCTCATCGCCAATAAATAAGACTGAATAAGACAGTTCCTTTCTGGCTAAATATAGCTAACAAATGACGGTATAAATTGAAGGGAGCCCTGACAATAATGTTTTTGGGCGAACATAGAAATCTTTGGAAAATCTCTTCTAAAAAGGCGACTCGATAATAACGCTCGGTATTTTGGACATTCCGAAATAATGTCCTAGTTTAATTTCTCCCACGATTTCATTCTCGTACTTGGAATAAGTATAGAATAGAATATGAAAAAAAAATTACATTCATAAAGGGCACGACATAATATGTCTACCTGTCTGCAAAAATCATCCGGGATTCTACCTGAAAGTAGAGTTGAATTCTGGGCAGTTTGTTGGATTAACGCACACATACACACACCCATATATATAACCTTTTTGGGGGATCTCGAGAGAAAATCCCAGTGTAAAGCGACCAAACGTCCTGGATTATACGGGACGGCCGGGGATTTGAGTGCCTCCCCTTATTGTAAATTGTTTCGGAAAATATCCCGTACGGAAAATTAACATTACTCCCAGTAAATGAGTAAATATTTTATTTATTTAATAATAGTTATTAATAGAATATTTAAAATTGGCTGAATGAACTTAATAGACCGTTAAAAAAGTAATTATTTATTCCACAATAATTTTTTTCCCCGTTACACTTATTGAAAGTAAATCTATATATTGCTTTCCTACCGTTATATTGTATCGACTGTTACTTCATAATTCTGGATTTACACCAGAGGGACAATTTCATTCGAATAGTCGTTTTACCTTTCTTGATTAATGCTTTTCTTGGGTCTGCACTTCCCGGGGAAAAGTATGAAAAATTGCAATTTCTGCCGAGGAAAATTCGCCCCTTGCATTTTAACCGCATTCGGGTCAGATATGATAGCATCACGTTCCATTTCCCCCGAACGGAACGCCCTCCCACCCAAATCCAATTACTCGGCTTGAACTCTATTAGTGCGAAACTTAATATTGACAACAGAAATAACTTTGGGTACCTGATCGAATCAGTGAAACAAATGAGGTTGTTCACCTGTAGCCTAGTAGGTAAGATGAATGGACTGGTGAACATACAGGACCTGCTGTATGGGAAAAATAAGGAATGGTGGACAAAAATACCGTGCGATATATTTTTAGTAATAATTAGTGTCGTAAAATATGGGAATTATATATATTTATATATATATATATATATTTATTTAGTAATTAAACCAAATATAATGCAGTAATCAAAATTGATAGTTTCAGTAGCACTGCGAATAGGGTTATTTCGAACCGTTTTGAATTGTGAATACAAAAGTAAACAATATTTCTGAATATCAATACGGGGACTAACCATTACGCCAAGTAGGATGGCAAGAAACCAAAACCAGACTACAATAAGATCAAATTAGCGAGTGGAAATTGATGATAGGAAATTTTTACCCGGCTAAAAGATGGATCTAAACCAATAAACTGTTTATAAAAATCATTTATTATTTAATATTTGTTTCTTCATTAGATAGACATTACACATGTATACCTATTACTTTATCGGCTGCAATCTAAAATTGATACAGGGGAAACGGATATAAAATAATTGTGTTTTGTTGACCGGATGGAAGAAACCGTTCGGTAATTCCTATAATTCATTGAGAAAATTGCTGCTTGCGTCATTGAGGATTTATGGAGTGTTGACGACAGGAGAGGGGCACAACAAGGGGATTGCAATGGAATTGACGGGAGGGAATGGCATTTTAGAGGATTGGGCAACTTCTTTAATGGACGGCTTTAGTTGGCATCATCGGAGCATCTCTCAAATTTATCCTTTATTATATATTTCCTGGAAAAATAGCGCGTAAAACATTGTGTATTAGACAGGAATCCTTTGAGAAGTGCGGTTAATTGATCCTTTAGATGAATCCTGAAACATCTTGAAAACAACCTTACTGCTCTTGAATTATTGAAGTATATGGGTATTAAAAAAAAGATGATTTTATCTGTATATTTGGTAAACAATTTTTCTACACGGCCAGTAGGCAGTGATTATCTCCTCTACCGCTTCGGGCTGAAAGCGCTGTCGTGAATCTACGATACTTTCAAGTTATCGTCTGTTATACTTTCATGCGTATAATTATCAAGAGTAACCTTTATTATTTGACGGAAGAAGCAGTTTTTAATCGATGTTCGCCATCATAGTAATTGTCGTCAGGGCTGTTAGATGGGAATGCACGAAGCGGGTTTTCAATCTCTGGCGCTACCGTTCCGCTCTCGTTAGCAACGGCAGAAAGCCGGGGCTCTAACCTCGTCCGTGTTATGTGGGCGGCCGCGACCTTTTCCCTTTGTGTCTTCATTATCGGCCGAGAGGTGTGTTTGCGGCTGTGGGGTCCCTCCGCCGCCGCTAAAGTGTATCGATCCCGGGTGCCCTACCCGCCAAATGGAAACCCCCCAGGAAATTGGGTCGCTACGTCGGCTACGAATTTATCTCTGCGACTCTTAGCCCGGGAATATACCCGCGGGACACACTCGAACACTGGCTCTTCCTTACTCCGCCCTACTCTACCTATTTTAATATACGAAACAGAACAACCAGACAATACAAGACAAAACATTTGACCTACCAATCCATCTTGAGTTTTTGAAATCGGATGCAAGGAGTTTGTCAAAGAAAAAAAATGTTTACAGTGTATCTACATTACTTTATGATTGTAGCATTATAACGGAGAACTAAAAGTTTGTTTTTAATTTTAAATTCATTTTTATTTATATTCAATTATTATTGAACAACATTTCGATTGTATAAGATTGTATCCGATAATTACAGTTAGTGGAATAGGATTGTTGATATTTTAACTTTTTTGTGCTGGGTGACATTTTAATTCTTTCGCACGGGAGAAAATTTGACGGGAATGTTTTTCCCATTTTAAGTATTTTATTGGGACGCAAACGTTTCTTAAAGCAGGTTTATCAGTAGAGAGAAATCTGCGAGATGATTCTGTATAGATATTCGTTTCGGGCAACGAATAAGTAGGGTCTTCGTCACAGTCTGTAGAAGTGTGCATCATTCTTTCTATCTCCTGTCTCTACTGGCTTATTTGCTCCGGTAAAATACAGTATATAATTTGTTTTATACAGTTAGATAGTGTTTATTACCTAATTTTACATATTTCGTATAAGGTACTTATGTGCTCAAAGATATACTCAATAAGAAGGGTAGAAAAACAATTAATTTTACCCCTGTTTCTTCATAAAATAAAACCTTTGTCCAGAATTCAAAAAATCCCTCTTAAAGAAATCTACACTTGGAACCGATCCAACTGTACCAAGCAATATAGGTTTTGTATCAATTGGCTGTAGAACTAATGTAAAAACCTAGTGCCGGTTTAGTTGCTAACACGGACCCCTTGATGAAGTGCATGTCGCTGCTAGTGAGACCGGTGAACGGTCGACCAATGGCAACGTTTTCAATCCTTCTTTTTTTTCTAGTTGTTTAAGTTATGGTCTCCCGTGAGATTGAAAATGCCAAGTCTGCATTGTGGTTTCTCTTATAATAATAGTAAAGTAAAAAAAAATATGTCCTTCGTACAGAAAACTAGCAATAAATGATCGGTTATCGATACCGATTTCGTTATTAAAAATTAATCCGTGTTCATATACAGTTTACAATTTTGTTCATTTTCGCCAGTGTCATTATGCAGGCGATCTCTTGTAGATAATTGCGTAGTATGATGGTTTTAAAATGAACGGAAATTTATGTAAGAATAATTGAGAGTCGGTTATACATAGAATATTGCGCAATATTAAATACATGTTTTAATTTTTAGGCGGCGTACTGTTTATTGAGAAATATTTAGTTTCACTTTCAAATTCCGTTTTTCAATGTTTCGATCAGTCGTTATTTTCGCGTTTTCGTCACAGCCACAGTTTCGACACATTGCCCTCTCCTCCAGCCCTCCGTATGAAACCCGCAATAAGCAATAAGCTCAAGAATTATTTATTGCGTATTTTTTTCCCTTACTTAAATATTCAGCTAAATTTCGACCATTTTTGGGCTGTCCAAACAATTGGCTGTTTTCCTATCAACAGCGAATTGTTGTTAATTGAGTAAAAGCCGCACAACAATATGTTTTGACGATGGGGGAGGCGTTCAGTTAGAAAAATTGGGTTAATGAACATTAAAATAGGTAATAGGTTTCCAACGGGTGATCACGGCCTAATGTTTCGGGAATTAGTGTTTTGCTTAGGATTTGAGAAGTCGTTAAAATTTCAAATTCGTCAGCCGTTTAAAAATTCTGTTCGATTTTCAACGCCGTTATAGTTTTCGATTAATTACAAATTTGAATTTGTTCAGTTTGTAATGGGCATGACGAAGCAACTTCGGTAGACAAATTGTACACACGGTTTGCTAACGTTTGTGTAGTTCGAGGAGTATTAACGTTGGAATGGAAAATAGAATTGGGTCCGCTGAATAGGAAATTTTCGGGATAGAGGTAAACTTTGCCAATTATCGGGTGGCCGACGCATTGTGATTTTGTATTTGACGTCCAACCGGGTAACAGGGTAAACATCCTTAGTGGGCAAAGGGACGTATGACGTCCGTCCAGTGTCCATTGCCGCCCCTCGGTCATTCGGTCAATAAATTACTGGCGGACCCCTCAACCTTCGCGCGTTAGTCGCATGAGTGTGCGGTTCTCGGTCAAACGTTGGTCCCGGTGGCCGAGCCATTGTTTCAGCTGTTGCCGTGGAGACCGGACCGAATCCTTTGTTCCCAGTTCCGGGATCTCCGCCCGGCATTGTTCTCACTAAGAAATGAACCAACAATCCGAAAAGTCCTCCCTTTTTGTATTCGACTTACCGTACAATAGGAGGTATTTGATCCGACCGAAATTTCAAGTCCGTTACAACATCTTGACGCGATTTTTGAGGCACTATTTCCTGGACAATGGCCGTAGACACTATTTCATTGTTACTTCATCGGACAGTTATACATATTTTACTACTCTAGAGCATATTTCAGTCGTATTATTTTTGTCAATGGTTATTATATGAAGTAATTTTCGTAATTAATTGAAAATTATAAATCAAATAAGCGAGAGGGCTGTTCGTAAACATTTTTACTACAAAATAGTTATTTAATAATTTAATTTTTCATTTCAAAATTCTGATGTAGGATTTCTAAATGAAACAATCAATAACCTTTTTATATATTTACAAGTGACCCCGTTATTGAACACGAATTGTGTCAGTGCTGAAGGAATAAAAGGAAACATAAACAAATAATTCCGAAGCTTTCATAAACATGACATTAGGGCACTTGGTAATGAGGTCCGCGAATGTTTTTAATATCATCAATCATTCCGATCTGCACAATTTCAGAGAGTCCGAAGAGAAAAGCTCGTTGTGGTACACTTCCGGGAAGAAAAGTGAGAGCTTCGAAATTGCCAAATAATAACTGTAAAGTTATGAAATACACATTTTGTTGGAAAGGGGAGCGGAAAGAAGTTTCTGGCCCCAACACTTGGTACCTCTCTGGGATCGGTTGAGACCACACTATCACTATACATTATAAATAATCATTATGTAGTATTAAAAAAAAGTGTTTGCGACCCAATTTAAACCGGTTTCTCGCCATCTCCAATAGCACTAATAATTTTACGCGGCCTCGCGTAGCAGATAAGAACATTAAATGGCACATTAACGGGGATTAGGGGTCCAACTCGTGGCCGAGTAGGCTATCGGTTTAATTATACCGAATGGTTATTTTTATTGCACAGAACGTGCCGAATACCATCAGATTATTCCTGCATATTATTTGAACGGCAGGCGTGCCGTTTTAATTCTCCCTTTTGATCGTGAAATGTTTAAACTTCGTGCCTAGGACAATTATTACACCGGACGGATTACGGGTTTTATTGGATTGCTTAATTAAATAGCGGATCGAACCAGAATAAATCCTGCGGTGGAACCGCAAGGTGGGAGTGTTGGAGCATGCTCTATGTTAATAATATAACATAGAGAACAACATATTTTAAAAAATCTTAAAAATTCCAAATTGTGCCAATTTAATAATTTATTTATAATCTTAATCTACATTAAGTATATCTCAGGTGAAATGTTGAATCGCGTTGAAAACAATTTTAGAAATGATGTCCTACGAAAAACGAAATATTGATATTTGTAGTCATTGATTGAAAAGGTTGAAATCAGTAGCAATTACTTCTCACGCTGTTTTGGTCCTAGGCTGGTATATTCTTCTCGCTACTTTCAGTCGTCAACCATTAATTATCTGAGTGAATATTTTGTTACTGTCCTCTACTCATTCTTTCAATGCCTCTTTAGCCCCCAAAGAAAATGTTCCATTCACTAGGATTCATAAGTACAAACAACAATAAGAGAAGGGTTTCGAAGCTGTGACCGAAGGATGCCGTGACGGGATGCGAAAGTCCTCGTTAAATTTTATCTCATCTCGGGCTGTTGCGTTTCCCGGCCGTCTGTTGCGGAACCAAATGCCGGCCGGCGATTACTATTGCAACAATTATAGCCGAGCGGCAGCAGCGTATCTGCCGCTCAACTGACCCGGCTAATTCCGAACCCCTCTGCCGATCGATATACCTGCCGGTTACGCACCCTGGCAGTATCGCACATTTGCATTCTCCACCAGCCATCCGTTTCCGATGGGGAGTAACCCCATCTCTCCCCTGGATTTCTCAACGCGTTGGAGGATTTCGAAGCTTTCCTCTGCTTCACACAATATTGGACGACAGGTCACTAGTACTGATAATTCTATGGTATCTGTAGGATTTCATTCTGTGGAAACGAAATCGTTCTTGCGTGCATCCTTAAGTTTGAATTGCGTAGTATCAGTTTTGTTTGTTCTTCACTCTTCATTGTGTAAAAAAATTTGTTTTCATAAAACAAAAAAAATTATGAATGGAATGGGCCCTTTACTGATTTATATGAAGTAGTATTTCTAATATTCAATTTTTCTTAGGTTTTTACTACTTCTATTGAGTCTATTTACTATGAATTTCGACATCGTACAGCGTGATTTAATGTCCCATTTTATCTGTTTGATTTTCACGATTTATTCCCCACGATGGTTTAATTGTTGGATCATTTGCAGAAGACATTGCTTGTTGAACCTAATAATTTTTCGAGATAAAAATAACGTGAGAGCTATTTAAACGCCTGAAATCTGTAAAATTTACAAATACACAGTTTATTAAAAATTTATTTGTATCGTGCATCACCGCTATGCGCTTAATTTCGCAATTAATTGCTGGGCGATGGGGGATTTTCACTTTACCAATAGGGTCTTGTGGTTCCCAGTTGGGTCATGAATGTTATGGACACATGTTTCAGCGCTTGACACCGCTTAATTAAGTTTAATTAAGGTCCTTGATTATTTGCGGCTAAATTCTGGGTTAACTACTTCAATGTAAATATGCTAGTCCCTCACTATTCTACTGTGTGTCGGGTTTAGTATCAGAAGCGCCGTACTTTAAAAAAATCCTTGCAAAACTTATAATTGTATTTATTAATTTTAATAGTTACTTATTCGTGGATTTATTGTTCCGTTCAGGTAGTTTTCGGATGTTTTATGTATATATATATATATATATATATATATATATAAAATTTATTAACAATCTTAAGGCTCCGTGACCTTACGTGGTTAGTACAATTTTGTACCTCTACTACTATATCTGTTTTTAGTATAAATTTTTTCCATGAAGTAGTTTTAATAGCTGTTGAAAATTTTCCTTTTCCGTTTTAAAGTTGAATTTGGACGAAAAAATAAGAGGTGGACGCCGCCGTTTAGAGTTTGTGCGGCTGAGACCAAACTTGTTCAATTCGGCACATAGTTCTCTCGGAGTCCGGTTTGTCCGACGGGAACACTCGAACATTTATGAGTTTCGGCTCTTTATTTATTTTGACTCCGCGCGGTTTTCCTCCTACTCCGCTTAGAATAATATTGTTCTTAGGTGTTTTCGCTATCTGTTCTGTTTTGTCGTGAAAACAGTTATTAGTATAACTTCTACCGTGTTTTATCGTTCTTAAGATTAAATTAATTTGGAATTCCTTGCTTTTTATTAATATTTCTGATAAATAAATTTACAAACCGAATTGTACATTGCTGTCACAGAGCAGTATGTCAAATATTCCCGGCATATTGGAAGAATAACTATATTTTTGTGTCAATAATCATTTATTATGGAAATAATGAGGCAGTGGTTGGTCTAGAACTTCAATAATTTTATTAAAAACGTATCCTTTTTTTGTCATAATAAGTAGGAAATATAAAATATTTGAAATTGAAGCCGGCAAGACATGTTGTTTTGTTGGTCAGTATCGAACAACGCCGTTTTCGCTACAACCCCGAGTTAATCAGCAGCTTAACTGACCGGAAATAACTCTCATATTTGTGGTTGAAGGCGCTTTCTTTAAAACACGACCACCCCTCCCCCGGTTTCATATTACAGACTTTGAATCCGGTATTAATTAAACGATGGAAACAGTAGTATTATCAGTGCCTGGTAGAAAGCCTCCACCTAATTAGCGAACATCCGCCGACACGCCGTTAATTAGCCGCTCCCGTAATTGACTGTTCATGATTTAATTTGAATTCCCCAGAAATATCGAACATTAGTACTTGAATATTGAGGCTAGAAAGCATATACGGTCAAATTAATTTTAATTCATTTTTTGTACTAAAGGTTTTTGTAAATTGAACATTATCGGTTAAAAAAAGCGAAAGAAAATATTAAATATATTTGTCCAATGAAAGGAATAAAGAGCGGTGGAACCCTTTTCCAAGTAAGTGTAACGCCCTTTTATACCTTGAGCGGTGTGGGGGAGGATTCTGGCTGCTTTAAATTCTTATCGCGCATTCCTTTCTTCGCCCCTATCTGTATTCCCTCCTCATATTTCTCGAGTGTCATTTATCTTGTTTAGTACACTGAAGTTATGCCCATATTATTCCGGAATTTATATTTTCCGAACTAAGTTCAGCAGCTAAGTTAGGTGCCTCCTCATGTTCGCCGACCGAAATAGATCTTACTAGAGAACGATGATGACCCTTTATTTCAGCTGTATTCATTTTCTTGCATTTGCCCGGAACAATTTATCTACACTCATCTGTATAAAATGATAGCAGAAGAGATAATCACCGGTTCGTGGGTATTTCTCAATAGGTTACATGAAATATTTGTTTGAGTATATACTTATATTTACTACCATATCTAACTACATACTTTTATAGAGTATTAATGAGCGTACTGGGAGTGTATCTTCTCGTTTAATCAGTTAAAATTTTATATTGTAGGAAAAATCGGGCGCTTAAACCTAGTGGTCGACTGTAGAGGACCCCATTCGGAATTATATGCTTCAAATGAATACAGTCAAATATGTCCTAAAAATTATTGATAGTCTTGTTTGGAGTGATTGGAATATAATCACGTCCCCGCTTGTTTTGTCCTAGGACTAGATTATATTTTTCACTGATGCTTTTTCGAAGCGACACACTTCCTGCCATTGCTGGGCGTCCGAAATTAGATCGCCGAATTGGTAACAGTCGGACTATAGTATGCGACATGTTGGGAAGGCCGTTGCGTAAGACTCTAGTTCGGCTTTGGGCCGCCAGAGCCTCGGGGGCCGTTTCGGTACAGCACGCGGCCATTTCATGATGTGCCGTTTAGTATAAGAGTGCCCTGTACTATTTTGGCCCCCGGTGAAATTCGGACCGGATTCCAAGATCTATTCTGTGCGTATACCTCTCTATTATAATACACATTTATTGTTTGTTCACTCCAAACAACATTCATCTATTCTTTTCAGCGCGCCAGCGAAAAGAAGTACTTTGGAACATTTATTCCCGCGTTATTTTTTCTAGGACCGCCGGTCTATAAAGTTTGTTTACGTGGTCGCTGTCTCTTAGTTCAAAGTAAACACGAATGATTTTTCTTATTCAGTTTCGGATGCCAAGAAAAATGGGCGCCAAAAAATTAAATTTCAGTTCAGACATGATTTGAAACTATATTTTTACGTTTTCTTTGTATTAAAATGGCTGTAGAACGCTGTACGGTTTTTTGGTACGATCATAGACAGGTCTGAAAGCATGTAAAAAGAATGTGTTCAGAGTACTTCAGTTCTACTGTAGTATAGTTTTCTCGGTTGAAGAATTCCTGACCGAATACTGAGAATCCAAAGTTGGGATTGCGTAGGCAAGCGAGGGTATGAAGTAACAATACAGTACAGAGTGTTGTTTACCCGGCAAGGTAGGCCTCAGTGCCGCAATGCAGGTCACCTGAAATGCTGCTCTCTCTCAAAACAGCTTTGTTGCCTATAACAAGAAGATCAATAAGGAAAAAATATTTCATGCACTTTAGTCCTTCATTATTTTATTGCAATATTATAAACTGTTTCCATAAATTTTTAGTTCATACGAAAAATGAACTCATCGCTTTTCGCACCCAAACTTCAAACTATATCTTTCTATTCATTGTGCGCTTTTCTTTTAGACTGTATTTTAATTGAAATACATTCCTCCTTAATTTTTAGATTTCTATTTATTTTGTAATGAATATACGTTGTTGGTACTGTAAGACCCCCCTTTATAGTCCCCGAATGGCTGAAACGTTTCACTCGAGAGTAGGAATAATGGCCACATTTAGTCTATCCTTAATGACTGTCCTTTAAGAGATGGCGGAGTGTCGCCGTTTATAAATCAATGGAGTCCTGTCTTTCGGCTTGAACGAAGCTTAATGATTTGTTTCATCGCGAAATTCTACTTTGCCACGTATAAGAGGTTGAAAGTTGTTTAACCTTCGATCGATCCCACCTTGCTCGACCATTGCTTCAAATTAACTATTCGATCGCCCCCTGTTTTTCTAGCCTCGGGGTCGATGCACTTCGTTGAGTTGTTTACCCCCCATGAATAATACATTATCCGATAATTCATAATATCGGAGTAGTTCGATTATTTTTATTGATCGATCTTCCGAAAGTGGTCTAAGGAAGATGGGGTAAATAGTGCAGTTCACTGTATCATCAACTTCGGTATGTTTTATTCATAGTATGTTACCATTTTACCCGCACTATAGGAATTAATAAATAACAAATTTTAAGTAATCCTTTAAGCTTTATTAAGAAGTGAGACCAGACACCTCCCATGGGAAACACTGTTTGGTAAACGGTATACTGATTATATGTGACTCAACATTATTAAGTGAATTTCTCAACATCTCGGCCTATCATAAGCAGATTTTACATGAAAAGAAACTTACTAAGCTTACTAACTCACTAACGAAGAATTCAGTTCTGTAAATCTCGGCGTTGTTAATACTAACCCACATATATCGATACGTTGTGCCGGTTTAGTCTATATTGAGCGCCGTGTTTTGCATTGGACGTAGTGCAGGCTTTTTTCCTTGTAGTCATATATAATTTCGAAAAATAATTATGCTCTATTTGTTACTAGTGCTACACGAACTTCAATGTCACTGATTGTATTTTACAGTTGTGGCAATAATACAGCTAGAAAGAAAGTTTACCTGTTTCCGTTCTGTATTAAAAATTTATTAGTTTTCTCATATGAATCGCCAAAAGGTAAAAATTCCATCAGAAATTTTTTGACCCATTTCTCAAATGTGCGCCGTACGATTCCTCGGGGAATTGAAAAAAAATTCCTCGGCGTCGCCGCCGCCTCGAGCTTCCGGACTTCATGAAGTATTCGCCGCAATAAAACGCGGTCCGGGGGGCACCGGGGCGCCCCCTCTGGATTTGCCGACGACCGTCCAATTTAGGCCTTAGGGACCCCCTGGGGGGCCTCCCTCTTACTCGGCTAGTTTAAATTTATAACCCGCGTTTATACCAGTAAAACAGTTGTACGGTAAAGGAGGGAGAAGGCGGTGGGGGAGGGAAGCGTAGTGTGTCGAATTTAAGCATTCCCTCAGAGTCCCTTACGGCCCGCTCCGCCCCCAACCCTCTCATTTTTGTTCTAGATTCGAGAATTTATTGCTTCCATTTTCATTCCGCTTCATTTTCGCTCCTTTCTGGTTGGACGGGGGGAATTTATGAATTTATTCGTATTTACCCCGTTTACGAATTACGACCTACGTTAATTACGGTCGGCGACTCCACTGGAGAAGTTTAAATTTGAAATACGATCGAAATTCGGGGCCGCATTAGGGCTCGCCGCGTAAGGAAAGTTATGCCGTTTACGAAGAAAATGACGTCTCACTTTAAGTTTAACTAAACTGGCGAGAATTACTCGAGGGAAACTTTCTCTCTGTGTCATTGGTTTGTGTTGGGTTTTCGCGTTTGTTCGTCACATAATAACAATTTCAGTTTCGTTTCTTCGACTGTTTCTGAAACAGTAAAATTATAAATCATAACGAGTATTAATATAACATTTCAAAATACATTTTCTTATCTTTAATATTATATACTTACTATTTTCTCAGTTTACCTTCCGCCATGTTTAATCTTGCAGTATTTTTTGTATATGTTGTGGACCGTTTCCTTTTTTCTAAAACAGAGGACCGCAAAAAATGTACAAACTTCAACATGATAGGACTATTTAGAAACTTATTTGTCCCATTCACCGTTTTTCTAATATTTCTTGAGAGTATGGCTGGTGGAAACAATTATCGGGGCGCACTTATGCAGTCTTGCCCGTGGCCGAATGGGGCCTGAATCAATTATTCAGGACATGGTTGTAGTGCCAGGAAATATCAATCTCAGTTGGACCGGCTCTCGGCCGTACACGGCCCAATCAATCGCCGGTTCAATTATTCATATCCCGCGGATTCATTTGGCGAATTGGGATCAAATTTTCATTACGCCATTTCGAAGAACGATGTTTTCACAGCCTCATTAATGCAGATTCGTTTAGAATATTGGCGCCGCAATTTGTACATGCATTGGCTGTACACGAATAAATTATTGGTAAATTAACCGGCTGTTCTGTAAACTGGAGTGGAAATAATGTGGCGCTATTTTTTAATTATTCGATTTATTTCAAACAACATTTCGGAATGGTCTGGGCGTATTTCACCAGTGCATTACCTGGCATATAACAGGAGGTTTATGTTAACGAATATTTTTGATATACTGAAATTTAAATGTGTGAAATCGAGTTAATAATTATGGCAATTATTTTTATGGCCTTAAGAGATTACTAGCTCTGTTATTTGCATTAAGGAGAATTATCATTTGGCCGGTGTATTAAATTTGGAATAAGAAATACAAAACTGTCGCAATATCAGTCTGGAAATTGTTTCAGTTTTTATCATAAGAGGAAAGGCAATAATGAAAATTACATAGAGAAACACTATTTAACTGTGTAAATTATACCAATAGGTAAAGAAATCCCTTCTCCGTTAATGTTTCTGTACTTTCAAGGAATATATGCGTCTGTTTTAATTATAGATAGTTTTGTTAATACATCTGAGGTAGTACCAAAACCGGTAGAATGTAGACAATGAATACAGTATTATTTTCATTACCTCGGTGTTGCTTAAAATATCATCAGTGAAGCTCAAATAAATATACGATTGGTAGAAATTGAGTATTTCAGATTAAACGAAGCTATTGAATTGTGTTCGGTCTCGAATAATGTATTATATAGAGAAACGATCGGTAAATTCGCGTGTTTCTGAAGAGTTATTTTAGGACGCGCGGTGAAATTATCTTTCCACGCTAAACGATTGATTGCGAAAAACTGGTTCTAGGGCGTTCTCTGTGTATAGGGACATATTTAGAATTTTCCAGTACCTTCTAGAAACTTACTTATCTGTTTCAGTTGGTAAATTTTGTGTTTCCGAAAAGACAGCAATATTTTTTAGTGTGCCTTCTAAGTTTACATTTGACGCATTGAATATGATTTTTAAATGCAATTTAGAAATTAAAGGATGTATTTATTTAGGTTAGATCGTTTTGAGCGTTCGCTTAATTTCAACAGCGTGATAGCATTACTTACGCCAAACTGCGTTACTTTGAGAGCTTCTCGGTGTTCAATTTTGAAAGTTATTACGCCTAGGGTAGAACGTATTCTCCGAAAAATAATGTAAGCACTTTGTCTAAATGTATCACGCTTTTTCGCGGGCGGCGTTGTATATTTATAATAATCTCGTGTAGTGCAAGGGAATCCACTTAACGGGAGTCTGTTCCTGTGCCAAGATAAATGTTTAGTGTTTCTACCGCCGCCCTGAGAAAGGTGCTATAACTTGAAAAATGTAATTCAACGTCCTAAATTTAGTACGTGCAGTGAATCTGATTGAGCGGTAATGTCTGTACTGCAATTAACCTGCTAATGAATGGTTCAATTAAAATTTTCAATTGAAAGGAAAAATCGGTTCGCCACTGGGATTCGAACTCGGGTCGGTACTTTAAAGGTCCACAGGCCTTCCTACATTTATATACATGAATATTTGTACTATGTTGGTATAATAATCGCGAAAACGCTAAGCAAATATCGGGTCTTAATAAGAGGCAATTTCTCCCTTTCTTGGAATGCCATTATTCTTCTACCATTATTTATGATCACCTCAACACTAGAATTAATAGAGGTGGACATATATGTGGGCTCTAATGGAAAACAGTTGTTAAGTAACAAACTTTCGAATCTGATTCTGGCGCGAATAAAGGAAAATTCGGCCCGCCGCTGGGTTTAGAAAGTGGAATGAAAGTTCGTTCCGGGGAAATGATTGAAATAAAGGGATATTCCGAAGGTGCCAGCTAGTTGTGGCAGAATTTTGGTGGCTGGATTTCCATTCGAAAATTTTAATTCATTTAATCGCTCCGCGTTGTTCGTATAAAAGTATAATTGGACGTTGCGCATTCAGGTCGCACCTTATTTATTCAATCTCAAAAAGTTAATTTCGAATCCCAACGACTGCTTCAATTATGTGAAAGGCATTTCATTGTTAAACCCTCCTGTTTCCAACTCAGGGTACACCCTGTCGCGATTTTGCTCCAACTACTATTTGAGTCGCATTTCAGTTTTTCTTGCGGAAGTTATTTGCAAACGGTTATTTCGTGAGGTATTTTAATTAATTTGATTAAATAGAATATCAAATAGTTATTAAAATATGGCCACAATTTAATGACTGAGAACGATTTGAGTAATATTAAATGAATCTTTGGGGTACTGAAAATCTTCATTCGCCCTTTTAAATTCTACGATTATTGCGCTGTAATCCCAATGGACGTTACTCAGGGTTTACGTTCCAATTTGGCAGCCTCCTAAATCAAACAAATGCGGACGTGTGGTTTTGATTGAAAGGTTCAACCCTGGGAGAGGTGCCGGGGACGCTCTCGTTTTCAAATAAAGGGTTGTCAATATGAAATATTGGATAGGACATGAGTTTCGTTTAGTGGCGCCTGCAATACGCATTCGTGTAATTTTAAGTGGACCAAAACACTTATTGTACGATTTATTGTCCTAAGTAAATCAATTAGTATATACCATTTAAAATACTGTTTTAAATACAAATATAAATATATTTTAATAATTGACTGTTGAGACCTCCACTGAAAAGGACTACTTTTTTAGTCTACATTTTTATTTGGGTTTGGAAATTCCGGACAAAAGGCCGTAAAATTTTCTCTGTCAAATATTTTCCAGAGATATTTGTCAGCCAATGAATGGAAGTCAATAAAACAGATCTAGGGGGAAAGGAATAATTTTCCTGAAGATATCGGTCTTAACTATTTTTATAGCCGTGAATCCATTGTCGTTTCTCAGATAATAGCGGTCAAATTAAATCCTTCACTGAACCACTTTTTATTATTTTGTTTGTGGAGTTTATAATTTTATTATCTCGTCGGTCGCGTATTTCACTTTACCGTTCTTTGTGTTCAGCCGCTTAAAATGCGGCTGTAAATGCCGACTGGCAGCGTGTTATGGTTTTAAATAAAAATTATCAAATATACCGGAACACAGAAATTATTTATCGGATTGGAACCTAGCTAGGGGTTTTCGCTCCGCCTGTACCTTCTCAGAAAGGAGGAAAGGTGTGCCTTGAATGAGCGAAACTACCTCATTCCATTAACGCATATCCTTACGATTCATTGCTCATTTATAACTAAAAGAGAAACCTTTCTTTTCCTATGCCAGGAATAGGACAATGACTGTGACGTGCCGGTCGAGAAATGTTTTTTTTTTGGGGGCCTACGTTGAAATAAAATGTTTTTTTTGTTTTTTTATGGAAACATTGTTTTATGGAGGCGCTCCTGCCTTTAATGTATGTATCCGGGCTGCGATCGGGCCACTTTATCTCGGGCTCGGGTCATTTCTCGAATCGATAGCGACGAATTACGGGGGCCCCGAAAACGAGCGTTTCGTGTGATTCACCCCCCGTGTGTTTCCCTTTTCTGGTGGCGGTGGTTGGGCCGAACGATTCACACGCGTTCCTGCCCAAATGCTCCACGTGCGCCGACATTTCAATTGTATTCTGCGAATTAAAACCAATCGATAATAATTCTTTTTGGTATTGATCAGTGCCAAAGTTATTTCTGTTTAGTTTTATAAAATATTTATTAACGATTTATAATCGCTCAATAATGAGTTTAAATATTACGCCCTTTATGTGCTGATTATGTATTATACGTAAAGCAGTTAGTGCTACAAAGAGACAAACATCTCTCTTGACTAACAAATGGTTGCATTTCAATTGGTGCTTGTTCAGAACTGATTTCTAATCTCTATCTCCCCCTCCATGTTCTTGTTCTACTCTCCTAATTTCCGTCGATTTCTCTCTCTTTTTCTCTTCTTGTTTATTAGGAGGTTGTTTTTTTTTACTGTACCCAGTGGTTTACAATGGTTGTTTGCATCGGCCGGTCTGATCTACACCCCTCCAACCCTCCAACCCTCTATCCCTTTTATTCCTCCCTTTCTGTTCCTCCTGCTTTATTCGCAGCCAGTAAAAAGCCCGCCCTCCGGTGGAACTGAATTTATCGTCCCGAGGCCGCATCTTTTCTTCCTCCCTTTTCCCCTCTTGGTTTTATTTGCCCCCGTTACACCTGCTGTGTGTACCTCGCGCGAGGATCTCTTTTATTACTACCACAACTCACTTGAAGTTGTGTTTAGAGCCGTGTAATTAAGTAAATCATTTTATTCCAGATCGCCTATAAAATTCAGGCCCGGGGGCAATTAATATGCAACTAATTTATATCGTCGGTAGATATTCCTGGGTATAAATATTTATTTTATTATTTTTTAAATAATATATATTTTCTTATAATTGCTCCACTATATGAAAAATGATAAGTTAGAGGAAAACGTCCTTCATGCTATGATCTCTAGAATTTATAGACGCTTATAAAATTGAAAATTCTAGCAATATTTTTCATCTTCTCGCCATCGTCGGTAGTCTTCCGTTGTAAAACACACTGTTCAAAAGTTGATAAATCACCATTACGACGTTCGTATTTAGTGGGAACAGGTATTTTGAGTGTTGAGGAAAGATTGGGTTCTGTGCGGCGCGTACTGAAGCTTGCGATATTTTTCTCCCCCTGCAATAGCTACTACTGTCTTGTTAAAATTTAGTTTCTCATCATATTCTGCGGGGGTCAAAGCGATGTCAGGGTAGTGCGTAATTTTAAAACGAGGCCGACTAAAAAGGAAGCTCCCCCGCCCCCACGGTTCTATGAGAAAGAAGGGCGCCCTCTCGAAAGGCGGCGGCTAACAGAACACACGTCCGAGTGCACTCGAGCCCCTACACTTGACATTGTTTCTGGGCATAATTTTTTCTCCCGGCGGCCCCCTCATTAAGTCCGGGCCCCGGCCGCCTCGGGGCACTAATTACTGGCTTTCATTAACCGAGCGGGTTCAGAAAACTGAAAAACTATTTTTTTTACCCCCCGTAACCTCTAGAGTCGGGCTCATTTTTTATCATCATACTTCCCACTCATATGCAATCTTCCCACTCGTCCTGTAAATGTATCCCTGGAAGTGTATAACTCTGAGCATTGACTTAATGGGAATCAAGTCAATTGGCATAATAAATCAAATAGTTAGATCGTATAATATATTTAATAAATTATATTTTTAATTTAAAGGTACATTTAATCGCGCGAGTTTTTATAATATTTGTCACTGACGTTCTATAGTGTCGCCAGCGCTGAATGCTTTCCAACTCGTTTCGCAGAACGCCCGTTGGAAGTGCTTAATCGAATGAAGCCCCGTCGAAATAGTTTTAGTCGATTTGTCGGGCACAAAAGCCGGACGGAAATCCACCGTTCGGATCCGGGATTTGACTGGGCGAAAGTGGCCGCCGCCCTTATTCAGCCCCGTTTTTCATTTCTGTTATTTTTCCCCGTATTGAGGGAACAACGCTAGGATTGATTTTCTGGCAAAACGGGTAACGCCGTTAGTCAGGTTTCGCCATTACTCCAATCTCTCCAATTAAATGATGAACTCTTTTTAAGAATGGTAGATCCTTTTTTTTTTATAATTAAATATTTGCCCCACGATCCAATTAAGTGGAGTAAACGCGGCGACAGAAGGAGATGAAATTGAATTTCTTTGTAAAAAAACGTGTTTTTTTTCTACAAAACCGGCGAAACGAAAACTTAATAAATAGAGTGGACCACTTAAAATGAGTGGCACCAATAGACCTCCTTTATAATTTCATTACCGTGAATCCATTTTGTACCTCTTTGCATACCTTATTAAATAAAAATATAAAGTATCACCTAGATATAAAAGAGCAATAATTACAGAAATACAGAAAATAGGAAAGTTTTACCATTGAAAAGAAATTATGTTTGGTCGGAATTCCTTCATCTTCTAGACTCTGTGAATGTAGAATTGAGTTTAATTTTTTTTAAATTAGCGCAGAAATATATTCTTCCAAGTTTTGTGGCAATAAATAGTTCAGCGTAAAATAAAAAAAAAATTTTGATAGGAAATTAGCCGGGATGGTATCGATGGAAGGAGTTTTGGGGGATGTGTGTGTGACCCGGGCGTGTCCGTGACCCAATTACCCGCGACCGAGCCTCGTGGGCCTGTTGGTGGCAAGGGGGGAGGGGTTGTATTCACGTTTTACGCCACTTTACTCCCACACTGCTCTTCCGCTTCAGTAGTAGGCCAGAGTTTAATAATACCTCCTCCCTCCCAGAGGACACGGCCGGTCTAATGGCCGAACCCTTTCTTCAAAATCCATTTCCGGGATGGCCGCCGAATACGCCTGAATCGACGGGACACTCTTCGGTCGGGAGAGGAAAACACTCCTTGAATGTCTTTCAAAAACTGCGCTTTAAAAGAAATATACATGTATATTTTGTCGCGTCCACCGTGAATAATGTAAACGCCCTGATGGAATTTGGGGGTTTAGTATTAGGGCATAATCGGGAGGTTCTTGACGTCATACACTTGAATCCTCACTATTTTCTCTTAATTAAAATTTTGAACTTTGATTTTTTTATCGCCAACTAACTTCCGGTGGTATCGCGTGGGACGAACTTCGTTATTGGGGGTCAACCCCTACTGTTCCGGGAGTTTTCCTGCGTTTGGAAGTTAATTAGTGATAATTAAAGTTCTTGTCATATTATATAATATGACGAACATCTATTCGTGTTTTAAATATCTTAACCATCGTTGCCGTTTATGAAGTGTGGCGTGACGCGCTTGGGATTTGAATGTCAGCCTCATTTCGCGTATGAGCGTTGGGAATTCATCATCGTGAATCTGAGACGCCACCTGCTAAACGTTCGTATTTTGTCATCACGGGACGTTTTATGAACGTTTCAAATCTTGGAAAATATATTAAATTGTATTGGGCGTGGAACTTTAAGGTCTCAAATCGGTCACTATCCTGCGGCCAATATCTCGGAAGCTTGAATATAATATCCGAATCTGCAGTCTTTTATAGTAATGTTTTTTATATGAGGATAATAAATTGTTCTTTATTTTGATCGGGCCCATTATAATACGGTTTCAAAGGTTCCGAGTTCCAAAACGTGTGGTCCAGACTCAACTGTGTAAAAATGTTTCCCCAGCGTCAACCAACGAGTTGGGTAACCGTGAACCCCTTTAAATATACGTATTTTGTATACCCCTTGTATGCCTTTTATATTGAGATACGCCGCGGACACGAAATAAATACGTTGTCAGTGCCGGTAACCGGCAGGTGAATGGAAGTGGCCGGGCGAGCATTAAATCCATTCCATGCACGTATGTATAACCCCCAGGAGAGGAAGCGCGTCTCGCCTATCGATCGTTCATATTTATGCGACAAGATGCGCCCTCCAACCTACTGGAGGATTGGCTTCTTCGGGAGTGCTTTATTCCGTGACAAATTTTCAGCAGACTGTATTTGGCCCTATTGGCTGCCAAAGGAGGGGACAGAGCGCCGTCGGTAAACGCTTTACCAGGAGGCGAGACTACAACAAGGAAGGTTCAACACTCTGTAGTTCCAATATATTATTAAATAATATAAACTAGTTTTATCTATTCAAGAGCAGATATTAATTAAATCATTTAATTTATTCTCTTTATTCCCTCCAGTTGGGGTAACGACGGACTAATATGTTACGTCCATAAAAATTGACGTTATCTAGATCCCCGGTCTAATTTGGTAGAGGAAAGTGCAATTCAGGAGGTTTAACGAGCGGAAATTATATTTTTTTGTCTAATTAACTTAACTCGAATTGTAAATAACGGTGAATATTTTCGGCGTTCATTGAACGTTAACGACGGCTACTGTTGCAATTCTCTGGTGGTCTCTTGTCTGAAAAAGGAAGGCTTTTAATTTTAAGCCGTCCTCTCTCCTTTTTTTCTTTTTCTTTTTTATTCGGGGACGATTCTTTTTTCAGCGCCGCACTTCGAATTCAACAAAGCGGAACAAGTCCCTGAAAGAAGTTACCGTTAATACCGAAGTGGAATTGTTCCCCTTTGTGCAAGGTCGGGTATTAACGCAAATCCGATATCGAGTGGGAGGGCTGTTGGAGTGGTTTAATTGCCGGCAATTTCTTCCTTTTTCTATCGTTGCCTAAACGGGATTCGGGTCCGTTGAGCGAGTCCTTTATTTATAGCATTATCGAATGGAATACAATCCGTTTTTGAATTTATATCGAGCTAAATTAGTGGAACAACACAATTGTAAATCTGATAACACTCAAACAAGTCTACTTGAATTTACGTAGATCAAATCGGAAAACCCCATTCACACTCGAGCATGCACATATTGGCAATATCAATTCCAATAATATTTATTTCCTTATATTGTTTTTATACTGGAATTAATGATTGATATACCCGTCATTAAATTCTGCAACCGAAAAAATAAAAAATGTGATAAGGTTTTTTCACTGACCTTACTAAGGTACCCCTCATGCTAGTGAATACTCGAGGGTTATAATCTATATCAATTATAATGCAACGCCGTTGCTGTTTCATCATTCATGCTGTTTCTTTATTTCATCTCATCCTATCATTTTATTCATTATTTTCACCCTATTTCTCTTTATTCGGGAGAAACGGGAATATTAGTCGATAAGTTTAAATGCGGTTCAGTTTTTCCCTATTATATTTTCCTTTTTCGGGGCGGAGATACCATCGTTAAAAGGTTTTTTTTTCACAGAGACCCGACACTCGGTATAAATCTAATGAAGCGAGAATACATTACAGCCCGGTGCTATAATGTCTCCTCGTAATCCACCTTTCTGCCGTCCTTTTTTCCCAGAAAAGAGATACGGTTAATGTCAAAGGGATGGTTTTTTCGAAAAACTGCACGGGTTTTCTTTTTCTCTTTTAAAGAAGCTGTTTCCAGTGTGATTATGATATTCGAATGCGACGTTCATTTTTCGTATGATGTTATATCGCCTCGTTAATACAACAGTTGACTATGACTGAATGAAGCAAAAACTAAAAATAATATTCTTCCTCGAGCTAAAGCTCAAATTTTTTTAAAGATGGTTTAATTTATATTTTGCGTTTTTCTCTACCGCTCTATTTGGACAGAGCCAATTGGCCGTCGAGGTGAAACTGCCCCCATGGGAGTGCCTGGCGCTATCATGACCCCTAAACCCATTAGAATTCCCAGGTTTTACTTTATGGACTGTTAACAACTTGGACGGGCTCTGAATCGCGCACCGCTATCGCAATTTACACAAGTATTAGCCACGTGAATCCGCATTAATTGAATTTCCCGCTGAATTCATTGAACTGAATACATAATACAGCGGCGGCGGTAATTCTCCAGACGAGAGTCGATGAATAATTTGTGTAACGAATTAAACAGCGTTTGCATATTTGCCTATATAGAAAAAAACGCAATAACAAATGTACTCGATAAATTTGAACTTAATTGAAAATATAAATTCTATAGACGAGGTATTTGAGCTCCAATCGCAATTATCAATTTGCAATTCAATGAAAGTTTTAATCGAGTAAAATATAAAAATTACGGTCTTGCTATTATTTAGGTCTGTTTTATCTTGATTAAACCAACTTTCCAATTATACTAATTGCATGTCAGTTAGATAGTTTGTTCCCGAACAACTGCTTCCCTTCTAAAGTGCAGTTTCTCCTCCGTCCTCAATACCAGTTTCGCGGTGTCCGAATATATTAAGAGTTGATACGGGATAGGAATTAATTGAAGTGGAATGCTACGTCGTCGTCTATAGAGGTACGACGTGTTTTAGCTCAGTTAGATTGAGCGGCGTGGACGCATTGGACCCGGAGTTCGATTCTCCAGTGGCAGACCGAATAGTCCTCCAGTTACAAATTTAACCTGAAATTTACAATAATTCTGTTTTAGGCCTCTTTTATCGTTTATCGAAGCTTTATCGTATGAATTATGTGTTGTACAGTCTTGATGCTTACAATGGTTCTTAACACTCTGGCTCTTCTTTTCTGTTTTCGTAATTATGTCGTGAATACCTCAAGTCAAGTCTTGTGTGTACGTGTTTTATGGTTCAAGGCCTCTTCTCTCTTCTGCCAGTGTATTCCTTGTGTTATATTTTGTGTCGCCTGTTTGTTTGTTGCCCGGATCGCTTGTTTTGAAATATACAAACCGTTGCATTCGGTCTTCTAATTCAGATTGTTTTCTTTAGCCCGCCGGAGAGGAATGGCGCGGCCCACGGTTTTGGTGAAGACGGAGGACAGAGATTCTTTCCTTGTCGTGAAATAGAATTCCAGAAATTTGGAACCCAACTTGGTGATATTGATACAGGAAAATTGTATATTTTAATGGCGGCGATTGAAATTTGTTTGATTAAAAATAAATATTATTTTAAAATAGTTTTTCTGTTTTATGTGCGTGTTGTTTTGCTTTCGCCAGTAATCCTCTGGTATTTTTGTAACGACACTCCTTATTGGCCAATTACCAGGTCATTATCAGTTATCATATCTATGAACATTATAACCACTGGTATAATGTAAGGCAGACCTCCGAAGAGGAATGATCCATGCGATTAGCCGGTAGATAATTTTGTTTAACAGTGTTATCATTAAAACTACACTTCAGTTTTTAATTTCGGTTCTGACGTAGAAATACCACAACTAAAGTGGGATAGAACACCTAAGAGCGGATTTTAGCCTGTAATATTAAAACTTATTAGTTTCACTGTGTATAAAGTTTGAGTTTCGACTCATGGTTTTTATAATATCAACAGTTACTTTATCTACAATTGATATTTCATTCTGTCGCGAAGAGCTTTTCCTCTAAGTAAGTACTCGATCATTTCTTTTTTGGTAGTACAGTTACATATGATGAACGAGCTTTCTTCGTTCATATGTATTTTATGCCTTCCGTAATTTTCGTAGGACAAAGTGCGATAAGAGTGACAGAATATTTTATTCAAGAGTGGAGAAGGCAGTGGCAATATCCTGTACAAGGCGAGAAAATAAGGGGAAAGAACAAATGTATGAAGCGCATTATTCATTGTCCAAGAGACAAGTGTGCTTTAACCGTGATCTACGACAACTCCTTTAATAAGCTGCACTCTCTTATTCCTCATCTGAAAAATATACTTCCATTTATGGTTTAGAATATCGTCCACGAATATTATCTCCCAGTTTTATTTAGCTAGTTTAATTAAAACTTGTACGTTTTTTGAAAAAAAAATATGAACATAAACTTTCTACAAGAACTCATTCAAAGAAACTTGCAAATTTATTACCGGCCGACTAAAAGTTACTTCCTTAATAATATTTCATGATTAAAAAAAGGAAATTGCTAGAGACTTCAAACATAATTTTTTGTTAAGATAATTAGTATTCATACTTCGGGTTCAAATGGCTTTCTCCTGACAAGATTTGAATTAGATAAGAATTATATATTGAGGCTTATTGGCCAAGTAAAAGGAATATTCCTTCTATTACCCAATTTACGTAAAATAACTGAATTGGCTTATCACAATTCTTTTTCAATGCAACAGTTGTGGCAGTTTAATTACTTCAGCGGTGGAAAAACAGATTACATCGATTAGGGCAACGGAATTATATATATACATATATATATATATATATATATATATATATATATATATATATATATATATAAGAGGGAACAGATGTTGCCACCGATTTGCTAATTACTTAGCTCTTGTGCTGCTAATGTCGGTCGGAAATTTAGGCCGGAATCGTTAGACGGCCATTCGAAATGTAATTAAGGTACAATTTATATGGAGTGTAATTTATTTATTATGTATGTAATTTGTGAATACGCTTCAGCCGATATAGGGTATACATTACTTATTTCATAGGGATGCTGTTACTTATTTGATTCCTTTTGTTTTACTGCTTAACTTTACAAAGTCTCCGTACATCGTGATTTGCACTGATCTCATCTTGGAGAATATAAATATCCTTTGTGTAACATTAATTTATGAAGGTCGTGACTTCGCCCTGAGGAGGACCTCTGTAGAGGATGGGTCAATTATCAGCACCGTAACGCCTAATACACTGTTAATACTGCTAGTACGCAATCTGTTGTCGCTGGTACCACTATATTCACAATTGTCGCTGTTTTCATTATTCTTTTTTACACTTTCCTAGAAGAAACATAATATCTGGGAGGCTGGGAAGGAAGTCGTCCTGGGCACGAACTGTCCTAGTTTCCTTTTAGTTCATTCTCTCGTCTATCATCAGTCTTGCGCTTGGTTAAATGGAGTACCGACAGAGGAAATTGATAACGGCCCCCAATTTAACAGATGCAGCCGGCCGCCTTATTTTATTTTCCCTTTGAAGGCGCTCGGCACAAAGGATGCCTTTCACCATTGGAAATTCACTCCGCTCTCAGATCCGCCCCCGCTTAACTTCTATATTTAGGAGGCAATTTTCCGTCGGCCCAACCGCCCTCATACATTAAAATAGACTGTTTAAAAGCTGCCAGAAAGGTTTTCATTTGTTCTGGATTCTATTTAAGTGCAATTTGCCGGAGACCTTATTTATGCACGAATTATAATTGTGCGGCACTCAGCTATGCTCTGGACTGCTGACACCAGGGAATTCGTAATATTTGTATGTAATGTCTGTAATTGCTTAGAAACTCTATGAATATTACAAGAATGTTGAAAGGGAAAAACTCCTTTTGAGGGAAATTGATTAGGCCCTACCCATTAATTCTGTATCAGAGCTAATCCACAGCGCTGTAATTTGCATACGAAGGGCATTGAACCGTAAACCAATTCATCATTTCCGTATATACTAGATGTCAACATCCAATAATTGAATTTATGCGTTCATTAATGCACAATTGGGGCCCCACATGTTAATGGCCGGCACCATTAACACTGCCAGTGATTTTAGATTTAGTCTAACAAGATGGTTTCAAATGCCCAATTTGGATTTTACAAAATTGAGAAATGCACGTTGCCACAAAATCAGTACTCTATAGATTATTCTGGAAATTTTTAGGTATACTAGGTGGTTTTATTTTCGTACAAAGCGAAATAATAAACGTTAATAATATTTAACGTGTCATAAGTTAATAAACAATAACTTTTGCTTCCAACTCTTTGCTTTGACTTATATTATGTAATTCTTAAGTGAGAAAGTGTACTGTGAGAACCCAGGACATGGGGCGAGAGGAGAGAGAATGAAACGAATTTTACCAGCCTTTCTGTTTATATAAGATTTAAATTTTTACTTTTCACCGAGTGAATAAAAAAATTCTCACTAAACCTTGGCCGAGACTGGGCATTCGAGCGTTTCCGGCAGATTGATCAGGTGACCGCATGAAAATTACGAATTTATCAACCGCGATTTTAATCCCCGCCCCTATTGCGGCTTCGATTCCTTTCTTTTCACTTTATCTTCTCTAAGGTCTCGTTTCGCCCCTGTTGGGCCGGGTCAGTTGCGAAACCCACTTTTCCACTATCGCATGACTTCTCGACGGGGCACGATCTTGTGTTAAATGGTTACAAAAATGTAGGAAAGGTCAGTCGCTCACATTTGACTACGGATATCCGGGCTCTCGGTTCTGCACATGAACAAACGAGTAGAAAATAAATGAAGTACCTAACCAAACAGGTTAGTGTCAGGGTAAAATTATTAATTATTGCCAACCATTAATTATGAATTATTATTATATTGAATGAATAATTATCATTATTGAATTTGGTAGCTAAAAATTAAAATTTCAATTGGCAGCTTACGGTCAATAAGTCAATAATATTGTGATAAGGAGGGATCAACTTATTATTTTTAATAATTAAATCAAACATTTATCCTTAAAAAATTTCTTATGAGCCCAATCATTAAGGAATACGTTTCTGTGGATAGTTTCGAACACGGTTTAAGGAACTCTCAATATTATTTATATCAAATATTACTAATAATATCCTACTCGTATTACTTTTTATCATTCATTAATGGGTTGATGCTTTGGAATCGCCAGTTAAAAAGGCCAGTTCTAGCTCGTATTTCCGAAGTTGGCTCTTTCTTTTTATTGCCAATAAAATCGACTCGGCCAAATGAATGTGGGGTCCTGTCATTTCATTTTCTTTTTAAGTAGCGGTCGCACGCCAGTTGTGCAGACGAGCCGGCGCCTTTCTCCACTCAGATCGGCTTACTGGAATCGAAACATTGCGGTTTATTAGAGACCGGCCATATTCATTATTGCCAGTATCCAGTGATTTTTAATTGCCTTCCGATTAGGAATTTTATCGGCCCCTAATAATCCTCAGGAATTATGCAATTCGTGGCCCACTCGACTACACGGTAAATAACCTTTTATCTGCGTTTTGTTACCGCCATATCGTGTTAATGATACGAGTTGTCGATCGTTATATATAAGATATTATTAGAGATATTATAGATTATAGAAGTCTGTTGAAAGGTTTTTCGAATCGATACGTGACCTAGGTCGTCCGTCACGGGTATTTCCTTTCATAGGCTTCCGGGTCACCGACTCCAGTGTGTCCCACTTGCCGGGGGGAAAATTCGGCTGAAAATTCTCTAAAACGGGCTGAAAAATCGGCGCTTCTCCCCCCGATACCCCGTCTATTCTATCCCCCTTTAGGGGTCGAATCAATTCGGCGTTTTTCCGGTCCGTCGGTCCCAATTCTTTGCCCGATTTTGCCGATGATTTCTTCATCGCTTCATTTTTTCGCCGGCCCTCGTAAAAATGAATTTAACGATGAGTCAGCAACCTGCGGGGATGGGGCTTGTATATATCCTGTATTATGAGCCATCAATTTTATATTAAAAGTTTGTGTCAGCACAACTCTGCGAAAGAAGATTCATTATCTGGATCGGAATATCTCATTTTTACCACTCAATTTATAATCGACGATAACAGAATACACGAAAACATGACAAAAACATTTTCAAAATAAATAAAACCCATTTATTGATGGCAGCAAAATAATTAATCGATCAAAAGAATTCTTTTATATAAATAGGCTGCAATGCGTCAGGACTATCTTGCTCGTTTTTTTCACGGCAGGAACTTCTAAATTAATCTTGACAATACGGAGTATTAAATTTTGAAAAACGAACAGTCCCACCTGCAAGTAACGATCGCGAATATTCATTTTCTGAATACACAGCGAATAAAGTATTCGTGTAGTAGTATTTCCACCCTCAATTTGGGGTGATTTTCGCCCACTTACGGGTGTCAAGGCCACAGAGTACCACCTTTTATTCGCGACATCAAAACGGGGCACTGCAGTCCCCGAACTGGAAACGAACCAAGAGAACCGACACGTTGTCTGTCTGGAATTTATTTTTTTCATTCATAAACTTTACATAAAAAAATATTATAATTTATTATTGTTGTCCTGAGTATGTTGTACATTACAGATACATTAATTATATAGGAAAATAAAAAATCTGTCTTCGGTTATTTGGTCTTATGCTGTCTGGAAATATTTTTATTCATAAACTTTACACAATAAAAATACAATTTATGATCGGTGTTTCTGATAACGAACGATCGAATGAAATTAAGTAAATTGTTAATTAGGTTATTACAGATGCAGTAATTATATAAAGTAATAGAAAAACATCTTATTATTGTAATAAAGAATGAGAAAACAAGATTTAAGGTTATTGGCCTTAAGTACACCGGTAAGTTGGCCATCGATGGAGCATCATTTGTTCTTCTTCGTCATGGGGTTATTGGTGGACGTTGGTTTCTCCCCTTATAAACGGAACAGGATTTTTTTCAGTTATTCCTCTTTTCTGGGTTGCATTTGTGAAACTCTTTCTCTGAATACTGCCTGAAATTGACAGAACGGGACCGTGTGATTATTTTTTTTAGCGTTTGAACGAGTCCTCTGGAGGAGGCCAAATGTCGCTGCGTCCTCGTAAAATTATTCATCGGGTCATGAGGTTATGGAGCGTCGTCGGGTGAACTCACGATGTCGGGTGCATGCGGGAGTGCTGACAAATGTAATTTCTGCCGGCTCTGAAGGGGCCCGTCGTTGGAAAGGGGTCGTGCCCAAACTAGGTTTTCTCTCGCCCGGCTCCTCCTGTCTCTCTCCCTCTTTTTTTTATCCATGTCTTTATTGTCCTCGTTCTATTTCGGGACTCCCCGTTCTCTTTTTTTGTCCGGATTATCCTTAGTAGTTTTCCGACGCCCGCCCCACCTCCTCCCGAACCCACCCTGTGTTTTTATTGGTCGTTAAACCGTGGCTCGTTCCTAAAAGATCCGGGTCTTTAACTTAAACCCTCGTACGTCCTGCCCGCTATGTGACATCAATTTCGTGTGAAAATTTAAGAAAAACATGGATCAATGTGTTCGAGAGCTGTGTATAACCAATTTTTCATTCCCCATCTCTGTGTTCTAATTTCGTTTTATAGGCGATAGCAGCGCCCATAGTAATTTGTATTTAGTCGAATTTGTAGTCGATTTTAATGTTTTATGTCTTAGACTAACACTCCGAAAGTGAATAGTGGTTTATGAATCAAATTTAAATTAAATGTTTTATTTAAAATCGATGTTTTGCTGGCGTTGTTCTTGAGAAGAATAAAACGCCTATTGGAACGTAAGGCGTTCATTGCGGCAAACCGGCAAGACACAAGTGTCGTGAGTTCAATAGGTTTTAGTATCGTTGTCATCCCAAAGTTCTGAGAACACATTTTTGGTCTTTTCCATTTCTGAATTCTTATTGTTTACCCTATCAGTGCCAGTAGAAAGGGAAATACCAAGAAAGTGAAAATATATATTGAATATATATATTTTCAAACGCGACGCGTTTAACCGCAGTCGCATCACTCTAAGTAGTTGCAAATTATAAAAAGGTATTTAACATACGAAATATTATTTATGAAATTATGAATTTTGAAATTGGAGGGGATTACCGTCACATGCGCCAAGCGTTAGGGCCAATAATTAAATTTAGAAATAAGGATGAAATCTTGAGACCGAGAAAAATGGAAACTGGTCAGACTTTCTCTTGGTGCTCAGAGAGTACAGATTTAATCAAAATTTCCAGTTTTTGTCTGGGGTTTAGAAGGGTGTGGAGGTGCCGCAGTCTGGGAGCCGCCTTCGCCTCCGCCTCCACCTCCTCCTCCTCCTCCTCCTCCTCCTCCTCCTCCTCCTCCTCCTCCTCCTCCTCCTCCTCCTCCTCCTCCTCCTCCTCCTCCTCCTCCTCCTCCTCCTCCTCCTCCTCCTCCTCCTCCTCCTCCTCCGCCCACGGGTATGACTCACTCGGTCAATATTTGACTCAGCGCGAACGCCCCCAGAGCCCACCCCTCTCTTCCTTATTGTCGCCTCCTCCCCCTGTTTTGGTGTCTTACCCTACATTTTACTGTCTCCACCTCCTAATCCTGTACAATCTCCTGTCCACGCCTATTAGGCATCTTAAGATTATTAGACTATATGTATATACTTGTATATTATAACTGGAGGAAAGCTAAGTAAGAATAATAGCATTCCTCTCGGAAGCCCGTAAAATCATCAACCATGTCTACTTTATTACTCTGTTTGTCATTGCTGTAGTTTTTCTTAGCAAAAAGCAAAAGTCGGAACAGCAATTAGCGGATCGTAAGTTGTCGGGGGAGATTGATGAGAACAAGATTATTCCCAAAAGTTGTCGACGGGACTTCGCCCACTTGATGACTTCCCTGTTTTATGACCTCGTCGTGTCCTGATGACTTTTTCTTCCTTCCAACTTATTCGAGTTCTCCAGACTTCGGGGGGGGGGGCAAATTCTTTGAATTCCCCCGGTCTAATAATAACCGCCCAAAGTAGTCCCCATTAATGAACGGCGTAATAAGACGTCGTGTTCGAATGAAACTTCAGGTACGAATGGGCTGCACATGTCGTTTGCCTGGTTGCTGTCGTTGAGAAAAATAAAGATAAAACATGATAGGATAAACATTTTAAAATATAATAACGCTTTTTTTTATTTTACAATCAACCTTACATAATAACACTTTTGACGTGTATAGCCCACACGATCTTTAGTGGTTAGCGGAGGAGAGGGATGCAACTAGTGAATTAGGATGAGGAATGGTATGATGTGTGAAACATACCAGCATTAGCTGTGCAAGAGAGCATTAGATGTGCCATAAATGGTAGCGCTGAATTTGAAGGTATTTCGTTTTGAACATTTGTCTTATACGGTTGACAGTTTATTGCTCGCATTTGACCGAGCAATTTCAACTGCGGGCGCAGTTTGGCCAACAGCACCGTCGGGAAATTGAGAGTTCCCTGTAATCCGGGTAACGTTGTCGGTCGCCTGGCAACGGTCTTAATCTCCGCCCTAGACCAACTATGAATCACGACTGTTGATCCCCCATCTGGGAATAGACCCGATAACGATTGCGTACTTTTACCCTCTAACCCTTTTCTCTTGGTCGGATTAAGTTCCGCGGTGAATTTAGGTTTTTCGCGCCGTCCGAAATTCCGCAAGCCGTTCAAACTGGTTTAACGGTTTAACGCAATTCTTATTAATATGGGCGAAAAAAAAATCCACAAATCTGCGAGGCAATTTAAGCAAAATATGGATACTGAGCACGTGGACTTTATAGTACTAGATTTTATGGTATGGTCGTAATGACATAGCATTTAAAATTTAAATAAAAAACAGGGTAAATATTTTAGTACAATTATTAGCTAACAAAGCACAATACGTGTATCGTGGTGAATAAAGATACAGAACTATTATTCATAATACTGTACCTGCTATGGCTTCTACGTTTCTTCGTTCGGCCGGACTTTCTTCAACGTCTTCAATTGCTTCGATAATTTTTATATCCAATTTATCAACGCTACATACCCCGCATTTTTATAAATTCTATAATGAATTTATTGTAGAAAAAGCTGGCTCGGTGGAAATAGAAGTGATGAACGATTTACGACCGAGAAAGAAACCTCCGTTGAAATAGCCCCCGCTTTCATTGGGAGTCAGTTGATTCCTGTACCAAAGACAGGGGTTGGTGAATTATTTACGAGGAAATTTGCATGCATTTCATCTCGCTTCCACTTCTCGAGCTCGCAAGACAAACAATTGGAACTGTAAGTTTCAGTCTACCCCCGTTAGGACCTCTTGATCTTAAGGCTGATTAAAATTTCACTACTTGTATATGCATTGGGCCGTTTAACAATTATAAGGCCTCGTTCGGAATACTGAAAACGATGAAAGTCGAGAGCGTCAATTTCAGCCATTTTTACTGGAGGCTTTATTTATTTGCTCGATGTAGTTAGAGCAAATTTAATGGAAATTGTTGACATTAATTAACTACTATTCAAGATCTTTATGGGACCTCTAATATATTATCCCCAACCCTAAATAGGGGAGAACTTACCGACGAGAACTGCGATGGCGAAAAGCCGAAAAGGTCTATAACCGGAACAAACGAGCGAGAGAAAATCACTGTCCCGGGCTCCCCCAAATGTGTTACTACCCCTCGACTGGGGAGGATTTAAGTCCGCATACCCGTGGGGTGCTTGGCCGTAAATCACTACACACACACACAGACACGCGCGCGCATATATATGTATATATGTAGGTGTGTATATATATATATATATATATATATATATATATATATATATATATATATATATATATAATTGCTGAGCATGCCTAAACGTGAGGTGCCATTGCTCTGAAACAATTTCAAAATGTCAAATTATTGCGGTAACTGCATTGGACACTGTAGAGGAGGTTGACCCAAGCTAATGCCCACCGCGCCACCCATTTAAGCTTTTATCCGTCTCGACAAGAAATTTTTGGCAATAGTTGTACAGCGCCGAGATAATTTCTCGTCGTGATATGCATTATTTTTTTTGTTGTAAAAATCGAATGAGGTCAGCCGTTGCAGACTGAAATTAGCTGCTAATTCAAACCTTTTGGAATAGCGGGGGAAAGAAAGAAATAAAAAATTTAAAGAAGTATTTATTCATAAATAGGAATAATTGTTTGACTTGAAATTCAGACAAATTAATTTTTAAATTAAATCAATTAAGAACAAGCGATACTATTATGTACTGAATGTTTGCTACTGTACAGTTGAAATTAGTTAAAAACTAAAGGACAGTGTTATCCTGTAGTACTTCATAAATTATAAATAATTATTCTAATTGCATTCTTCCAGGCAAGTTTTCTTATCCTAGTCTTGCACTGTAATTACATCGTCTAAAAACAATTGAAACGCTTCGACTAATAAACCGAAATGAATTTTATAAACTCCAGACAAACTGAAAATCTCCGTTTTGCCGGCCGAACAAAAGAGAGGTGAGAGGGTGAAGTCAAATTTTTAGCCGATTAATTCTATAACATTCTGTCGCACGCTTTCAAATCGCTTTCAAACGCGCATTGTAGGGGTGCTTTTCGCCCTTTCGATTAATTGTTTCGGCACCGAGTTGAGGCCCTGTCAGCCCCATCCAAATTGGACGGCATAACGAGGTTAGAAACCCGGCCCGTTTGAGAAAAGGGGGCGAGGGGTTCGTACGTCACAGCCGTGACGTCATCGTTGACGCTCCTCTTCTCGTAGTCCGCCGGGCCGGATAAATTGAGGCAAATTGCCTCCCTCGTATCCCTCTATATCGCAGGCTTCGCCCCGAGTTAATGGGACAATAACGCAAACAGGAGAACCGCATACCGATTAGGCGCGAAATTACAGTGAAATCGCTTGAATAAAAAAAAATTCTCCCGTCATATTAATCATGAAAATCATAGTCCCGCTACGGCTAGCGTTTCATGAAGCCTTATAAGTGCATTTTAATGAAAAATAGAGCGATACCTAGAGCAGACCACACAGGTCGATATAAACTTAAATTAACCTGATCTCATCTTCTCCAATTTTTATTTAAGAAATTACAGAGAGCGTATTTATATTTTTCAAATAAGCAGACCGGTAAAGGAAATCCTTCGGTCGTCATAAGGATGCCCGTAGGTTAAAGCGGTGCCAATGGAAATTATAATTGAACCATTCTATTTAGGATACTTTGTGAGTCGGGCATTATGCAACGGCCTCGGTGGTTATCTAACTTCTTTTTTGTCCTGAAATCAGCATTTATGCCTTACACAATAAGCGGAATATCTTACGGCAAGGCCGTTAATAAGGTCGTTAGGCAAAATAAACACCGAAAATAATATTCTTTATTCCAGTACAGTGCCCCTTTTTTAATCAATATACAAGATGAAAACACTTTATCTGGATTATTGCGTTTCTTCTATAACGATATTACAAATCCTCATAAAATCTTTAATTGAATTGTCCGCTATAGTTAATTAAATGTTAGCCAAAATTATATAACCTTGAACATCATTGTTATTATAAATAATATATAAAAATATGTAAATGATTGGGTGTACAACTACTAAACGTTCTTCACATATAACAAAAGCAGTTTATTATATTCAGTAGTGTTTTTTAAAAAACAGTGTTGTCTGTGATGGAATTGCATCACTTCTACTCTAGATTTATTAGCTATGGAATATATGAAGAGAGAATGGATTAAATGAACGGACAAATATCGTGTATTTTCCGAATATGGTATATAGGTCGAGGCGTCTGGCTGCTGGCCGGAAATCCAACAATGCCGGTTGCCCAGCAACAGCGGAATCTATAGGCGAGCACCGCCCACGAGATCTATGAATCGCAGAGGTGAATAGAGTCGGCTAAATGAGAGTGTTCTAACTTTATATAAACTGTTATTAGGCTCCGGCCCGCCCTAATTATCTTATAAAACTCTAGTCCGGCTTGAATGCCAGGAAATTGGCCTGTAAATTACGGCCCGTGCAAGAAGCTGTAAATTACTTTCTGCCAAAATTCATTCGATATTAGAAAGGTTAATATAGATAATGCGCTGATATGAAACCCTGTTAAATATCATCGATTATTTTCTCGAAAAATTACGTATTCTTTTTACACTTCTTATACAAACCGTCGGACGTAGGCAAGACATTTCGTCTATTAATTTTCAAAATTAGGTTTTCACGTTTGAACCTACAATCCCTTGCATCTGTCCCGTTGACGATTTTGAGCTTTGTTAGATGCAGTCCGCATCGAACCTTTCGCAACCCCCACGATATAAACATATATTGCCAACACATTTGTGGATTTTGAAGTTCGAGCGTTACTGTTATATGTTGGGTTCTGTAAAAACAGTGCGAGAACTGAATGTATAAATTGTTTCCTCTGGATGATGACGCGTCGGGATTTTAAATGTCGATTCACTCTGGCACAATACAAAACCGGCCTACGCGTTGATGAAAGTATCCATTCATTTCAAAAACATCGAGACCTTTTATTGAGTTTGTCCTTTATTCATCTTTAATTTTTATTAGTTTTACCTGCTCGGAAGGGAAAGGGACATCATTCTCGATATTTAGCCAATTCCGCGATAGAAAAGGTTTTGTAAATAACACTTCCATGTTGGCAGGCGCTCGCGTTTTTCCAGGAAATATGGAACTGACCTATGTCAACTCGACATGTCACTCTCATCACTACTTTAGAATCATAGTATTTCTGCGAGATACCATCCACTGCGATTCGTTTCCGTTTATTGGTAATTAGTTTCTATCGTCATGACAATTATTTTGTCATTTCCAATCTAAATTTTGCAACGAGTCGGCCTCTAGAATCACTCTTTTCTGGCGAATCTAATCTTATAATAAAAAATAATAACAGCACACATTTTCCTGTTGATAATTCCATTCTGACTATGATAACCATTCGCGTATTACGAAAATCAATTTTGCGCGGGTCCTGATTATGCTCAACAACCAAGGAGTGGGCCATTAATCAAGCAGTAAGGGGGTCCTAATGACAGGCCTCTAGGCCGTATAATTCAATAGGTAATCCGAGATTTTCTTCTCTTAGCTCCTGAATTACTAGGAACGATATTCCGTTTGATATCCTAGAATTAGTGACTGGCGGATTGTACATATAGAGCAGATATACGTTATTTCTCTAAATTGTTCAACAGCCTAGATTTGTTTTCTATATGCCTATCGCACAATTCGAAATATGAATGTCCATTAACGAAATTGACAATAGTTGAAATATTTAACGTACTTTTGTCGATGATTCTATCGGGTAAATATACGAATTCCCATATCGTCTGGACCTGTCCGCCTGCTCCCATTACCCCCCTTCGCCACTTCGACACTTCTGAATGCCCGCAATTCCCAAAGCTCTAAACCAAACCTCGTCAATTCCTTTATATAGTCGGTTTCAACAGTAAACGTAAAAACTGAACTCGAGATTTTAGCATCGGTCGAAATATTTGAATATATCTATCTATGTCAAGAGTGCATCGTCATTCGCCTTCATTAATTTATATTGAATCGAAGAAATACTTTTCGATTTACGGTCGCAAACAAATACCTTTTATCAAACTTTTGGCGAGAATGAAATTTTATTTCACTACATAAATAAATAACGCCTTTAATTGTTCCCAACTTAATAGCAGTAAAGTGTGAAAATAACATTAGTCATTATAATTGCGGCCCATTACTCGTCAGTCCGCCATCAGGTTCTGTGTCCTCCTTACACCGTCTACGTTCTGCTGTCGCCAGTACAGTTCTTGTCAAGTGGTTATATATTATTAACCGGAGAAATGAATTCAGTGGCTGTTTATTTGACATATTTCTGGGGAAGTTGTTGATTGTTAAAGGATGTTTAACGGCGGAAGGCTTTGGCGTATCCGGGCGCGTAGCGGTTCAGGGTGGAAGACGGACTAAAATCGGAGGTAGGGATAGCGTTAAGATAAGAGAAACTTATTTAAAATATGGGGCGAACCTTGCCGGGGTGTGGGGGCGGGGCGGGCGAAGAGGATCGAGCGGCGTGAACGTTGCCCTAGGCAAGGGGCGGCGGGGGTTGGGGGCCGGCCGGCTCGGTTGACGTCAGGAGGTGGTGGGGCGGGGGCGGGGGCGGGGGCGGCCCCTCTATTGATCGCCGGGGGCCGAGGGCGAGCTCGGCGATTGGGCGATCCCCCGGGCCACGTGACCTCCGCGCCAGCGCCCCCGCCCCCGGCGCCCCCGCACAACACGCACTCCCGTCCCCGTCCACCATATTCTCTCGCCTTGCCGAACGGTGGCCGGGTCCTCTTCTGGGCTACCGAAGAATGTGGCTGGAGCCTGTTGTTAGACGCGGTGTGTAAAGCAGTTATTGGTGCCGGGGAGGCCGTTTAGAGGATTTTCGAACGCCGAGGTAAGTCTTTCTAATCGGCTCTTCCAATCCGGTACCCCCCCACCTCTCCCGCTGGCCCGGTGGGGGCCCCGTTCCGCGTACCTCTATTGCGTAACCACCGCATATGTCACTTTCCCCTCCCCAAATGTCGATACCTTTTTCATTCTAAACTGCAAATTTCTAGCTGCCTGTGTTTACTCGAATAGCCTATATAACTATACTAATAATGGACAATCTGGAGGAGCGTAGGGAGTGTAGGAACCGGTGTTGAATATCGGCCCCCTGGGATGGTGGAGTCATACTCGACTCTTTGATCGACCTTTAGCAACGTTAAATAAATTTAAGGTTTTTGTTCGGAGTATCGTCGTGAGATTTACTATTTATCGCACAACAAAAACTTATTCGTATAAAACTAGGTGTTTATAAATTCATCTTACCGGTTAAATATTTGACACGGGCTCCTTCCCTTGTGTTTATCAAGACTTACTAAATACGTTCCCGACACCTTTTATATTTAAAAAAATTGTCGGACGGCTCAATGAGCCTTTTCTCCCTGCCCGCCCCTCCTTCCATATGTGTCGGTGCGTCACGGAATTTTCCTGGGAAACCCGATGAAAAACGCTGTTATCAGTACCACGCACCTTGACTCGGTTTTATATCTTCATTTTTCCGGCATGGAAGCCTATTCTTGTTTTCCCCGTCGGAAAACCTAGTCCCGATCGCTGGGCCCCCGCCTGATGGTGGGGGTTAGGGATGCCCCCCTCCCCCCCGGTGTGTGTGTATGTGTGTGTGTGTGTGTGAGTGAGTGAAAAGCGCCGTCTCCGTTCGCAATGGCGCACTTCGAATTTCTTTCGACGGGACACTTTCCCGATGCCACTGACGTTAAATACGGCGTTTCATTGATCGGCCTAATAGTAGCCGAAAATTGTCCACCCCCCGCAACCCCCTCCCCCCTTCTATCATTCTCTTGAATGTGTGCCGGGAACTGGGGACAGATTGCGCCGCTTCAATTAGCCCGATGTCATAAACAAAACAACGAGCTCTTCCTTTAATAGGTTTCTGTTGTTATCCAATTAATAATTAAAAGGCGGCCGTTAAATCGATTCCGAATGTTGTGTTGAACCGGTTGTAGATGCGAGACGAAATTCATTTAGAAAACGGTATTTGATTTACAGGTACATTTCTTCAATAATTTTCATTACTTTGTACTAATCCAATCGGTTTATTAAATAAATATGCAATACAATTCTACAGTTATGTTGTAGGCTTTTGTTTGAAAGCCTTGCCTGTTAGAAAACATCGGTGTATTTAACTTATAATCTGTATTTATTGATTTTTGGCAGAAAATAGTAGCTTTCATTCGTTATTTGATATATTCATTCCTCCGCGTATATTATATTTAAAATACAGTTAATTTTCATGACCGCAATGATACTGAGCAATTTTTTTTAACACGGGTTATAATAAGCGAAATACGTATGTATGGCGCAGTTAATAATTTCTCGGAGGCAGAAAGGTAGGCGGGCTATTTGTTGACAGCATCACATTTCTATTCTCAATTTACTAGAGTACACCAAGTCTCGGAGTGCCCACTTGTGGGTTTTCTTCGAGCTCAGGAAGGGTTTCTTGCTGCAGCGCTGCCTAATTCCACTTATCGTATAATATGATACCAGGTCCGATCTATATCTCCGTGTTGGATGAAAAATATTTATTTCGTTACCGTATTGGCCGGAAGGGAATGGGTGATTTGAAATATCGGATTCGTCAAATATCTATTTTCTAATTTGTATTCGCTCGGGTACAATGATCAGGCGCTTTTATTAGTTTTTTCTGTTTTTTTTTTTTTTGTTTTTTTTGTATAAAAGTACATCTTTTCAGAGCCCAATCGAGGTTCAATGGGGCAGGACCCGGGCAATTTCCAAATTGCCCCATTTCTTGATTGGGTTCCCCCGGAGGGACTTTCTTTAATCTAGGTCAGTCGTTATGGAGGAAATTTAATAACGGCAGACTGTTGTTCGAGTCCCCTGCGGACGGGGAAGTTTTTTCCCCGTCAGGAAGCCCTGACCGATATCGACGCACCTCATGGTGGGAGAGGATCGTCCTCTTGGAACTGCGCCCTAATAGCCAACCTACAAACATATTTTTCCCCCCGGAACGTTCGCCTGTTTTTTTATTAATTTTTCTTGTCGAGTCTGTAGAATAAATATCTGTTTGAATTATCTATCAAAACTAATAATTGATTTTGTCTGTGAATTGTCATTTCCGATATATCTTCTATAAATGATACTTTACTCCAAAGTAATTGTCGCTATTTGGCCATCCGAAGTTTTTTTACAATGACGATAAAAAATAAAATCCTAAATTGTGTTATTGCGTAAATTATTTATTTATTGTAGTGTATGAAATGTATTATTTTATGATCACTATATATTCTGATCCTTCTTGTACATGAATCGTAATAAATTTAGTTGATGAAGAACTATTTATTACTAAAATAATGTACTTTGTAATATTTCTTTGGCGATTTCCAATTTTTCAATGGTGTTTTTCAACTTTCCATACCATTGAACACTGTTCTTTTCTTAACTTTAACAAATATTCTTATCATCCATTTTAATAACTCTGTCCCATTAAATCCAGACTAGGACATGATTTGTTTAATCGAGTTTTAATCAGATCGCGGCAAATTGGAGTGGCTGTGAAACTGTAGAGTTATTGCTTTGTTTGTTCCAGAAGGGGGACTGATTCAACAAAATGTCGTCGGTAAAAGTGGCCGTGAGGGTCCGACCCTTCAACAACAGGGAAATATCAAGGGAGTGCAAATGTATCATCGAAATGTCAGGATACACTACCAGTAAGTACAAAACTGTTTTATAACCAAGCCAGATCAATTTTACTGGATTGTTCAGTACTAAAAGTATTTTAATACAATACAAAATTTTCAACATCGCCCCAAAATTTCATTATGATAATATTGCATGTAGGTTTAGTTATTTGTTTATTCTGTTAACGAATTACCAACAATCATCTCTGCTTAGAATTGAAACAAATCAAATTGTTAAAACTTATATTTTAACAGTTTAACTAATATTCTGAAATATATATACATATAACTGTGGCTCTAAGTTAATTAAAATGCTTTAAATTAGAGAGTACCCTTCATTATCTTTATTTGTTTCTTCTTTGTTCTTTTGCAGCAGTATTAATATTGTTGTATAAGTTGAAACTGAATGGAATTAACATAGTATATAAGAGAATATGACAAGAATATTATGAACAGGGCGATTAAATATTGAATGTTTTTCTCAATTTTAAATATTCTGTTATCTTCTGTAAAACAAACTGCAGTTTTCAAGTGATTAGTTTTCTTATCCTTAACAGGGAAATAAACACTGGTTGGGGGTAGGGCGGGCTGGCGACTCCTTGTCTGGAGCCTTACGTATCAGATTGTTGTCTGATCGATGTTCACGACCCGAAGCTTTTTCGCCCGATCCCAGAATCGTTAGCTGTTCCAATCTGGGCGCGGTTTCCCTCTCTCATTGTCCCTTAAATGCAGTGTTGATTCACTGTGCCGAGGAATGTACCGGGTAGGGGACCGCTCCAATCATTTGTTTATTCCAAAGGAAACGTCCGATGAGTCATTTCTTTTTCCAAGAATTAAAAAGGAGCAATTAATGAGCAGGAGGGCAATTTGTTGTTTCTAGCGCCGAAACTAGATATATTTAAATTCGACAATAGTTTCGGGACATACATTGTTCAATTAACGAAACCTTGTAGGGACCACAGCCAGAGGTGTAGTCTATTTTCTCAGTCGGTTTATCCCACTCCAGTGGGATAGTGGCAGTTAAGACTATAGTGGTAGTTAAGAGAGGTTGGTATTCCCAACTAACCCTCCCATTAAGCACGCGGTCCACTGCTTATTTTTTATTAAGAGCGGGCCGTTTTATCCACTCCAATCTTACAGAAAGCATAGTATAGTCCCTCATGGTCGCAAACTTTGGCTATCTTTTGATTATATCCTCCAGAAGTTTTTAATACCGGCAACCCAAATTTCTGTTCAGAGCGGTAATTGGAAGTTGTGCTGTGCAAACCGAGTCTTCTTCTTGTAGAAAGTTTTCCTTAGTGGAATAAACTTTCCGAAGTTTAAGATTTTATTCGGGTATTTTCCTTTTTAAACTATAAAACTCGGTCCCCTCCCGCCCCCCGTTTTTCAGGAGTAGTTGGCAACTTTCGTCTAATAGTTTCTGTGTCGGTTTTCATTTAAACCGAACTGGAGTTTAGGCCGGTAATATGAAATGCGATTGTTCGGGTGCACGCTGCCACGGAAGACCCGGAATGCCGTGAACTTGTAGAGCTACAAAAAGCATCCGGTAACTTGAAACTACGATATCGACGCGTGTCTCTAATAACTCGAGAACGGTGTTTGTTCCCTTAGATTAGGCATCAATCATGAGATAATCCTATTTTTTCTGAAAAACTTTATTCGAAAAAGGGGTAATGGTTATAAATCAATGGTATATAGAGAATAAGAATATCAGGTAGTATAGGTTTGGAAAGAATTTATAACAATATCAGTAACAAACTTTAACCGTTTATGTGTGGCCTTTGATTTATTGCATTATTATTTAATTTATCACATGGTAAATGTTCAATATTACGGTGAACTGTCCTGTACCTTATGCTGAATTGTTGTCTTTTACTTCGTCTAACTGTTTCAATCTTCAATCCGAAGTGTTAACTTCGATGAAACCTCGAATGTACCTTTAAAATTGCAGAAAAAGTCATTTGTCGATTTGGGGATCTTGTGATTAAAATGTATATATACGTTTCTTGTCGATAATTCGATAACTATCCCGGGCCCTCACTCTCTTCGGGGGCCCAACGTTTAACGTTCCAAGCCGGCGTAAAACCTACTTTGGAAGCAATTTGCCGCTTCGCAAATTTTATTTCCGGAGTTGGGCAATTACTCCGCTAGGCACAAGTGACAAATAGACCTTAGGTAACAACATAATAGGGGGGGGGGAGATCTTGTATAGGGGCTGATAGTGATAGTTTGGCAAGTGGTGGACTGCCGAGAACTCTACATTATTCAAGAGATAATGAGCCGGGGCCGCTCGAGAGACAGGGCCCTAACTCCAGGGGTTAACACCATTAATTTCACGCGGGCCCCGTATAATTAGCCCACACCAATAAAATACAGAATATCGACTCTTGGGCCGTTTAATACCGAATAATCCCGGCCATTGAAGATATTTTTAAACATTATTCGATTTTATTGGCGGATTAAGAACATTAACGATATGAAAAAAGTGTTCTGCCTGAAGTAGGTTGGAGGGTTATTTGCTTAAGGACTTAATATCAACTGTCCTATTTCGCCATACGAAAGCATAACAAATTTCATTCCCCGAATTACTAGCATAATCCTACGGCCCAATCATCTTTAGAGATACCTGAAAAGGAGGTGGTAACCTGATCTAAATATACCAGAAAAATAAATAAAATGGTGTTACTTTACAATCGCTGATTGTATTGTACAGTTGTGCACAGTAAAAAGAAAATGTTAGACCGAAAATTGTAAATTGTCTCGACATATAAAACAGCCTATCGAAATTAAAATATAGGCAGGATACTTCTTTTCTAAGTATCAAAAAGAAGTATTGACATTGTTTTCACGACACCACGGCTATTTTTTGCCCGTTATCTTATAGTTTTTCCTCCGCTCCCGTGTGTTGGAGAACCGCTCGAGAGTTGAAACCGTGTAGGTTTCCACGGCTGAACTAATAGCGAATTCACGTTTATAAATCGCACGAACCGAGAGTAGTAGGGGCCGGGAGGGCCCATTCAATAACCGGGAAGCGGGGACCCGCCGGTGAAATGGACGTCACGGAAGCCCTCGACTCGTGACAGAGTTCGGCTTATTGATTTCACGTCAGATTGATTTCACGAAACATGGCACCGCGAACGATCCGGTCGCATTTACGTCTACCTGGCAAACGGTTTAAAATTGCCCCAGAAATATTCCGATGCACGGCATATTTGTAATTTCGCATAAGACTAGGGGTTTTTTTTTCTATCGTTAATAAACATTTCGTCCAATCAGTCCGGCGTAAAATTGTCGGTCGATAGAAAGGGTGGCGATATTTCAAACATTCGCGGGCATCCAACAGGATAGCCAACGTTTGCAATACTTTCAGTATGGGAATAAAATAGTTGTATCGGTGATATAAGGTGAATTTTGGCCATATTCATGATATGAAATCCAGTTCTATCCTTAACTATATTATAATTTTGGTGGGAGGGAAAGGTTGTAAAAACGGATTTACTTCACGAGTGTACGTAACTGTTTTGTACAGTGTGTCGTACCCTTGAAAATAGGTCGGCGGAGTTTTTACACTTGGATCGTTTCCCCGAGCGTAATAAAATCCACGCCCACGCGTTTTCGTCCATTTCCATGAGATCTCCGGATTTACGTGACTGGCATATTCCGGTCGAGGGGAATATTCATGACCCCATCAACATTTCCTATTCACTGCTGAATCTGGCCTAACTTTTCCCTGAAAACCGGCACTAGATTTCAAGTGATATAGTGCTCAAGTACTGAACACGTAGCAGGGTTCGGCTGTCGAATACGAAGAAATTAATCTGGTCTAAAAAATCTCCTTTTCATATATAAATAATTTTGGAGGTTTGAAATAACCCAAAATTAGAAATATTTCAGACTGTTAATGTGTACGTCGTGAGCTTTATTCGGTCGTTGAAAAACGTTTTAATTGACGGGTTATTTGAGTACCGGAAAATTAATTTCGAGTGTTAATGATTCAGGAAATGAAGATGGCTTTAGAGTCCGTGGGGTGCTGCTGTCCCCCTTTGCAATAATCGTGTAATGTGTAATTTCCCCCCTTCCGTCTATCTTTCGCGATTCACCGGCCTCTCTTTCCGTTTTCACGGTCGTAATTAATCGCCCAATAACCGTAGTATTGCGTACTACGATGGTACGCGCGCGTGATAATTGGTTGCGCCGTTTGAAGCATTCTTGTATAGTTCGTGTTTAGTGGCTTACTGTTGGCTCTGCATATTTTGTAAATAAGTAAACTCGTACAAAAATATATAAATATTCCTTGCAGTTGGGACCGAGAAGACTGGAAACATTGCTTATCTAGATAGTATGCTGTTACAGAAAGTATGAAAGCAAAACTTTCACTCATGCCAACCAGCCGAGAGCAGTAACAACAAATGCATCATATCCTAATTATTTTGAAACGAAACGAATGACCAAATGATGGCGAATTAGTAAATAAAAAATAGAAACTACTTGTTGTAGCCTAACAAAATTTGTATGAAAGTATTCTTTTAAGCGTATTTGCTTGCAGTACACCATTAAGTTTTAATTTTCAGAGAAAATTTAGGGGAACGAACAATACGGTGTGAATTCGTGGTTAACAGTAAATATTTTTCTCATTTAAGTTTTATTTGTATAAATTTAAACTGTCTACTAATTTTCTATGTTTTTTTGGAACGATTAATGCAAACAACTTCATTTTGTGTAAACGGTAAAATGTTGAAATTTTTGTGAGTCTGAGACTCTATATTGCTTTGGGGAGAAGCGGTCCGCCCTTAATATCGATTCAACAATTACGTCCAGCCTTCGGTTCTTTCAGAGGGCCGATTCAGCCCTTTTGAATGCCTAATATTGCGTGTTCAAATTCGTTTCTGCGGTGACTTTCTTTTTTCTCCATATTACTTACTACTCGCCTCCCGGCTTTGACTTCAATGAGCATTATTTTTGTTTACTATTCGGTTTGAAATTGAATTGTGCATAGCCGATATTCTGACGTTTTGTTCTTACACGTATGAAATATTTAAAGTCGGGATCGTTTCAGACTTAAAAATTTTAAGTGATATCGTTGTTTCCTGACTTTGACGGAACCTAATTGCCTAAGTGTTCGATTGGAATCAGCGGTCTTCCATTCTTCGCCTTTCCTAAAACAAGCTTGACCTTAACGAGAACTTATCGATACCTTATCTTGAGCAGGCACGAAACAACATTTTTTTTCTTACGATCGAAACCTAGCCTGTACCAGGCACGAGAGCTCTTAGGTCTCATTCGCTTTATACTGATCGTTACTCTAACATATCAGATTTTTTTAAATAACTGGAAAAAAATCCTCTTTTTAAAATATATTAATTTACACGTTAATTTAATAAATGATTTCGATTAATCGCGTAATTTGCTACCTCTATCCCTCTACTGTATCTTTGGAAGTATCAGACATTAAAACGCATAAAAGCCCTGTGCTTTTTCTACCCAGCACTATTATATAGCTTAGAATATAATTGTAAATAATATTGACGTATAATCTCAGGAATTAGAAAAAAAGATTCTGCTTGTGCAATCATAAAATTTCCAGGCTTGTGTAAAGCTCTAAAACAAAGCTTAGAAGTACTGAATGCTTTCATGTCAAAAGTATTCTGGCGGACGGGAACTTCCCCTCTGGTATTGTTTTCCAGTTGAAGACTGCCGAAGCCATTTTAATTTACCCGAGGCAATCGAGGGATGACGTTCGACCGCTCTGTAATTGGAAAATGAATTTGAATTGGAACGGTCCAGGAAGTAAAGTTGATTGGAAGGGCCCTTTCGGAATGTTGTGATGGTCTTCTGTGAGCCGTGTATATCCATTTCGTCCTATTGGAAACAGACCTTATTGATTTTTTATTAGAAAAAAACATCAAACTCAGTTTAAAATCAGTACATTTTTAACGATATCTCAAAAGAAATTACACAGAAATATCTAAAGAGAAAAAAATTAAAAATATTTCTCATTTAATGCAATTTAACTTGTTGGCATTTCATTAAGAATTTTATATTCATCGCTTTTAAATCATTTAGGCCATTTAAATTAAAAGTGTGTGTTAATATACGTCGATAGTTTCCAGTATGGAAGTAGTCCAGGTTGGTAGGCCTGCAATGCGTCATTCCTCGACATTCAAACGCCAAATATTAAGTAGTAGATGAATGAATACTGAAAAGTAGTTTGTAACTCGCAACATTTTATCTGATCTTATCAACTTATAAATTTATGATTGTTCAAACATTGCTTAAATTTGTATTCACCAACTAGACATTACATACAGAATTGTTTTTAAACGCCTAACCTAAAATGTGTAATTCATTTAACAGGCATTAACTACTAACAGATACATTATTGTACCTAAAACTCCACCACATGGTCTGCTCGGATGTTTACCTTTCATCTTGTTAAACCATATTAATGCTATTTTTATTTTTTTCAGCCATAACAAATCCAAAGGCACCTATTGGTATGAAAGATAGCATAAAAAGTTTCAACTATGATTATTCCTATTGGTCTCACGATGTAAGTGTGTTAGCATTGTATGGAACATTGAATACATCATTGTAATTACTTATATTGCTGATATTTTGTTGTGAATTATGTCTTATGTAACTTTTTTAATATTCCAGCCGACTGATGCAACTTTCTCAACCCAGAAAATGGTATACAAAGACATAGGAGAAGAAATGTTGGAACATGCTTTTGAAGGTAAAATGTTATCATTGGTTGATTATACTATGAATATTTTCAAATGTATTTCTTCAGTGGGGGCAACTTTTGAATATTTTGAAATTTCATCCAGTGTGATGAATGATTTTTATTTGTTTGAATTCAGGATATAATGTCTGCATATTTGCTTATGGTCAAACTGGTGCCGGAAAATCATATACAATGATGGGTAGGCAGGAAGAAGAGGGACAGGAAGGAATAATCCCACAAATATGCAAAGATCTCTTTGAAAGAATCAGACATACTACCACAGATGAACTTAAATATTCTGTTGAAGTAAGCTAACAGTAGCTGTATTTCTATCTCTTGTTTGTTCAACTTGCAGTTAAAGGGCACACACAACCTTCATTAAAATAATTAATGCATACTTGTATTGTTCTTTTCAAGGTAAGCTACATGGAGATTTATTGTGAGAGGGTAAGGGATCTTTTAAATCCAAAGAATAAAGGAAATCTACGTGTCAGGGAGCATCCTTTACTAGGTCCATACGTTGAAGATTTGTCTAAATTGGCGGTTACAAGTTATCAAGATATTCATGATCTTATTGATGAAGGAAATAAAGCAAGGTATCAATGCTGTGGCATTTACTCAGATTTAATTCATGACACATACAGTTTTAAAAACTGATCAAATCTAGTAGATTCTACACAAATTTAATATTTATGATTATAACTTTTTTAAAAATATTAATGCAAATAATTTATGTATTAGTAGTTAGGTTAACAAACTTAAATTATAATGAAATATATTTACCCTTGAATTTGTATTTTATTCCTTCTAAATCTTTTAATTACTAATGGCTTTGTTTTACTGTTATTTTGTATAATAGCTTTATAAAAATAATGAACAAACTTAAATTTTCCAATTGCAGAACTGTTGCAGCAACTAACATGAATGAAACTTCAAGTCGATCTCACGCTGTTTTCACAATATTTTTCACACAGCAAAGGCATGATACCCTCACCTCATTAAGTACAGAAAAGGTTAGCAAAATATCACTCGTGGATCTTGCTGGATCTGAAAGGGCAGATTCAACAGGAGCCAAAGGGACACGACTGAAAGAAGGAGCAAATATCAATAAAAGTTTAACAACATTGGGAAAAGTAATATCAGCCCTTGCTGAAATTGTAAGTAATACAGAAGACATATTTCAGTAGAATATAATATTACTTTAATGCTCACAAAATTTAACTCATTTCAAAATTTATTATATGTAGTTTAAGTACTTCATTATTTATTTCATTCAAATAAATATTGACTGCTGTTTTCATGCTGCCCATGTCTTTGTAGTCTGTAAGTAATTTTTAAATGAATTGCTTCAATTGATGATATTGGCCAATTAATTTAAAACTGTGCTTGAGCAATTTTGCTTTGTGTATTAATTTTACAGTAAGTATTTTCCAAGTTTCCATAATACATACATTTTCTGCAGGCTACTAAGAAGAAAAAAAAGGAGAACTTTATACCGTATCGAGATTCTGTTTTAACATGGCTGCTAAGAGAGAATTTGGGTGGTAACTCAAAGACTGCAATGATTGCAGCTATTAGCCCGGCTGACATTAATTATGATGAAACTTTGTCAACTCTCAGGTATAATCATTGAAGTACCAATTGTACATTGAAGCATGTACCAATCGAAGGAAGCAGCTTATGAATCTATTCTTATGATTGCATTATTACAGTTCATATCTTTATTTCTTAAGGACCAATATTATATTGTAGTCAGTGGGAAATATTATTGAATCTCAGATCTAACATTTGCCATTTGACTTTTCAGATATGCTGACAGGGCGAAACAAATTATGTGTAAGGCTGTGGTCAATGAAGATGCCAATGCCAAACTCATTAGAGAACTTAAAGAAGAGATACAACGCCTTCGTGACCTTCTTAAACAGGAGGGCATTGAAGTTCAAGAAGGTAAGTTAAAGAAAAATATAGTTATAATTATATTAAATGTTATAATTATAATGCCATATTCTGAAATTTGATTTTGGTAAGTATAATAATTCACTGAAGGAAAAAATCCCTTATTTTATTATAAATTATCTATGTAAGATATTTCTTAGGATATACTTAATAATAATCATTAAGTCTAATAAACTCTCTAGGCATTATAAATCAAATAAAAATATTATAGTTTAAATTAATTCCCTATTATAGCAGGCTTTATCATAATTAATTTTTAAAATGTTAGCATCTAATAACTAACTCATTTACTTCAGCTTAATTAACCATAAGCTCCATTACTCGATACATTTTCAACTGATAAATATTAAGAGTTAAATATATAAAATATTCTATATTGTACTGTGCAGATAGAAATAGATATCTCATTTTGCTCCCTTTTACTGTTTTGTTTGCACGGACCAGATGGTAAAGTGATTTACGAAAAGGCTAAAGACGACAATAGTAAGTAGTTAAGCTACCTTCCCCAATAATTAAGCAGCATTCTTAAGCTTTTTTATGCTGTGGCTTTAAATAATTAATTATACAATTATTCGATAATTCGTTAACTTACAATATTCATTTTAAGAATATTTAAGTAATACGTTTGGTATATTACTCTAATTAATAATACAGATCTCATTTTGTCCCCTTTTCCTTTTTGTTTGCACGGACCAGATGGTAAAGAGATTATCGAAAAGGCTAAAGAAGACAATAGTAAGTAATAAAAAAACAATCCCACTTCATAAGCAGCATTCTTAAGCTTTCTTATGCTGTTGCTAAATGTTGTACAAGTTCATTGTACATGTCCCTTTAATTGAGGATATCATTACTCAGTTGCACCATACATTTTAGTTTCATCAATCCAGAACCATTTACCTTCAGTGAAGCCTGTAGCTTTTCGATGTTCATTGTTTACTCTGTTAAGATATTCTGTTTCCTTATACTTGTTATATACTGATTTCAAAATAATTTGTATGTTTCATGAATTTATTATTACTGTATAAAATTTAAATATGTTTACTTACTTTAATGAAATCATTATTATGTACTAAGCACCTCTGCATGCCTGTAGCTTACTGATAAAAATTCTAATTTGGAGAAAGGAAATAAGTTCATTCTAGACTAAACACATGTGTTACTTGTAGCTCACTAATTCAATAAACTTGCTGTCAGCTTTGCTTTTCCATATCTGTTAAATAATACTGCTTCATCACCAAAATAATTCATTGTCACATTAAACACTGCATTTCAAGCTTGGTAAATAGCATTATTGTTGCTCTACTATACTCGTGATTCGCTTTGTATATTTATGAATCCTTCAGTTGTCAGAAAATCACAAAAATCTGTCCCCTTTCCTTGATATATTATTGCTTGCATATGTGAAAAACAAGTATTTAAAATTTTTACTGGCTGTCAAATTAAAACATCACGAATTCATTTTAGGAGCTGATGGTGTCAAAGTGGTTAAGTCTAATGATGGAGTAACTAAACCAGCTGCTCAGTCATCAGCTATTGCAGAGGAAGCTGTGGATCAACTTCAAGCTAGTGAGAAACTGATTGCTGGTATGTTGAATTATATTATATATTAAATTTGTGAGTATTATGAACATATTTTTTTAAAAATATTAAGCTGAAATCAATTATGATTTTGAATTTTTTGTATCAAGAATTAACAAATTATTCATAAAATATAATTTAATTTGGGGATGTTTATTTATTTAATATTTGAATTACCTTCTGTAGAATTAAATGAAACCTGGGAAGATAAGCTGAAGCGTACTGAAGAAATTCGTCTTCAAAGAGAAGCTGTATTTGCTGAAATGGGTATTGCTGTAAAAGAAGATGGAATGACAGTTGGCGTATTTTCACCAAAGAAGGTATATTTTCAAGGCATCTGAAGGTTATAAATTAGAACATGAATAAATTGTTTGTTCCATTACAATCTTCACTGAGTAATGTATACGCTTTGTTCAATAACTGGCTGTTTTCTATTGCAGACTCCTCATCTTGTTAATTTGAATGAAGATCCTTCTATGTCAGAATGTCTATTGTATTACATTAAAGATGGCTTAACGCGGGTGGGAAGCGGTGAAGCAAATGTCCCACAGGATATACAGCTCATTGGGTCACACATACTGGGAGAACATTGCATTTTTGAGAATAAAGAAGGTGTAGTTACTTTGATGCCATTGCCAAGTGCAGCCTGTTATGTAAATGGCAGGCAAGTTACTGAAGCAACAATCCTTAAAACTGCATCTAGAGTCATTCTTGGAAAAAACCATGTCTTCAGGTTCAACCATCCAGATCAAGGTAATGCTATTTATAAAATAAAAATGGTATTAACAAAATGGTAATTAAATTGTATTAATAAAAATAGTAGTTTATATGTTTAAATTATTATAGCATAATGGAAATTATTTTGAAATTATGCTCACTTAAATTGATTTTTTTATCTAGCAAGGAAACAGAGAGAAAGCAAACAAATTACTACTACACCTGAAATAAAAGAAGATAAGCCTGAAGGTTGGTGAAAATAACTCACAAAAATTCCTTATTAACAATACTTGTATTTTCATGATATTAATTCGGACTTTAAAATTGTACAACTTTTTTTTGCTATTGGGTAATGATATAATAATATCTTGTAATTTTAATAGTTTTAGAAAAGACATCACCAGCAGAAACACCAAATAATGGAGAAATTGTTGACTGGGATTTTGCACAAATTGAATTGTTGGAAAAACAAGGAATTGATTTAAAACAGGAGATGAATAAACGATTGTTAGCTTTGGAAGAGCAATTTAGAAAGGAAAAGGAAAATGCTGATCAGATGTTTGAAGAAGAAAGAAAAGTAATGTTCATCAATGTCTTATTAATATTTTATTCTTTTCTAAGTATTCTGCCATATTAAATTAAACTCACACCCTTTTGGTTATTATAGAACTATGAAGCACGCATAGATGCATTACAGAAGCAAGTGGAGGAACAAAGTATGACTATGTCTATGTACAGCTCCTACACTCCTGAAGATTTCAACAATGAAGAAGATATATTTGGTGAGACTATAGCTCATGTAATGCACATTATATAAGAATTAATGTACATGTGTATAAATTTATATTTACATATTTGTTTACCTTCCTTACTGTTATAAGAATGAAGTCACAATGCATTTAACCCAGTGTATAGTCCATATAAAAATATGTTAATTTTTATGACTTACAGTGAACCCGCTATTTGATGCTGCTTGTACATGGACAGAACGAGAATATCAGTTAGCTGGTTGGGCTTTTAGAAAATGGAAATATCATCAGTTCACCTCCCTTCGGGATGATCTTTGGGGAAATGCAATATTCTTGAAAGAAGCAAATGCTATTTCAGTTGAACTGAAAAAAAGAGTATGTTTAACAAATGATTTCCATTGGATAAGAATATGTCTAAAAATAACTTGTTTTCCTAATTTTGTTTATTCATTGTTTCAGGTTCAGTTTCAGTTCACTTTGCTTACAGATACTTTATATTCGCCATTACCACCAGATCTTGTGCCATCTGATATTGAAGAAGATTTGGACAGACCATACCCGAGAACAATTGTGGCTGTCGAAGTGCTGGACACAAAAAATGGAGCGACTCATTATTGGTCATTGGAGAAATTAAGGTTAAGATTAGATTCAAAACATTTATACATACGGCTTAATACTTTCACCCTAACTCTGTCCCATTTTTCCTACAGTTGTGGCCTGATATTTGTCTTTCATAAATTTTGCTCATGCTGTAGACATGTTCCTAACTTAAAATATTGTTTACTGTAATTATACTGCATTTTATTTCTTTATGTGTTATGAATTAATAGTTAAAGGGTTTATCAACTCCTGTTACATGTTGTCAAAGTGGGATTAATTCAAATTATGCAAAGAATTAGTTTTCAGCTTTGGACCTTCTACATTATTCAAGTGTGTACCTACATATCGGGGTTCTAGCTAATAATAACTAGTGTAAACTTTCTTCTGGTACAAAATACTTTAAACTTAATTTTTATGGCTATAATTACAGGAACATCAGAGTGAATGGTACTTATTTGTTTATGTTTTATGTATTAGCCTATGTTTTGTTTTAAATTTTTCATGTCCATCATTAGTGCTGTTTTTTAGTCCTTTTTCATTTATAGACATGCTTTTTGGAGCACTGTAAAAGGTAGAATATTACTGAATAAAGTGTTTGTCAACAGGTTTGAATCTTCATTTAAAATGAATTATTTTTATGAAATACTACTTTTACAGTGATTAATTTAATGTGAACAGTAAGTGAAATCAAGTGATTCAATTCATATAGTGTGCTATCAGTTTAAAGTGAAGTGTAAATTGAAAATATAGTTTTGATTCTAGATATTTTACTGGGATATACTATTTATAATGTAGAATATATATTAAGGAACAACTATATTATTTTTATATAATAAGCTTTCTGTGTAGGAATATTCTAATATACACAGATTTTTTATTCATCAATATAAAATGTAGTAGAATTGTAATGGGATGTCCAGACATTAGAATTATTTATTAATATTTTATTATTCTCTATCTTATATTTTAATGTTACTGACCCTGCTTTTGAATTAACATATGCTGACTTTTTAAACACATACCTCATTAATATTATGAAAATTTAGGTATAATTTCATAAATATTTTTGATGTAAAAGTGGTCATGCCGCTTTAAACTAACTTTCAGAAGGCAAAAGATGAGATTTATAAAAGCTACCAATGAAAATGATGGTTTCTACGCAATTAGGCTGTTGTGTTGCTCCACGAACATTACTTTATCTGCCTACATAGAGGGCTAATGCAGTAGCATAGAATTTAGTCCATAAGCCGTTGAATAACAGTGCCTAATTAAGAAGCATTACATGGCAAATTGCTTTCTTTGCTTCGTTATTGCAATTTTGGCAATTGTTGCAACAGCAGGAACTTTTTATTCGGAAGATGCTGAATAGTATTTGGAGACATCAAAATTCATAGTTCTAATTCACTTGAGAATCCTTTCTCAACGTGCATGCATGTGCTCACATACATGTCAGTAAAGAAACAATTTCTAAGTGAATATTCAATTTTTTGGCAATTCGAAACACTGTCTTGACATATTCAGTATCAGTTTATAATTGGCCTGTAATTGGCTTAAACAAGATTGGTCCCAGTTTTCAGAGATTGCCTTAATTCGGCCCTGTATAGATTAGTGATTAGGCGTGGTAGTTTAGTATTGGTTTTATGTTGGTCTAGAAACCGGTTGGAACTGATGAGGCATATATACAATGAGGACCTGTCAAGTCCCATTACACCAGAACCGAGAAAGGAGGACTTTTTCCAATGCCTAAATCAACCATTCACTTTTGCCAATCTTTTGCCTTCAAGGTTGGTGCGGCCCATTTATTTCTTTGTGTATGTTTCATTATTATTTTTATTTTTTTTTTTAAGGATCCTCCTATCCACAAATTACCTCTTCATTTCACTATAAGCTTCAAGATTGCAGCATGGATGTTTTGCTTTCATCTTATTATTCATTTATTACTTACTGTGTGAATACAATTTTTCTTTTCAGGAATAAAATGTATACATATGCTTGAGTTGGTATTGTTATGTAGCGCTTTTTCCATGAATTGTAATACTTCACTAATGTATTTAATGTATCCACTGTTTCACATTAAATACATTTTTTTACTGTTCATTATTTAAAAGTATAATTAAGGAAGAAGACCTTCGCATAGATCATTGAACATAGAATGTTTGCATGTTTGAAAAACTGAAAACAGTTCTCTCTGATCGCTTGTAATTATGCGTTAAGTATATTATGGAAATACATAATTGTTGTTTGAGAGTAATGTAAATGAACACAGATGACACAGAACAAAACATAATTGGCAATCTCAATCTAGTAATATAATAATTAATTGTGTTTTCAAATTACAGACAAAGGCTTGAATTAATGAGAGAGATGTACCACAATGAAGCTGAATTGTCACCTACATCACCTGATTATAATATTGAATCTTTAACCGGTGGAGATCCTTTCTATGACAGGTTTCCTTGGTTCAGGATGGTCGGACGGTAAATACATCAGTTATTCAAATAATTACCAAATTTGTAATTTTTTAAACTATATAACTGATATCAGTTGTGCCAATACTAAGTTAATCTTTTTATACAGATCATTTGTTTATCTGAGCAATTTGATGTATCCTGTGCCATTAATTCATAAAGTGGCAATTGTTAATGAAAAGGGAGATGTTAAAGGTTATTTGAGAATTGCTGTACAAGCAGTAATAGGTAAGAAGTAAATTTGATATAAAATTTCTTTTTTATTATAAATTAAATGTCTTGTTTTTAACTGATGTATATTTCTGTAGATGAGGAAACTGGAGATCATTCCAGTGGAGTGAGGCAGTCTGCAAGGATTTCATTCGAAGATGAATACCTTTTTGGAAATCAGAAAGGTTTGAGGAAAGCATTGACTGAGAGAATAGTTGAGGGCCAAGGTGATAAACCTGAAGGTAATTTTGCCTGATTTCTTAAACAATTTTTATGAAATTAGAGGGAATTGCAGTGAGCTCTACGAGAGTTAATTCATTTCACCATTTAATAGAAGTGAAATATTTACACATTAAAAACAGTTTGTCTTGATGAAAAAAATATTACTGCACCAATCAATTTTTGCAAATTGTATAATATCTTCCTACAAGTATTCAGTTTCATCTCAGTTGGAACAATTAAAAATCATTTCTTTAGTTCACTATTGAGTGCAATTTGTGTGTTCTATAAGTTTAATTCATTTTAAATAGATGTAGAAGACGGAGACAGTGGTAAAGGTGAAAGTTGTGCTGACATTGAAGAAAGGGATGAGGACCCTCCTCTACACCTTGCTCTGGGAAATGAATTCACATTTCGGGTTACGGTTCTTCAGGCAGTTGGAATTGCTACAGAATATTCTGATATATTTTGCCAGTTTAAGTAAGTTCATAAATTGATTTTCATTCGCCAAATTTAATACATTTTATTATTAATGTTTTCCTTTGTTTTACATGTAATTGCTTACATTTTTGTTTCTGTTTACAGTTTTCTGCATAGGCATGATGAAGCTTTCTCAACTGAACCTGTTAAGAACACTGGCAAAGGCAATCCATTAGGTTTTTATCATGTACAAAATGTAAGTGAAATATATTCATGTTTCATAAATTCATTGAAATGCATTTTTACATAAGTATTTTCATAATGAAATTGTCTTCCTCCTTTTAACTCTAGATTACAGTTCCTGTCACAAAATCGTTCCTAGAGTATATAAAAACTGAACCTATTGTATTCGAAGTTTTTGGTCACTACCAGCAACATCCATTGCATAAAGATGCTAAACAGGAGGGTAATCATTAGTAAGTATATGTTTTCCAACTGTAGGAGGCTTCAGTATGTGTCAATGATTGGGGAGTTGAATGACTGAAGAATGAATTAGTCCTTTATACACTCCCCAAACCTTTTTCATTTTCGTTTTTTTTTATTTTTAAAAGACCATAGCCTAAAAATTACATTTTAATTTAAGTATTTTCATTACAGTGCCTGTATCATTAATACCATTAATAAGTTGTTCACGTTCATGGGAAGAGATTTTATTAGGTAAAGTAATTTTTGTTGGACCATTAATCCATTTTGCTTTCAGTTCATCATAATGACATTTTTGTTATGACTTACTGAAATCAAAAGTTTTTTTTTTATTTTTTTCGTCTATTATCTGCATTTTTATTACGAGTTATTTTTATGTTTTTAGTGTCAGACAGCCTCCAAAGAGAATGTTGCCACCTTCTATACCCATCAGCCAACCTGTAAGATCACCAAAATTTGGGGTTTTACCATTGCCTTGTACATCGCAAGTTCATGCTAAATATGACATTTTGGTGTGGTTTGAAATTTGCGAACTTGGTAATTCATGTTTTGTTATTTTCATTAATTATATTTCATATAAGTTTGTGGTTTTTCAATTGCTGAATTCAAAATTTTCCTTTTTGTCAGCACCTAATGGAGAATATGTGGCATCGGTAGTAGAGCACAGTGATGATTTACCTTGCCGTGGGTTATTCCTTCTCCATCAAGGAATTCAGAGGAGGATACGCATAACTATAGTTCATGAACAAGCTCCTGAACTGAAGTGGAAGGATGTCAGGGAACTTGTTGTCGGTTAGTTTCACATTTTCTCTTTTGGTAACTGAGAAACGGATTAAACGTGTTTAAGATTTTGTTCATAATTTCTGATCTCATATTAGGACGCATTAGAACAACTCCTGAACCAGAAGAAGAGGATGACGACAGTTGTGTTCTGTCGCTTGGTCTATTCCCTGGTGAAATAATTCAAGTTGTCGGAGATGATAGGTGTATGTTCAGATTTGAAGCAGCATGGGACAGTTCTCTGCACAATTCCCCACTGCTCAACAGGGTCTCAAGTGGAGAACAGATCTTTATGACAATATCTGCTTATTTAGAGGTGTAATACACATCTTAATTAATGAACTATTAAATATTATTTCAATGATTTCATTATGAACGATTGTTCAAATATTGTTCTTAATTTGTAATAAGTAATAGCATATTAGTTCTTCCAGTTATATTTTGCAGCCCTTTCAGAATTATTCAATTATAAATTCCAGCATTGTTTTAAGACTGAAAATCTTATTCATATTATTAATTTATAGTTGGAGAACTGTGGCAGACCTGCGATAATAACCAAGGACTTGAGTATGGTAATATATGGACGTGATGCCCGAACTGGACCAAGGTCACTTAAACACCTATTCTCTGGAAGTTATCGTAATGCAGAGGCAAATAGACTCTCAGGAGTGTATGAAATAGTTCTGAAGAGAGCTTCTGAAGCAGGTAGCCCAGGTAGATTCCCATTTGAGATGTCCTCAAACCAACCTGTCTTTTGTTGTTACTCTCTTAGCTAATATAAAACTGTAATATTTCATAATACTTTTACTCTATTCAAGTTACTATTTGTCAGCATATCTGGGAAGTGTTCCTGTCAACTGACCTTGAGGAACCTGCTGAATAATCACCCTGTATAATTGTGTATAATATAATTATGTACTTACAATTTTTTTCATGATGTTTTGGTTTCTCAACTTTATTTAGTGATAGGGGTAATAATATATTGCTTTATGAATTACTTTTTTATTGTTTCTGTTTCTATGTATTAATTTGTCTAAGTATATGTGTAGAGTTGAGATACTAAAAAGAACACAATTTTACTAAGTATGCTAACTTTCATAGTTGAGAGTATAATTGCTTCAGTCCATTTTTAATAAATGTTATTGTAATAATTGTTGTGTAAATAGTACAATAGTATTCTTTTTGAAGTTAGTAAAACTAGCTTTATTAGTTCTACTTGTGCATTTCAGTATAACTATCTTAAAGAAAGATTGATGTGTACCTTAAATGTTAATTAAGAAAGTTCATAATGTAGACATTAATTGGGGACCCAAAGTTATCACAGGAAATAATATTAATACTTATTTCTTTGTTCTTTTAATAGTTCCATCATAGATTATTTGAAGAATAGATTACTTTTGAATAACTTTTTTGCTCCTATTTATGATCATTACCCATGATTGATGGGATAAACTGACAGGTTGGTTACCTTTAGTTGCATGCTGTTGTTGGATGAAATCACTCATGAATATAATGTAATTTGAGTTTTTTATGGCTTGTGTTGCACTTATAAAAATATTATTAATTTATAGATAAAAAATTAATGCCATTCAAGTATCATGTTCATAAATGTTTAGTTTTTTTTTCAAATAATTTGGCTCAATGTTATTTTAAATTTTGCTTCTTCAAGTTAATCTCATAACAATACCCCAGTTCATATCATTTCAAGAAATGTAAATATTAATGTACATATACAGTGGAGTAATGATATTATTTCCATGCTGGTGTTGATTATTATTCAACCATTAAATTAGTTTATAATACACTATGTAAATAAATTTCTTGTATAAAACCATGTTTAAAATAGATTTAGATCAGCAAGTAATAAGTGCAATATACTTTAGAACATAATTGACAAATCATGATTGAACAGTTCTAATTAAGTGTGTATAATTTTTAATTTATTATTTTTATAATACATTATTTTTTTAAGCTTAAACAGAAAGTTTGTAGATATGAAAATTGTAACTACATTCTACACTTAATTAGATGGTGGAAATAGCATTTTTATGCCTGTTGCTTGACACAGTTTATTGATTAGGTTTTATACAATAGTACACAATAGAACTATGATACTATAGAGTAGCAAGGAAGGCAAACACTTTTTCTTTCTTATTATTCACTTAGAAACTGACAAATGCATGAAAATATTATAAAACATTATGAATAAAATTAATATACTTAGTTTTATAGTAACAAATATATAAAATGCTTTGTTATTATTGTTATTTAAAGGATTTTAAGTATATTCTTATTTGAATTAGTTTTCCGTATACGTAATTTATTTAATATGGTATCAAAAGTAATTGTTCTGAAGGCAGTTGACAATTATTTGCAAAAAATTAACTAAAGTGAAATGAAATTGTTTGATTATAGTCCTAATTTTAGTATTGTTTTTGTTAGTAAATTTAATTTATAGGAAGCATATGTTTGTACTGTAATAAGGGGCTTACTATAAGTTTATTTATTTCTTGTTCTGGAAAACTATCCATTAATATATGCCTAAGTCTTGAAAGTCCTTTATATTATTTAAGGAAGATGATATGGGTTATAGTAGTCTTAAATAATAAGATAATATTTTCACGAATATTTTAAATATAGACTCCTTCAATTGGTCGATGCTGTACATAATTTAAATTGCTTAAGGATTTTGAATGAAATTTAATGTGCCTAGTATTTATCTTATCTTTATTAAAATTTGAATTTACACCTTTTAGTTATGTTCATATGAACCACATAGTCATTAAATTTCGTGCGACATTTAGGTGTTCAAAGGAGGCAGAGGAGAGTTCTTGATACTAGTTCTACATACGTTCGAGGTGAAGAGAATCTTGATGGTTGGAGGCCCAGAGGAGACAGCCTGATATTTGACCATCAGTGGGAATTGGAGAAACTGACTCGATTGGAAGAGGTGGAGAGAGTCAGACATATGCTCCTCCTTCGTGAAAGACTAGGCATAGATAAGGCACCTATCACTAAAAGCGAAAAGGTATCAACTTTTAACGTTTGTTCAGTCTAATTCAGCCATTCCGGAGATTGGAAATATCGTTCTTTGTAGAAAATTTGAGATACCTTTCAGGTTAAATAAAGTCATTAGAACAATTAGTGCTAAATTATTAATAAAATTGAAAGGTAATGCTGGATTAAAAAGTTCACCCAGATTAATCTGAAATTATTATTTTCATTAATTCGTTCCTTTACTCTTCTTTCTAAAAGATTTATGCTACATATATTGTTTTATGCTTTAATAGGAGGCTTGCAACATGGTTGCCAAAGCAAGTTCCGAAGGGAGAGGAAGTCCAGTAAGGACTCGGTCCATATCAAAAGATTGTTATGAGCCCTGGGATATGAATGAAAGGGAAACAGATCTGACCACAAAATGTGTTAAACTTATACAAGGAAGGATTCCATCGAAGGTACTCATTTAACTTGTTATTTGTAATTGAGGAAAATTCCATATATATATATATATATATATATATATATATATATATATATATATATATATTAGCCTACTAAGTATATTAGCCTATATTTTCAATTATCTTATATTTGGTTTTATTGTTATTTTTATATTAAAATGTGAGTTCTTTATTATTAAGTGGGTCGTTTATTTTCAGGAAGTCCCTAAGTTGGGGGATATTTCCCCTGGAGAAGAGGTGACTGATATGTCTGCAAGTGTTTGCTCCAGCATAACATCTCCTGGTGCAAATGAGTAAGTTTCATATATTTTAATAAAGATCCTTCAGTTTCCTTCTTTGGTTTTACACATAATTTCTCAGAACTTATTCAAGCTCCATTCCGTTTTCTGCACTGTTAAATTAAACTGGACCACTAAATAAAGATTGTTAGGCAGTTATTAATTAAATTTTAAACAGTGTCTATTATGTTAGTGAAGTATTTTTCTACTCGAAAAGGTTAATGTCACCCGACAAACTCAACAGGCCAGTTCTAGCTGAACAAGTTAGCTATCTTCCCGATTCTGGCAGATGTGGGCAAGGCAACACCAGTCCCAGTGATCAGCCTTTGGTTCTTTATGTTCCTGAGGTTGAAGAGATTAGAATAAGCCCCGTAGTGGCTCGAAAAGGTTACCTCAATGTGCTTGAACAAAAAACAAACGGTTGGAAGAAACGATGGGTTGTAAGTATTCAGAACTTTTCTGCGAAAATTTATTTGCATAAAATTGACCTTGTAAATACAATTTGAATAGTAAAATGAATGACTGTTTTTGTAAAGAAAAAATAAGTATGGCTAATGTTAGAAATCAACAGAATGGATTTTGCAGGCAGTTCGAAGGCCTTATGTCTTTATATTCAGAGATGAGAAAGATCCTGTCGAAAGAGGCCTGATTAACCTTGCCACAGCACAAGTTGAATATTCAGAAGACCAACAAGCAATGGTCAAAGTGCCAAACACATTCAGGTAATTCAAATGTTTTCTCAATATATTTAATGGTTGTTATATAATATTTTTTGTCTGTTGAATACTTCTGAATCAAAAGCGTAACAAAATAACTGATTCATCTATATTTCACTTATTACAGTGCCACACATTTTCTGATAGTAGCAAGTATTTAATTGTGAGAATATTCTGGAGACCTATCAGCATATCCACTATCTTTTTTTAGAAGATTTCTCTTTTCATTTCATATCTTTCCTGATATTTTAAAGAAAAACATGTTTTTATTTTAGTGTTGTGACAAAACATAGAGGATACCTTATGCAAACTTTGGGTGACAAAGAGGTTTATGATTGGCTGTATGCCATCAATCCGTTGCTTGCTGGCCAGATCAGGTATAAATTATAGGTTTATTATCGTTTAAGTGACTCTTGAGTCTCAACAGTATTTTCTGATCTCAAAAATTGTAAAGTATTTAATTGTATATTTTCTGCCTATCTCCAGGTATGATTCTTTTCATTATATCGTAACATTATTATTATTTTAGGTCCAAGCTGTCTCGAACGACTCCTGTTACTGCAACTGTTACTGCAGCCATTACAACAGCGAAATGAATACTAGAGCTTGTTAGTTAATGTCTTGCACAGATTTGGTAATTTATCTATGTATACTGATATCAGTGTTTTTTCTGTTGCCTCTTTTGCCATGTATATTCTATTAACCACAACCAAGTGTCTTGTCAGATAGGCTATAGAGCAAGGGCACAAGAGTTGTTTTCAAGATTTTTAATAATAATGAATTGTTTGAATTCCACAAATTTACTGAAGAGCAAGTTCAGTATGACTATACGTGTGTAACACAAAGAAATAAAGAACCCATGATATAAACTAAATGAGACCTTATTTTAAAAATATTCCATGTACTGTGAAATGATTTAATGGAATTCACTATACTTCATTATTATTATATTGTATTGTAAATGAAGGAATGTAACATAAATGCCTGAGACCTAGTTGGTTGTCGATAAGCTTCAAGATACATATGGGGTTGTGACATAGCTTCTTCGGCTTCTTGCAAGATGTATATTGTATAAATGTGATATTCTTAGCATATTAGTGAAAATTTAGTTGTCTTTAGTTTAATAGACCCTGACTGTATGATACAAACGACAGATGAATCATTTCTATTAAACCTGTTTAGTTTATTCACTTCAACATGTAAATTCTAGTCTAAATGAACCATATCACTCGAGAAGTGATCAAGGGTTAATAGACGTGCATTCTAATGTCCTTTGTTGAATTCTGTTAATTGATTTTTATTTTTTATCGATCTGTTTAGTTATTAATGGTTAATTTGCATTATTTTAAATTGAAATGTGAAATAAGAACATATTTCATATCCAACGTATTTCGTAAGGCTTTGTTCAATATTTTATTGTTGTCCTTATTTTATTGTTGAGAAAAATATTGTTTTTAATGAAATGTTGGAGCTCCATTAATTCACAGTTGTTTTGGTGGTAGGTGATGGTCCATTTTTTCAATTTTCTTTTTGTATTAATGTATTAAATACTCATTAGTAGTAAATGTCAGAGTATCAATATAATTTTTTTATAGCCCTTAGTATTGATTTTAAAAATAATTTTGTATGTTTTAGCAGTGCTGCTTATGATCAGATTTGTAAATATGTAATTATTTTATAAATTTTTAAATGCTTGTTATTATTTAGTAAGGAATATAATTTATTATTATTATTAGATTATATAGAAATTTAAAAAAAGGATTATCACAATTCACAGCAATTTGTAATAATGCAAATTGTTTATTATCCTCTAGACAACAGCTAAAATTTGTTTCATTGCTTAAATGTAATGTAAATTTAATTTTAGTTGCATTGTTTCTAGGGGAATTGCATTTCAACTAGTCATTGTATACAATTTATTATGTGTGTTAAATTTATTCGATTGTTAACTGCTAATTCTGGTTTTTTTTCGGTTGTTAATTTTTATTGTCTCGAATAAGACATTAAGCAAAAATATTTTTGACAATTAATTTTATTGGTGAGTGCCTTTGGCATGAAAAACAGATTGAAATAATGTTTTAACTACTGATGTATGATGTATGATTTCTATTAGAGACAAATCATTCCTCTATTCTCGTATTGATTGTCATTTATTAAAATTGTAAAGTGTCTGTAAAATAAGAGAATATATTATATTAACTAAATATTGAGAACTTTGTTTTTGATGATCATAAGAATATATAAGATTTATATTATTTTGATGTACTTTCTATATATCATATATATATATACATATATATGTATATATATATATATATATATATATATATATATATATATTGATAGCCCAAATGAGCTAAAAAATTAAATACTAATTATCTAAATAAAAGAACTGATAAAGAAAGCAATCAGTGCACAAAAGAGAGTATTTATTGTGAAGAGGTTATTTATTTTGCTTAAACAATATAATGGAATCTAGATTTTTTTTAAAGTATATTTCATGAATCTATCATTATGAAGATATGCGTTTATAATGTGCGGCAAGTTAAAGAGAGTTGAAATCTAGTTTTTTGTATTATTCAGTGTGGTTGGTCAGTAATGTGAAACCAAAAAATGTTTGTGCCTGAAACAATACACATGTATGTTATGTCCGGCCTTTTCTATGTTTAAAAGCTGGTTGCGAATATTGGCACATTGACCGTATTAATATTTTTTCTAAACAACATTATTATCAGAGAGATGTTTAAATGGAAGAGAAATAACCAGTGGAGTTGGATACATTTATTGTATTAGTTTGGACCACATACAAATGAAAAGAATTGTACTTCTGTTGACAAAATAATCATGATATATACAATTAAGATATAAAGTAGTCATATAACTGCAATATTTTATATTATTAAGAGAGATCTTTGTAACTGTTATCAAATAATACTAATATGTTAACTTGATGGAAGGGCATTAACAGTATTCATAACTTTATTATTACTACATGTTTTGAAATATAATCGTTCATGTAAAGGTGGCATGTATTTGTCATTCACTAAGGTATACATAAAATAGAAAAAAATTGGAATATATACATTATTATACAAATTCAAGTTAAATTTGTGTGTAAAGTATCATTTGTTATAGACATCTGAAATAATGTGAATCAAGTGGCTGTATTCCTTAAGCCATTACAATAATTTTATTTAAAGAAGTTTCTTGGTATTTTTCCATTTTACTATGAAATCTGGCTAGTTGGTCTGCTATAATGCAAATAAATATTGCAATTATAAGTATGTTAAATTGCAACCTATTTTATTATTTGTTATATAGTGAGGGGGGTTGTTCTATTTATTAAATTGTACAGTATTGTGGGGGGTTAAACAATATTAATAAATGTAATATATCTTCAAATAAATGCTTTCCATAACCCAACCTTTTGAGTAAGTAAATGTTCTTTATCAATTAAAATTAATTATTATATTCCTTGGCACGGAATATTTCAGTAAATAGAGTTCTTATTGATATTAAACAACAGTTCAAATGTTAAAATGACAATATCTCAACAAGCATAAGCTATATGTGATGAACAAATAAAAATTATGAATGAATTCACAAATTTTGAAAAGGAACAGATGAAACTAAAACTTATTCATTTAATATTTTTTTATGAGGGTAAATCTGCAATATCTAAAACCATTTTCCTATAAGTAAGCTCCTGTAAGTGGATTAAAACAATTAAAAATGACAGACAGAAAGAAATTGGGTACTGATTTATACAAATTGGATCGTATTCCATTATTATTTGCTAGACTACAGTGGACAGGCGTAAGTATATCTTCAGTGTAATACTATTAACAATAGAGACACTGCAAACAATAGAGATAAAAGCAAAACCGATCTAGCCTCAATGTGAAAGAGTTTGGGGAAACCAGCAATAAAAATGTCCATTTATTTAGGAATAATATGTGGATTATAATTAGTATCATTTATTCCTGGTATGGAATTCGGACGTTTGTCATAATTATTTTCAAAACTGGAGAATATCCCACCAAAATTTGTGCTGCAGTTTGTATTTAAATAAGCAGATCAACGATAAATACAGTTGGATTAACGATGAATAATTTTAATCTATCGTTTTTTGAATTAGCTCGCGAACTCTACATAATTCAGAAAAAAAGTTAGTAGAGGTTTTAAACTCGTTTACATAATTTACTTACACTTACATACAAGGTTGATAAAAGGTTAAAGAATTTATAAACTCGTAATCTTTGCAATGGAATCATTTTTCTCGGAACAAAATTTCCTAAAATACAATATTAATTTAATTTTATTTATAAGATTACAACAGTTACATAACTGGATTTAAATCATAAAGTCGGTTGGTCAACTGATTAAAGCAGTGAGGAGGGTTTGGAGCAAAGCATGGCCGCTTATTCAGGTTATTTTGTTCCCACTATTCGTCTTCGTGTTATTTCTCGTAGAAAGTATTGATTTGCATTTTAGTTGCCGAAAAATGGATTTTGAGTTTTAATACAGGATACATAAAGTTTTAATATGTACCAACTGTTGAAGTTGAGGGGTATTTCTTTGCATAATATTCGTGTCGTCCCAGTGCCGGTTATTGGGTCTGAGCAGACTAAAAAATGTTCTCTGTGCAATCAGTTTGTGAGCAGTTATGTTCTACAAGGTAAATATGTAAATATTTTCTCTGTAAAATTTCAGTTTGTTACATGAATTATATACATGTTATTGTTAGGACATAGATTTGACCTTCCTTTATTGGGCCCAATTTCTTGTGTTCAACGTTCTATTTTACTTGCAGGAACGTTAATGAAATTAAGCCCTACAGTCAGATCTAGTTCTACAAGTATATCGCCAGTATTTTTAACAGAAGACAAGAGAAAGAAAAAATACAGAAGAAGGAAAAAATATACAGAATTGTTGGAGGGTTTGTACATTTTATAATCACTGTTATAAATGTAAGAATGAAATTAGTTTACATGTATTTCATTGATTTGAAAGAATACATTCATTAGTATTGTATGATAATTGTGAATGGTGTCTCGAGGATTTACTTTTTATAGTAAATAGTAGTTTTTATAGTAGTATAGTTGCCCCTTTTTAAGTTCTATTATTATAATGTAAACATTGTTAAGTATATTTATTTGTTGATGAAACATTTTGTAATAAAAGCAAGTTATATCAAGCAAGTTGTATCTAATGTACATTTTGGTCAGTATAATGCTTTTTAATAAATTTATATGTTCAGTTTCAGAGCATAACACAGCTCAAAAAAAGGCCACTGTAAGAAAATTGGGATCGAGGAATTTATCATTGTTCACTGGCGATGTTACCAATGTGCCAGACGATGTGCCAATTTCATCCGGCTGTGATTTGATCTCAGAACTGGTTACCAAAGAAGAGAAAGAGATCGAGCTCAAAGCAGTGAAAAGGACGAAGGTGCTGCTTGAAGAGTTGGAAGAGTTGGATGAAGAAACCTGTGCAAATAGAGCTCTCTTGGAAACCATGCCCCTCTCAGATAGTGATATTCAGAAAACACTACTTGAAGAATACTCAGCTGAAGAGAGCCCAGTTGTTACGACACAACAATTAAAGAAGTAAGTTTTTGAATTTACTTAATACTTGCTAAGACCTTATTAGCAAATATTAGGACCTTATTAAAAAAAATGCATGTTAAAGAATGAAATGTGTAAAGTTGTGGATTTAAAAATAATAGGAACTGAATTAATTCCTGATTGAGCTTACTGTATGTGGAGGGTGATTATCATTTTGTAGGCTTCATAAATATTTTATCAAAAGTGTGATAATTTTGGTCATTGTACTTTTAGTATGGTATTATAAATTGTAAATATGCAAGATTAAACTCATTCATTATTAAACGAAAATACCCAAATGGGTGGACCATTGCATTGTAAAAATCATTCAGTATAATCACCCTGTATCTTCTCTGTTTATTTTCATTGAACTTGTTTGCTATAATAGTAATTTCAATTTAATCAGTCATGTCGCGGTATTAAAGTATAAGCAGTTAACTTCAGATTTTTTCAGGACACTGTTTTTATTTCAGACAAAAGGGGAATTTGACAATGAAAATGTCAGACAAGGAGAAAGTGGCCAAAGTGAAATATACAGAGTTGGAAAAGGCAGGGAGAGAAAAGAGTCTAAACACATCTCTTATTACTTTCTTAGAACTCTGTGTAAGTATTTGGTTATTTGAGTTATAAAAAGAGGGACCAGTGTTTAACTAGAGAATTGCTTTAAACTTGATTCATAATTAATTACTTAACAGGAGCAGTTGATAATTGAAAGTGTTATGGCTCGGTGTGCTTGTCTCACTAATTGCAAATATTTTATTTTAATGGATCAATTTATTATTAAAATTATTTAAAAATATTAATAATGAATTTCAGGCTAATTGTGGAATTACGAACAGGGGTTTGGGCACTTTACAGCATTATTTGAATAAAAAAGGTGAAGCTGCATTTAAGGATGTGAAGGTCTTCGACAAACTTTTGGAAGGATTTGCCAGATCTGTAAGCGAGCTAACTTTGCAGAAGGTCCTATTTCCTTTTTCATTGTGTTTTGTTTTTTAATTATTGTTATTTATTCACTTCAGGGTAATGTTGAAAAATTCGAAGAAGTGTTGAAAATTATGGAAAAGTATAATGTTGCACCATCTATATCTTCCTTCAAATTTTATCTTGAAACAATTGCAAGATCAAAGAAACCAAATAAAAATGTTCTTACTGAAGGTGTTCTCAGACAAATGGAAGAAGCTGTAAGTAGCAGGTTTTAAATAACTATGTGAACTGAAAATGTACTGAATGTATTGCTTAGTCATTAAGTTATAACATTTATAATTATTATTCTTTGTAGGGACATTCTGTAAATGAACTATTTACTTGCCAATGGAAAGGTGATAGTAAAGAAGTTGTTTTACAAGCAATACATGGAGCTAGAAGTACATTCAAACCGTTTATTCCGACTCCGGATATTGGCTACACTTGTGGTCTACTAAAACATTTAAATGTAATTAATGTAAGTACAGTATAAGTACTTGTAGTATAATTTGTTCTTCTCAGAAGTGCTCTGGAGAACTCTCTTAGGTCTATGTCAGATCAATTGCATTGCTGATATCTTTTCAGAGTGAAAATCTTAAATCCCCCGCAGAGGAAATGTTCAGTGAAAAAAACATTTGTGACATGTTTAAAGAACAATTAAACATGGAAATGAATTTTTTTCTTGATGTTAAATCAATAGAGAAGATATCGGACAGTACCAAAAATGTTCAACATTATGTAAGTAGTTACGTGGAACATTTTTATTGTTTACTTCATCTGTGCTTTGAAGGTTAATTTTTATACTTTTTAAAAATATTTTTTAGAGAAAAAAGTTGGATTCCTTGAATGTACATTGGGAAAGGAGTATCATGGCAGCCCTGAATAGAGATCTATCTTCGATGAATACCCTATATAAGAATTTACACAATAATTTTAAACAGCTAAATGTTTATCCGTACTTAATTGTCCTAGATAAGAAAGATTACAAGGACATAATTATGCATGTAAGTGTTTATTTGGTGTTAGTCTGTGAAAAATTTAAAATTTGAACTTTTTAAAATTGTTTTTATATTGTACCAACAGGAAATTAGGAAACTGGCTGAAGGGTCTGAAACATTTAGTCCTACTGCCAACCAACTGTATAGGGATATTGGAAATCAGGTTAAACTTAGGTAATTTTTAAGGTTTTGGTACAATTTTAATTAAAAAGTTATAATACAATATTTCTGCATAGTCAAATATTTGTTACATTTTTTGTTTAAGGTATGAAATGAAATTGAAGTCGGATAGTGGTGTCCTGAAAAAGGTTGAAGTGATTTACAAAGACTATAGCAAATGGTATTTGAATCCTCGAGGTGGGAACTGCAATAATTGTAGGCAGAAATGGCAACTCTTAGCACATGAACACTGGAATGGACCAAGTCTAGTGAGTTTAAATATTATCCATTTATTAATAATAGTAAATAATATTAAATATTATTTATTTATTATGGTAGAATTTTGTGTCATATCAACTGATGTTGGATACATCTAATTATTAATATCCCCATTACTAAATATATTGATAATTTATATTCACCCTTACAAATGACAAGGGTAAATTTATTACTGTAGCTGAGTTTAGAATTGTACTTTCATTAGTTATCTTTTAGATCTTGGTATCATGTTGAAATTTATAGTTATTTTAATACGATCATTTTCATAAAATAATATTACAATTATTAGTCAACATTTTTGTGAAATCAGCGATTCCTTTTCATACTATTTCTACAGTAAGTTGATACATACAGTGCCTGTTGTTTAAAACACTTTTGTGCAGGTTCATTCAATTTGTTTTAATGTCATTAATTCCATTTGTAGGAATATGATACCCATCCATGGCCTCAAACTGTCCTTCATGGAATTGGAAAAGTATTGTATAATATTATAATGAGGGACATTAAGATTGATGTAAATATTTTTCGGACAGGCCACAAGGAAGCGTAAGTACTGTTTTATTTAAAGAGTTAAACCATTCAAATCTCTGCATTGTTGTACTGCGATTTTGTAACCCACTTTTTCGTCACTTTTTTTCAGACACTATTTGCCCGCGTTCTATTCAGTGTTCAGACACCAGGGTCATATTACAAAGGAAGAAGTTAAACCTCATCCGGTACTGTCGAGGTTGTTCAGGGCCGCTGCAGTTCAGACTCTTACTTTCAACATTACCGAAGTTCCTATGTTGACACCTCCTATTCCTTGGACATCTCTCAACAGTGGAGGTTACCTCATTGCTAAGACTAGCTTGATTCGGTAATTGATCTATTGATCTGGCAATTGAATTGTCAGCATTATAAAAAATAGTGGTACAGTCGTAGGAAGAAAGCAAGTTATGTATTGACAACAGATAAAACTGTACAGTTACATAAACAGACATATTAATATCTTAAAAAATAACATTTAAACTTATGTTTGAATTCTTGTACTAGCCCATTTTTACACTTTGTTGCCATCTGCATTTAAAAAACAATATATACCATTCAAATAAAATACTTATATAATCTTTTTCTTACTCATTATAAATTTTGTTACATGCATGAACATTAGTCTTTCTGGGACATTAGATTTGAATTTGTCCACTCCTTTTTATTTGTTCATTCGTAATCTTACCCATAATGTTTGCATATCGCATCGAATAAAAAATTCACTAAACAATTAAATGTGCCTCGCTTAATATAGTTTACTATGTTTCAGCTTGCCCCATCAAGCGATACAACAGTGGGAAAGGCTCAATGAATCGCCTAAGGCACAAATATATCCGGCTTTTGATTCTTTGAACCAACTGAGCTCCATCCCATGGAAAGTCAATAAACCTGTAAGTGAGATATTTAATTCTGTAATTATCAACATTTGGTCTTTATATGAAAGCTAAAATGTTTAATTTTTATACGTGGTAAATATTTTTTTAAGGGACAGTTGCCTTGTGTTCTAATTTAAATGGCATTACAATTATACTTATTGATGAAATTGTCGAAGTTACATCTTGTATAAGATTAATTTATTAACCATAATAATATTACAACGGTTTAAAATTGTTTAGAATACAGTCTGAACTAGTTGGCATGTATTATGCGATGCAATCATTTACACCTTTCGGTGGTAATATTGTTATTCCTCTGGTGTAAGTGTGATATTTTTCGTGGGGGCATTCTCGGTGGTATTCATCAGGGTAAATTTGTCTATCACCTGTGCCTAATGCTTGCGGCATGACGCTCGGTCGCAATTTGAAATTGTTCTTCACTATAGGCCTGGAGCTAGAGGCCTTGTTAATTTTCGTAATTGTGTGTAACCCCGGCTGGAGCAGTTTCGACGGTTGGTTGAGCTTACAGCATATGCAGAACTTGGAGAATATGCATTTGTTGTTTTCCGAAGCTCCAACGTAAAATTCCTGTTCTGACATGTTGCGAAGTATCCCGATACATTGAAGGTTCATCGAAATTATAAATGAGAGTACGACGCCTGTTAAAAACACCACCGCTGTACAGATAGTTTGCCAGCAAAGCTGATGCAACATTTCATTCCTGTCGCGCTTTAATATTTCAGGTATTGGAAAAGGTACTAGGTAAGAGCCTATTAATCCGCACGTTAAATGAATCGCTATTATATTACAGTTATCGCTTAATCCGATGAACTGAATTAACTTTGAAGTTATGTAGTAAGATATTGTGCCGAAGAAACTTGTTAAAATTGTCATCTCCGTTCTGTATTCGTTGGCTCCAGCGGATATCGATACTAAACCCGCTATCGCCCCTTGCAACATCCATACGGCCAGCCAGTAGTCGCATTTAATCTTCTCAATAAAATTTAGTATCGCAACATTTCCAATACCCAGATTTAAGGCAAGTAAACAGTTCAGAAAGAACTGTCTGGGATCAACTTCTTTTGAGTATAAATTGCCCATCAGCCCTAACAGAACCAAAGTGTAGCCAATTGTTGTGGTCGATTGTGAATTAATAGAGATGGAATTGTCATCAACATTGTTCATACTAACAAGTCTCTTCCCTAAAATGATAATAATACCCAAACAAAACGCGCCTGAAAATATGTGTATAACTGCTGAGCCCCCGTAGTCTATGAATTGTAATTCTTGGCCGAAATAGTTTGAAGTATGCAGCCATCCGTTTTCTGTCCACGCCCAGTGTATAATTAAGGGTTGAAAAAGAGCGCTCATCAGTATTGTCATAATTACATTGCCTATTATATGAATTCTGCCCGCGATTACGGTCTCTATGACGGAGCTGCTTATCGATACTGCGGACCATCCCATCAGCACTTCGTTCAAATCCACGCCCCTATCGAATATCCAATAATCAGTGCCCACAATACCCGATCTGTCCACTCCGAAAGCCACTGGAAATCCGAGAGTCAGAAACGAGGTTGAAGCCAGTGCCATGTTCAGCAGATGTTGAATAACGACTAGGTTGACGTCGTTTGTGGGAATGCATCCGATGTGCACAAGGATGTAGCCAAATTGTAGGCATAATGTCAGAACAATTTTAACGGCAACAACAGAAAAATCTGGATTCGAGCATGAGCTATCTAAAATTTTTTCACTCATTTTAAATTTAATACGAATTACAATTGTGTCAATTGCACAATTTTAGTAGTACCATGGCAACACTGATTATTAATGCTACCAAAAGAATGGCTAAACTAATGTTGGTTTATCTTTATTTATTTTAATAAATCATAAAACAAATTCTAGTAGTTTAATCTATTTAATTTTTAATTTGAATTTAAAGCGTGAAATTATTTCATGTAAACTATAACACCCATCATATGATTTTATCTAATTCTTGTGCATAATGTCAGATTATATTTGTATTTTGAATTGGTGGTTGCTGTGACAGTATTGGTGACAATTATTAAACAAAATGTAATGAGAAATTCAATTTATTTCTAGATTAATTTTATGCATTGTATTTCAGGTTTTGGAAGTTAATTAAACCAATAAAATTGTTATCACAAATGTACCTTAATTTGAATATTAGCTTAGCCGTATGTTTTCATTTGTGTTATCTGAATTTTAAATAGATCTCTTGACTAAGAGGAGAATAAATTTACAGACAATTTTGTTAAGAGAGTACTTGTTTATTGTTCTTATTCTTATTTTTTTATACGTATAATTATTTTGTTCTTCTTCAGGTATTGGATACAGTTATAAAGGTGTTTAATGACGGTGGATGCAGTAAACTTGACATTCCCGAACCTCCATCTTCCTGCCCTGTGTTGGATCCCATTACTCCAGACATGACTAAAATTGAGAGGTTTCAAGCGTACAGACAGAGGATGATAATGCGTCGTCGTAAAGCTGAAATGTATTCATTGTGGTGTGATGCACTTTATAGACTATCATTAGCCAACCATGTGAGTATAATGTTCAAATTATGTTTCCTTTTACAACACTGGCATTTAAATAAAAATCATTTTGTTTTTAATAGTAATATATTTCGATATGATTTTCTTAATTCAAAAATTTTAAATTTTCATATTTAGTTTTTTGTTGCTGTGTACAATTCCAAAATTATTAACTACTTATCCAAACTTATATAACCCTTTAAAATTAAGAGATTCTGTGTTTAGATAAAGTTTTGTTTTTAAGAATTGAAAGTATTTATAATTACATACCATATTATGTTTCCTCATTAATAATATTTTGAGAATATGACCTTGAAGTCATAATCTAGTAGGCATTGGTTTTCGTTCTAGTATCTCTCAGCTGCTAGTCTTAGCAAGTCTATGGTGTTGGTACACCTGCCACTTAGGAAACTGAATTGTACAATGAATAGGGAAGAATTAACAATAAAAAGTTCTTTGAGACTAAGTACATAATATAAGTAATATAATTTGCCCTACAGAAAGGGTCATGTTAACTACTTTTGTGATAATAGTATATCCCACTGACTATTAGCATATATGATGAGTATGATTAAAAATTATACCAATGTGTGCGAGGATAGGAAAACAGTTTGTCCCAGACAAAAAGAAATGAAAAATGATATAATCCTCATTGACCCTTTTATATGTACTTTATACTAAAATGTTTATATTGAACTTGTTTTATTTTGTTTTTACTTGAGAGTTTTTCACAAAGTCGTACTCATTATTTTCAGTTTAGAGACAGAATATTTTGGCTACCGCATAATATGGATTTCAGGGGTCGTGTCTATCCTTGTCCACCTCATTTGAACCATCTGGGATCTGATATGGCCAGGTCACTACTAGCATTTGCCAAGGGCAAGCCACTCGGTCCTGATGGTCTTGACTGGCTGAAGGTCAGTGACTTTTAGTTTGTATTTCTCCCGCTATAAAAGGATAACATTTATATATTGGAGCTGTATGTGTAACTAATGATTGAACCTGTGAAAGTGCATTAAAGCTATTGGCACTATTACCGCGGTTGATTGAACTAATTTTAATGAATAATTTAATTAATACATTTAAACCTTTTAATTTAATTAATAATTTAAATATTTTTCAGATTCATCTTGTCAATCTAACTGGCCTAAAGAAACGAGATTCAGTAGCTACTAGGCTGGCATTTGCGAATGAGATTCTTTCTGACATTTTAGATTCAGCCAACAATCCACTTGATGTAAGTAATACCATTTTACGTGTACATATTAAATTAACATTTGATTGTCCCGACTTTCAAGTAGACTGCAATGTCTACTTCTAGATTAGAATCTACAGTAGACAGCTTTATAAAATGTTCTAATAATATTCTGTATTAGTCGGTGTAGAATTTGTATTCTCCACAAGAAAAATTGGGGAACAAACTAATTCCTTAAATATGAGTGAAAGTATTTGGAAAAAAGTAGTGTGAAAAATTAATGATTACATATACATTTACAGCGGTAAAATGATAAAACTAAGAATCTGATATGCATTTAATATAGTGAATGTTTTTTATTCAGACAGTAAATAATTGGTTAATTATGTGTAGCCAGTTCAGGAGTTCTAATAAGTATGTAGGTTTATTTTGTATTGAGTTTTGTATACTATCCAGTCGGTGTGATAGAAGTAAATTTTTATATCAAATAACTAGATTGAAGAAACAGCCACTTACTTGCATACACAATAGATGTATAAACAATGTATTTGAATGTTCAATTCATTATGTCTTATTGTTTGTATATTGATGTAAGGTCATTTATTGTTGTATAGGAAATGAGCATTTCTTTCACAAGTTTTCATGACTCAATGTTACGTTAAATATATTGCCTTTTTAAAAACCTTAAAAAACTGTTTTGTCATTGAACAGAATTAATTTTAGAAAATATTGATTAATGTAACAGTGTTATTGTTTATTGATTTTTATTTGATAAAAATAATAACTTTAAATTTTCAAACTGTTTTCATATAAGTGTTATTTCTGAAATTATGTTCTTCAATTCATTGGTTTTGAATTGTGTTAGGGGAAACGTTGGTGGGCAGAGAGTGATGAGCCTTGGCAGACACTGGCCTGCTGCATGGAGATTAGGGACGCTCTAGCTTGTCAGGACGGAGTCGAAGCTTTTATATCCCATTTCCCAGTACACCAGGATGGCTCGTGCAACGGCCTACAGCATTATGCTGCCCTTGGGCGCTGATACTGCTGGCGCGTACAGTGTCAATTTGGCACCTTCGGATTTACCCCAAGATGTTTACAGCTGCGTCGCTGCTCTGGTTAGTTTTATTTTAATTAATATTTTCTATTATTCCTACTTCACTGGCCAGCTTCCTCCCATTGTCAGTAGTGTTGTTTATGCATCTTGGTTTCTGATGAAGAATTGATTTTGTATGCACTATTTTGTACTGCAATCGAAGTTTATTTGTATTGTTTCTGTTATGCTGGGAAAATTATTGAATAGAATTTATAGTCTACAACTAAATTCTTGAATATTGTCATCTATGTTTATTCCGATATATACACCAGATCACTTATATTCCGGTGGTAATTCTCCAAATTAGAGAGAAGTTTTGTCAAGTCTAGGAAAGTGTAAATAATTTAAATCATTAAGCTTTTATGTTGTAAGAGTTGAAAATTTTATTGCTTCTTGTTCGGACTTTATAATGGATCTGTTTTAGGTGGAGAGAGAGAGAAGTAATGATGCTGCCGAAGGAGTAAAGGTTGCCAAAGTTCTGGAGGGGTTTGTTAGGCGTAAAGTAATTAAACAGACTGTCATGACTACTGTGTATGGTGTTACACGATTTGGAGCAAGACTTCAGATTGCAAAGCAACTGAAAGGTACTTCAAATTTTTAAAATTAATAAACTTTTTTTAAGTACGACAATTGTGAGAATAATGTGCGTTAGGTGATTTGGAACAGTAACTATTAACTCAATTAACTGAATTCATTAAAAAGAACATTTTCCCTGAACTTAGGGAAGTTACTTCATACTTACTGACTGCATAGAGTTACCATTACACTACATATTCTAAAATGTTTCTTATACTCTTTAATGTATTTATTTGATTGTTTAAGACATTGATGACTTCCCGAAAGATTTCGTATGGCCTGCTTCAACTTACCTGGTCACCAAAACTTTTGCCAGTCTCAGAGAAATGTTCACTTCGACGAGGGAGATACAGGTAGGTTGTAAATGTTTTTTTTACAACTCACAGTTTGCATTCTAGGATGAGTGCAACAGTATATTTACTGGTGAGTGGTATTGGATGTTTCAGGATTGGTTTACTGAATCAGCGAGGATGATTTCTCAGGTCTGTGGCCAGAATGTTGAGTACGTTACTCCACTTGGTCTACCAGTTGTTCAACCGTATTACCGCTATCACAGGATATTGGAATGTAAGAAGAATGCCATCACTGGTAATTTTCAGGAACATTATGCCATGGATATGTATGAGTAAGTATAATTGTCAGCTGTTATTGAAATGTTGATATAAATTGTATCACCCTCTAATATAACCTTACTGTTGATTTTTGTGCTTATATACTATATAATAAATAGTAAATAAATTATTTATTTATGTTATTATTAATAATAATTTAAATTATATACTATATAAAGTGAATACGGTATTTTATATGTGAGTGCGAGTTTGGTCTTATAATTGTTGGGTTTTTTTTTATGTTTTAGGAGGCCTAACGTCATGAAACAGAAAAATGCTTTTCCACCCAATTTCATTCATTCCCTAGATTCAACTCACATGATGCTCACGTCACTTCACTGTGAACAGGCCGGTATTACATTTGTATCTGTGCACGATTGTTTTTGGACTCATCCGTGTTCAATTCATATAATGAACAAGGTATATTTTCGGCCAATTGTTTCATATTAACGTGTTTATTAGTTATAGTGGCCACTATATGTTCGTCACTTATTTTTCAGATTTGTAGAGAACAGTTTGTTGCACTCCATTCTGAACCTATACTGACAGATTTGTCCAAATTCATGCTGAATAAATATGGGTATTCGGAAGAGTAAGTGCTCTATTGTTCTTTTATTTGGGATAAATGAATCTATAAACTACAAGTGCCTGCTTAGTAGTATCTTTTGAAGACATTAAATATGATTACATAAAATAATTGTGTCATATGTAAATAGACAGGTGAAGAATACAATTTTTGAATGTGCTGAAGTAAGCTTTTCAAACGCCATACATCATTGTTAACCTATAATTTCATCAAAATTGAAATAGTGAAGTGTCACTTACTTTCTGTAGTATTATTACTTACTAACTGTAGTGCTAAACAAGTTCTTGCTGTTTTCAAATCTTATAATAATTTGTTTATATTTTAAAAGCATTGTTACAATAAAATAATGTTATTTTTAATATCTTCTACTGTTCTTGTAGTTGCTTTTGGCAGTATTGCAATCTATGTATTTGAATATGAAAAAACGATTATAATTGTATGAGTATAGGTTTAATGGTATTGGTGTTTAATTTATTAATGAATAAATTTCTGTTTAAGGAACTATACCAGTGATCCTGAACCTGTAGCTAGTGCTAAGCAAAGATTGAATTCTCTGTTGCGCGAGTTACCTTCAACAGGAGATTTTGAATTAAAGAATGTTCTAAACTCTGTTTACTTCTTCAGTTGACTGAATATTACTAGACTTAGTTAGTTAGTGTTACCTAGTTTGTTGTGTACCTGTGATAGTTTTTGTTTATTATTGGTAATGAACAGTTCATTGTCAATGCTTTTATAGATTGTAATACTTTTCTGAAGTATTAAGTGAATATTTCAAAATTGGCAAATTCACTGAAATGCAATATATTACTTTTTGAGTAATTATTACAATTTTTAAATGATTACCAGAACAAATATTACCAATCTATAGAATCAAATGTATGAATGATAACTGATAAGAATTTATAGTAACATATCTAGAAGAAAATTATGTTTGCTTTCCTCACTACTTTTATTAACTGCATCACCAATATCAATCAAATGATAGTGCTTGATCATAATAGAAGTTGATCCTGTGCTAATTGTTTGAAAAATTCCTATGTGACAAAAATGTAAGTTTTATATATTTATACTGTTATTTGTTAGGTATATATACATTTAGTTACCCATTTTCTAGATTTAATGTTAATAACTGTATTAATTCCAACTGTAAATTTATGTATAAATTAATGTATAACTGTAAAATAAATATATATTCATTAGTATACATAGTTTATATAACCATATTCAACTCTCTGAGGTGTTTCTTGTGGTGTGCAGAGAACCTTAAAGAATGAGCCATTTGTGAAGATTTAGCAGTACATTCAGAATGATTTGTTGTCATTAATCATGGCCAGGGATTTTTATCAAAAAGTATAAAAAACAACAAACATACCAAAACGTTATGTATATTTATTTCTGGCAAAATTCATTACATTAGACACCTTAAAATTCTTATTCTATAAAAAAAATCTGATATTTGGTGGATTTCATTGAAAAAAAAGGTACAGCCAGCGCCATCTAGCGGAGAAATTAGGAACCTCGGTCGCCAAATTAAGGGTCGCCAGCGCCATCTTGTGGCGGCAGGCTGAACTAATTGGGCAATGTATCAGGACCAAATCGTCTACCTCCTGTGGCGCCTTGTTCTCCTGATACAAAAATTAGGTTTTCGGTACAGCCCGCGCCTTCTAGCGGAGAAAGTAGGAACCTCGGCCGCGGACTAACGTAATATTGGGAAGGGGGGGGCTGTACCGAAAATTCAATTTTTGTATCAGGAGAACAAGGCGCCACAGGAGGTAGACGATTTGGTCCTGATACATTGCCCAATTAGTTCAGCCTGCCGCCACAAGATAGCAGATTCAATTTCTCCGCTAGATGGCACGGGCTGTACCAAAAACTCAATTTTTGTATTAGGAGAACAAGGCGCCACAGGAGGTAGACGATTTGGTCCTATTACATTACCCAATTAGTTCGGCCTGCCGCCACAAGATAGCGCTGGCGACCCTTAAGTCGGCGAACGAGGTTCCTAATTTCTCCGCTAGATGGCGCGGGCTGTACCGAAAACCCAATTTTTGTATCAGGAGAACAAGGCGCCACAGGAGGTAGACGATTTGGTCCTGATACATTGCCCAATTAGTTCAGCCTGCCGCCACAAGATGGCGCTGGCGACCCTTAATTTGGCGACCGAGGTTCCTAATTTCTCCGCTAGATGGCGCGGGCTGTACCTTTTTTTTCAATGAAATCCACCAAATATCAGATTTTTTTTATAGAATAAGAATTTTAAGGTGTTTAATGTAATGAATTTTGTCAGAAATAAATGTAAATATCTTCTTAGTATATTTTTATATTCTTTGGTTATATATGAGCCTTATGAGCCAGCTTAAGCCATTAAAGGCTTTATAGTTCATTATTAAGTAGTATCTAGTGTTATGAATGTATTGTGTATTTTGGCACCTATAGTCTAGATGTTGAATGTATAAAAACGCATAAGAAAAAATATAACTTATAGCTAGTGTCTGAGGGAAGGATGAAAGACTACATTTTTTGTAATGCATTTTAGTTAAACATGTTTATATTTAAAACATTGTTATATTTAGTGTTTACATTGCTCTTTTTGAAAAATATATACAGTAACTTTAATTTATTATTTAACATTAATATTAAAACTACACAAATATACAATATTTTATACATAACAAAATGGTACTGAACATTTTCAATTCATTTACCGATACATCTTACAATTAAAAATGTGTTACAGTTTTCACATAGTTTACTATGTACAGTATTATGTACATTTAATTTCTTTTTAAAAAGGGCATTTATTTTTATGAATCATTAGTGTTTTTATGTTAATCTTTATATTTGAGCTTAAATATGTACATTTACAAAATATTTGATAAATTGCAGTTATTACAATCTACACATGTTACAGATCATGTCATTTCATTTGGAAATTAAACTTTGATTTATTTAACTATCTGTGGTTCGTTTTTTACTACTTTTAAATTCAGCAGTGTATGGTTAGGAATTGCCATTTTAATAAAAGCAAACAAAATGACATCTCACATTTTATGACAATAATCTTATAACATTTCTCTGATACACTGATTAACAACATTTGGAGACAATTATATAAAACAGTGATTTAATTCTCGCTTGGTATTCATCTCAATTAGGAGTGAATAGTGTTTATCTCCTCACATGTTCACAATGAGAGTCATGTTTTGCATTCTACATATAGTATTTTCATGTACGTTACACCATTTTCACTCACAATTATTTCCTTTCAAATTAACTGACAGACTAAATGTATTAGTTGTTGAACTGCTACTTAAATATAACTCACTGTATTGTCTCATCCAGTTAACCTTAAGTTACAAATCTTCTTCAATTTGTCCAAGAAAGGGTTGTGACATGAAATTTTCAGCACTCTGTAATTATATTTAACTTGATATGATTTTAAGAAATATTTTTAACATTAATTCTTTAGACAGTTAATTACAAACCATTTTGAATCTTTAAAATTAAATTTAAAAATATAATTTTTCTTGTCTTTTCTTTAAATCTTGCCGTATAATTTGAAATTGCATAAAATACTAGTCCAATATCCAAAATTATGATTCCTGTTCTTAGGTTACTCAGGAGGGTTACAGAATTTTATTTGGAGACACCGTTTAAGTGAAATTAAAAGGAAAATCAACATCTGAAATGTATTACCCAATTTTTTGCCAAATATTCTTTACACGGATGTGTCCTGTTGGTAAAGTGAAACCAATAAGATACATGAGTAATTAAAAAGCCATTATTCCCAGTTTGAGTTTCAAACTATAATCTCAGCCTAATAGGGGGGAAAACCAAATATTCCTGATGTTAATAAGTCTTTTAATATAAAACAGGAATAACAGACCTCATCTTCACAGTACTTGGGATTCAAATTATGTGCCCCACTCTTCGAAATACCCACTTCCTGTCTTTACCGTGTCCCATATTTTTCTGCAATTCTCCGGCGGTAGGACCTCCCGGAGGTCACTGGGATCGAGTCCTGCCCAATACAAGAACTGACAACCACTTTCTCGGTAAAAAATCCGAATTTCCGAATTTGATGTCACCAAGAAATACAGTCAAAACATTCAAGAAGGAATCACTAGATCACAAATTTATCACAAATCACAAGAACAGTACCAGGAGGGCGATCGAATGGAAACAGCTCTGCTTTATATTAAAGGACTCGTTCACAACTTTCGGTTTTTTTGTTATCATTCATTGTCACGAAGAATCCAGGTTTCGCTGAAAGCTTTGCTATCTCCCCCTAAGAATTTGTTTACTTTTTAATTTACTCGGATGGTCCGTAGTGGGCGTTTGAATTAAGCTTTGACTGCTAAGTCCCCCCGAACCCTCTGTTATTGGGCCAAGTCACAAAGCCCCCCCCCCCTCTCCAACTAATCCCTTTATGATCTTTATTAGTGCAAGCCAACGGCTTAGCCCCAGTAACTGCCTTACATCATATCCTCCGGCCTACTATCTGGCCCGAACTTGAAATAGATTTACTTAACGACTCAACGCGTGGACGGGACTAGGTTTTTGACTGAAGTCCAGTCCATGCCTCATGACATCGCGGAATTCGGTTTTAGTACAGCAATAAGTCGGGGGCGGGGCCAAAATATGAGAGAGCGGAAACATTTATGGATGAATATTTCAAATGCGATTAGTTCCTCTAGGCTGACTTTAGGGCAACCGCGTTGGTAAAGGCGGAAGGGCGGCTCCTCCACCGGCCGTCATTTTTTAAAATCTAAACACAGGCCGGACTAAAAACATGCGCCACTCTTAAACCGTCCAGAGAGACACAGCAGCCCTAACCGATGTTCGCAGAACGGCCTAAATCCTTCTCCAGCGTTCCACCACTCACGCCCTAACTAAGTGGCGCTCTACTTAGTTAAACTAATAATGTACACCGATGAAAGGGCTCGCGAAGCCCACTTTTCGGAACGTTTCGGTCGGTATATTTTTTGGTACTCTTCGAAATGTAGACCTGCATCGGAGGGGCCTCTTAATTTCGTCATTGCTAAACACAATTGTCAATTTATTTACACCTTAACAGTTAACAGTTCTTAACGCGTACAATACCATGTTTCGGAAGTTGCGCCCAACATAGTTCAGTTACAGGTCTAGAGGCTGAATCCTGAACTCGGTCACGAGAACAAACGGTTCTAATAATGTCTTGTGAGGCCAATATCACAAGATTTTCTTCTTAAACGTCTAAAAAATGTTACCCTACACCGAACACTCAGAGAAAAAAGAAATATTCGCTAGCTCGAACGTAAATTGGCATATCGTTTAATTTTTTTTCTCCAAATATATTTATCGATTAACATTTATTCGCATTAATTTTTCAACAGGCGTACAATTAGGATATGTCAACGGATTAGTCCGGTAAACTGATTGATGGGGGGGGGCAGGGAGGGGTCGCCTAAGACTTTGTTTTAAATCGTATACCGCCGGATTTCGGTCTTTTATTATACCTTTTCCGGTTAGGAACGGTGTATTGAACATGTAGTATTTACAGTGCGTAACGGGCGGGGCTTAGAAGGGTCACCTGGGGCCGATCAGCGTGGCCAGGGCCATCAGGAGTCCAACGAAGAGTGGCCGGAGGGAGGAGGGCCGCCCGCCCCAACACCCGTTCTCCACGCCGATCCTCGCTTCGACACCTTCGCTCTCGAGCTCGTTGTCGTACAACTCGATCATGGTCACGCTCTCCAAATCTGAAAACACAATTAGAGGCCAAGATCAACGCCAACAACGCAAATTAGCCGGATTATACTACGGTCATTTAAAAGGGGACGTCCATTAAATTTCTTCCTCCAACTCAGACGTTATGTGGAATCCCCATACCCGACCCAAAAGAATCGGCTTAAACCGAAAAATTTGGACTTCTAAGACCATTACTAAAACGGACATCGAAATTGACCTTAAGTAACAAACTCATAATACACAAAGCCATATTAAAACCGACACGGACATACGGTATAGAGCTATGGGGTTCCACCGAGACATCCGACATCGCTAGCATCCAGAGATTCCAATCGAAGCATCCTTAATGCTCCCCGGTATGTTTTAAATCGCGCCGTTCGTAATGACCTCAACTCACAGAGAGTCGACGAAGTCGCGAAATCCCGGTTCCTCAAGTTCCACTCCCGTCTTACACCTCATCCTAATTTTCTCGTTCAGTCACTCTCCTCTATTACCCATCCACTATCCCCACCGCGAGGGCTTAAACGCCGCCGGCCCAGAGATCACCTCGGACGGTAGTTAAATCGTGTCAAAAAGTGCCATAATCAGGTACTTTCTTTATCGAGACAAAGACGTGAAATATATACAAGTGTCAATTGTACTTATAACTGTAAAGTTAAGAAAAAACTCAAACGTTATGTATCGTAATTTGTATAACACTCTAAATGTATCTATAAGGTGTATAAATTCGACATAACAGATTAAAATTCAAACTACCTATTTTTATTGAACGCAATTATATATGCCTAGTGTTTGAACAAACATCAGTCTGAAAGCTTTAGTCTTAACCTAACTAGCCCTAAATAACCTTAGGTAAACCCGCAGTGTTGGAGGTGAACGCTCCAGTAATTGATTAAATTTATTGTTTCTGCCGACACTTGTCCGTTTTATTTTCTTTCGAACTGAAGGGCGACTATAACAGAGAGGTAAATTAAAGTTATTACCGTTGGAAGTTATTTTATCCGTATATTTTGTTTATGAAAGTGTTTCAGGAGGGCGAACACATTTTGAAGAGTTCAATGCGCGCATGTATCACCCCCGCCATCCCTAATATCAAGGCTCGCGTCTTTTCCTCTCTTTCTCTCGCGGAAAAATAAATGGGCGAATTTATTTCGGGACAAAGCGAATGGAGGAGAGGGGGGGGTATGCAAATGCGAAACGTAGGGAGCGAGATAGAAAAGCCGGCACGGGGAGGGATAGAGAGGGAGGGAGGTAGAAGGGCGCAAAGGGTGGCCCACAGATGTGGCCGCCTACGGGCGCCGTTTGACTTTTAAAAGAGGCGCCGAATAAAAATAAACGAAACCGCCCCCCCTCCCTCCCTCCCTCCCTCCCATGACTTGCGACGAAACAGAGAGCCCGGATTGTCCCTCAGTTGTGTAGTTAGGCAATATCGATCTGTGTCGGCCGGCATTCTATTGCACTCTTACGGACCTCCGCTTTTGATCTCCCAATATCCTAAGGCTGCTAAGGAGCGACTATTTTCAATAAACAGTCGAGTCTATAATATGAGTGTTAAGGTCCACACCCACATGGGGGAGAGGGCCGAAGGAAGTTCCCGCCAGGTGCTACAAACAGACGTGATAACACCGCTCGCGGTTTCACTGATTTATTCACCCAAATTGGTTGAAATAAATATCAAAAGCCCATTATCGCTCCAAGTATCAATATTTGCAGTTTTATGACCTCTTATATAAAAGCGGGGCGTCTATATTTTAAGAAAATAAGTACCGTCAATTGGTTCCACGGAGACACGACCGGCTCAACGACTGTAAGACAATGCGGGACCGAATAAATAAAGAATATAACGGGGTGGGGGCGGGTGGGGGCAAGTGGTGGAGAACGAACGTCGTCGGTTGGCCCGAAACCGCTTCATCGCTTCACTTACTGAACTCTAATTAAAAGGGATTCGATAAAACGGCAAAAAAGTCTGAAAATAATGAGATTGTTTTTTTGCCGAACGAGAGCCGATAGTGGGGCGGGGGCGGGGGACTTCATTAACTTCCTTTGTCTGATCCCAATAAACCGTTGAATAACGAGTTAAGGTTTTTTTTCTTTTTAATAACGAATTAAACGATCCTTCTTTTGCCGGGAGGGAGGAAAAAATCTGCCGGTCATATCAGTTTCCGAGGAACAAAAACTGTCTCCGGCCTCCAGCTGCCTGAAAAAGCGCGAGGAGGAGAAATTAAGGGCGGCCGACTCACCTCTGGCCGTCGTATCCACCACTGTCGTACCCTCAAAGAAGATCGTTTTGGGTTCTGAAACACAAAAGCGTACAATTTATTCGATTTATTTTGCTAACTTTTCCTATAATTTAAGCATTGATATAGTTCCAAAATATGACCGTCATTCGGTAATATTTATTATAAGTTATAATTAAAATATTATACGTTTGGCCAGGATATTAACAATTAACAAAACTTGGCATAATTACTGATATAATGGACAATATTTTGAAAAACAAATTGACAATTCAACTCTGAAACTTCAATTTTTGAAGTGTGCAATTATAAAAAAAATTGGTTTATCCGAACCTTCCTGTCTTAATGAATAATTATTAAATTATTAAAAACTCCGGATCGATTATTTGTATAAATACTAACATTAATAACCGACTACACCGATAATAATAGACAATTATTGGCTAAAAATTAGAATTTCCATTCCACGTCCAACCAACGTGTGGGCGCTCCATCGTCTGGTGTTCGACTGAAGTTGGATCAGCTGTTGGCCTCCCCTTTTATACTGACTGCACCCTCTCCTCTGATTGGCTGTCAGACCAGCCAATCAAAAAACAGCATCATCCACAATCTCATAACTAGACGTATTAGACTGATAATACCGCATTAACTACTTCAGCTATAGTTTTAACTTTCATTAAACATATTGAAGCACTACTAAAAGTATGAAAAAGGAATAGTTATGAAAAATAAATTTATATATAATAAATGCAAACAATTAATTGAATTGATCGAGTTTTCCTCCTTTAAAATCTCCGATGACTTTTTGATTTAACGCGATTTAACTGTCTATTGACTGTCCTAAAAATTCTTTAGTGTCTTTAGATTGAAAGCGGAACGGTTTTTTTAAAAATAATTAATTACAACTCCTAGTTTTAATTCCCCCTTCGCATAACAAGTTTAGCTTGTAAAGATTGAATATAAAAAAATCCCCCCCCCCTCCTCGGGTCCAAATTGAGCGCGAGATTAACAATTCTACTAATGGTTTTAATTCGTTCGCAGATTTTTCATTACTTTTTCTGGGGGGCGGAGTCGACAAGGAAAAAACAGAAAGAATAAAATCTTTTTAACTCGAATAAACCTTTTTTCGACATGACGTGGGGGTGGGGGAGGATTAGAAAGACGTTTTTCCAAGAGTAAGCCGAGAAAATATGTAAGGCTGAGTGAGGTCTGGCGCCATAATGGAGCCCGGGCAATGGAACCGATTATTCAGCAGCGAGGATAAAACTCGGTTTAAATTGTTTCAAGGCGCCCGAACCTCCCCCCCCCCCCGGGCGAACGAAGAAATCATTCGTCCCGTAGAAGGGAGGAGTTAAGTCGCTCAAGAACCACCCCCAACAATGAAATATTGTACAGAACTTGGTGGCCTATTTGGAATATATACGGTTCGGTCTATCAGTTTAATGGAAACCGATAGAAACTTTTGCGGGCGCCCAGAATCAAATGTGTTCTCATTAAACATTTATCTCCTTTATCACTCCGGTAGGCTATTTTTCCCCGTGTTCGGAAACCACCTTATCGAGCTCCACCGGAATGGTATCTGCCCTATCCTTCTACGGTGTTGTTGGCTTCCTATCGGTGGTTCCTATCGGAAGTTAGTTAAATCGAGTACCGGTTCGCTCATTTATTTCTCTCCTTTCTTAATTGTCCAGTATAAATTTATTGACTCGATAGCCCGGTATATGTGACGGCAATCCGCAAGTAATAAGCATTATTCTATTTAAAAAAATAACTCTTCCCTTATTCTTCTTCAAAAGAAGATAGATAAATGCATGCTCTTCCTAATTGTTAAGCAAACAATATTAGTTTAACATACCTGTTTAGTGGTCTGCGAGGGGTTGGAATACCGTAGATTTCGTGTGTTTCTGTCTCCTCTCGGTGGTTTGGTCATTCGCTAGACCGGTTTCGGCTGTTCGCCACCTTCAGTAGCGGTGTTAGTCACTTTTGGCAGTTTGGATGTTTTTGGGCATCCTCACTGCACTGTCACTGTCACTTGTACTGTAAGGGGCTAATACTAAAATGTAAGGCAGGCCTGTGTTGCGGGCCAGTATTAGGTGCGCCGTACCACTGAAACTAGTAGCGCCCAAGAGACAGTGCAGTGAGGATGCCCAAAAAACATCCAAAGTGCTAAAAGTGACTAGCACCGCTACTGAAGATGGCGAGTAGCCGAAACTGGTCTAGCAAAAGACCAAACCAGCGAGAGGAGACAGAAACACACGAAATCTACGGTAAAAACAGTATTATGTATTAATAACCTTGGATTGAAAGAAAAAATTGCTCACCTTCTGTGGTCGTTCTGGTAGTAGTGGGCGCCTGTGTAGTTGTAGTCGTAGTGGTTGTCGGAAGTATTATCTCTGAAAAAAAATAATAATATTAGATTGACCATTATTAAGAACATTTTCTATAAACAATGGGCCGTTATTCGGTGGATAAGACAAAATAGATGTGTCGTTTAATGTCCTATTTATTATCATAAAAATGTTGGGCGTATGCAAGCATTTAGGAGAGCGAGGGGTGGTTGGCGCGATCGACGTGTCGCTTATCTGTAAAGCGAAATTGGGGCTTAGCGGGGGAGGCAAAGTGTGTTTCCCATCCGGGCGGGCTTAGGCTCGCCGATGGATCTCCCGAACGCGGCCGCCATACCTAGTCCGCCTCGGGTAAGCCGCCGGAGCTCGACAAAGTCAAAGCGCCTCAGTCAGACACAAAGAACCACGCAATCCGCGTTTTATTTTTTTGCCGAAGAGCCGAAATTTATCGTATATAAGTTGGGATAATATCGCAGGAAATATGGTTCGGAACACGACCGTCGACTAAACTGACCAGAGTATGGTTCAAGACTGGATGGCTAATCGTATGTGGCCACGTGATTTAAACATAACAGAAAAATAGAAAAAATAAACAAATAAAGTTGTTTCTTGTATTATTTTGTTAACTAATTTCTCCCAGGATCATTAGAGAAGCCGCGGTTAGGGTGGCCGCAAAATAAAGTAAAGCTCGATATTTATAAATATAATTTCCGATCGATGGATGGGCTACCTGCAGAAGAAAATTGCGGTTTAGGCAGGCAGGCTGTCGGGAGCTAAAGTGGTATTTCTTCTCGTGGGTTTAAGATCCGTGATTCTTCATGCAAGCCAACGATAAGCCGTGTATTGGCCCCAAGGCGGAATGGAATCATCCCCAGTCCTTAATCCCGTTATCTTTGGCGGGATGGGGGCGGCGGATGGGGGTTGTGATCCCCTCCCATCTTGTCATTTCTTTTCACCTTAATCCGCTGCCGGTTTAATCGTTCCGACGGCCCGGAAGAAATAGGCCGGGCGGGAAGGGGCCCCGGGACGGGAGAGCATTTATCTTGTTTTTACAGCGTCCGCGTTCCCGATGAACGGCCCTTTTAAGGGCCACCGAGTGTTTCTTTTATTGTCGGCTTTGAATATTGATTGACTCTTTCAGCCGGTTTCTGCAATCGGCGGCCCATCTTTATTTTCGGTTGAGTATATTTGTTCTCCGTAAATTGATTTTATATTCCACTTTATCGAAATCGTCCTCTACTACAGCTTACTACTCGTTGACACATTACATTCGGTACTATATTTAAATCGTTATAAGTAGCAAGAAAAAATGTTGAGTCGAAGTACGATCTTATTAATACGAGATCTCAATACGTTAAGAATTATCAGTTGAAATTTGCAATTAAAGGAACGCTGGGGCGGCCCCGGCATACGAACCCGGTTCCACTATAATTAAGCCTTTAATTAGTAGATAATGATTAATGACTTTCTGTTATGCATTAATCTGTTCTTTCTATATCGGTGGTGCGCGGATAATGATGAGGGAATGACGGTGGCTGGTGGGGGTGGCTCAGTTTTATCTTGTTGTTTCAAAGCGGGGGTGGTGGGGCCCTGTTTGCCGGCCAAACGTGAAAACGGACCCCTTTTTCAAGTCCATCCGGCTTTGCATATTGATTCAATTTTCAGTCCTAATGCAGAATAAACTCTTTTTACAGCCGTCCAACCGACAACTAGGCGCTGAATATGCAATAGCTAGGTTATAACAATTCTCACGATTATCGAATTGTGCATATCGTCCGTTTCTGGCTGTTATATTTATATAAGGTTTAACCTTGTTAGGGGTAGTTAATTAAATTTTGTCTGAAGTTGGATTATAATACTTTCCAAAAATATTATAATAATACTGTTTTAAAATATTGAAATCTCTTATTTTGTACGATTACATTTTTATTTTATTATTCCGCGTTATGGGCATCAATCTTCGTTACATATTTCTGCAGGGTGTGTGTAAATTATTTTGCAGGAATTTATCTTCTCAGGCCCGTTCTCCGCAAAATCGATGTCTGGAAATAACAGATTAAAAAATGTTTCCACGCCGAAAGCAACTCTTTTGACTTATAACGCCCCGAGTGTCCGTAATTATGTGTCGCTCAAATTGTAGAAAAAGGAATAAAAATTTTTCGACGGTCTTTTTATTTTTCGTGATATTTGACTTTACATTTTCCCCCTAAATTTTGAACGTATAATTCAATTTATTTGTTGGGGTCCGCTTCGTTTGGAATGTCTCGAATTTTCACCATCGCCTGCAATATCCCGTTAGCACAGTATTATGTAATAATTAAAACAATAATAATATAGCCAGTTATGTGTGATTTTACTGTGCAGAAATTCACTGGGTACCTTCCAGGTTTCATTTAGTTCAAGGCAATTTCCAAAGAGAGCAGCACCAATCTGCAGAACGACAACACCCCAGGCTAGATTTATAAATGCGTTTAATCGTTTTATTTTGGTATCAGTATACCAGATATTTGTTTCTGAGAGATTTCGTGTGGAGGGAAAAGACTGTATTCTCAAGCGTGTATCTATAGGTTATGATCTTATATTGATTAGTGACAAAATAATAATTATCTTTGTCATTTAATTGACCCTCGTATTTATATTTTAATCATTCGTAGAGCTCGTATGTTTATAAAAGTTTCTATTGTTCTTTGTACTCAGCGCTACTTTAGGATATTGAAAGAAAAGAAGGTCAACAACCTCCAAAGAGAGAGAGAGAGAGGGAGGGAGGGGTAGAAGAGTGGTTGGTTCGAATTAATCTCAGTATTAATGTTCCGAAATTAATTACTTTTTCAGGCTAAAAGCAAGGACCCTATTGAGGGCGCTCTAATAAGAGTTTCGGGAATTATAATTGTAATTTCTTAACCTGTCTTTGTGACAGAAAAACTCGACTTTCGGGACAATAAAAGGAAAGAATGAAATCAATTTGCAAATAAAAAGTCATGACTGTCAGAACAAAAAAATCCTATTAATAAGCGTACGGTCCACATTTTACACTACTGAGCCCAACAACAACCAGAGTTTGTCTAAGAATTACACTAAATATACCTAATAAGTATACTGTATTTATGTGAAATATGTATTATAGAAGGGCGAGAACACTACAAATCCCGCAAAGCACGAATATCCATTCTGCTGATTGCTAAGCGAGTGGTACAGTCGGACTGAATGAGCTGAGGTTACCGTAAATATCTTGCATTATATTTTATATTTATAATCTCATCGTGAATGAACTGAAAAAGAGACGCGTTGTTTTACAAGCCGTTCTATTCTACTTTTCCCTGTACAAATTACAGATAAGCCCCGGAAGTAAAACCTAATTACAAAATTACGGGGGCTAACGACGTTTCGTATATCGACTACCTCTTTTATTCGGAACAGTCTATTACTTTTTAAAACGATTTAGATGACAACAGATTATTTAGATTTACGACTAGCCTCAGTATTGCACGTCTATAATTAAGTTTGTGTTATTAGATTTTTTTTGTGAACTGTTCTTAATAATACTCGAAGTTTATTGGGAGGCACTTGTGAGTCTAAATTTGTTTCGATCTCCTTCTTTTTTACAAAATCGAGAAGGTAATTTAATTTTATGTCGTTCTTACAGTTCAATTTGCCGAAAGTCTTCTTATCGGGCTGGGAAAATGAACGCGAAGGCCCCTCATTACAGGGGAACTGTTTTTTAACAATCCGTATTTAGTTCAACCCCTCGAGGGGATGTCGGGACTCTCATTTAACCTCGATTCGATAGAGGCCGAATAATATGTATTGAACTGGCCCGACTGTTATAAAATATAGTATAATACAGCGGATATAAATTGTGTTAGGACCCGACATACTCGATTCTACGTAAGCTTGGAAACGAGGAAAATTTTACCTAAAGAAGATTTGCGATAAACCTTCCCGAATATCCCGAGCGCCGCATTAAGAGGAAATTGCCTCGCTACCTAGTAAAGGTAGGATTCTCAGTCAAAAGTACATTCGTGTTGTCATTAAATATCATTTTTAAAAAATGTAGTCGTGACTTGAAATAAAAATAAAAAGCTATAAGACGGAATACATATTATGAGAATGCGAAGTGAAGATTAAAGAGTTAGTCGCCAGGGATATTCAGAGCAAAACTTTCACAAACGCCAAACAGAAGCGGGACTAAGAAAAAATTAAATGACTCGATGCATCGAGATATTTCGCATTAATTTTTAGATGTCGTCCGAACGGCAGTCGCTTCCTTCTGTCCAAATGTTTTTGAGCGATATGTTCGATGGAATGATTAAAATGGGATCCCATTATAACTGGTAGAAACAAACGGGCCAGCTCCGATGGCCAAACTGAGGGGACCATTAGCAGGGCAGATGCGGGGCCCCGATATGGATATTAGTATACAATGCTATGCCGGGGGGGCGGCGACTTGTAACCTAGCGGTAATCATTTGCCGATAAACCAGCCCCCGCCTATTTAGCCCCCCATTAGCGCCACATTTTGGCCAAATCCCTCCCTCTCCCTCCCTCCCTCTCCCTCTCTCCCTCCGTTCATCCCTCTCTCTCCCGAGCTCAGGCGGCGGTTCATGAAATATTAATGAACTCGTTGGGAAATGAATTCGTTTCTCTATTTCACCGCCCCGCCTCGAAGCGAAGTCGGCCGCCGAATTATTCTTTCCACCCCCGAAGTCGTCCCGTCGAAGTATCGACACGAATTAACTTCATTACCGTCTGTCCCGCTTCCCCCAGGCTTCCCAGGAAAATCAACAACGCGATCCGTCTTCGCGCATCGTCTGAGAGATCCGCGTGACTTATACCCCAGAGTGAAAAATATATAATTAACCTTTTTAGACTTGTAGGGAAGATATTTCGGCAAAAATTGCATCAACCTAAAGAGATGGCCTTGTCCTGTAATCGGTAATAGCGCCAACAGAAATGTAATCGAGATCATATCGAGAGTTACAATTCTACCCCCTTGATTACAACATATTCTCCCCGTTAATTAATTTTTGATATAGAGAAATAATTAAATCTCTATTTGTTCACGACAAAGGCCGACCGAAAGTGCATTTAACGGTCGTATTGTTTGAACTGCCTTTTCATAATCGTGACAGGAAATTTACAACAAAGCGACGGAAACCGCAAGAGAGTTGTATTTTATACAACCGAGAAAATAATAGTTTCCAATTTTCCGTTTATCGGCTTATTTTCAACTGATTCAGGTCGAATAGTGGTAGGTTAAAAATAGTGAAAAGATCGGGGCATGGAGGGAAAAGGTGGGCTTAAAGGAATAAACGTTAATTATAATTTTGTATCGTTATTTTATACGTAGCAAAAGACCAAACCGGTGAGAGGAGACAAGAAAGGGATAGAATCGAGCGAAAATAAGAGGAAAGTACGGTATCCGAACTCGCACTTAGTTACTGAAAGTTGTTAGAGAACACTGATTCCGGTTTAGAGGAGGCCAAGATACGAAAAATGTGTTATATAATATAATCTAAAGGGACTATCCGTACTCAATTTTCTTGTCAGTCCGCCAAAACAGTCCGGGAATGGGACATACGATTTAGACCCGAATTGAAACAAAACATTTAGCTAAAAGCCTCCCCCAGCCCGTTACCTGCATAAGTGGGGCTAAGACAAGGCGTCGGACGCTCTCGAGGAAAGTGGATAGGGGTAATCCTCCCCCGGGCCGCTTGTACTAATCCTGCCCCCCCCCGCCCCGTTTTTGGATTTATATAGGGGTTCCAGCTTTTAGCGCCAGGCACACTCTTTCTCTTAGAGACCCCTTTTCTCTTCAATTATTAAACGGAGATTCGACCCTCTCCGGTTCATTACACTTGTAAAGCGGGGTGCAGCCGCTCGGCCCTCCTTTCCTCGCCATTATTTATCATTTTTTTTTATCCTCCGTCCTCCAATTATGGCCCCCTGATCCCTCTCCCTCCCCATCATGAATACCGGGAATTTAATTTTTGATCTGAGAACGGTTGAATCTATCGCCGTCTGCCTTAAGACAACCTTCGGCAATAAAACAATAACAACAGTGCCGTCCGCTCGAAAGGTCGTAAACAACAGTTTCTTGACAAAATTTACAGTACGGCAATCTGTATCAATGGCAATTTGATCATACGCAAATTTAATTAAAGAGTAAGACGAACATAAAAAAATTATTTACGCCATTTTATCTACAGTTTTGTAACTTGTAGAATATATTTAGAAATTATTTTGAAAGTTCTTTGTTCAGCGGACTAACCGTTTGACTCGTGACATTTCATAGTTGAGAATTCCGGCCCGGCTAATGGAGGTGTTCACGTGGCAATGTATTTCAAGCGCTTAATTAATTAATCACTGGCTGAGCGGCTCTAACATTCAGTTAATTTACTGTAAAACAACGGGAGGTTTATTATTGCACCCGACACCGGTTCTAAAACCGCAAAGGTTACCGAGGCATTCGGGTTTTAGAGTCAGAAATGTTGACTCAACTTGTCCAAATAAATTGTCCGCAAAATAATGGCAAAATATATTCTACATTTCCGGATATTAAAATCACGTTCTTACTTCCTTAGATTATATCGATTTTATAAAAACGCCTGATTAATATTTTTAAAAAAATTTCGAATGCTAATGCTGTCATCATTTTTTTCTCCTGAGTTCATGATGGTGGAAGGTGATTATCATCAGTTTTACATTTTCCTCTCCCACTGACAGAGTGCTAGCAACCGATGGCGAAAAGCCAAAACCGTTAGTATAGGCCCATATCAGTAAATGGAGATAGAAGATCGCATTAGACTAATGGTAATTCTAAATAACACATCAAAATATAGTGATGGTCTGCAACATAATTCCCTGTCCCTCACGCGTTGTCTTTCGAGCCTTATCCAAATTATATTTCAAATTGGTTTCCCTCGCACTATCATTTATTTTGTTCATCTTTTTAAACGGGTGAAGTTCAAAGGGTCGGGTTTATTTTGATAAGCTAACCCACATACATAATCACTCGTGGACAAGACACTTTTTTAAAAATATAACGTTCCGTACTAGGCGCTCATATAATATCATAATTCATAAAGGAAGTCAATGTTGCTAAACATTCGTTGAATTACAGAATAAAACAATTTTCATAAAGGGAACGTGCCCCAGTTTTTCCCATCGGTTCCAGGAAGGGCGGGTCTGGAGCCCGATTAAGAGGTCTCAAGTTTAAAGGTTCCGCCCAAACAGACGTCAGTGGTCTCAGATTTCGTCCTAGTAATTAGTCGTTTTGTAATTGGTAAAAGGTAAAACGATTCCATTTTCCTTCTACAGCACAAACAAAAGACTCAGATTCAATGCACGTATAGTTAACACTAGTTAAACACTAATCGAGGCATACGGAAGCCATAAATGATCCCGTACTTACGAAGCGTTTTAATAATTTTTTGTTATTTCCGCCTTTGTATTTGAATAAAATATTTAAACATATTATCATTACAAAATCTACAGATTTGCACTGTCACGGTCAGTTGTACTGTGGCGGTTGTAGTGTATTCAATTTAATGCGCTACTAGTTTCAATGGTACGGCGCACCTAATACTAGCCCGCAACACAGGCCTGCCTTACATTTTAGTATTAGCCCCTTACAGTACAAGTGACAGTGACAGTGCAGTGAGGATGCCCGAAAAACATCCAAAATGCCAAAAGTGACTGACAACGCTACTGAAGATGGCGAACAGCCGAAACCGGTCTACCAAAAGACCAAACCAGCGAGAGGAGCCAGAAACACACGAAATCTACGGTATGCCAACCCCTCGCAGACCATCAAACAGGTGTGTTAAACTAATATCCAGTACTCCATAATTAAATAGTGTTTCAAGAGATAATAATCTCTCAAATAGGATTTATATACAGTTTTATTACAGAGACAATTTATGGTGGCAAATATACGAAGACCTGTACGTTCCTGCTAATAAATAGTCGTCCAATTCGTCGTCACTGCTGATCGAGGTTTCAATAATTTTTCAAGAAGCAGCCCCTTTCGCTAAATCATTTTCCCATTTTACCCGTAAACAGGGATATTTGTTATCCACCCTCTCTCCCCTCAATCGCACTCCGAAACCCCGGGCGTTCCGTTTCGCTCAATTGACTTTCAAAGCTTCATCCCCCTCCAGCCGCCGCCGTTATATAGGCCGCGTTTTACCACGCATTGAAAGTACAATTTCCCTCTTTCGGCCCATATAATAACCATGACCTAATACAGTCGTAATATATATATGATATAAAACGTTCGGAAACGGGGGAATGAAGGAAACGTTTCTCGGGGAAAGCAGTCGGCCTAATCGTGTATATTAAGCCAGTTAACTTTGGGCGGCTTTTATCTGAAGTTTTCGCTATTCGGTCGATCGGGCGTTTAACGCGGGCTGACTGGCGCTGCGCGGCGTCCTCCTCCCACCCTTCATTTAGCCCCTTCAATTTATCGTCGACGGTTCAATTAAAACTTGGCCCCCGGAGGAGCCGCTTTTATAACGGGCACAGTCTGACAGTCCGTTTCGCCTTTTTCGGGCACCAGCGCTAATCTGGTTAAATTTCCGTCCGGGAACGGTGGGCGTTGTTCGGCCCCCCACAATACACTACAATAGTTCGAGGAAGTTTGAAAGCTGACGGTTTCATTTATAACTCGAGGTTTCCTTTTCCTCTGCATTCGGGGAACGGAGCATCGGTAATTTTGGCTTCGTGCCGGGTAATAAGCGCGAGGAAAATAAATCCCTTCCGTGAAACCAATACGAACAAATAAGACAAAGAAGCCAAAGACCGGAAATGTGAAATCATCTCTTATCAATACTTTCACTCATTAAAAACAATTACCGGCACGATATCTCTCATAGTCTGTGCAGATTTGATTCGGTAAAGGATTTATTATTACCATTCGTCAAGTCTGTTTATCGCTTACGAGGTTTTCTATCTTATTCAGAATTACACATTTAGTAAATCAACATATAATGCGCCGCGGTTCGCAATAATAGTGCTTATAATTGTTTCTGTTATATAACCATTGCTGCCAACCTCTCCGCAAGGGCGTGCTATTATACTGGTACCGTAGTGTACTGTACTTAGTATACTGGCACAACGGTTACACGGACGGACTCGTGCATCGATTGGACTATCGAGAAAAGCCTTTAACGTGCGGTATCGGGAGAAGGGGGGCCTCTGTCCCATTCGGACTCCGAACCGCGGATAACCGCCATGGCAACTATAAAACCGATACCGTAAGATGGAGGAGCGCGGCTATAAATCGGCGGATCGGAGGTGGGACCTTATCCGATGGCGTAGGACGCGTGTGGATGCCGTAGATGTGGGGGGCGGTGGGGCGATAATGCTCGTTCCGGTGGTATCAATCGGAGCCTGCGTTTAAGCTATCTAACCCGGGATAGCGGCCGTTAGATAGATTTGTCCGAACAATAACGCTCCCCTCTCACTTCGAAATCTCTTAGCCCCGTCCGATCCAATCGACCGTCCCTAATTTATACTCGCCCGTCGTTTTATCCCTAGCACTATCGAGACTGTCGATTAAACGAGGCGTATTCGGGAAATGAATACCGACTGGCCGCAAAGTAAATACCCAATAAAAATCCAGTTTAGAATGTCCATTATCACCTTATCATGTTCGATGTATTTGTATCAATACCTGTTGTGTCGTCTACGAGGGTTCCAGATAACCTAGTTTTCCTTGTCTGTTCTAAATTGATATTAGAAGGAACAAAATAACAAGTTAAAATGGTATATATTTTGGAGGAGAAAAGATTATGTAAAGAAGAAGAATTTCGTGGAGATCGGCCCGAGAAAGTGCGCACTATTAATTTCACCGCTCACCTAATCTTGTAGCGTAGAGTAATAATTAAATTTCTCGATCTTTCAAAAAGAGTAGGAGTGGAATGAGTCGTTATTTTTCAGAACAAAAACGGGAATTATTAGTACCGGTTATAGACGAGATTACAAGAGAATATTTAACAATAGGAACACATAGGAGCCGGGGCGGTGGGTAAGGTTAATGCCGAAATTATACGGAGAATTGTTGTCCGACTTTTTTGTACCCCCGGCGTTATTGGTCTCGGTTCCTTATTAAGAGAAAGGGGTGCATTTATTGTACTCGGAAAGGTTCAAAATATAAACCGCGGTCGGTAGAGTAGAATGAACAATTTTTGTTTAATATTCCGGCCAACAAATATGCCTCGGAATGCGATTCCTGACTTCTTTCTCGGGGGCGCGATTTTACTACTCTCCTTACACGGCTCTACGATCGATAAATTCGCCGGAAATTTATTAATCAGTCGGTCTCCCGGCACTAAATTGAAGATTTAGAGGCGGTTTTAGTAGGCCGGTTGGGGCGGGCTATCGAATATTACGAGCCATTTTGATTACACAGCGGCAATCACCCCTTACAAAGGCGGGGGTCGTAAAATTCTTTTACCGATCATTTACCACAGCTCGCGTCTTCGTATTCGATCATGCCCGAGCGGCGTATCCACATTAACCGCCGCGTGTTTCGGAAGATTGAACGTCGATCCGTTTCATCTGAATAATCTTTATATAGCTTCAGGGGCGGCATGAAAAATAACGTTGCCACTAAATTGGCTTCTTGACTTTCAGGGAGGATTGGACTGCATTTGCTGCAATGCTGTCAAAGATTGCCTATTAACTAAACACTGTAGAGGGTGGTGTAAAAGGGGTGTACATCAGATACGAGATACATCTAATCAATTCTGAAAGAATTCAGCATGTTACGGGATTACGAATAAACGTGATGTTTTAGGAAGAAAAAAAGCACTGAGAGCGCATATAGAATGCTACTAACGAAATTGAGGATTCGAAACCGGTTAAATTTAATACGGAATGGGCTTAGGGAAACTGAAAACACACTAATTTCAGCTGAATCGAGTCTTTCACCCTATAGCAATCAACAGGTATGTTTCTCACAGGCTGACTGATAACCGCGAGTCACGCGAAGAAATATGTGCCTGATGAACGGTTTATGGACTGACCATTTACATCGCGCAAATTATAGGTAATTATTACACTCTGTAAGCAGTTTTGTTTAAATTACTAATTTTCGTTATTGACACTGATTAGATTACAGCGAATTAATGCCGTACCGTAATTGGACGCAACATGCCAGCGGTTAGTACCGACATAACTGTTCACAATAGGAGCCCCTAAGCTTCTAACCTAAAAAAGTACACAATAAGCTAAATTTTTCGATTTTCGACAGTCATGCAAATTTTGTTGGTTTTCAGCGGACGTAAAATGAAATTGGGTCGTCTGGGAAAACCGCTGATTCACCCAAATGCAATTTAGCGATAACTCGGCGAAGTCTCAATATTTAAGTGCCCAAACTTTATTCAGCACTTCAGCGGGCTACTGAACGATAAAACGATCCCATCTCCCTTCCCCCCCATTTCGCTTTATATACATTCCTGCTTTAATATAAATCGCGCACGGTTCGATAACGCTGTTAGTTTTAATGTCTTCATTTTTGGTTTAAAATACCTTTTGGGTGGTGCGCGGGAATCGGAATACCGTAGTTTTTTCGATCTTCTGATTGGCCTGTTGCTAGACCGGTTTCGGCCGCACGCCACCTTCAGTAGCATTCCAGTACTGGAAGCCCTTACGCGCTTCACTGATGTCAAACTAGTGTCGAAAAGCTACTGAAAGTGGTACCAGCCGAAACCGGTCTAGCAAAAGACCAAACCAGTAGTCAGAAGCAGTTCAAAAACTTGCAGAATTTTCAGACGGTTTATATCAAACTACTTGAAATATATCAGCACATATTATCAGAGTGGTATTTTTCCATATGTATTTTTTGTGACAAGAATCACGGCGCTCGTGATACTACACTCATTACATTATTGTGATGATGGTTTGCATATAACAAGCGCCGTGATATTCACATGCACGTCCGGGCGCATGAAATACATATTGAACTGCAGGAAATTGCTTAGTTAAATTACTTGGAATAAATAATAATACATACATAAAGTGTAAAATAAACCGAATTATGGTTTACATTAAAATATTGAATGAAATTAATTAAATTGGCCGCCATAACGGAAATCCATTATGTTTTATAGTTTCAAAATAAATAGTAAAAAGTAAAAAAAATGATTACTAACATTTTTAGTATATAAAACGTATACACCGTAGGTTGAACCGAGGATCGGAACCAACTCGCACATTGGACGTATTCTCGTGTACCTTCTTTGCGTTCACTTGAGCACCGTTGACACGTATAAAGTCCGCGTCGTAGGCAAAGTATCGGCCCTCTAAAATTCCGAGACTTCGGATACTCGGGCGGGGGCTTACTGTGAAATGTAACAGCCTTTTCCTTGTTTAAAGCTCCGGGATCTGGCTGACGTCAAGTTGGGGAATGAGCCCGAAGGGGCGCGGAGCAGGAGGGTTTGGGGGAGTCGGTCCCATCTTGCGGGAGCGGCCGGAAATTCGGCAATTTTTCTCGCACTCGAATTCTCACTCCGAGTCAGATATCTTGGAGTTCGGGAAAGCAACATTACGAATAATATATCGTGTAGGACTTTTATTACGACGAATTTACACAGATTCCCTGAATGATACTTTGTCGTACCTCGCAAGCTGCGTGTTATGCAATCCTTTTTGTAGTCAAAATTTCATTATTTCAATCAAACGATTGAAATCACATGATCGGATTTTTAAGCTCTTATCTCCAGGGGTTAGTTTATAGTTCGATCGCTGCTGGGAGGAGCTAATCAAAAATAGGGCCCTCCAACTGGGCTTTCCATTGGGTGAGAGCAGTCCAATATCCGATAGCCAACTGTTGTCTAACCGGCCCGTTAATCTCCGTCGTGACTAAGTTGGATCTCGACTGCTGCAAGTTGGATCCAATTCCTCTCCCCCGGGGTATTAAGACTTGACTCGGCTTGGATATTATAACCGGAGTTCTCCCTCGGGGTTCCGGGTTGAAAAAAAGGACTGTATAAGGTTGAAAGGCGCTATCTGGGCGCGGGGAAAACATATATCTGTCCCACCTCGGCCAGTGGCACACCGGTAGGTGTATCAGGGCCACCTCTCTGTTGCGCTTGTAAAGAAAAAAAAACTTATATAAAGCGAGCCAAACTCCAGCCGGCGATAAGGGGCCCTCCCACCACCTCACCACCCACATCACCCGACGTTTTCTCTCCCAGGGCCAATTCCGAGGTATGAGGAATAAGAGGGTACAAAAAAAGAGAAATTTCTGTCACAGAGACCAACGAACTCGCCTGTTACCGAATCTAATATTTCTTGACTTATTAAAGGAAATATACTTATGTTTTGAAGGGTCTTAATTATTCTAAAATACCTCTTTTGTGGTCTGCGAGGGTTGAAATACCGTAGATTTGTTGTTTTCTGTCTCCTCTCGCTGGTTTGGTCTTTTGCTAGACCGGTTTCGGCTGCTATCACTTTCAGTAGAGGTGTTGTTAACTTTTGGCACTTTGGATGCTTTTCTGGCATCCTCACTGCACTGTCACTGTCACTTGTACTGTGGTGGTTGTAGTGTATTCAGTTTAATGCGCTACTAGTTTCAACGGTGCGGCGCACCTAATACTAGCCCGCAACACAGGTCTGTCTTACATTTTAGTATTAGCCCCTTACAGTACAAGTGACAGTAACAGTGCAGTGAGGATGCCCAAAAAACAACTCAAGTGCCAAAAGTGACTAACAACGCTACTGAGGATGGCGAGCAGCCGAAACCGGTCTAGCAAAAGACTAAACCAGCGAGAGGAGACAGAAACACACGAATTATATTTGTACTTCATACTTATTGATATACACGTTTTTCCCCTCTTTACAGTATGAATCGATACTGATTAACTGCAAATTCATTCTAAATTTACGAAATAAAATGACAAAGTCACACGGCACACTTACGCGACCAAGAATAATGGAGCCTAAGTGTACTGTCTTAATGGTAAATAAGACGGGTACGGTCTATTTTTGTAAATCTATTTAGAAATATATAAACAGATTCCTTTCTATCCATGAAATTGATTGAAACGATTGGGATAAGAAATGCGAACTGTATCGGAAATTCCGTTGTTGTATGAATTTGCAGGTTAAGCCAGTGCCGATGATTTACAGGTCAGGGCTCTCTATCAAAGGGAATTCGGACCGTTCGACCGGAGACTGGATTTGGCCACTGAGCCATAGGGCGGCCACTCGGCACTGCCACCGACCGCTCAAAACTGGTTTTTGTCCCCCACCTCCACCACCGACACGCCCCAACGGAATGTGAACTGTCTTCGGAAGTGGGTGGGAAGCGGAAGGAAAAGCCGCCACGCTTCCTAATTTAGAAATTCCAAAAGCGGGACCGATGTCCCGTAGAGCTAACCGGCCTTCTAAACGTGGTCCATTTATTCGGAATAGCAAGTTTAGCGATAGGACAACTTCTATAGAAATTGCCAGAATAAGTTACCACCGTTTGATGTGATATAACATTCTTCTTTTATTAATATATGAGATAGAGATTAATATGCGAGATAAAGATTACAATTAAGAAAAAACAAATATAATTCAGTTATACAAACGATACAAGGTCAGATCATACTACGAGGAGGGGTGAATAGAGAGTAATCTCCTCCCAGACAAGGAATAGACGAGGTCTAATAAAGCGGCAATTGAAATCATTACCTTCTCAGCCTCTACTAACGTATATATTTATATAAATAATTTATTATTATTATTTAATTTTATATAATAATAATAATATTTGTATAATTATTTATTCGAGCTGATACTGATATTATTGACGAATAAATCTGTATGTTACTAATATTTCTTATAGAACCGGTTTCAAATTTAAATAATGCGATACAATCCTCCTATCAGTTTAGATTGTGTTAGTCGCACTGCTTTCTATTTGATCGCGACCCCTTCGGAAAAAGGAAACTGAAGTGTTTTCGTTCCAGATAATGTAGGTTTATCTGTGACAATTCGACCCAATCCGTTCGACCGGACAGCCCATTCTACGGGGAAAATGCGCACTTAAGCCTCGCGATTTGTCCCCGGCCGAAGGGCGTTTAAAAATTTCCGCTTCTTCTTCGCCGGTGCTCCGACTTTTTGTTAACTCGGACACGGTTTCCGACTATTGGATTAATTCGTCGGAATCTTTCTTCGGGGGGAAGATTGGCCTCGGCCTCCTGTTCCGGGACGGGAAATCTAAATCATTTAGAAGAGCGAACGGATTCTTTTAACTTAAGGGGTAAACTGCTCAATTATAAGTATTTGTTCGTATACCTCCAACCAGGTATTCCAAATTATTTAATAATATTATATAAATATTTATAATAAATAGTTTAACATACCTGTTTTATGGTCTGCGAGGGGTTGGAATACCATAGATTTTGTGTTTCTGTTTCCTCTCGCAGATTTGGTCTATTGCTAGACCGGTTTCGGCTGCTCGCCATCTTCAGTAACGGTGTTAGTCACATTTGGCACTTTGGATGTTTATGGGAATCCTCACTGCACTGTCACGGTCACTTGTACTGTGGTGGTTGTAGTGTATTCAGTTTAATGCGCTACTAGTTTCAATGGTACGGCGCACCAGATACAGCCCGCAACACAGGTCTGTCTATCATTTTAGTATTAGCCCCTTACAGTACAAGTGATAGTGACAGTGTAATGAGTATGCCCAAAAGACATCTAAAGTGCCAAAAGTGACTAACACCGCTACTGAAGATGGCGAGCAGCCGAAACCGGTCTAGCAAAAGAGGGAAGCTGCGAGAGGAGACAGAAACATACGAAATCTACGGTATTTATAATAAATATTGTCAATCCCTATACATACGAGTAAAGTATCAAAATTATGGAAAGGCCTATTTGAGCCGGGAAAAACGCAATGAATAAAAGCAAAAATCTCGTCATTTAGATAACTCGACCACTATATTTATTAGGGGTTTTAAAGCGGGACTTTTACGTTTCGATCATCGTCCAGTGAGTAATCCCTATGTCTCAGTACAAATTATTTGTACTGAAATCTTTTAAAACAAAATGTACAGTTTCCTCAGAGGCGATGAACAAATGTTTTTAAAATAAGAAATACGCGGGGATTCCTGGGCATTTTAAATCGAGACTCTACTACGGACAATGAATTAAAAACATGCCGTTAAAATAAGATTTAACGAAACGATTGTTTCTTATTTCCAGCTGTTGGGTAGGAGAGGGTTAATCATCCCCCTGGAGTGTATTCGTCGGCGGGAATTTCACCGACCGAATTAATTTCCAGCGTATTTCTATTCATTTCGCTTCAAGCCGGTTTAATTTTTTTGTTTCGGCCGGGGATACAGAATAATAAAAAAAAAAGGGAGGGAAGATTTTACTTTTTTCGGGCCGCGAATTTCCACGGTTTTCAGGCTTCTACCTGAGCCGGTTTGCCATTCAATCCTGTTTGGCGCTCTTTGTCCCTCTCAAATTTTCTTTGGTCGGTTTGTTTTTTTAGCTATTTTTACTTTTTCCTTTCCCCCATTTTTTTTCTCTCTTCCGTCAGTCGGCACAGATGACGGCTGCAAATTATAGGACGAGTGATAAAACTAAGTTTGGGCCCAATAAGGCTGTACTATTTCCTCGTCGGTTTTCCTTCTTGCTCCTGTTATACTTTTTTCATAGTAATTTCGCTTCTTGTTGTTGTTGTGTGTCGGTTTTCCTTTTTCTTTCCCATTTTTTTTTCTAAAAAGTTCGTTGGGGCGAGGAAAAAATCGTTTTCCAGAACCGAATTTTCTTTCGACTTCTGGACGACAGATTGACATCGGATGCACATTATTAAGTTATTTCAAAGCATGTAAAATGGTAAGTTTAATGTACAGTTTGTCTCATTAGACACAAATCGAGTGTTTATCACGATCTATATTATCTCTACTATTAAGTTATTAGAGTTAACCACCCGTGTGACTTGAAGCACTTAAAAGTTTAACTACTTGTGACACGGTAGTATGACTTTCTTGAAACTCTCCCACCACCAGCTGATTAAGTACCACTGCTTCTATTGACACTCTTACTCGAGAAATTAGTTTTGAAAAGAAGTTTCAGATAAACGTTATAAAAATTAAAGGCTATAACACAGATATGTTAATTTTCGGTAATTTTAGCTGTAGCGTAGGGAAGAAGAGTAAACACTACTGTTTTAATCCTCTCCGATATTATTTTCCTATTCACCGGGGTTCTCATATTTTCGCTGAGATCACATTACAAATTAGTCTTATAGGAAAATAGTTTTTATATATTTAATGCAATTGAAAGGTGAATGGATACAAAATATGGCAGGTGTGATTATGTCCATATCTCTAACTCCGTTATAAAGTCGTTGCAGAATATAGGTTTGGAGTCGTCTCGAGTTAAACGTTTATTAGTGCGCTCAGTATGTTCCGCCATTCGATTTAGTTTTTGTCCGGAAGAACAAAGGGAAGGTCAACAGTATTCCGCGTTATTTATGGACGTCGCGCTAATGATTCCAAATTAAACCGAGCCTATAATAAGAGGCGGAGTTAAATCCGGCGAGGGAAAGGTTCGGGGGAAGGGGGTCCGTATTTTCCGGACGATCGTAATTCTCTCTTCTAATTAGAGTCGCGTTGTTAGTGGGGGGAGGAGCGGCCTTATTGAACGGTGTAATTGCCCAATTAGCTGACGTCGGCGCCCGGCTAAAGGGATAGCCGCGCCTCCGGAATTTTAAGAGACGGAAAAGCCGCCGTCGGTGGGGGGGGTGGGTGGGGGTGTGGAGGAGCGGCGGCCTCGTCTCGTTCGACCGGGGCCGGACATTACCCGGAATTGCGGCCCACGCCCACACCGCTATGTACTGCGTGGGAAGGCCCGGTATCGGCGACATCAAAGCGGATCGGCCGGGAAAAGCCTTTCCGAAAGGTGAACAAACAGGGCTGGCAGACACTTATGTCCGCGGTCGCGAAGGGGCTCGACCGCCACTCGAAGAAGTATCCGAAAAGATACCTCGGGGACCTAACATTTTATACTACTTTATTATAATGCTCCGCCAGTCACGAGTTTCATATATTTGAAAATGATAATTGAATTGAAAAAGGCGAGTCCGCGTAACAGGCGGTGAATGTAACGCCCTTGGAGTCGGTTCAAAGACGTGATTTCCCCAGGGTCAGTAGATCGGGGCGGGACGGGATAAAACCGGGGCCGATGACCGGCCGGCCACCACCGCGTGTCATCCAATTATCTCCCCCCGCCCCCCCCCCCCATCGGTATAACTGGAGGGAAATGTTCACCAAGCGGAGCGTTAAATTAATAAACTAATACCGGGCCGACCGAGCGAGCGACAGGGGCATAAATCTATTTAGGCGGCCGTATGCAAACACTTGATCTCAATTGGGAGGGTTAATTACATTCTTATCGTGGGCTCCCACTTGAGCCCAGCAAACCAAACAGGACCTATATCGAGTGACGTACTCTCCGCATGTAAAAAAATCCTTGACAGCCAATCCGGCCAATAGTTTAAACTAAATATAAATATATTAATAATTATTTTAATACAACGGTAAGGCAATAATCGGGACCCTTATTGATTTATTAAAGTATAATTGCGAGCTCTTGCAATAGACAATTTTTTTAAGAACAATATTTCAAGTAAGCTATGTCCGAAATTGGTGCGCTGACTATTTCAAAATAATCCGTTAATTACCCACGATGAAACCTTTTCATTAAAACATCCCTATTACACGTACTGATACACTAGTGTCACGTGGAAATACTCTGTTGATATCTTATTTGTAACTAAGGGATACCTATGGGATATGTAGTTGTACCTATGGGATATACTGCAAAGGTAACTGTTTCAGAACTGACCCGATGGGTTATCACCCAACGAAGTAAATTTCAACGGCGCTCTTTGATAAATTAAGACGAAGCCGAGTTTATAATGGCATCGTCCGATTAATCATTCGTTTACCGATGAATATTCATAACATTTTCGGGGAAATGAATTCAAGGAGGGAGCAAACGGGTGGTCGTCGTCTATTAGCAAGTGTTTCGGCCTCACTAATTAAACAGATTGACAACGGAAAACTGTTATCGGCCAATAAATAATGATTAAAAGATTAAAAGAAAAGAGAGATTATATATTCTCTAGGACCTCGTATGTTTTTCTCTGACAACCTCCGATTTGGGGAACCGGTAATTGTAATGGAAGAAACGATGGTCTCGGGAGTCATTATATTTGTGCCCGATGAATTAATTTAAGTAGCGAACCTTTAATCCCGGCGAAAGTAAGGGCCCTTCAAAAAAAGCAAAGGAATAAATGATATCCCCACCCCCGTCATTCTGGCTCCTTTCCTCGACTAACGGGGCACCTCTCTGTGATTATTTTTTAATTAGCATGATGGCGAGGTCAAATTAAAATAATGACCCGTTTTCCGGCGGGTTTTTTCCAGTTTTTCCGCGCCTCGCGGTTACGAGGTAACTACAGCAAATTAGTTACGGGAATTTTCAGGGGCTTTAATTTTATTGGATTGTCGGAAAATGTTTATTTCTAGTGACCGGAGGAGAAAAAATACGCGGTACGCTTCTATAGGATTTTACACTTACTACCGGACATTAAAAATTATGGCCCTAAAATTCCCCGATATCAAGATGTTTGGAAGGAATATTTCTCGAAATTCGCCGTTGGACGGATTTTATAAGTCTTCGGAGCGCTGAAAGACTTGGCGCCAAATGTTGGCGAAGCCTAAGCCGGCTTTCCTAAAACCATTGTCGGTTTCCCGGTACCTCGTTTTCCTTGGCGGTGCAAAAACTTGCCCGACTGCCTCCCACGCCCCCCTCACCCCGTATTTTTATAGAAAAAATTCAATAATCGACACGATGTCTAGAGTTTGATGTCTTTCACCGGTGCGGGACAATACCCCACGGGGGGTTGGGGTTGGAGACTTTGAAAGGGGAAACTAAGGGGAAAGAATGAAGGGTCATTAAGCGCTCGTTTATAAAAAGTATTATTCAGCACACGGCCCGCCTAGAGACTGCTCGCTTTTCGTATTCATATTTTACATAATTCAAGCCCTCTTCTGCTACTCCCCCTAATATAGCCCGTCGCCCCATCCCCGGCCCAAACATTTATTCCTATAATGATCTTCAATTTGATGCCTCGCCGGCTCGGTTGTGGAAAAAGCTTTATAAATGCCCCCCCGTTTCCCAATGTAGGAAAAAGTTCGAGTCGTTAGCAAATAAAGGGAGAGAGTCCGCTTATTATTTCCCCATTTTTTTTTCGTATCTGAAATACCCAATGTCCGAGATTCCATTAAAATAAATTGCCTTAAAATTAGCGGCGAGCTTTGTTCTTTTCTTCGCCTTGTGAAGATAACTGTTTTTTCGAAGAATTTAATTGGTCATTGTTTTGTTCGACTCTCACAATTTTTCGTTGGCCTAAGTCTGTCAATCATACAGTCACTTTAAGAATTATTGCCACCGGAAAATAAAACTTAAATGAAACTCAATGGGCTGAACTACGTTCTTATTCATATTTCGCATTAATTGAAGTCCCGTTTAACCCATTTACTGCTGTAATAATCCTATATTTGTTTCCTCGCCGTTTAACCGAGGTAATGACTTTTGAAATTTCCAGCAATTAAGTAACGAATGTAGGAAACTTTTCAGGTCTTTAAAAAATAAAAGGGGAATCTAATTATTTATTATCCTTTTGATTGCAGTGCACTCGATTGGCGGTTTTGTGAGAAACAAAAGTCATTTTGGTTAAAATAATTAACAAAATGTTTACGTTAATGAATATAATGCCAGTCAAAAGACGAATCGAGTGTTTGCAAGAAGCCGTTAATCCGTGCGATCGGAACTATCCTATTCATGGGGCCGGCATGGCACTGTTACTGTCTACCCGCGGTGGGAGACCACAATCAATTATCCCTTTCTGGGAAAGTAAGTGCCGACGAATGAGCGCGTCTTCCACGGCCGGAAAATGTCTAGGATGAATTTCAACATCGCAACTTATGGAAATTGAGTTGAATTTGCAGGGGGAAAGCGTTAACCTGGCGCTTCCAAATTGAGCCACGTCGCTTTATAAAAAGGGGCTGCCCCCCCCCGCCACCATCCCGCACCCCGCTTCCGTTAAGCCGGCCGTTAGATATTCCCGGCTCGTCCATCCTAAATGGGATGATAACGTCTCGGAGTGCTTCGTGAATATTGAATCAATCCGCGAGCCCGGTTCCATAACATCCGGTTTTCGCTATAAATTTTTATTATCTCCCGACGATGAACCCGTTACACTTTCGTATTACTTCGTGCGCATGAATGCCGGACGTATTAAATGGTATTTTGATTATTCGACGCCGATTCTAATTTAAAGCCTGCACGTTGTCAGACGTACATAATATGGATCTTATTAAGCGTATTAGGCGTAAACTTATTGAGTATTTTATAAAATTAATGAGGCTAATTATTTTCACTAGAGGGATACAGTGAATAAGAGTTTAAAATGCTTTGTGCTGTTTTTAGAAAGACGCTTGTCTTAATTAAACCCTGTATTGTATGTAACGTAAGTAGGCCTAATTGCCTTCTATTCTACTTTCATATTTTTTTCCGTAATATATACTCTTCTTTCATCACTGTCGGACTGAAACAAATTCGTTTTTCGGAATTTCTTCATTGTCGGGATATCGTAAACAAATGCAAAAAAACATTTTTCGAATTCTCCTCTTAACTTTTGTAGTTATTAATTATTGGATGTTCGCGGAAGACAAGGAGTTTATACCTGTTGTAGAGCCAAGCAACTACTTCCATTTCAACATTAGTTCATAATTTGTAACTCAATTTATTCTGCGCAACTTGAAATATTTTTCGACTCGAAATTCTCTCTTCTAATCTATTCTGTGGGAACGAATCTATTCCTCCACGCGGCATGCAAAATTTAAATTAATCGAACGGAATTTATCGCTATCGCTACGCGGAAATTCGATTTATGCTCGAAATATGTTTTCTAGAAATTATCCCCCGACTGCGACTCTAGGCGAAGTTGAAATGGAGAAGGGGGTCGGTTGCGAAGTCCATAAATCCCGGCGCCCTTCGGACTTCCGATTTGAGGGGGTGGGAGGGAAAAGTTTTTTCCCCGTTTTGCAGGTTGACGTCCTGACACCTCTATTTTGCTTCTATTCCCCAGGCGGCGGGCGAGAGAGAGAGAGAGAGAGTGAGAGAGGGAAAAAAAAGCAATCATCACTCCGACGGTGGGGGGCGGAAAAATTTACCGCTTCCGAAACTAATTTATGGGCCAGATATTTCCGGCAGTGCCGCTCTACCGTTCGAATTCGCGCTTTGCTCCCCAGTAATCATTTTCCGCTCGGGATGTTCGTACGGTGTAGAATTGCTGCGTAAGTAACCGACCGCACGTGTTGCATAAAGTTCCTTTTGTAGTTTTATACTTCGGTGCTTTTAAATCAGTTCGAACACAGCAGCGTTATCCTTCATTCGAGGAAATAAGTTATTGCAATTTTGTGAAATATTGGGGTATTATAAGTAAACCGTATGTGAGATACAACCGGCAGGAGTAAATTTTAAATTAAATTAGGAGGAAGTCCCCTGGGATGTGTTCAACTATGCATGCAATGCGCGAATGTCGTGCGGTTAGTATCAGGGCCGTGTAATTTTCTTCAGTTCTATGCAACTCTTCCGCCTATCTAACTCTATCTTCAATTCGAGAAGCAAGGGATATACAATAACATTTCGTGGTAATGAAACGACAATGTGATCATCCTGTGGCTTCATTTATCAGCCCGTGATTTACCTCGATTACAGCGATCGTAATACGATGCCTACAGGGGGTTCTGGAGTTTCCAGTTGGTGGGCAACTAAATAATCAAGTAGTGGACGGGTCATGATCCAGCTGAGAGCCATTCTCCAATCGGCTACTCCTAGACCTGGATCTAAACACATTTAACACCTGTTAGTGGTTCCCCCAAGTATCGGAAATTCATCCATCAATCTCGCGATCTTCTGTCCGCACTAGGGTTATCTGGTCCCACGCTAGACCGGTTTTTGCTTTTCACGGCTGACAGTATGATACTCTCACATGCCGGCAGCCAACATAACATCCAGTTAATGCCAGAAAAATACAGGATATATAATCTCATTTGGTATAGATCAACATTACAGTAACAGTTCTCGAGTGGATGATTGTGCCAAGATTTTATACGGCCGTTTTATGCCGTATTGAAGAAATTTCACAAAACCGAATATGCGGTTTTGGCGATGAAAAAAAAGGAAATTCCGAAGATAGACACTACGATTGGGTGGGGACAGTAAAATGTGGCGCGGCGATTTATTCGGCCCCGGTTTATGGGGTCCGATCGGCCTTACCCATTTTTATTGCCCGCCCCGCCGATGATTACACAGCCCGCCCCTTTTTTTCTGATCTCTCTCTACTCAGTACCACAACTTTGCATTGGGAAAACGTCGAAAAATCCTCTATTTCCTACTTTAAATTCAAACAGGAGTGTTAAATTCTATGGAGTGACAGTAGTTGCGGGTAAAATACAATTTACATTAAAGCGTTTATTATTTAATCCGAAATTAACGGAAGCAATAAATGGAATTATATCCAACAAAATGATGCAATCCGTCGCGAAGAACTATTTAAAATTATGAACCTATTACAACGAGAACTCCGGTTGAATTGTTTCGTTAATCGCCTACTGTACAACGTTCCATTCCCTTTAACCGCGGTGCCGGAGTAATAAAGCTAATTTGCTCACATATTGCACGGTCCGAAATATTTACGAGCCGGCCATTGTTGGACTGTTAAAATAAGTTTTCGGCCGTTCGCCTGGATATAAATTTGACACCCCGTCGGGTACACCGCGGGCTTGATGAACAGACTGTGTCTGTTGGGAGAACGGAAAAGAATGAACTCGTGTGCCCCAAGAGCGGGACGGAAGAATAGCGCGAACCGCTTTCCCCCTAAAACGGTGCCATTAGACCGCTCTCTATTGTCTTCAGCGGCGTATCTCAGGGATCTCTTAGATTTCAGGGAATATTCCGATGGGTTATGAATACTGTAGAGCCAATTAAAATGATGCTAATATTGAAAGCAAAAAAAATAACGGGGAAATAAACGGGGTAGGTACGGTGCGAGTTGGAATATATTTCACGCCTGCCGACAATCCCCCCTCGGGACTTTCTCGTTTAGCAGCGAATTTAAATTAGAAATCTCGGCCGCGAATAAGAACAAAATAAGGTTAAAGGGATGCCGAAAGTTGTAACGATTCGTGGGGCCGGGCCCCGTTGAGGGAGCGATGCATCATCCGAATCCGCTATCCCTGTGCCGCCCCCGCCCCCTCCCCCTTCACTCACTTCTCCACGCCAGAGATATCCTTCTTCTCGGGGGTTATATTTTCGCTCGGGAGATTCCATCGGAAAGGGTAAATTCGATCGGAAAAACATTCGGATGCGGCCCGCTCTCCAGCCGTGAGCCCCGAGCCGGGGGCTAACGACGCCCTCCCTACCAGTCTATATTCCCCGGATATTATAAGGATGCGAATCCACGGTTGTGGGAAAAATAATACAATAAATAATATAGCTATATACCGAAGCTTTTGCTTCGGTAACTTCCCAGATAGTTTGGACTATTTGTGTGGGATATTTGGACTATTCGAGCGGCAGGTATAAATACCACTCACGTTTAAAAATAAAAACACCTCTACCCAGAGCCTACTATGGAACGTCCACATTTCACGTATTCATTCTGTCTTGCCGATTTGGCGTCGATGCGCACTAAAAATGTTTTTATTTAATGTTGAAAAAATGTTATAGACATTTTCTGTCCCCATGATTTAGCCTCTACGGAAGTCAGTGCATGTACACCGGACTGCTAGGGAATCCCACCGCCCCGACGCTATTTCTTTGGGATAACTCGCCCGTTCGGGTCGTAAAAGTGAGACCGTTTTATGACGACAGGGATATAGGTTTTTCGCACTCCTGTATTCTAAACAACTCCAATACCTTTTTATTTGTCTTAGTGGAGATAGGGTAGAAGGGCGGCGAAAAAACAAGGGGGAGGAGCGGAGAAAAAAAGAATCAAGTTCGGTAAGACGGGATCGTCACGAGGCGTAGGGGCGACCCGTGAATTACAGCCGGGGATTGTTGCAGCGGGGTGGGCATTTTATTATTCTGTTTGTATCCAGTTTAGAAAATTAAACTCGCGCCCTCTTTCAGCCGCTCGTAAACTTGGAGCCATTATCAGCTGCAGATATTTGCAGTTAATGGCCTTCTGGTCCGCTAAAGAACCTCATTTGATGTAGGAAACAATAAATGTTGTTGTTTCACATTCCGTACAAACTTTGTATCTTTTTAATATATATATATATATATATATATATATATATATATATATATATATATACACATATATACAGCGTATTCTTTGCCCTACCTGAGAATGGTTCCATTAGCCAGGTTAAATATTTTCTGTTCTATGTCAACGTAACTAATAAAAATATATGACTTAATTACATCAGAAACCGATACCCTGATAAGTAATGTTAATACAATTGTTATTGTTATTATGTTAAGATACAAATGTCATCCCTGTCCACGCATAACTTAACAGGCTCAATGTGTTGGACAACGCACGTAAATGCCTTGTTTTTTTTTCATTTGGCATCACAAAGGGAACCGGTGAAATCAATAGTTAGCGCCGAACCGAAGCCGAAACCGTCCCAATAATCCATCACCGCGCCCCGGTCTATATTACCTGATCCGGCCCCTTCCAGTGACTTATTGGAAAACGCGTCGCCGGGACGTATGAAGATTGATAAGGTCGGCCTGCTCTCCTATTAAGTTATGAAGCCCGTTATGAAGTATGACTAACGCCCACCGCCAGTCACACCTTAAAGGCATCTGTCGCCTCTCAACGTCTGCGCAAAATGACATCGGTCGTCCTCGAAAAGCATTTAGTTTCCCATCAAATTGGAATAGTATTGAATAGATACGTTTCTACAAGTGCTTGATACATTAAATCATATTAATGCGTTTGGCCGTAATAAAAAATACTTAATCGTGAAGTAGTAGTATACATTTAGTGGACTTTGATTTAGTGGATACACGAATGAGGAAATATTTGATTGAAAAAATACTCGATTGACTGCATGAGGTTTATCGGCCATTTATTTAATTGAAATTATTGTACGTTCCCGTAATTGAAGTATTTCAGAAATAAAGAGTTTCCGATTAAGAAGGTTAATCTGAATAAAGCGGTGTTGACATTCGACAAATGTGTGCGGACCATTTTCGAGCCGGCGTATAAAAAGACATCAAGTTTTAAAATCTCGCTCCGGTTCGAAGGGAGTTAGGAGTTTTACTAATGATGCTTTAACGGAGGGACTGATGAATGCCGGCCCTTAACCCGCAGCTCTCCGCTAAATAGTCCAGGAAATGGAGGGCGGGCCCCGAAGATAAAAACCCGATGGGATAAGAACCCGGTTGACTGATGCGCTTGGGGGAATAAACGTCCAGAAAACCTTTTGTTACTCTTCTTACGGTCTTCAGATCCGTATCGTAAGTGCAGTCTGTGTAAAGCGGGCGTTCATAATGTTCATTTATCATTTGGCCCGATCTTGTACGCGTGTAGTTTCCTTCGTTATCGCCCGGGTCATGTTTCTGTGTAATATTACCGAGCGACATAAGCTAATAATTCATATTAGGAAATACATTATGAGGCCGGTGCAATTCATCACTGGATGACGTCCGCTAGATAGGGGATGGCCAATGGTGTCGCCTAGTACGCAGCCAGGCACCACTGTTCATGAATCCCGAAGCGAGGTAGAAGGAATTTTTTCCCATGAACATAAATATTGCTGATTCGACTCCACTATCAATTATAACATACACTCACACTGGTACTATTGCGTTAGTTTATGTCACAGTAATATTTTCGTTATCGAAGTAAATATTAAAGTAGACATTAGCTATTTACTGAATATAAACTAATAAAAAATGATCGAACAGGAAACGTATAAATAAATCTATTGCACCAATAGATATATTCAGAACAGTATATAAGAGCCGTTATATTACGAACGATTGCTATAATGCGACATATTATCAACAGCCTGGCTGGATCGCAAAGAAAGGGGCGCATATTTCATGACTATATTGAAAAGGATGATTTAGAAAAATCGTCATTCCCCTCCAGTTGGTATGCAGAGATGCAAACATTCTGAAATATCACCTAATGAGCTCCACAGGTTTAATAAGTTGACATTTTAAATTGAAGGAATACTGGAAGGATACTCCGGTGGTGGAACGAATTTTCCTCAATTATAAATTTCAACTGAATTATCATTCCGTTCTATAGCATGATGACGTTAGTCTCGCTCAAACGAGAAGGCGAAGGGTAATTTCAATTGTAAGAATATATTTTTCGTAAATTTCGTGTGTTTCTATCTCCTCTCGCTGGTACGGTCTTTTGCTAGACCGGTTTCGGGTGCTCGCCATCTGTAGTAGCGGTGTTAGTCACTGTTGGGCATTCTCACTGCACTATCACTGTCACTTGTACTCTGGTGGTTGTAGTGTATTCAGTTTAATGCGCTACTAGTTTCAATGGTACGGCGCACTAATACTAGCCCGCAACACAGGTCTGTCTTACATTTTAGTATTAGCCCCTTACAGTACAAGTGACAGTGACAGTGCAGTGTGGATACCCAAAAAACATCCTAACTGCCAAAAGTGACTAACACAGCTACTGAAGATGGAGAGCGGCCGAAACCGGTTTAGCAAAATACCAAACCAGAAACATACGAAACCTACTGTATTCCAACCCCTCGCAGACCTCGAAACAGGTATTTTAAATATATTTTTCTTCGAAACGATATCACAAGTTCTACTATTGGAAAAACCTAATTGTAACTACCGAGCATCGACACCGATACGAGCGTGAAATGCCCCCGTCGATCAGATTACGGAGGAGTATTTTATTGGCCGGAAATTGAAAGCGGGCCCCAACTGAAAGCGTCGACAAATGGTATTCCGCGAAAAAGTTAAAGTAAGTGAGGTCGTGAGATATCGGAAAGACGAGCGTTTTGTATTTTATACAAAAGTGGATTGAGGGCCGGGGGTAGGGGGTGGGGTCGGGAAGTGGAAAAGTAAAAACACTTTGTTTTCATGCGCGGACGCATCCCACGCCTCAGGTTCGATCGCCCCCCTTGGAATCACCTTAACTCCCTTTCCCTACGATCGTTCGGCGGTATTTCAACTTTTTTTTATCAGAAGTATTCATCCTTCCGAGGCCTTCCCTCGACAAACCCCCGAAAATAAAAGGTGTCAGACACAATCGGAATCAATTGTGTACGGGCCGCGGTAGAAAGATCTCTTATTCCAAGAGGTTTATTACGGAAGTCCTGGGCTTATGAATAGCTTGGGCTCCCCCTCGCGGCGATACTTGCCCTCGGGGCAATTGAGCGTGCCGAATAAAAGGAAAGCGTTTTTTTCAGTTGCTCCCCCGCCAGAGAATCAAACTGCGGGTGGGGATTGCAAACGCAGACGAAAGAGATTTCAACGAATCAACCTCCAGTTTCGTAAAAAAATTTAGTCTAGAATTATACGCCCATTATGTGATCTGTCAGTTTTAAGACAAAAGTTGTAAAAAGTAACAAAAATAGGCCAATGAAGGAAAATAAGCAACACGTTCCAGATTCGACTGTCGGTGCGGCTCGAATGTAAAGGGTGATGGTATTTTCCGATGATTGGACCTGCTTTCAATTTTACAGCTTCGGAAGCATATTTATCCGGAGAGGGTACGCCGGCCGAATAAGAGGGACCGTGCCACGACGAAAAAATAACAAGAATAAATGAAACCCCATTGAGAAGATGGGCTAATGGATGCGGTCAAAGGGAGAAGGAAAACGACCTTCTTTATAATACCCGGTAAGAATTTTTCCAGCAAAACCCCTGGAAAGTATTTCGTTGGATCAAATTTTTTGGTATCTTTCATACCAAGTGTTTGATTGTAGCCGTTGCATCTAATATACATTTCTAATGGAGGAAGAATTAACGGAGGAAGTTAATGTGTAAAACTTTGCCATAGTTATAGGAAATAAAAAAGGAAAATACTGTTGCATCAATGTATTTGGCGGCTTTCAGTGATTGTACCCGACAAAAGGGATGGTGTTCAATGCTGGGACACCTCTTTCAGCGTTACAAAAACCAAGGTCCCTGCGGGTCCGTCCCCTATTGTTCCTGTTTCACCGACGGGTTCGACCTACGCCCGTCGAATGTTCCGGGTTGCAGAGAAGGCATTTTTAAAAACTCATTTTTCTCTCCTATTTTAAAAGTCAACTCCCTGTCAACGCCGTTTTACGGGCCAGTTTAAACGGAATAAAAACAAAAGGCGTTTCGAGAACAGAGAATGATTTGTATTTTAGAAAAATTCTTCCAAAAAAATAACAGACATTGCAAATGAGTAAAATACAAAGATCAAATACTTTAGGTAGTCTGTACGAAAGTTTTGCCTCTCAATACTGCCTGGTTCTTTAACATTTACGTCTCAACTAATTTATTACTCAACTATTAGGTATTGTAGTCGTATTCTTGTTGAGAAAACCCAGAACATTCTACCACTGCATTATGCTTATAGACCGCGCGGTGCGTTCGTGAAATCAGGAACATCTCATAATGTTTCCAGGTAGCTGTGTCTCAAGCCATTGGAATATGTCCTCAGCTACATATCTCTGTCGGGAATTTAAGTCGCGCCTTCGAACGTTATCGTAGCTCCGTCCCGTGTTAAACTTTCATCGCCGGCCGTCCGAGCCGCTATTAAGTCCCCCGCCCCTAGGCGAAAGCTCCCGTAAAAGCTATATCCAATTACGGGGACTCGTCGCCTAATGGTCCTCCACCCACTAATGGTACCGGTCGGGTGCGACTGGATCGATAAAAAGGTGATTACAAAAAGAAAACGAAAATAGGCCAACTTTTAATAGAGCAAACAATATTCATAAAGGACCAGAAGAGCCGAAGCCATTCTAACTAGTTATTAGTACTCCGTTTTTATTTGGTGTGTACCTAGCCTAAAGTTGCAACGGTTAAGTATTTTTATATCAAAGCGCCGACTAAGACGAGAGCCGTGTCTAAATATTGATTAATTTATGATTTCAAGTTATAATTGTCAAATAAGAAATGAATTAACGTGGATGGTAATAAACTAAAATTTAATGTACTAGAATTATCTTAATGAGCAGCATCCTTAAATTGTTGTATCTAAATATAATTTACACGCTATTTTTCTATACTAGTAATTATAAATTAGCCACCCACGATAATTTTGAGTTTGTGGTTAGGAATAGAAATAAATACGGTGTGTGGTATTCGCACACCTAGGTTCCAATTACGATAGTCTCAATACCGTCTTCAGTGTACGACTGAGTAGAAAATAGGTTTCAGAGAGAGGGTACAGTTTCCTCGTTTAACACTCCCGCAACTCGCTCCGTTATTTTTAGTTGAGCGCCGGCAGTTCGTGTAACGCGAATGCAATGTTCGAAGCTCCTTTAGAGAGATCCGTTTAGTTAAATTCTGTCCGCCGACAATTTTGGCCTCAGCATAAAGGAGGCCGTGAACAACGCGTGAGCGCCCCTGCGCTCAATTGAAAATTCGAAACTGGATTCGAACGCGGGAGTGGGGGGAGGGGGTCGTTATTAAAAGGAGGCGTCTTCCACCCCCCGAAAGGGCAAAGAAGCCTCGGGGGCCAGGGCTTAAAGTTCGGGGGGCCCCCTTACCAATTACAACTACAGTCGAATTACGACTTGCACTGAAGGGAACACCCCCCCCCTCCCGCCGGCGCCTCCGAGTGAAGAACTTCCAGTCGGAATTTTAAATAGCGCGCTAACTGGCGGCGGCTCCTGCTGTAAAACGGAGAAACTGCAAATTGAACATTTGTCTCCGGGCGAGGCCCCAATTGCGGGTCCCCGAAGCTAGTTATTGGACAACAGAGAGCGGTCCCAGGTACCGGAGTACCCCTAACGAGTGCGTTAACAGGATTTAAAGTTTTGGCCGTAGGCGCGTTCTTTTTCCTTTTACACGCTAGCTGATTTCGCTACGGGCGACTTTGAAATTGGATACCTTTATTACGAAAGCTTCGTGTACGTCTTATTAACTTCCGAGGCCGTGATTGCCGAATAATAAGTTAGATATTAAAATATTCTCACCGAGGACCTAATTGAAATCCTAAATTCAGTGGAGCTAGAATTCTGTTCTCGATTAAATCCAGACTAGAGACCAAACACTGCCACTCGCAATGGACAGAACGGAGACCAACTTAAGGGGTTGGGGAGATTTTCGGATATGGTTAGACGGTTAGAAATATGAACATAAGCTGAATGAAGCCTTAAACAAAGACCGTTTTTAATATGGTGGACATAACAAGGTCCAAGAATACAGAGTGTACATTGAACTATTTGTTAAGGTAAGAGTGATGGACTATTTTTGGTGCTAAAAATCGAACCAGTAATTTATAATAGCTGGGACCCGGCGAGCGCGGCCTCGCATATTTATCCTGTAATCTGCTAGCCTGCGGACCCGAGATCCGATCTCCGAGCAGGTCGGAATTTGAGAAAAACTCCCCGTCCGGCCAACGGGGATCCGGGGCTTAAAGTGTGCGAGATAAGCGAAAGCTAGAGTGTCTCCAGAACGAAGGATTTCACACTTCACAACCACCTTATATCCTCCGCATTGGGGGGGTCCTGCCCAACAATATAAAGCACTAAACACCCCTCACAAGGCATTGTACAGGGGGGCTACCGTCCCTGAGATTCCAATATAGCACTAAAAATATATGCGGTTAGAAAAGGCATAGAAATGGACATTTACAAGAATATGGATATATTCAAGAACAAACAAAAAAAAGAACATAATGAGAAACTCATAAAGTGACTCCACATACACTCCGTTCATACTGCTTGACAAACGAAATACGATACCTGCAACCACCCGTTAGTCCAAAACAGACATAAGCCGCTCAACTAAATCCCTACCGATATAAAAAGAACAATGACATTCGCAAACACCAAAACAAGGACAGAACATACACACACCCACACGCACAAAAACAAATATATATATATATATATATATATATATATATATATATATATATAATGACAGACGAGACAATCTGCACAGTACAAGTGAAGTTCCGGTGCAGACAGGATGCTCGGCAAGCATCCAGTGTGCCAGGAACAGCTCCTAGAGAGCTGTCACAACAGACGAAACGAGCGAAAGGAGACCTAAGATCGAGAAAACCACCGTAATAAGACACTGAATACAACCGTTCGTCTACCAGTTCAAATAACCGCGCGGCTATAAGATATTAAGCGCGTATCCGAAGAGACGTTAATGGAATGAAGTGAATAAGTGATAGTGGCCCGGAGAAAGAGGAACAAAAAAAAATTTATTTCGTCAGGGACGCAAGGTGAAAAGCGTATATGCAGCCGCAACCCCCCAATGGCGGTCGAAAACTACTTATTCAGCGGCCGGTCGGCGTTCCCATGGCCTCGGGATAAATCTCACTCCGCCATGAAACTTTTATAAGTCCCCACCGCCGCGCCGGCTTTTATTGAGCAGTTCACACGCTGAAATGTAAAATATTTACATTTCATCACATAAGTAGGTGGGCCCCGGTAGGAGGACGGTTTAGGGGACCCTTAGTACAAGGGGGTTAGCGGGGGTGGGGGTGCGGCTGTCGGCAATAACCGAATTTTATTCGCAGTGGGGGTTAGGGTATAAGTAAGTTTTATATGTATAAAAGGGACGGGGGTAAATAAAAATTTATTCGGGCGACGACCTTTATTTTTTATTCTCTGACTCTCGTAAATTGAAAAGAAACTGTTATCGACTGGCGAATTGTAATTTTGACGTCCGAATTCCAGATGTATACAATGAACAATTGTTGTTACGACTGAAGCAGTTCTAGATCTTATTTTATCAGAACTTGCCCCTGTGGGATGTTTTTCATACCCCCTTACGGTTATAAATTTTTAATTTTTATGATACACTAATTTTTCATTAAAACGACCCTTTAAACATAACCGGAATAATCATCAAAAAGGCCACGGTTAAAGGCCGGTATCGTAACTCCATTATCTCCAGATGTGTCGAATATGGAAATCCGTATTTACGGAAGGGTCTAGGGTAGTTTTTTTTCTTGTACGCAAGAGCATAACGCATGACCCGCGGCAACGCCATGTCCCCGGGACCCGAATCCCGGGGGCCAAACCTAATTACCCGTTTTAAAATTCAAGGCCCGAAATCCGGCCGACGGGGGCCATCGGCCTCAATTTCCATTCCGACAACTCCTCGGTTTACTTTGGCTGCCCCCGCCCTCCCCTTCCTCACTTCACCGCCGACGCTTTGCATTTGGAACTTGGACAAACCCCGGTGTCGAACACAATAAGTCAACTTCGTTAGTTCGAGGAATTTTCGGTTTTTCCTGGTTTCTAAACCAGTTTTTTGTTGAAACAGGAAAAACGTTGATGGCCGGAGGGGGGTGGCGTTTCTCTTTTAGTTTGAGTTTATAAATTAATCCAGTTTTGACGAGGAACATATAAATAACGGGAATCATAAAAAGAAGTAAAGAGCAGAAGGATTTTTTCCTGGAGCTTTATTATTCATTATTTAGAAAGCAAATAAATTAGTGCCTCAATGATATAAATGTAAAATAACAGTAAGAAAAAACGTGATTTTCGATTTAAACGAATTAATACTCAAAAAATTAAAATAATTTAAAGTTTTCAAGCGTAATCATAAAATTTGTATCCTCTCTAGCTGATTATTCGGACAATATAAAGTCAAACCCTTCTACGGCGGTCACGTACTTAAACACTTTTGGCGAAGAAATCCGTTCTGGAACGTAGTTAGTTTACCGAGTTAGAGTTAGTTCAAACTTCACTGATGACGAGTCCGTATTGGTATTTACCGACTCGTGGATAAGGAAGATGAGGATCTGTACTCCCTCTGGAGTTCTAACTATTGATTACGTGCATCCGATCATATGTCAGAAATTATGGGCGTAATACGTGCTCCACTTATAAAATCGTTTGACTTTTTAAATATTGAAACGTGTAATTGGAAATTTGTAATTCCGTAAATAAATAGTTGGTTTGTGACATAAATATCCAATATTGCATTTTGAAATAATGAAAATTTTATCATACAAAATATTCTAATACAAATATTTTGAGGGGTTGGACGTGGGATGGACACCGTAATTGGTTATTCTCTATCATCGTATAGTGAAAGATTCAATAGAGTACAATATCATACTAACGAGCATACGTAATTAAAATAAATTAAACAACATAATTAACGCACCGATTCTTCACATTGATGAGGAAAAACTCAATGGATCAGGCACATTAAAACCAAATATAATAATATAAGTTGGGGCTATAAGTAACCGAAAAATATTAAACATTGTGCAGAGATAATTAGACGAAATCGATATTTTTCCAACTGTTACATTAGATTCAATTACATTCTTAATTATAACGGGGAAAGGGACTTCTAATTTGGACAATCTGGGAATGGACTAAGAAAAATATATATAAAACCTGAATTCCCCTTCTAGGAATTGACTATTTTCCGAGTTCCGGTGGTCACATGACCACGGGCGTGGAGTTGTTTCGAGATATAGGGACACACTATAGGGATTAGAGGCTTGTGTAAATCATAATCCTTCGGAATTTACGATAAATAATAGTTCCGCAAATGTCTTTGATATTTATTTATCACCCCGTTAATTAAAATGGTAATTTAAGGGAAAGGCACAAATCTTCCTCTTTAATGACCCGTTATCGTTATAATTAGCAATTAATATTCATCGTCACGGCTGGAAAAACTGTTGGCTGTTATTGCCTACCACTCCCCCCCTCCGCTGTACATTGGGGCTTCTCTGACTTCGCCTTTGACTTCATTCAAAGTTCCACTTTAAATTAAACCTTTTCGGCCGAAGAGGAAGGATTTGGAAATAGTTTCAGATGTCCACCCTCTTCCTGAGAATGAGCCACTTGTCCTCAAATTTCTCAGAACCGGGACTTCACGAACGAATTGACGAGGGAACTGAAATTATATTATCCTGACAAAAGGGCGATACATAACCCGATTCATTTTATTATTTGCGGCGAATGAGAAAATTTAATGTTGCAGACCCAGCGAAATTCTTTTTTCAACGCTTTCGAAGTAATATTATAATGTAACGAGTCAAATAAAGTTATGTAAAAAAGGTTACTCAATTAATATGGTAGATGGGAAAATAGAGAAGATATCCTTTCGAAGATAGTTGCGCATCATTTGCATAAAATCTACTATTTTATGTAGTAATCCAAAGGGATGATAGACTAGAAGAAACAATAATACAATAAACAATATTTCGAAAATCGTTTTTGAAATAAACTCGTCTCCATTTAACTCCTGAAGCGGCACCTCGGGGTAAAGACAAATAAAATACACTCCCGGGATGAGCGAGATCTTATATCAGCATCAGGTACATCCCGACATATCTTTTCATATAAGTCGCCGCAGCTATTTTATAAGCCGCGCGCTAGCTTCTCCCACAATATATATATATATATATATATATATATATATATATATATATATATATATATATATAGGGAGGGAGAGACCATAAAGTTTTATTTCTTCAAATATGTGTTAGCCGAGGCGGCACAACCGCCGCTTTTACCGGGTCCCAAGGTCTCAGCCACTGGCGAAGCATCAATCAAGGACTTAATCCAGAAGGGAGGGTAGAAGAGGAAAACCGCGTCACTTTTGCGACGATTCCCGTTGCCGGAATTTATTTCCCCTAGACGGAACAACCGTTACCCCAGGTAACTGGTCCACAATGAAGAATTTATAGCGGGCTTGTGACGTAGCCGGGCGTTGGCTATCAACAATTCAAATTTAATTTGGAATAGTAGATTAGGGAGACATTCGAGAGCGTCGGTTGCCGGTGGGATACCCTGTCCACGCCCTGTCACTCCACTATGGCCTGTTACTAATTTACTAATGGAGCAAAATTACAACCAAGCAATATCATCGATCATTCGGATAAACTTTCTGACGGTTCAACGAACAAAATCTTCCAATACAATACATAGAAGGGAGAAATCAATACGACAGATCAATAGAGAGGATATAACACTAGGATTTTCTGGAGAATGAACCCGACTCAATGTAGATGACTTATTAATGATTTGGACTGTTTTCATTCATACGAATTTTAATGATAATAATAGTGGGCAATAAATCACTTCGCCATGTCGAGCGACCGCATTTACATTCAACAATTGTATACATCTCTTGTTTTTATTTCTGCACTCCTGGGGAGAGGGACGAACCGAACACGAGGGGTGGATTTAAAATCGTCGAGGGTAGGATGGGGGTTCAATATGTGAGTTGGGATGGGGGTTGTGGGGGGTGCCGTTCTGAAATAACAGACGGTTGTTACGCGCCGCGGAACAAGGAAGTGGTCTTATTAGGTCGCGTATCCGGAGGCGGGAGCTCCCCCGCCCCCCGCCACAACTCCAATCCCACTTCTGTTTTCTTCCGTTATTTCTTCTTCGACCGCCCCCCTCGCCCTCCTTCCGGGACAGTCGGGATAAAAAACAGGCCTCGATATATACAGGCCTCCCGGCCGCGCCGGACAAATCAAAAGAAATCCCCCGCGCTCACCCCTCATAATTTTTCATGAAGACGTGCGGATAATAACGGGGTGGGAGAGAGAGGTGCGCTCCGGCGAAAACACCGGCCTCACGAAGTAATCCTGCCGATATATGTCCGGACATAAAAACCGGACAATACCGGCGGGTAATGGTTTCTTCGGGACCTATTACACGGATGGAGGCGGGGGTGGAACTGAATTTAGTCCAAAAGTGCTAAAGAGGAGGCGGCCCCGTTTCGGGCCGAAGTGTCGAAATTCCCCCGACGGCGAAGATTTGAATTATTAATGAGCCGCGCATACTCCGCGCATTAAGCTCGTCACAGCCCAATTCTTCGCCTTAGCTTAAACACATCTGTTGTGCCCAAAGCGGAAATCGAACCTGCACAAATGGTTTGAGAACGCATAAAACCCATAAAATGTAGCCGGCACGCGATTGCCTGCAGCATAATTATTCGATCCACCCGTGAACTATTCCAGGCGAGTATTCCACCAGTGAAGTAATCGCCTGCCATAAATTGGGCGGGGCGTTCACGTATTGACATTTGCATTTGGAGCAGTTTCCAATCAGTTTTTCCAGTCCGAGCAAATAAACTAGGTTATTAATCACAACGAACCCGTATTGGAGAGGCAACGTCTGAAGAGCTTGAATTAATTAGCGACTCGAGTGTACATTGAAATTACAAAGCTCTCTAACTGATACAAGTATAGGTTATTACGAGTATATACATTATCTAAAATATGTGATCGATATGTGTGTCCCTATTCAATATTTAGTTACACTAGGAAAAACACTAGTGTTTTTCCTAAAACACCGTTTTTCGGGCATTTTAAATTCCAATTCCAGTGACGTCAATTCAAGCCCTTGTTTCCAAAAGGAAGAGCGTAATAAATATGAAGCAAATTAAATTAAAACATCCAGACATGAGGGCCGGAGGCGGGTTTCCCTCCGACAAAAAATGCTTTGTAATTTGTAAATAGGTGAAACGCGGAAAATTTCTGCGGCATTTATTTTTGCTAACTTCGTGATTAAAAATACTGTTGTAAAAACGAAACCGAAACAAAGAAAGGAGTAATGCGTTTTCAATAAAATTCAATGTAGGAAAATTATTTATTTAACTCTGCTATCGGGAAAAATATATTTTCTCAAATCAACGTTACCCCAAAACTCACTTCGAGTTAATTTATAGTTTTCTGTTTTTAGTTTTAATTTTTTAGCGAATATCTAATTTTAATTAAGTTTCGGTTTTTTGATGCTAGTATACGAACCATATATGCAACTCACTACCGTACACTACTCAGTAGAAATGAGGTCATAATTATGCACTGTGTACTCGCATTCGTGTAATTAGGCAAATTCGTACGTTGACGAGGGTTTTCCTGGCGGCGGAATTTTACGTGTCCAAAATTCATCTAAAACACCGAAATACGCAGTTCTCTAATCCGTTGTAAAATGGTTACTAATTTTCAAGAACGATACATTCGGATGCAGTTATATTGATAGGTGTAAAATTCAAACGTCGATCAGAAGTTATATTGTTGAAGAACTGTGAAATTGAATCACTATAAAATTTCCCGGGGTCGATGTCACGCCATTTTTTGTGGGGCAGGACCAAAAAAAAACGTTTTTTACGCTACTGGTTTACATCGCCTTAATTTAAATTTGGTGGTTCTCCTAATTTTCCTGGCTTTCAACGATGATGGGAAGGGCCTAAAAAATTAATCCCTACCGACGACTTTATCTGGGCCTAACCTAACCCAAAGTTCATCATCAAGTACAGCGCACGCTAAGTACTCAGTAAACGTTGTCAGTGAAGAAATATATAGGAAGAATATATAGGAAATATATAAGAAATTATAGGAGCACTTAAATGTACCACAAAAATATGGCCTTTATTATTTTTGTCCGACTCTATTGAATTGAACGGGAAAATGGATATTCGCATTTTTCGTTGATAATAGTTTGTCCCGTTGACCTTGCCATACAAAAATATAGCAAATTGCACTCCCCAATTGCAGACCGTCCTAATCCTATGGTCCAAATCCCTGTCATCCCAAACATTCCTTACAGACGCCTGAAAATATACCAAGTAAATAAATCAAGTTTAAAATAGGTTTTGGGGTCTGCGAGGGGTTGTACTGTAAGTACAAAAAAACTAGTAGCGCATTAAACTGAATACACTACAACCACCATAGTACAAGTGACAGTGATAGTGCAGTGGGTATGCCCAAAAGTGACATATACGGTAAATAAATCAAATTTAAAAAAGGGGGAAAACTAGTGGGTTTCTCCTCCGTTATTCTCTATTCGTTACTAGTGCTACTCCAACATCAATGTCGCTTATCTTATTTTACAGTGGTTGCAATAAAAAAAGAAAAAATATTCATTGTATCGCCGGTCCATATTACCAATCCTGTCTCCGTTTATATGGTGGAACCAGCATTACGGGACAACGCACTGTCGTTTAATCATTGGTTAATACTCGACTGCCGGTTAAAAAAAAAACAGCCCCGAACACTGGAATTCAGTGTACCGGGGTCATATTTCTTTTGTACCGCGTACTTAATTCGCTAGATACCTATATACAAGAACACAGGGAACGGGCGTTTTGACCCGCAGGGGCCTCGCTTTTTCAACGGGCCTAATTTCAATTGGCGCTTTTCAGTGCGCGGAAAGGGGGAGGACGAATCAAAACGAATTAACGGCTCGCGTTAACCGCGTTAGGGGCCAAGCGCGGACGTACTTCGCAATGCGGCCTCGGGGGGGGGAGGTGCTGCTTTTGTCCGGGGACTTATGATTTTGAAATTTATTGGAGTATAAATCAAGCGTCTGTGGGCGGAGTATGGCCGGTTTTAAGAATTTGACAGCAGATTGGCACACCGGATTATATGGAAGGGTTATAAATTAATTTACATCCCCGCGCGGGGATTATCCTTGCGGCATGTCCTGTTTTCCGGTCGCCCCTACATTTATACGGCGCCTACGAAAATTGTTGCGTGAAAATTGTTTTACCCGAGGTATACTGGTAAATTTCCGTTTCATGTCTGTCCTTCAATATAAATTATTCAGTTTTAATTGGCCAAATTTGATTTTGAAGTACCATTTTCTAAATAAATAATCATGTATACTGGATTTGTCTGTCTCCGCTCAGCTATTTGGTCATTTGGCATTTTGGATGTTTTTCAGACATCCTCACTGCACTGTGGTGTATTCAGTTTAATGCGCCACTAGAATCAATGGTACGGCGAACCTAATACTAGCCCGCAAGACAGGTCTGTCTTACATTTTAGTATTAGCCCCTTACAGTAAAAGTGACAGTGACAGTGCGATGAGGATGCCCGAAAGACATCCAAAGTGCCAAAAGTGATAAAACCGCTACTGAAGATGGCGAGCAGCCGAAACCGGTCTAGCAAAAGACCAAACCAGCGAGAGGTGACAGGAACACACGAAATCTGCGGAATAATTATTGTTACCTAAATTCGCGCACATATTCCCATTATTTACCGAGTTCGAATTCTGATTTCTGCCAACGAGATACCGAGACCGTCATTATGAAGTTCATTAGCCGTGATCGGAGGATAATAGGAGATGGGAACAGCGGCGATCGTAGGACAAAATCTGTCCCACATTTCTGGTTGACCCAAATTACCGGCATATCCCCCCCCCACACTTGCTCCTGATGACCCTTTTCCCGCACGTGCAAATGTCAATGAAAAACCTGAAATAGGCCCACCCCCAATGCTTTTAAAAAGCAATTATACCGACGCGATACAAATTATAAAGCCAGCACCTTTTTAACAAAAAGGGGGTATTACGACAAGCGCAATTGACTTACTATTGACGGATACTACTAGCGACTTACGGCTACGGTTTTTAAGTTCCGCACACGCATTCATTTTGAGAATGGAAGGGCCCAGTGAAAGTTGTATAAAGAATTAATGGGCCTCGGGGTCCCAGTTAATTAATCAAAACCTATAGACAAATATTGAGCAATTTTATTAAAACGGTTCCCGAGGGGGGGAATTAAATAAATTATTAATTTAACCCCGCCCTTCCACACCGCATTTCCATTTTTAGGACGGCAGGTTCGAAAAGTCGTCCTCAAGCTCGAGCCGAGGCCGGGTAACGAAACATTTATGGAGTGCTCAAAGGACGGGGGAGGGGGGAAAACAAACATTGGCAACGAGAAAAACTCAAACAATTTTTACCCACCACCCTCTTTTCCGCCGCACAGTTACTTTTCCGGCCCAGCTGTGCCCGGGACGCGGCAATCTCTTTAATGTTCCGGCATTCGAAGGTCCCGGGACAGCACGAGGAGAAGCGGAACGAGAAATTGAATTAAATTAACGGTTGAATTTCGAAAAGAAAATTCGCTTCAGAGTGAACTACCGGTGTTCCCTGCTAACCCACGTTAAGAACGATGGATTCTTCACAAGTTTGTCTAGTATAAAAAAGTGCATGTACTATTAAAGATTAAAAAATTATCCGTATTTGCTAAGAGTAAAATAAAGTCAGCTTACTCTACATTCATGACTAAGTTCCATAGGTCGGAGCCCTCATCAGTGTTGCGTATCAGAAATGATTTACGAAATAGGTGAAGAAAAAAAATTGCTGTAACGTGTTGTTATAATACTCTATTATAATAAATATCTAATAATTATAAACATAAATAAAAAATTGAATGTAACAACATTCAATCTGATTTGATTTACGAGGGGTTGGTTTAAAGCCAATCCTAATCGCTCAATAGTGATCCAAGTTCAACAAAATATACTCTGGTCTTATACGTAAGATTGTACGACGGTATGTACGATAGCGTCGTTTCGGCCACCTTTCTCGGATTACAGGAGTGGTATTATAACGGAAAGTATTTTAAGCGATTGGTTTTGTTTGAACTGTGAGTTGGTGAAGTTTTTGCCGCGTTGGAATGAAAGCACGAAAGAGCATTAAGCCCTTTGTCGATAGTTGTTTGGAGTTGACAGGTTTTTGCAGAAACAATATAGATCTGAAATGTGATACAAATAATGACCCGCCGCCACCCCGTTAAAATACACGTATAATATATTAAATATTTTTTGTGGGTACGCTGTATTATATATTATATAATCCACATAAAATGTGTTGGGAAAAATTAATTAATATATGTTCAAAGTTTGGAAAAATCATTTGTAAAAATTACAGGTAAATCATGAGACTAACTTAACACTACTTTCTCTGGGTCGAAATTTTGGGACATAATACTTTTTATATCTTCCCATATATATTTATTTCAATATCCCCGGGAAAAGGGGCCGCGAAATCCCAAAAATGTAAATTTTTGGAACACGGGAGAAACTCGGTCGCCGGCCGAGGTGTGTTATTAGTCCGGGTATAGGAGTAACAACAGGTGTCGCCGTTCGAACGGCAAGTGGACATAAATCAAGCATGGGGGCTTCGCCAGCCCACGAGCGCGGCTTTTATCAGACAGGCGGTGCCCACTGGACTCCTCCTTTCTGCATACGTAAGTCGCAGAATTTTAATTTCACATCCAGCCGGGGCCTATGCCCCCACCACGTGTCCCATATATTGGAACCCCGGGGGACAGGGATGGGGCGCTCTGCTCGGAAGGGAAAAAAAGTGTCCCTAACGAAGATTCGCGGGCAGGTACCAACAGAAAGAATAAACCCGTCATAAATTATATCAGAATTGAAGGTTCAAGAATCAGTCGTCAAGTACCCTGGCTGGTTGTAATTGATGCACACTTGAGGATTGAGGCCTATAAGCGAACGCCTAATGAAATAAAATCCCGATACCGTGATGGGCCTTAAAGGGGAAAAAGCCTTTACAGTGGTCTAATCGTTATTATGAAAATTATTATATTATGATTTGAGAGAAAAATTAGTTGGTGTACTGTAATGAGAACTTAAGGTTGAGTGTGTAAGGTAAATAGCGGAAGCTTTTAACTCTACTATTAACCCTTTGCGGACGAGCGTCGTAAATGGCCGCCAAAGTCTTACCTACGCGGATTATACAGAGGCTCGCGTACGTCTACCTTAACTAGCAGAGTGTTAATCCTTACAAAAATACAATACGAAAATCTAAACGAGAATCAATAAATAAAAGCGTTCTTATATAAAAGAAGTTTGAATTAGAATAGATAAGTTTAAAAAATGTACGGAGGTTTCCTACTTTCACTGGAGTAATGCAAGTCATATAGGAGCCAGGCGATATTTTATTGTATTCTCAGTTTATACTGTTACCATAAACGTTCAGCGACTCTAAGGTGGGTCATATTATCTACTAGTACGGCAACAAATTATTTAGAATTCGACCCGCAGCATTTCATAATTAGAACGATCAATATCTCCCACAGTTCGGTTTGTTAACAGTTAAATTAACAATCGCGCTGTAAATCGTGTTAATGCTGAATAAACTGGACTCATATACCCGCGAGACACAGTAGTCGGAAAGTTAAAGTTGACTTAACGCAGTTGCGGTTAACTTAACTTCTATTAAGGTCCTATGAAATTTCAGTTTGAGATATATAGCGTCCCCCCCTGGGAACGCTCAAATACTAATTTTCTCGTTGCGGCAATTAATTACACCGAATTAATTGGTAATTAGGTGAATGCATTGCGGCCCAGAAACATGAGCTGAAAACCGAAACCCAATTGGACACCTTTCTGGTCGTCAAATGATTAAAAAAACGCTACAACATTTGACAAATTAATGAATGAATACTGCAATTAAGTACAAGGTTTCAATTAGAGGCACTAGAAATAAATTCATTCTACCTGACTTTATAATTGACGCAATAAAAAAAGTGAAATTCTAAATTTGAAGCTAAGAATGCTATTTCAAAAAGACTAATATAAGAATAATATTTCATGATTCCGTTTATTTTAAACATTATATATGATTCAGCCATTGACTGTACGGCGTCAATGTGACTATCACGCGCGTGTTGCAGGCAGGCCATCATCACTAAAGTGTAATGCGTATAGTACCACGAAGCGCCGTAATTCCTGCCAAAAAATATTTATTCTAGTCGGTTAATATGCTGACAATATGTCAAGCACTAACGAATAAAAACCATAAGAAAATTCTATATAGGACTTTTTTAATCTTCTCTGTTTTGGTCTTTTCCTAGACCGGTTTCGGCTGCTCTCCGTCTCAGCTTCAACGCAATTTTCACGCACTATCAAATCCAATCCAATACGGCATACTCGATTCCACAAAACAGTGTCAGTAAATATCACCAAGATCATTCTCGTTGAAGTATCCTTTTATTGAGTGTTTTACACTCAATGGAAATACATCTAATATAAATTCGGGCGGAGACAAAAAACGTTTTCATTGCAAACCCTATCTCCCGGCGCGCTAATGGAAATGAAGCCCTGAAAAAACTGCCCGACAATACTGAAGAGACAATTGATTCCCTTTGAACTCTGAAGCGGGGTGCGCTGTTGAAAAAAAAACCTTAATAAAAAATTGGACTCCGGGACACAGAACTTATTTAATACTTGCTCTTCCGTGTGCAATCTGAAATCAACCGACCTGTGAACCTGGGGCTTTAATTAAATAAAACTTTCACGTATATTGAATTCGCTCAACGCTCGTTTACTTCAACTAAATTTACGCCCGCTAATTTAATTTGACTGTTCAAAATATAAAAAAAATGCAATGTAACAATCTCCAATTAATAATATACACTATACACTCAGTAATTTCTATACAAAAGAAAGAGTATTGAAACAAGTCATCTTCCCGAAAAATATTCATAAGTCAGCCTTAGGAATTTAGTAGAATAATAATCCACACATTATTGAGATGTAAAGATTTCAAATTCACTATATGAAGTCGTATACTGAGCAAAGGAGACATTCTTGAAAAGGAAAATTGTCGAAATTACTGGTCGTAAAAATATAGAGGGGCGCAATAAATGCGGGGCATTACTCAATATGTAATTACTGGAAGCTAAAATGTTATTGAAATGTCCTACCCGGGTGGAGACTTCAAATCGTTTCACACCAATCCCAACCGCCCTCCGATTTCACCAACCGACGTCAATTTCCATTCCATTTGTGAAAGTGGAATATGACGGTTTATTGAGAGAAATGTACTGGGGCGGTAAAGGAATCACCCGGCGTAAATGCGATTCATGACTTGCTATATTAAGTAACGGGCCGGCCGGTTCTAAACGGTTTCGACTGGGGCCCTTGTCCCCTCGCAAAGTCCGTTACCGGGCTTACTGCCGGTTAAAACTATTTCCCGCCTCTTTAATAACCCCCTCGCCTCGTGTTTCACTCGAGTCTTTTACAACTCTGGATGAAATAAATTATTTTAATACGTCCACTTTCCCTCGGAGTGCCCTTAAGACCAGGAATAAGCAAAGTAGTACTGGGAACGTTTTAAAGCCCTCCCCCCTGTAATCAACGATTTTCAAATCGTGTCCCGCAAAAGAAACTGCAGTACCACGAAATGTTTTTTTCGTAAGTGATAAAATCGTAGAAATACAATTTATTTGCCCGGATAAGAATTCCATTTTCAGTTTCTTACACTTTATCTGTCTTATCAATCGAGGAAGAATAAAAGTGTTGATATCAAAATAAATAATGATAAAATTATAGTTTACTATAGTGATGTATGAAAAAGTTGTTGAATATGCGAGTTCGTTCAGGATATTTATCACAATTGGCCGAATGGGAAACTTCGCATGCTTAGTCGATATATAATTAGTATTAAGATTGTGCAGTCTTACCGTAAAGCCTGGAAGTGGCTTCCGAAGATCCCATCGAGTTGTTGGCCGAACAAGTGTACAAGCCGAAGTCCCAGTGGGATAGAGCCCTGAGCGTGAGCCTCAGTTTCGTCGGGTCCCTGAACTGTTCCAAACTGTGCTTCATGCTGCCAAATTAAACGAAACACAACTTTCAGATTCGGAGTGATTAAAATTGAAGGAACTTATAACAGGAATGGGATATCTGACAAAGGGGGGTCAGGACTAGCCGAACGTACTCGCCGGCACTAATTATTTTCATTCCACACATAGCGTTTTTTCATACTAATTGTTCACATTTGGTTAAATTATTTATTTGTTAACTAGGTCAAGGAAGACAGCTGTTAACGTATTATTCTCTGGTATATTCCCCCGACGAATTTTTCTTCAATTGCATATTTCAACTGATAAAAAAAGTGGAGCTCGAGTATACTGATTTATCAGATTTCACTAAATCAACATGTACATATATGAAAAAATAGTGAATACGTAATATGAAAGTAGGCAGTTATTCGGTCATTTATGCCCTCAATCTTTTCAAAATACAATTTCGAAAAGGGCGATAGGAAAATATTTACACTCTCTTTATAAAATCAATAACCGTAAAAACATTCGAAGAAAAATTAAGTTAGAGGGGGATTATTTGCCGGGTGGAGTTTTAAGTGTCGGACGACCGATAGGGCCAGGGATCGGTGCGACAACAGATAAAAAACGGGGGTTACGACTGAAAATAACAGAGACGAAAAAGCTCAAGCAGTTTAGGCCGGAATTTTCGTCGCCCCAGTTTATTACTGCTGCCGGCAGTGGGTTAAAACATTTAGAACGCTTGGAGGGAGAGAGAGAGGCCCGTCTTTACGCTGGGGATTAAGTACCGATTTGTCTAGGAGAAAAGGAGAGGTGAAATTCCGATATTGGAATTAACGATCGACTGAGTGCGAACTACTTTTAGCGAAGGAGAGACGCGCGACTGTAAAAACTATCTCGGGGGGGCGACTCTTTCAATATTTTATACCCCCAACCCCGTTTGGGGGGGAGGGCTTCGCGTTTTAAAAATCGCAAACAGAGTTACGACGGGAATTTATAACTTAATTGAGGGCGAAATGCTCCCTCTTCGAAACTTGTTTCTTTGAACGGCGTTTTGTCTGTCTGAATAGAAGGTTCAGAAGGACTAAGAAAGGGCCCTGGCGAGGAACAACAACTGTCCAAATTGGTCTTACGTTTAGTTTTACAGCACTTAAAATAATACCTTCCTAATATCATCTGAAATACATACAGCATTTGTATTTATAACATTCAATGTTGATTGTACAAAATAAAAAAAGGTTAAAAAAATCCTAATATCATCCTATTCACTAATATTGACGTATTTTTTCCGAAACCGTTTAAAAAAATATAGAATTATTTTACTGATCCAACAATAAATATATCACTGCTACGGTAAAATCGAATATCACTTAGTCAAAGCTCAACTTAATTAGTTACTTCGGTAATTATTATTCAATATATTAGGAATTTGCTATTAAAATAAATCACTAACAAATATTTCATTTGTTTTAATTTTCTTTTAGTTTTTTTTTATTTATGTATATCAATGGAAAAAATAGATTTGGGTAGCGACCAGTAGGTTGGAAAGAATTAAGTTCGTAACCGATGTACATTTGACTTACAAACTACTCATTCACGATGTGTAAATGTAATATACAGTACAGCCATTGTCTAGTGAAGATCTGTAAGCATTACTCAGAATGTGGGTCGTATAGTCGTTATTCGACTGCGTATTGGGAGGTCTGCCGGAAGCGAGACCCAATAAAAGTCCGGTTTTAAATAGGCGGGCGTATGACGATCGGGGCCCAGAGAGCGGTTATTATATATTCGCCGGCTCGTAAAAGCAAACCTGCAGCCCTGGGGGCCGTTAGCCGGGTCGGGGAACAACGGGGGTCGTTAGGCCGGCCCTTAGGGCGGCCCGCGGCTTTAAGTGGCCCACTCAGACGGCCACCTCCTCAATCTGGATAATTCAAACCCCAGTCGGTCGCCACGCCCGTTTCATATTTAATAGCGCCCTATGAATCGTCACAGCCGACTTTATAGACCGAATAATTTCAAACCGCGGTTAATTACCCGATTCATTCCGGCACGCTTATCGTACCCGTATGGATGAAAAAAGTTGGGCAAATTTGTCATAACAGTATGTTCAGGTCTCTAAATGCCCATTAAATACCCGACAGTTCGCTAGTCCAATTTTATACGACCTTCCAAACCCTCGCCGATAAAACCCTAATTAAAAACACTGAACTAAACTAATTATATGACGACAATCAGATGAAAACGTCCTATGATTTAGTAATGAAGGAACAATGAAAAAAATTGATGGTATTCGAGGGTTTGTAATACAAAAGACCACTACAATGCATTACTCCCCATTATGTACATTTAACCTTTTGTAATTCTCTTCCTCAAGAGAGACAAGGGATTGGGACAGGCACATATGTCGTGGAAATGTGATGCTTTTTCAAGTACCTATCGGCAATTTGTCGTCGGCGTGGGACTTAATTAGTTTTAATTATATATTTAAAACGGCGTTACTTTTTCTCGAATTAAGACATACAATTTTTCGAGGCACTCAATATTCGTCGTGATTAATAGATCGGCTATTTTTCGGCATTATGGGGTAAGCAAACTTTCTGAAATATTAGAATATGACGAAACTTATCCTACCCGAGTTGCCGGATAAATTACTTTTTGAATAATGGCTCCAATAAATCAGTCTTAATATAAAACTTGAAATATTAAAAAATAAAAGATTTTAGTCATTATTCGGTGCGTAGTGTTATTAGAGAAATGCTGTGATTTAAACGCCCCCTTGGCTCGCATTAATTAAGGGGTGATGAAGCGGCGGGGGAGGGTTAGTTGAGGAGGGGGGCAGACCGGTGGCAAGTATGCTTTAAGTTTGTTGATTAAAAGTTAACCAATTATATTAGATACTCTGGTTTACAGTCTGCCCAACTTATACAGGACAAGTATCCTCCAACGATTATTACACGTCTCCTTCTTTGGGTTCTTCAGCGGTGAAGGATCGCTTTTCTTTAGGCAATCTTCCCGGTAAGTGTCTCGACAAATTACGCTTTAAACAAGTATAAAAAGTTACCGGACATTATTTTAGCTATCTTTCCGCATGATTTCGTTCCATAATACGCGTTGCAGAGCGGTCCGAAACGTCGTTATCCCCTCCTCAGAATGGAAAAGTTTAACATGAAACTAATATAATAACATTAAGTAAACTGTATTAAAAGGACGATTACTAGCAATGGGAGACCTCCGTTCTGCTTTCATCGATATTTTTTGTTCATGATCATGCCACTTGTAACATTCCATGAGATATAAAGCGAACTTTTGGTTTTCGGAACACGTGGTCTCCGAGCACCCCAAATTAAAATGAAACAGTTTTCCCGATAATGCAGCTACACAATATATTTAGTGTAACTAGTTTAACTAATGAATTACTAACTTTAGAACGATGGGACGAAGAGATCAAACTACCGGCATATATATCCCTCTAATTCAATTTCGGTTTTCTCCCCGGTAGGGAAGTTTCACGGGGGAAAATAGATTAATTTTCATTTAAGTACATTGTAAAGTATATCGAGCCCGCCCAACTTGGTACAATTGTGCTGGAGAAATTTTAGATCGACCCGCCCCCTCCGTCCCAGGAGCACCGCCCAATAAATTCACATATTAGTCCCTCTCGGCGGGCAATTACGGGGCCGCTTCTGTTAAGTTCTGCTAAGTGTTAATGCTCGACAAAACTTCCCCTAGGCGCTGTTTATGCTGCAATCCAACCCCCCCCCCTACCCTACACCTCCTCAGCATAATTCAGTCTCCCGATCCGGGAATGAGTGCCCGTAACGAGCTGGTGCTCGATAGGCGGGGAATCGATTTAATCGTTTTAATTGTCGTATAAATAACGAATCCATGCCCGGATTAAAATAAATGCCTATAAATAAAGAGATTAAGCCGTAGAATGGAGGGGTGGGGCCTGAGAGGACTTTGGAAGGGACAAGGTTTTTCACAGCCACTTAAATTGAAATCTAGGTAATATCACAGTTCCCGCATTCGGGGGATAGCCCATTTCTACATCTAGTTTTGATAATCCATATACCTAATAAATCCCCACGACACCTACGAACCATAAGGGAATCCAATTATGTAAAACTGTTATATTACCTGTTAACCTGTTATTAACTGTTATATTACTGTTATATTAACTGTTATTAGTTATATTTTTTATGGCCTAAACGTACCTAATCAGGCCTGGGCGCTATGGAATCAGCCGAAATAGAACAGAGGGAAATAGAATTCGGTTGGGATAGAACCGAGTAGACTGGTAAACATTTTTAAAATGAATCTAATCTACTACATTGTTTACTTACTTTCATAAACAGTAACTCATATGCATATTATTCATGTTGCTGTGATGGAAAATTAGTAAACGTATAAAACAGAAAATGGAAAACATTGCAAAACGGTTATGAGAACCATATTCCGTTCGGTTTTATTTTTTCATTCGTTCCTATCCAGTCCAGACGTCGACGATATTGAAAATGTCTTATATGATAAGCGAGGCCGTGGAGAGGGGAAAGGAAAAGGATTCCAGAAATATTGTTGAAGCCGAGGCGTTGCGATTCCATCTAGAAAATTGCTGATAGGATTCTAAGAAGATTGAGAGTGTCTAGCCGGAACCACTTCCCTTATTTCGTAGACAGTTTTGTCGGTTTTACCAGTGATCAAACTGGCGAATACATTGGTCGCATGTATGTATTTTTTTAGCGTAAACGATTAAAATCGATCAAATTTCACCCAATTAAGCTTACGGAATTAGTGTTCCAAAATGTCTTTATCCATGTTCCGACATAAGGACGACATTCACGGCCCGAACACGGCTTAAAATTAATTTTATTTTATGATAAAATAAAAATCCATCAGGGAACAATTAATCAATCATATTACCAAAATATGGAATAATTTTGTATTCCGAATTTTAAATTTGAAACTTTAATTTGTTTTTTATCTACTTGTTTCCATCGAATTACGCCGGGGGAAATTGGAGGTAATCCTTCGTTTATTTTCGGAAGCCCAGTGTTGGGAACATCCGATGACTGGGTGGATCTTTCAAATCGGTTCCAAAAAGGGAGGGGCCCCTTAACGATGTTTCTTTTTGGGGCCACTAACGAAGGCCGAGAGATACGGGGCCAGGGGGAGTGACGGGCAATTATCATCCGAGAGAGGGAGATGAGAGTGAGGAGAGAGAGAGAGAGAGAGTTGGGGGAACCTTCTTATTCTCGTATTGGGGGATCAAAAGGCGTGCTCGGCTCCATTTTAGCCACTCGGCCCGCCTATTGTCTCCAAGCCAGATTGAAGGAGTCGGAGCCCTTACCCCTCCCCATTTATTTCCACTCTCAAATAGCCCATCGGATCCTACCAATTACTGTAGAGTGATTTCTCAACAAACAAGAATAAATCAGCATTACTAATTACTATATATATATGTAGTGTTATGTGTTGGTCTGTAATTGTTACTGGTTTCAAAATCGAAGACACCTCGACCAGAACTTGAATTATAATTAAAAAACTTCAGGTAAGATACAGCGGGCAGAACCTCGGCGAGCACCCCCGCTATTCCAGGAATTTGCCTGCGTTTGGCATATAGAGGACCCCAAGTTGATATAACCTTCAGTCGGACCCCCATGATGGAACCAGTAAGAGTTCCGAAACGTCGGACTTCCCTTGGGAGTGCCCCAGAGGGAAAGGGCAAAAACCCTTCCACTGTATCTCGCTCGGTCAACCCCTTCTAACCCACAGTATTACGCAATAGTAATGGAAAATTAGGAACTGGGCTGGGACAACTTCGCTATTGCCATCCGAGTTATAAGCTGGAATCATGCTCGCAAGTATCACTTCTTTATAATCAGAGAATATTTCCGCTCGATATCTTAATTAAGAAGTACACCTGCCCTTGAAACTCGTCCAGGTAGTTGGAAAGAACTGCAGGAAATCGTAATTATCGAAGCCTGAAAATCAATCGGGCAAATGAAAACGATTACCCCGGTTGAATTCAGACCAATAGGCGGGGCCCCCAAGTTTGTATTGGTGTTGAATTGAGAGGGAGATGGGCGGACGGGGGCGGGGGGAGGAAGCTTCCAACACTTCTCGACGGTTAATCGCTTTAATTACTCATCAACCGTTTCCCCTAGTTGCGTTTCTTCTCTTTCCGTTTTCTTTCTTGCGACACTTCTCAGTCCAATCTCAACTGGAACACCACCAAAGTTGTAGTCCCAGTTTCCCAGCAATAATTAATCTTATTGAACCTTAGTGAAGCTAGCCTTGCCGGTCTCGGCAGTCACCCAAAATGCACGGGAAACACAAGACGGTGTACGAAACAGACGGTCCAAAAATAACAGGGTAAATTAACAGGAACAGTTGAATAGAGTAGAATGGAACCTGAGTTAGACCCAAAAACAACCGCGGTAGAACAACATTTCTAAAACAACTTTCTCTACAAGGGCGGTCCTGGGTTATCCTAGCGATTAAATTTAGAAATTTAATAGATTAAATCCTTCGTTAAAGAAAAAAATAAGATAATTAAAAGTAAATATAAGAAATATTTATCTGTTTGAATAAGAAAATATTTATCAGCCACGAACAAGAAAAGTATAAAAATGAGCTGAAATTTTGTCTCGCTATTAAAAATCGGATCTAATTTATACTGCGGTATTGTAATATGTCATTTGTGACATTGAAATTTCGTATGAGGCGGTGAAACGTCTCCGGTTGTCAAGAACAGACGCGTCGGCGTATATTAAAAACTAAGATTTACAAGTTTGGGTTTCAGTGGAAGAGAATTGGCGGAGCTCAATAGGGCGAATATAGCGGGGACGGGGGCCGTGATCAAAGGATTGGCGGAGGGCCCGGCGCTCAATTTCCGCCGTACCAAGTTCTCAGCCAGCCTAGTTAAGCACACCTCAAACCGGCTCTCGAAGCCCCGGGGACGAAGCGCAAAGTCATACCGGTGATTGGCCGTTCTGACCGCGATTGGGCGTAAAATGTTCGGTGTAATTAATTCGACGTTCCCACTTCGCGCTAGGCTTAACAAGGCCGAAATTAAAATTTTACCAAAAAACGGAAAATTTCAACGATTGGATTCCATATAAATTCAGAAAACCCTTATAAAGAAAAGCTCGGCGAAGCTGCACGTGTTTAAACGAATAAAAAAATGTTGATATTATCGGAGTAATATTACTCCGCACCCGACCTAATAAAAAGTTACCCAACCTGAAAACCGCCGAAAGGTATGATAACATCTTTTCCGGATATAGCCCAATCAGAAATCTGTTTATTATCCCTTGGAATTTTAGTTTTAAGGGTATTACATAAGGCTCTCGGTAAATAATAAAAATAAGTGATAGTTTGTTGTAAAAACGAGGATTTGAATTCTGTTCTATCGGCCACCTGCAGTGTTTCTTCGTGTACAGTTAACCTCATATTTTCGATTTATATTATAAAGTCCATTTCGTTGGGAATTATGTCCTGCAAATTTTTTAAAATAAATACCCGGCTTGATCTTAAATAGCGTTGACTAAATTACATTGTTTCAGTAAATCGGTAATTTTATTATCTTCAGCGACTAAAAATACTGTCGTTTAATATTGCTGGCTGTACCGTGACCGAGTCACGATTTACGGCTCGTGTTCGATTACCGCTGCGGGGGCAGTTCGTATTTTAATCAAATGTTAAATTGGCGGTGGCATCGACGGCGTGAAATCCCGGCATATTGGAGGCGGTAACGGCCGCTCGCGGTTTGATAGAGTCCAGTAATACCGCCCCCCGTTGAACTCTCACTGATATGATATTCCGACACACCGAGAGCGCACCACACCGTTATCTTCCGTTTCCATAGCAACACGTACATGCGATAAGTATTTCCTTCGGTCTAAACCCCACGGTAGGAAGAATACAGTAAAATTGTGAAGACGATTTCAGTATTTGGGTAATCAGGCAATTTTACGGTGTGTCACTCTTGGCACTTTGAATGTTTTTAGGCATCCTCACTGCACTGTCACTGTCTCTTGTACTGTGGTGGTTTTTGTAGTGTATTCAGTTTAATGCGCTACTAGTTTCAATGGTACGGCGCACCTAATACTAGCCCGCAACACAGGTCTGTCTTACATTTTAGTATTAGCGCCTTACAATACATGTGTCAGTGAGGAGACGGAAGCATACGAAATCTACGGTTTTCTTTTTAACTTTGTATTTATTCTACAGTTATGGATACAATTTCTATTTCAAAGAGTTCAATTTTTATATTCTAATAACTCGATCAAATTAAATTTACTAGAGCGTGGCTTTGAATCGATAGATCGCTCTCCCGCATCGGTGGATGGTGGATTGATCGCGGGATGTTTCTAGTTATTTTTTTGCCATCGCCACTAGGCGAAACAAAGTTACCGGTCTCGGACAGAACACGAGTGTACGAGAATGTAGACGGACAAAGTATAGGATGCGAGCCAGTCAGAAACCCGGCGCGTAGCCCCTTTCTGATATTTCTGAACTAATGTAATGTGGTTGACTTCGTTCCACCGAACCGCGGCACAAAGGCAAAATGAAATGCGGTGCACTTAGTAGATTATGCGCCCGCCGCAAAACTCACCGCTTTTCCGAATAACCAGAATATTCTTACTTGTATTATTTGCATAAAGTGTACAGCCACTAGACAGGAGACTGCTGATGACATTTTACCATTCGAAACTGACTAATGGTTCAAACGCAATCCTACAGTCTTCCCATAATAGAATAATACCAGATATGATGTATAATGTTCCGTTAACCGTTTGGAGGTGTCCCATTCGAACATAGATTAACATTTATTTCGTGTTCATTGCAGTCATTTCAGAATGTGTCAGGCCTTCGCTTATTTCGTTGATTAATCAAGATTTATTAGAACCTGACAAATTTATCTAAAAAATAAAGGATTTTGAGCAAGGCCGCCACCTTCTGGGTGGGGTCTGGGTAGTTTTAAGGGAACCTCGATGAGTGTACTGTTAACAGCGTATACCGCTGTTGAGAGCGGTACTGTTTACGATTCTATGTCGTAACTGTTCTGTAGGTAGGGTGCAGTCGATGCAAGCTGGGGGCGGTGAGGTACCTATTACCACCCTTACATCTGGGGAATAGGGAGGGATGGAGGGAAAGAGAGAGACAGAGACAGAGACAGAGGGTTAGGGGGAGGGAAGTAGGACATTTTTTGTCCCCGTATAAAATACGGAGAGGTTGCGACCCTGAAAAATGAATCGCGCCCCAGATAGTGCCTGCGCTGCGCCGCCCCTCGTTATCTGTCGTGGGGCGGCAATTGTCCCACTATTGGGAAATCTTCCGAACCACTTGCGGGCCAAATGCCCATCTCGTGGCCGTAAATAATAAATCAAATACAGGCGGCTCCAACACACCGGTGGTTGCTCCTTCGAAGCTCTCACGGACGCAAAATAATTATAATAATAAAATACTATAACAATAATATAGTAATAAAAACAGAGACTTATAATTAATCCTCTCCAGTATACTAGCAACAATTGCGATAAATATCTTCATTGTATAATATATTATTTTCGTAGAACATTTATCATAATTGACGACTGTTCTGATAAAGAGACAACCGAGTGGGAAAGACGTAGAAATTGAATTTAATGCGGGAGGAGTGGCCGGCCGGGCACCAGCCGCGTAGTAATTCCTCGGCGGCAATAAATGGTAAAGCGGAGTGACAAATTAGGGAAACCTTTAAGGATTCTTTCCGCTCCTCGCAAATAAAACGAAATGTAATATAAGTAAAATTAAAGTCAAGAGGAGAAGGGGCGGGGTGAAGGGGCGGAAGAGAGAAAAGGGGGCTGAAATATCGCGAAAACATTAGGGTGAGTCGGGCGCGAAAGTGACGAGCATTTTCGGACGAAATGAAAATTCGTCGCCGGCCCGAAGAGCTTAAACAAAAGGTTCGAGATAAAATTAAAGTCGCCTCCTCCTTCTTTTTTCCTTGCTCCGCTCCCTTTCTAGGCTTTTTCCTGCCTCCGAGCACGATTCCTTCTTAATTTAACTTTCCGCGCTTCGGACCGCTGATGTTTTGCGGCTGGAAAATTTTTTCAACCGCTGCCAATATCGGCAAACCTTAAACGGTTCTTGATTGTTCTCTTTAATTTTGGGATCTCGAAATTTTAATTGCGATCGGTTCCTTTAAGGGAACGAGACCGCTGACGATTTAATTTATTTCGGTCAGGAAAATACAACTTATACTTTGCTTAGGAGGAGGAAAAAGCGTTTCGATTTTTAATTTTAAATTTAACCGGTTGGAAATACCCGGATTATAGCGGCACGTTTATGAGGGACTTTTTAAATTTATTAGTAAGTATCTACCGTAGAACAAACAATATATTTTAGATTATCACTATAAAAATCTATCTCGATCACTTGAACTTGTTAGTTGTAAATATGGACAGTTAACATACATGGGATGACCAGTTTCTTTTATTGTGAACAAAGCCGGTTTCCTTATCGTATTAATGTGTTAGGAAGGTTGGAAACTATTAAAGTATCATCAGTTGCCCAACTTTCTGACTTCGCTTGCAATAATTATCCTACGAATTAATTAAATAAATGGGAATTCGTTCTGAGTATTTTTGGGGAGTTATGGTATGGAATTGTGATTCGATTAATGGATTTGAGTCACTGAAATGTGGAGCCGGCCTAAACGATGAGACAGCGAGATCTATTTCCAGTACTAGGAAAAATATAACGGAACATCACGGCTCCTTAAGTTATTATTCGGTCTTATTACGTTAGTGACCCAATAAAAAGATGTTCAATAAATTACCAGCAACAGCGGCAGCGCTCTATCCATTAATCTGAAATTAGAAGCCGGATCCGGCTACAGACAGCTGTTTTCATGCCGGATTTCCGAGTTCCAATATATAAATAAGGGAACAGACGGGCAATAAGCGTTCATCTCTGAGCTTCCCAACTTTACAGCGGGGGGAGGGGGCGCCCTTTAATTGCGTTCGGGCCGTTAAACGATACATCCTATCCTCTCCATTTTCCCGTTAATGTGCATTCAATTCCAACTTCGGACATCCCGATTTCTAATTCGAAATACCACCGCTCCGCGACGGGACGACTTTACGGGCGTTCCGTTAATTAGTTACGACTAACAATAAGTCAATAAATTAATAAACCGATACGGGGGAATCGATTTTTCGCCGGGCTCGTTTTATTTCCTTTTTTGCCGCTTCCGTCTCCGGCCGACGAATCGAATTCGATTGAACATCAGCGGGGGCGTCCGTTTATCGGATAACGCCCGGACGGAGTCACCCGGTTTTTGCAATTACCGAATTGTAATTATCCACACGACTGGCTGTGTTTACTTTACGAGAAATCGGTGTCCGGAATGGGCGGCCGAAAACAAAAAAAAAGGGGCGAATGAACGATTCCGGCGAGTTTTTTTTCGGAATAAAAAATGCAATTATCTATTTTTAATCCGATTGCCGATTCGAAACTGTTAAACGTGTATAATGTTTTAATTGATCCGGCGCGGGAATAGAGTTAAATATGCGGGAGGAGATTTAAATAGAAACCGTATTGAAATTACGAAATCCGCTACAAATTAATACTGCTCTGTCTACCGCTGTAGGAATGGTTGCTTTGCGTTGTACTGTTGGAATTATAAATAGAAGTGTGTTTTCCAAAATATGACGTGGCCTTAGCAGATAACTCGGGTTTAGAAACTCGGGTCAATTGCAAGGTAATATAAGAATATTTATACTCACTAAACCGTTAATAATACTAAACATACTCTCTGAATAACTGTGCAATCCGTAAAATTGAATGGCCTGGAATCGGGGGCTGAACACATATCGCGTGGGTAAACTGGGAGGAATATATAGGAAGAGAATGGGAGGCGACATGCAGATGGGACCTTTGATTCGGCTCCTTCTCGTCGCTGGGTGGGCCAACCGAAAAAAATGTCCAAAGTTATAAGTTACGAGTTTCTGAAACGGGGGACTCCGCCAAGTCGCATTTACAATTCATAACGCGACATTAGACATTTGTCTCGACCGACTATATATTTTTTTTTCTTTGTTTTACTTCTTCCGCCGATCCCGCCGAGCGATAAAAACGGATATTTGTCTTCCGAAATACGCGACCGTTAACGCCGGCAAATGCGATCTGTGCGTGGGCCTGGGGCCGGAGATTCGCCACGGCGGTGGACTTTCGTCTGTACTTTCAGACGAAGAAAGCGGTGAAGTGAAGCATTGGTTAAAACTTTTGTAATCCTTTTCCGTACGAAACTAAATTAGTAACTCTAGCGAAATCTGTTAAAATTAATGACTGATTTTCCGCTTTAGGATTTGGGCTTTGCCAAATTATACCCGAGAGTTGATTAAACCAAAATAATTTAACAGATTATTATGCACTGTTTTTTTTTACAATATTCCACCGCCGAGGAAACTCATAAGTTAATTAAATCTAATGTGAAATATATTTATTCAAATGAGAAGGTAATTTTTTTAAATTATTTAATTATATATGTATAAAATTTGTCATCCATTAAAAGCGGTAACAATATTGTTGAATGTTTCAACACGAGTCCTCTTTGAATTCCCGATAAAAGCCTTTCCTGCCTTAACTTTTAAGTAGAATTGCTGAGGCTGCTAAATTTAAAGGAACAACGGTAAGCACACTTGACGGGAAGGTATGATTTTTGACTTGGGAATTATGAATTTTCAATTGAATATAAAACGGGGAGGCGTGAGGCGCGAGGCAGCGTTCCGGAATCTTCAATTGTGCCGGTCTCCCCCCCTCCCCCCTCCGCCACGAGTTTCTTGTTCAAAGCTTTCACGGAGCGAACCAATTGGGTCGGCCGAGAAGGAGGAATATAAACGGAGCGGTGCTACGCGAGACAGACGAAAGGGAGGAACAAAAGCGACACTGAGATATTGCGTCTTTTTTAGCCCTGGGGAGGTTGAATTTGGTTCGAAAACTTGGGGATTAGGCGCCGGGATCATATGTAAGGCCTCCGTAAGAACAGGATTTTCCGCTAGCTCTTGCGACAAAGAAGATTTTTTACACTCGAAGATTTTACAGATCTCATAGACCCAAAGAAGCAGCCGTAGTGCGTCTTTGCGTAATTTTGAGGAAAACACATTTCAGTTAATCTGACGAATAATTGACGAAAAATAAAAAATGATGGTTTAAATACGTTATTTATTAATTACTAGTTCTTAACCTGAACAAGAATGCAACAAGAATGACGGACAATTTACTACTTAATCGTTACAAGTATTAATCTACATTAAAATATTTCATTTGGAATAACTGTTCGGTTGTGTTCAGGTGAAGAAACAGGAAATCAAAAAAACATCAAATATCTAATTTCCTTGGTGACATTCGTAACTTTATGAAATGCATTAGTCGCTAATTTTTCTGTTTAAAATATTTAAGCAATTACCATTCTTCAAAAATGTTGATTCTAGTAATAGCCGAACATGAAAAACTGTGTGCGTTGTTTTCTTTTCGAAAAACCCGGGATTGAAAATTGACGGTCATTAGAATCGGATGAATCAAATCCCAGAAAAAATTATGGGTGGGTCCCCTTACGAAAATTTCGTTCCTACATTTAAAACATTCCCGACCCCAAAGGGGTCGAGCGAGTCCCGGACGTCGGGTCGGATGAATGTCCCTTGAAAATGCCCCATGCATAAAAGCAGTGGGGAGGGTTTATATTTATGGTTTGCGTCGTTCTCTTAATCCGTACAATTCAGCGTTCCAAAATAACGGTAAAAAAATAGGAACTAACGAAAAAATGAAGTTTTGCTACATTTTATGGAAAAAAACTTGTTATCACCCGTGCGGTTTATCTGTCCGTGCGTGTGTAGTCCGCCGTAGACTCGGATTCGCCAGTCAACATATTTATATATCGCATAACCTTATCGGGATTCCAGTTAGTCCTTGCTCTATGAATTGTTGTGCATTTGGCAAGAAAAGCTAGGTGATAAAAACCTGTTCTTTCTTATCCAAATTGCGGTAAGCGAGTCCTGAACAATGGGGAAAAATCATTCCGACAACTTAATCATATCGGTATTAATATTACTAAGAAAACAAATTCGGAATATTAAGTTACTAATGTAACACGAAATTGTTAATTAAACACCCAGAGCGACATAGAATAATACGGGAGAAAATATACCACCGACTGGATAGATGTTTATTTGCTTCTTTTCGTTTCTTTTGTGAGCAATATTTTTCCTTTAGGAAGCCAACTCGGGGCTTCGAAGAAGGGATGTTTTCCCGGCGTTTAAATTGAAACGGAAAACTGCACTCCATGGCGAGCCCCGCATACATTTTTAATTGAAAAACCCGAGAGAAGGACGTCTGGAACGGGTATAAAGGTTGGCGGGGCGTTTTTAAAGGGGTGTTCAGTATCGCGCAATCGTTAGCGGGCATAGCGACAAAATTCTTGTGAGACGCTCGGGGAAATTTCAGACAAATATTTTCCTTGTAATTTTAATTCACTATTATACAATAATACCCAAACATAAATGTCTAATTTTCAGTGGTTAGAAATTTCCTCATTTACAAATTAAAGCTGTTCTTATGTGTATTTTTCAATGTTCAGATGAACACATGAAGAACATAATTTTTCGTACTAGAATATTTATGCGCATAAAGTCTAACTATAAATGGATAAGACTTGATGTATAATTTGATAATGAAAGAAAGCGAGGAATCTAGTTCATAATTGAAAATTAGAGACGGCACAAGGACACTGCCCTTACCAAAAGTGACACGACAATAAGCGTAATTACTCCCCGTCTGGAAATTACGGTAATTAAGAGGGTGAAGGAGGTAGCATCAACGTTCAAAGGAACATTAGGACCCTCGCCACTCTCCGTTTGTTCTCTCGAGGCGTGCTCCAGGCGTGAGGGGGGGGGCCGTGATAATAGAAGTCCTCGTAAAGTGCCAGTTCGGAACCTCGACGGTACCAAGTTGGAACACAAAACGTTCGATCAAATCGGACGTTCCCTAAGCCCCGCTCAAACAGGGAGATCCCCGCGACCTGACCGGCAAAGGTGACAAGCGTCGGTAGTTGGCCGGACAAATAACCCAGAGTAAACGTTTGCGTTTCCACGATCGGACGAACCCTCCATGCAACCGATTTGAACAGGGAATTGAAAAAAAATGTTATTTAAGAGACTGGGCAGTATTTATCGGAACAATAAATAAACAAAACGAAGCGCAATTAGAAGTGAACTAAGTCCCCTCATTGAAATAGCCATTTATTTGGTCATATGTAACTGTACCAACCAACATAAAACAATAAAGGAAAGTAAAACGCATTTTCCACGGTAGGACAGGAGAAATAGTACCGATAGTCTGTATCAACATTTGCCGGCCATAAAATAATTATACAACGGTTAACAAATTAATAACAATTACAATACACGCTCACCAAGCTATATTAATTAGATTGAAATCAGGAGCTTACAAAATCAGGTAGTACGGACAGTGTATATGTGTCTATGGAAAGTGGTCCAACTAACTAATATATACTTTAATATCCAACTGATATTTAAGGTTTCAGGTTTAATTCCCGCTTCTCGCTAATGTTGTAGGTAAAGGAATGTTGTTATTTATTTCGCGGTAGTTGTTGGCTTTGGTCACTCCTGGACATAAATCCTGCCGACTTGCGGAGAACTCTCGGAGTACTTCTGCTACTAGAGCAATCTACCCGAGAGTAGTTTAAACAAGCGGCTGTGGCCGTTACAACATGCCTCTAATTCGTCTGTTCACGAAATATTTCCTTGATTTTCCATACTGAAGCACCTTCCGGCCGTGGAAGGATTCATTTAGGTTTCGCTGGAAGTTTTGCGTTTCGTTCCCCGATCCAGTTTTCTCATTGTGCCCGACCGGGGACGCGGTAAGGGTGAACATTGATAATAATAATAATCCTATCTGGGACCGCACCGACGACAGGGGAACAATACGATACTTTTTTACACCGGTACGAAAACGGCGCGAGTTTAAGTTTTAAAACAGCCAGGAGGTGGAACTCGAGACATTCAAAAGGTGGGGTTTTCTCTCGGTTGGCCTCGAATTGCCGCCGTACAATGAAAATAATGAATGTAATTTACCGTTAAGGAGACAATAAAGGGAACTTTCTGGAGACCGTAGGCAGCCCAGAAGTTTTCTAAGTCTCCCGGGAGGAAAAATCAAGTCGAACTGATAACTAAACAATTATTTCCCTCGGGACCTCGTACAAGTAAACTTAATCCTATGTGTTCATTGCTCTGTCTATTTTAGTTTTGCACACGAAAAAGGTTTTTTGCAAACACTATTTTGAAATTGAATAATATGGGGATTATCGTCCAGTGGATGGTGGGAGAAATTCAAATCGGTCTATCCTCTGACCATGATCAAAACGATGCTCAATATGCATTCATATTGAACATTTCAGCAAATAAAACTGTTTAGCCTCGACTTTCGTCTCTGAAAATTGTAACATATCCAAAATACCAAAAACGAAATCCAAAACATTTTATTGGACCGGAATATTTTGCATTTGATAGGCTGTCCGCACGGGAGAGAGATTCAGAAGCCATCGCGATTGCAATAATCTACTAAATTATTCCGGGGGTTTTATTGCCGATTCGATTGGAAGTCCTTTAACGACCCTATCGGTAATAAAAGCGACCATTCACACAGGAATTCAATTACACCAGAGGGGAAGTACAACCCATGACTGGTTTCGCACGGTGCACTGAGACCGAATAAAATCTGTACAGCATACACTTCGGGTTTTTATAATCATACTTTCCAGAGAGACCTTTCGCATATCGCAACTAAACTTGAGAATTAACGTGTTTTTTAAAAATATTTTTTACTAATTAATTACCATTAATCATCCGTGTCATCCTTTGCTAGGCCCAATTTTATATTAAATTTCAAATTAGCAACCACCACCGGAAGTTCGGTATTTCGTAAGTAACTAATCCCGTAGGAAGTTTTATGCAGTTTCAGATTAAAACGCTAAGGAATATCCCACACGTTCGTAAGATTAATTCAGATACCGTTTATTAGAGGGATAAAATATCGGTTGGAAGCCACTTCATTTTAACATCAAGTAATATCACCACACTAATCCCAAAGCAGTTGAATTTCTTCAAAGAAAATGTTACAATACATAAATTACTCATCCAAACAATATTTCAAAGCTCGCGACTCGCAATTATTGGAAAGAACCTTCTTCTTTAACGAGCTGCCTTACGGAAAAGGTTTTTCACGTGTTTTTATTTTGGCAATTCTGTTACGCTGCCTCCCACCCAGGACACTCAGACGAGCGAATCGTCCTTAGGAATAATCCTTTTTCTTCAATGGACGTAAAGGTTTCAGCGATAGCTGGGAGCAATAACCTTCCGAATCGGTCAGTGTTCCGAATCCGAAATGTACTTGAAATTATAGATTCTCACCGCCATGTTTTAGATTAATTTAGTAAATAATTGCCTCGTAATTATGATGTATCGGCGGATATTTTTTAGATCTCATAGATACATAGAAATACGGCTGCTTGAGGAAAAAGTCGTCCGTTCGTCTGACTGTTCTGGGAGCGTAATAATGCAGTTTCCCACAATATTGAGGAAATCGCATTGTAATAAAATTTGACGAATAATTTCTGAAAAAATATATATAAAACAATTTCAGATAAGCAATGGTCTTACGAGCCAGTTATGATTCCAAACCCGTTGACTAACAGCTGCCCAAGTATTTTCAACGGGGTAATTATTTTTGTTGAATTTAAATAAAGTTATAGTTTTTATAACGTGTATATTCTCTCCAATAATCCCGTCCACGGGGTTGCCGCAAAGGGGTGATCCTTTAGAATGTATCGGCCGAACAGCTACGTTGTCCTCATACTTTAATGGCGCCTTCGACCGACCGGAAATTTTCATTCGGATTAAATTGCCCGGGAGGGACCAATAAGGGTAGGGGGGCGGTGGTCGCCGTCTGTTTGCCTGGAGGGCCTGCTCAAAGCGTAGGAGACGAGGCCGGGAAAGAGAGAGAGAGAGAGAGGCGGAGGAACATTGATAGGGGAGGGGGGGGGTGCGCCTGCTCTCCGGCCGTAATTGATTCGACCGCTCAATCATCCGGCTCCCGGGGAACGGTTAATCAGTTAAATTCGCAAACACCGAGTGCGAAAGGGGCGTCCGGGATTAAACGCCGTCTCACAGTGGTGACGCCTACCGCTCTGGCGGGCCCGGACAAAGCACTGCTTCTCCGACGGCGCCTGTCAAACCACCACCATGTGTCTGACACCCACATATCCCCAATCCGAGCTCACTATCGGTACATATATATAGGCGTGTCTCTAAGGAAATATGACCCCGGCACAATTCCAGGGTTTTTTTTAACCGGCGGTCGAGTATTAACCAATGATTAAACGACAGTGCGTCGTCCCGTAATGCTGGTTCCACCATATAAACGGAGACAGGATTGGTAATATGGACCGACGATACAATGAATATTTTTTCTATTTTTATTGCAACCACTCTAAAATAAGATAAGCGGCATTGATGAGGGAATTTACGGCGCGCCTAATACTAGCCCGCAGCACACGTATGTCTTGCATTTTAGTATTGGCGCCTTACAGTACAAGTGACAGTGCAGTGAGGATGCCCGAAAAACATCCAACGTGCCAAAAGTGACTAACACTGCTACTGAAGCAGCCGAAACCGGTCTAGCAAAAGACCAAACCAGCGAGAGGAGACAGAAACACACGATATCTACCAGAGAAATCAATGTACTATAACGTCATCCTAGATATATTGTTTCATTCTCCGTTCTGGGTAGTATTTGCGAAAGTTTTAATCTCAATACTTTATTATTTAATTCATTGTTATGTTTTCATTTCAAATAACTTTGAAACGAAATAATCCTTTATACAATTCCGTAACATTTAACTATACATATAGTATGCCTATATTTATTGTATTCTATTGAGAATGTCCTTCTGTTTTTCATCAATTGGACAATCTTCTGATGGTACATTGTTAGATTTGAATTGTCCTTATGACCAGAAGAAGATCCCGGAAGAAGCATTTTACTTAGTTTTGCTGCTTGGTGGTTTGCTAGTACTCTTTTCGCTTAGTTTATTTTTACGCTAATAACATTTATTACGCTTATCGTAAGGACGAACACCGATAAACGGTACCAGCCGACTTCTAGCTCGTACCCAAGCTTCGTCACTGATACGATTATCCGAATGATTGGCTCAGAAAATGAGGTGTAACTAATTAATATGTAAAAGGGATCACTCAAATTTAACGTAAACGGTTCCCCAAGTGAGAGATATTATTAAAGCGGCGTTACCGGGGACTCGGACAGCAATGGAAAGATTTTCTAAATAATGCCCAAAAACATTATTATTATATTTTTAGATTTTTCTCCTATGGCTGGCGTATGTAAAATTTTACTCTCAATACTACCTGGCGACTGTTTTTTAAGAGTAAATTTTGAATTAATTTGCTTTAAATTAAAGGAATGTAATTGAAATGCACGGCTCACGAACATTGTCTCCATTGCCGTCCGTTTTAAATAAAACGCTAGAGTGGCGAGTAAATGGCGGAAATCGAGGTGGAGAGGGGGGGGGGCAGGGAAATATTCGGCCGAATTAACATTCTGATTTTTTTTTCAACGAACGTCCATTATAGGGGAGTTTACACCAGAGGGTTGGCTGGTTTTAACGCACTGCGCAATTGCCGTAAACTCATTCGGAAAATTCCAAGGCGCGAGGTGGAACACAATTAAATTGCGGCTCCTCATCACCCCCCTCCAACACCCTCAGTTACCCCGCAAACTGTTAACCCCTTTAATTCACGCCCTGAGCAATTCAACATTTTCATTCGAAACGCCGGGTGGATATTTAAAACAAATATTTGCCCAATTTTAATACGCGGTAAATAAATTATTTTTTCGGGGAAGTTATTAATGGTTTTACTTAATGTTTCGGAAATCAGAATGCAAATTTCCCTCCTTCCGTCCGGCGGAGGAAATCAAGAAACTTATCTTCCGTGAAACCTCCTTTTATTAGCATCCATTTTTTATGCGGGCTAATCTGAGATCGCGGAATTATTTAAAGCTTTCCTTTATACCCTACAGAAGGGGCCCCAATCTTCTTGTAACAGAAATAGCTTTTATAGCAATCGCCATTACAGAAAACAGTAAGTATTTATGTATTACATTTGTATCTCTATCTCAATAATAGTAATAATCACGGAGAATTAGGTTGATACCATAAACTAGTATATATATTCTGTACGTTTGTGGAAGAAGTTAAAATACAATCGATATCGTGTCGGAGAATATATTTATTCGAAGCGGATTTCTTCTCCTTTTCTGGATAAGAGGTCGAACGGAACCAATTAAAACTGACGGTAGAGAGTAAAAAAATAACTGACTTGCAAGTCACTCAAGCCACCGTCAAATCAGACAACGAACCCGTCGCAGCTGGTATCTCGAGGGGCTTGCGAAGGAAGAAAGTAACGACAAAAATTATTTTCGAGCCAACCAATTAAGGTTTCCGAGGTAAAAAAGAATAATTCGGCGAATCGGAAAAGCTGTAACGGAGGCGGCCCGAAGGTTTTCCAGTCGCGGCCCTTAATAATAATGTAGATCGGTCGGAGCGATCGAGACGCCGAATCGTGTCACGCGGTCTGAAATTTACAACCGAAGAAAGGATTCGTTTCAGGTTTTTGTATACTATTTCGGGTCAATGCCGGATTTTATCACGGCCCAATTCTACGCAATTGGCCGATTCCGCGTGATAAGCGGAGTGCTCCCTTTGTTCCCAATGCCGAAGGCAAACTGAAGGAAAACTAAATTATAGATTATACCTAATTTCTATTGTTAGTGTACACCCTACATGTTTCTTTCATGGCCGCGTTGAAGCTTAGGAAAAGAAATTCGGAAAAATATTCTACGATAAATCTGACTAAAATAAGGTGAATACATTTGCAGGATTATAAAGAAGGAAGAAAATATAAATATCAATGATACAGTCAATAATAGTCGCTATAAGGGACATATTTATTAGTAAATAATTATTTTTTCCAAAAGTAATTTCGGTTAGGTATTACGGCACAGTATTTGCAGCAGTCTTCTAACGTTTTCGTCGAGGCTGAACGAAGAAATGAAAGTGGGAACGTTAATCTATATTAAACGCATTATTAGAATGTAACATTGGAATTTAATTATATTTCTCCGACGGAAATACCAACAGTTAACATTTAACTGTAATATTTCCGAATGTTTATTAATTATCAAAAATACTATTCTAATGAATGTACTATAGAATACGCGTTTCTCTCGTAATCAATTCAAATTAGTAATTGAATGGAAATTCGGTTCGCAACCTGGATAGAGTGGAGTTGTAATGCCAAAGCTCTAAATACAATTGACGACGTAATAGGAGTAGGTTTCGGGGAAAGCAGTAACTGACGGAAATTGTCGCCTGAGATTGGTATCCGAGAAGTGCGCTTGTACCTAACTGTCAATTACCAATTTCAAGAAATAGTATTCTCATTCGATGAAATGTAGCGATAGATTATTGGGCAATGTATAATTCTCAACTGGGTTGGATTGAGCGCTCAGTGTCGAGGTCGGGGGTCAACACCGGCCCATAAATCGGCACTATTAATCCCCCCAACCGGGACTGAAACAACTGAAACTTTCGATAAAATATATTTAGGCTCAAAATCCAGTCGGGATATCGGGTACTAGTACAGTCCCCTCGGGGAATTCGAGGAGGAACCCCCGGAATCCGCAGGGCGTGGGGTTATGTGGGGGGTGGGGGGGGCAGGCTCACGTTCCCGGAATAGTTGAAGAGAGATACTGGAAGCGGGTGCGATCACCGGTAATGGCGCCGCTGCCCCCTGCTAATCGGTCCCTTTAACCTCTAATCCTGTCTCGTAAAACTCTAACGGCATTTCGGCCCGAGGGGTCTAGTTCATTTGAGTTTACCTCTAGCGTTGGGGAAAATGTTCTTTACCTTCAATAAAAGGTCAGAGATACTCTGAACATTTTGTTTGGACGGTCTTGTTATAACCACTTATGTTGTACCGATTCGCTCTCCTCCCAACGTTTCTGACTTCGAAATAAGTAGGAAAATTAGCCAACAGAGTCGATTAACCTTCAAATTATGGTTTTCGAATTGACTTGATTAGCAATTTGGTTTGCAATTATTTATGAAGCTTCCCCGCAATTAACATCTCTAAGGTACGACGCCGGTTAGACGCTGTAAATAGTAATCGACCGTTCGTAATATTCGAAAAATATCTTTCGGAATTTCAGTATCATGTGCTTATAAGAAAACAATGCCATAAATCACTGCCAACGGACAGTTTTGAATAGGTCGATACATCTCACTCTTCCAGATACTTTCACGTATCTTGTTTAGAAAGAGGAACGGACAGAATTGGTATTAGATCCCATAGCATTTAAATACAATGAACTAGAACGGGTTTCGGTATATCCGGACGTATAACGCGTTCTTCCGATTCTTGAATTTCGGTTTTAGCGAATTTAAAGTTTTGAAAACTATCGAAAGGTAGGAAAAATAATAACTCTCGCGATTATAACAGACTAGTTTCAGCTTCTAGCGTAGTATTCGGCCCTTTCTTTTATAAACTTCGATTATGAAAACTAATTTCTGGTAACAATAATAATGGTTTTCCCGCTTAAACGGTCGCGATCAGGTATCGAATGTCGCTTTAACCGAAACTGGGAGTCGGCAGAAGAATTTCGGTGTCGATAATCCGGTATCTTATTAGCGGGCGGACGTGTTCGAGGTCGGGTACAAGTAGTACAGCGGCGGTAGCCGTGTATGGCCGCCGCCTCGTTCATTTGTAAACCCCGTCCGGTTCCGGCGGTCCGCAACAACAACACACAACAGTTGATTCGGTAATGAAGTGTTACCGGAGGCTTGAACTCGGAGCTGGAGCTGGAGCTGGAGCTGGCTCCCAGCCAGAATGCCCGCTCCTTTCCGTGTTTGCCCTCCTATCATCCTACACCCATCCGCCGGTTTACTGCTTTCGGTACTTTTTCCCCCTGATCCCTATTTACTCTTAACCTAATTTTCTTTCGATTACAAATTTGAAAATTTATAATAATACCCGGAGGCAAATGGCTAATTCATTATCCAGACGAAATTGATATTTACAACACCTAACTTGTAAACTAATGGATCCATGCGACTTATTGACTACGTTCTGTAGACTTTTAATAGGATTTTAATATCCACACACACCTTGTCCTTACACACAAGCTGTGCTGTGTGTGACACTTAACCTAGTCATTATCATTTACATATAAATTAAATGTAGACACGGAGAGATATTCCAATTAAATTAATATCACTAAATAAGATCTTAGAGTTATATCCAATTAATAACGCTTACACACATTGAAAGAGTGGCGCCCAACTGTTTAGGTTAGTTTCTCGCAAAATATCATAGTGTAATAGTATATAATACATGTGATAGATCTAAGTATTGAGCCCGAACGTTATAATTATAAAATTTCATTATTCTTGAAATTCGATGCCCTTGAATTATTGGTCTATTAAAGTACAGGAAAGTAGGAATATCGATTAAAAAATAATTTCGGTTACGTACTAGTGAAAACTGTATATCTATATAGTCAAATTAATAGAGTGAAATACTGCACCGAAGCTAATTTCTTCCGATTACCGCCCGAGCCGTACTTTGGGCCGCACTTCTCTAATAATTATTCAGCACTTTAGGCTTTGTGTAGTTTCAGTTGGGCCCAATTTATCGATTAATTAGTTATTAACAGTGAGAATAAAATTACAACACCACAAAGGACAAAACGGTTCGACGGTAGACCGTTTAACTTTCGTTTAAGGTTTAATGAACGTTTAATTAGGGCATCGGCCCGGAGGACAGCCGCCTTCAAAACAACTTCGGTTTTAGTCCCAACACAGAACAGTTCGGCTATAGAGAATATGCACTCTTTTTGGATTGGACTGATAGGATATTTTTGAATTGGAGTATTATATCGGGAAGCTGCTAATACATGAACGGACGGGACTTCGAAATTAAATGTTAATAAGTATGTTAATTTAAATGTTGACATGTTGTGATTTAGTTAGTCAATTTCGCTGTATTTTATTTTGCTTAGTCATTTGGTATTAAGTATGAAAACAAAATGTAAATGGCAGTTATTAGAAGGTGGAGTAAGGCTGGGGTGCAGTATCACGAGAGAACAGTTTCCTAGAGTTATTAATTTAGTTACAAGTGCCAAATTGAATGAAGTGCCAAAGGCCAAAAACTATCCCCCTCACTTAGAAAGGAGGGAAATTGGTTCAAATAAATCTGTTTTAAACTCCGGCGAGACCCCTTTTGGTAACTTCTTCTAATCACACGGTTCAAGGCAGAAGGAGGCAAAAGAGAGGGCAAATTTGACTTACAAAGTAGTACGAATTGGTAGTTCCGGGTTCTCAGAAGTGGACAAAATCGAAAATAGACATGAAATGCGAGGGTTAAATATATTATATCTGATAGGTAATTGTTCTAGATCGTAAAATGTTTAAATTTGGACACTAGACAGTTCATTTATTCAGTCTCTGGTGACAGTTAATATACAATATAAGATCACAAAATTTTAAAACTCCAACCCTCATAGACATCCAAAGAAATATTCCCAGATGTTATAATTATGAGTGTATATACCCATTGATTAACTTACGAGGCGAATATTATTACAAGCTTAAAAAAAGCTAAGATTTATAAATTAAGAAAGAAGTATATAACAGGTCTCGTGGTCTTAATACAGGGTTCAATTCTTATTAGTACATACCCGAGTGTACCTGAATATGTATATGCACCCCGAACATTTTAATGTTCTTATGCAGTGTTCTAGCTTTTATCTGAACACTAACACAGCCCTGGATATTGCTAGGCTAAGAAGTTTCTAGGAAATTTCCACCCCCCAAGGAAGGAATACCTGTTTATGGGAGCTGAGGCGGTGAAATTTTACTTCTGAACAAAGAAATAAACCGGGACAAATGTAGGTGTAATAATAACTGGTGTAAGGGCTGAGAGAGATGAGGGGGGGTAGGGGTACTAGCCTATTTTGAATTTGAGTTTATTGCCCCGCTAGACCCGAGGATAATAACCCGACCCCGTGAACAAACCCCGTTTTTTCTTTTGTTGTATTTGCAATAAATGAGAGTTACGATTGCAGAATCTCGGCCTCCTCTCAAATAATAAACGGTAGGAACTTCCCTCCCCCTGGCTAAAGGATGCTTTAATACCGAATTTTTAGAGGAGTTTCGGAAATGTATCTGGAATATAGGATGATTCGAACCAAAAATACGGCCACGCTATCGCCCAAGTTGAAAAGCGGAAAAAAAACGTTTATTGCCGACAACATACTCAACTTTTAATTTAGAAAGTTCCAGTTTTAAGTGCGCCTCGGGGAGACTTTGCCTGGGCGAAAAAATATTTAATTAAAAATAAAGGGGAGCAAAAATAAAAAGAATGTTGCGCAATTATCGAATACAGCAATTTTCCTCTACTTCTAATGAAGTGAGCGGCCCGGGTTTTAATACGTCAAATAAAAATTACTAAGCTTCAGCTACGGTTCTCAAAGATTATGTAATAGCATTGACCTGTACTGTTGCTGTTGTAATATTACATCAATGAATCGTATTATGTAATTAAGGAAAAAGTTTATATACTTCCGTATAGTCTGTAAAGTATTAAATAGGAAAATATGAAAGTAATATAACGTACCTAAATTATGTGTTTCTTAATATTACAACTATATTAGTAATCCCGATACAATGTTATTGATTTGTGAAGAATCTCCGTTACAGAAATGAATTAGTAATATCCCTGGTACTACGAGAAATATGTACAGCTACACATGATACATCCACATGTGATTTGGTGCACGTACAACATTGTATGGTGCAAATACGTTTTGCGGTAATACACTGTTCATAAATTGGAGTACATTATTCAGAATTCGTAGGAATTAAGATCCTGACAACCATTTCCTCGTCAATGTTGCCAGCCCCAGGGCAGGGGGAACAATAAAGTTCTCGCTCGCGTGGGCTGTTTCCAGCCGCGACCGGATAACATCCGGAATTTCATGTTATCAAAATATTTCCGCTCGGTCCGCCGCGCGCTTAATTAATTGAAACCGGAATGAACACTATCAATATGTATAAACACAGTTATAAAGGCGCGTATATATTCGGGCTAGGGCCGGCAATATCTGTTTCTAATTGGTTCGCGGAGGAAGCAAACAAAAGGTCGGGTCGGGGGGGGAGAGAGTGGGAGGCTCTCGTTATTTCCACGAGCAAACAACTAATTAACGGGCCGCGGTGTTCAATTTAAGCGACCCGCTCAAGCGAATTTTATCAGCGGGCGGAAACCGTGCGCTCCGAGATGGGTTTTTCGTTCGATTTCGGGTTCGGTTCAAATCTACCGGAAACGGGCAAACGGGAACCGCCGGTCGGACACAGTGGCTTTACTCATAGAATGGAAATTTGGAAGAAAAACGAGGCCAAAAAAGAATTTAGGAAAAACCTTTGTTACGAAATTTGGCGATCGTGATTCATCGACGACAGTTTAAGAGTTTTTATCATTATCAAAACAAGAAAGTGTTGCAGAATTTATAAAAGTACTGTCATTAAATCTTCACACTTCAAGTAATACTAGTGAGCAAGACACTGTATGTGTTGTAAGTACATACAACTGAAATTTAGATGGGAAGCCGTTGTTCGGGAACAAAATACATCACTCATTTCAAACCGATTGTTAACTCATTAGGCAACGAACAAACAGAGGCCCGTCCAACTACCGACAATGGCTTTACCCGGGAGCGGGGACACGGTTCGGGGCAAAAAAGAAACACAGGGCCGATTCACAGCAAATTAGGTTTCGATTTCGCATTATGCTATTTCGCCCCGGGGGGGGGAGGGTTTTTAAAAGCCGCAAAAATAAAACCTCACGGCCAGCTCGCCCCCAGTTTATAAATTGGGGCGCCAATAAGGTTGGGCCGCGGCTGACACTGACACCCACCCGCCCCGCACCCAACCAGCCCCCCCCCACCCCCTACCACCATCGACGGCGCCATTTGGCCTACCCACAAACAGAGGGGGAGGCAGGCCCATTGTTATCCCCCTCGGTAATTATGCGGTCGCGAATTTGTTTTTTTTTATCCCTGCCGTACGAAAGAAAGCCCAGCTTTTTTTATGCGAAGGTAACGTAAACACTATTTAGGATCACGCTATGGAGCGCACCGTTTTCGTTTCTGTTTCTCGTTTCCGGGACAGAGAAAAAATATTAATCGACAACATGATTCACCCCTGGTAAGTAGGATAGGAGAACAACCTCCTGGGACTTTTGATTGCTCCGTCGTTTTTTGCGGAGAGTCATGACATGGATTTTTTAACTCCTATAAACGTATATATATATATATATATATATATATATATATATATATATATATATATAGAGAGAGGGAGTGGGAGAAGGAGAGTCTGAGATAGAGAGGGATTTGGATCCACGTTGAAACGTGACTGTTTATCGCCGAAGACTTTGAAACTGAATGCTCAGGGCCATTAATTAAGGTTATTAACGAAGTTCAACACCGTACAATTAAAACATTACGTTTTAACGTCACATAGCCGGATGTAAAATTTCGTGGAAATTTCGCTTTTAACCAGTTCAGAGTTCGGAAACTTTAAGCATTTCTTAACAATACAAATGCAGCCCGGGACAAAAAGAAGTTATTCTGAAACAAGCTTATTTAAAACGAGGTTAAAAGTTAGTGTAAAGGAGCCATTATTCTTTAATGTATATCTTTAGTACTCCCCGAATGATTAGGCGCTTTCTCTCTTCTTGCTTCTGAAGGATAATTGAGAAGAATTGGGCTCATGAATTTGTGGAGGATCCCTTTCACATATTCCATTTTATAGAGGCAATAAATACGATTATAACAGTTGAATGCGTTATCGCACGAATATGAACACAGCACGAAATCTCAATTTAGTATGGTCCCTGCGTGCGATTGGCTTTGCGGTAATTAGCCCCTTCGTCGGAGACTTCGATGGCGCGCGACGGAATAAACAAGCAGTTTGGAGGAATACGCTTCACCCAACAGCTCATCCTCCCCTCCTCCTCCTTCTCCTCCTCCTCCTCCTCCTCCTCCCTCCTCCTCCACCCCATTTATTATTCGCCGGAAACTTGAGCACCAGACAAAGTTAGACACACCCAACTTGGGTAAACTTGGCGGCGGGGGTTTCGCCAAACCAAATATTATATTAGTAAAGAAAGAGTAGGAGAGCCAGTCGTGTGGATAGTTTCAGTTTATTTTTGTCCCATACCGCCAATGACCGGAGCCACTTCTACAAAAACAATTCGAAACGATACGCTGAAAAATATTTTATTTTGATTGCCGGACTTTCTAATTGGTCTTAAACGACAAAATATAAATTAACAGGACGTTTAAAATATGTGCGAAACGTTTTTAAATGTATGCACTGTTAATTAGGCTGGTTTGAGCCATTATTCTGGACCACTCGATACAATCCTGTCTGGCATATATAAATAAGCGGGAAGGTTGAAAAAGTGAACTCCAAATCAACCAGTAGATTCTCCGAGTTATGTTCTGACTCGGAGAATGGAAAAACGCACAGGATCCGAATTATACTGGTATACCATAATGGCTCATTATGGTAGTTTATTGCAGAACATCCAATCTGAAGAATCAATTAATTTTTATCCGAGTTTTTTTTACAAATGGTACTTTCCCCGGGTTATGATAATGAACAAAATAAACCGAGATCAGTATTAGGCTCACGTATCGCCTATTGTAAATAAGAACGAACATATATTGATATATGTTAAAAAGACGTCCGAGAATATACGGTGGCGTGATTCAGTATTCCCCGCTTAGACCTGTCTCCGACCTGAGCTATCGCGAGAGCATTTTGAATTTTGAATACCCGACGTGTCTGTCGCTGAAACTGCGCGTCCCCCGCTATGAATATAGTTGGTCGTGTTTCCGCGTGACGCGAGCTCCAACACAAACCGAGCGCTCCGAAACCCCCTGGATGGGACAGACAGGCGGATGTCCCCATACCCCGACCCCTAAACTTACTTCCGGGGGTTTGCGGCGAACAATGCCTCGCCAGATTATTTCGCCTCAGTCCCGCTCCCCGTTCAACCTACCGGCCTCCGTACGGCCCTGAATCTTAGAAAAGACTATCGAACAGAACACGGCTACGAGTCGCTACAGAAATGTACATTAAAAAAATTGGTCGAATATTTAAAAGCCTAGTTGTTTAGTGGGGGAAAGCCTGACATTTAATGGGTTCCGAATATCGGCAGCCTTGCCTTCTATCTGCACTCACTGATTCGGTCGGTGGCGTTCCGTCGGTAAATTGAATCACCCGAGTCCTCTCTACTAATGGAAACTACTTCCGCCGTCAAAGAGAGCAAGACAAATTATTACACGCACCCGTATCACTTTCAATTCTCTATAGCCACTCGCATATGTGGTCCCGCATACGGTAACAGTGCGTACAGGACGCCCCAACGGCAAAGGCTCCGATCCTCGCTAATTTACCCACGCAATGCTGCAGTCGCGAGGCCGAAACCGGCTAATCGTAGAACTAGATTGGGTCGCAATAGCAGTCTCCATTAGTATTATATCTCATGTTCTGTTATCGACTCTTAAGTAATTGAACCCTTTGACCCAAGCAGGTTTTTTTTACCAGGACCGCGTTACACTCTACATGCGTTCAGTTTAATTTGTACTAAAATATTGGTCGCTACATTTTCTTTTAGTTTATGTTTCCGTTCGAAATCTCTCTTCCCCGCTGGCTGATATTGCCCCTATGGAAGACAGGTCGAATAATAGCAATCCTTCTATAAGCATCCGGTCCCAAGCTGTAAGTTTCTTCTACGACTTAGAGCTACGGCCGTAAGTCTACGCGGCTGCTGTATAGAGTAGGCGGGTGTCGCCTCGGTCGGCCCGTGCAAAAAACTCGAGCCTCCCTCAGTCGCCGCCCTACCGACTAAAAACCCGAGTCAAACGAGGCGGGTTCAAATTCAACGCCGTTTATTGGGGCGTGTAGCGTGCAGCTTTTGAACGGAATTCTAACGGTGTGGGGGGGGGACTAAAGGCGAAAAGGGCGGAGAAGAATGGTTTTTCAAACAAAATCGCGCCTACCGAATCGCTAGGTCGTTAAACGCGGAGTGGCAAGTCGCTTGCGCTCGCCGAGACCGATCGCGAATTGCCGCTCGAATTCCTCGCGTATGTAAACACTTGGAAGTGTTTGTGTATTTGAAATAATAAAATAGGCACTATTGAAGAGTCGAAAAGAGAACCGTGATCGTATTAATTTTACGGGTGTTAACAATGTAGAACGGCATAAATGAAGCTAGTTATTTGAATAAGATCCGATGTTATAGTTCGACAAGCTGAAAGAAATACGAATGCGGGGGTTAATCTCATAATGTATTCCGGAGCGACTTCTCTCGGCGACTAGGCCTTCGGGGCGGAGCAATGTTATACGTGTCGGAAACTAAAATACAATCGGAAATTGTGCAATCTTCAGCTAATGCGCCTGTATATTAGCGTTTATCTAGGTGGTAGGGCGCGTTTCACCGGGGTGCCTGGGCGGTGGCGGGGTGGGGGGAGGGTATAGGGTTTCACAAATATTAGTTTTGCGCCTCACGCGCCCCTGTGGTGTGGTATTCGACCGAGAACGTAATTATGGCCGGAGATGCCGGGCTCAAACGTCGTTCCTCCTTACTATCAAAACTACGCCGTTGGTTTACCACCGGCGTACGAAACCCCGTACCGAACATTCGTGCGAATTGCTCCCTACCCGAGTGTTTTATGGGGCTTCGGGGGTCTTCCCGGTCGCCATTATTCTTAGGGTAATGGCCCCGATCACGAAATTTTCTCGATGGATTTACACTGGATTTCGTGTCCATAAGTCAGAAACTTATGACAACCGAAGAACGCCCTACCCTTCTGCTGGGGGGAAGAATAAAATACGGAAGGAGGAATCCTGAAGTTTTGTTTCCGAGTAGCGGGGGTGTGGAAAGTTCGTAGTTTGATAATTGCAGTTTATATAATTGAAGTTTCAGAAGACTAGTGCGACATTAAAACGACATCGTTTTTTTTTAATCTTCATTTATGTAGCTCAAGCTACATTTGTGTTCATTTAAAAAAGCCTGAGTTTCATTCAATGGCACTTGCGATGATTAATTTAAATTAATTTCATTAACGTACACACTGCGAGTAATTTGAAACCGGCATAGTGTTTTTGATTCTTGTGGGAATAAACAGAAAATTGCATACAATCGCGTATAAGACCTCAATATTGGGGAGAAACTAATATCGGACGGCCATATTGGTAGGGGGCCGCCTAAGCCAAATGTATTTTAGAAGTCGTTAAATGAAACCTATTTCAAATGGGCGACCCAATTTTCATCGGTACCGCTCTAATCCGGGTCGGGCGGTTATTATTTAATGTAATCGTGAACTGGGGTTAAATTGCGCAATGAACCGAAGATTTTCATATTTTTTTCCGGGTCCGTAGGAAATAGGAGCGTAACGAAGCGATGAAAATTTTTTTTCCCCCATTCGTCCCAAATAGAGACCCTCCCTGTCCCTTAATTTCTTTTTAATGTCTGGCGTACGTTTTTGCTTCAGAAATGTAATCCGGGTATAGACAAGATGAAAAGAAAGGAAACAGTACAGTAATAAAGATGTAAAGAAAGCGCGTAAGAAATTCCCTCTCAGAAGGAATCAAGCCGTAAGTCTAGACTGTTTGTACAGTATTGGAAGTTCCTGTAGACAGAGTCGAATCGATTTAGGAAGTCAAATGTTAGCTTATGTAGCTCGTGTACTGTCGTACTCTGTAAACTGTGCTTTATTAAGTAATCCTTTAATATTAGTCTATTGACTTACACTTTTATCTGCAATTAATCTCTCTCAAAAAACTTTATTACAAATGAATTGTGTACAGCAAATATATTAGTTATGAGTTAATGTCAATTTACACAGAAATTTAATTGGAATTTTTGATTGCTACTCTGGGTTCATATTTACTCGCGTATGTTGCCACGAATTAAATTGTGTGCTTAGCTTATTGCATAAGTGTATTGCAGTAAGAAATATAGAATGATTGCTACATCGAACACCGAGTTCAATGTTCTTATATAGGCATCGTCGCCATAACCACCGACTTCATAGGTCGAGACGCGGCGTCTTATAAGTGCAATTTATGTAAAGAGGATACTCCAAGTTGAGTTAGTGAACAAATTTTTTAACTAGTTGAAATTAATAACTAAGGAATGTAAAAGGAACAGTCATAAAGACATAATTAGTTCTCCATTAAAACGATGTGAAAATTATTTGTCAGCAGATTCTCCCAGTAGTCACGAGATATGGTGAACAGATCACCCAAGATACGCCTGAGTGTATCAAGGCGGAGAGGAAACCCACATTTTTCGGAATCTCCCGCTCCGGAACTCTCCCGAGGAAGAATTAGGAGCGCGGTCCAATTGGATTGCCCCGACCGTTATTTTGTAACGTCGCTCTGAAAATTTACACGATAGCCAAAGTTACTCGTAATACGGTCCGCCGAGAGAGAAATAAACTTCCGGCCGATCTAGGTTAATGGCAACGAGACCGGTATCGGGAACACCGATCGGCGAAAACAGTGACGTTCAGAAAGCAAATTAAGAACATCTAGGTGTCGTTTCAAAGATGAGCCAGACGTTTCCCGGACCAATTTAAAATATTTTGAAACTACTTCAAGTATGTCAGAGTACTTTGAGGCGATTTAGAATACAATGCCGCCAGCACAAGTCCGAAAATACTAAATCGTTTAGTAGCTATAAGATTTTTATTGAAGCGCCACAATTTTATTAAATATTTTCCCCCCGAAGGAGGAGGGAATACCTAGTAATAAACCGAGATGGCGATATTCATTCTCCTACGAAATGAGTGCAGTCATATGTTTCAACATTTATAGGCGTACCATTTTCTGTGACCGTGAAGAGAGTAATAAAACCTAAATATATCGGCCAAATACTAAAAACATGTTATAGTTTTATAAGGAAAAAAATAGATACAGAATTGTTTAACCGAGAGACCATTGTGGTACCATTGCAAGAAAATGAGTGTAACAACGAATCATTGAAAACATGTATAATAGTACCAATCGAGCACTATGAGATATCTTAAATTTATTGTTAAAACTACAGTTTAAATATTGTCGATATAACTTGTTCCGAGGAAATCAATGCTGTGGAATAACTGTCATGAAATTTTCTGGTTTATTAGCTACTAATCAATACATCCAATGAAGTTATCAGAATAACGTACTATTTTAATTGTATTATTGGATAATTAAAGACTTAGTAATGTATTTCTCTATAGGGGAAAGTACTTTTCTAGGAGGGATCCGGTCGGGACTAATTGCCCGAGTTATTGGACTTCGGTTTCGCATCTAATTAGAATATAATTCCTCCGACTAATTACTAAACACTGGAGGATGGTCTCAGCGACTGGAAGTTATATCAAGTTAATGCCGGGCTGACACTCTCAGGGCCCTCTCCCCGAGTAGCCAGTTGGGAAGATACAGAAATTCCTATGCAATTTCGAACGGCGGCTATTCTGATAAACAATGGGGACACGGAACCAATGCAATTACGGAAACGTGGTATCACACTCTTCACCATGACCTCAACATACCGTCAAGTCAACCAACTCATAAAATCCCGGTTTTCCAAATTCCATTCTCGTCTTTCTCCTCGTCCTCTAGTCCCCGGCCCCTCGGTGGCTTAAACACCACTGGCCTGAGACCTTCTATAGCCCGGATTTTTTTTTAACCTTTTTTTCATTTTGTACAATCAACATTGAATTTTATAAGTACAAATGCTGTATGTATTTTTTTCACATGTATTTCGTGATAAAAGGACCCACCCAAATATGGCACTTTTGACACAAGAACAATTATGATCTAAGGGCTAAGAAGATCTCTAGGCCAGCGGCGTTTAAGCCGACGCGGGGGGGATAATGAATGTGTACGAGAGGAAAGGGACTGAACGAGTGGATTAGGATGAGGAGAAAGGCGGGAACTTCAGGAACCGGGATTTTGCGACTTCGTCCACTGTCGGTATGTTGAGGTCATTATGGATTGTATGGTTAGAAACATACCGGGGAGCATTAAGGACGGTACGAAGGACGTTTGACTGAAATCTCTGGATGCGGGCGATGTCGGATGTCTCGGTGGACCCCATAGCTCTATACCGTATGTCCAGGTCGGCGATTCTTTTGAGCGGGTATGGGGATTCCACGTGTATAGCCCGGATACACGTCATAACCGGGTAATTATCGGAATTATTTCTAGGATAAGTATTGAAAAACCATGAATTGTATCCGGAAAATCGAGGCGATCGGAAATAACAAAATTGTCGAAACCGTTTCACGATTGTGTTGTCGCCTGTTAGATGGTGTGATTTTTTGTGTTGGCCTATTGTAGTCAGCTGAAGACAATAGGGCCGCCGTTGAACTCTAGATGGAGACTGTGCCGTTTATCATTTTGATTGGCCCCGCGGGAGCGATAAATAATTTTTACACTTGTTCAACCGGCCATAAATGCCGGCGACTCGTATATCTCTCTCCGTTGAGCAGTCGAGAGATTGGCCCACATTTTTTTTTATCCCTGTTATATTGTCACCAAACAAGCGGCTTTTTTATCAACGCGATTTTAATTAATCCGCCATACGGAACACAGATATCGTATAACACCGGTCTGGACATTTGGATACTCCGTTAATTCACTAACTCGTCATTAGTAAACCTCTTTGGTCCAAAGCAAAATTTGTAGGAGTGACTTCAAATTGTATCGGAATAAATAACATATTTAATTTCTTACTGTCATCCAGTACGGTTTGGACATTCCTACACCTCTTCGTGTTCTAATGTTCTAATATTACTCGTTATTTATTTAAATATAAATATTAATCACGAATACAAAAAATTTTTACGCACGTAAAAAGTATCCTTTTAATATGTTCGCAAAGAAAAATGAAAAGGTTTTAATAATGCATTGTGTCAACAATTTTTCCGTAGGAATTTCAGAGTAGGCGACAATGGAGGGTGCGAAAAGTTGGTAATTCCTTCCCGAAGTGCGGGGTTTTTTCCTCGGCCGTGTGTGTGTGTGTGTGTGTGCGCGATGAGTTGAATTTGTCCGGTTGTTGGGGCGGTCTCTTGTCCGAATATTCCATAATACATGCCGCTCTGACAAGACCCCCCTCCCTCCCTCCCTCCCTCCATCCCTCTCTTCCTCCCTCAACCCTCACCGCCCGAACGGCGTCCCGCATGAATCGCAAATTGTCGAGCTCGGCTGGGCCAGATGCCGACCCCCGCCCCCACCCGGTTTTCGGATACCGACCCGAGAAATTGACTTATCCCAAATATAATTTATGGTCCCGCCCCCTTACCAAGATGCGCGGATGGCGTCCGGGTGTTGCGCTAAATGTTTATGCGAAGCAGCGAGGGTAACTGCAGGACGATAATAACGTCCCCGTGTTCACTTAAGAATAATGTGAATTGAAAATAAAGCGAGACGTTTTTCATGTCATCCCTATTGTCTATAGCATCCATCGTCTTACAATGGAAAGAAATCGTTAGCATACAGTCATGTAAATTAGTAAAATACCATGTAAATTCTAAGATGCTAGATAATAAAATCTGGGTGTTAAAACTGTCAGTGTTTCTATTCTTTGAAATCCGTGCGGCTTTCGAGTATTCCAAATTTTGATGTAAAAATATTTAAGAAAATTTTTTTATGAGTATAATCAGCGTTCTGAAAAATAACTGCAAGTGATATAATTTAGGTTAGCATGCGAAATTTTCTATATTGGGAATTTAGTTATAAAATTTGAGGCGACATTATAGCATTTAAATTCAGAGCGAGCACCCACGAGAGTAAGACAACAATTATTTTCACATGGAGCCCCGGCCGCAAAGTATCTTTTAATGTAGTACTCAATTAGGGTGAATTACGGCGCTGATACTACACCCGCATAACATGCGGCTAGGGCTAGATTAGTATCTAGCGCCTTGCCATGTTTCAATAAACTAAACGCCTCAGTGACCTGAGCAAGTTTATTTAACTAAATAAACTCTTCTCACGAATTAAATTTTAAATAGTTATATACAGGACGGAACCTATTATTACGTCAATGCTATACAAGTAAATGTGACCATTTCTTTAGAAGATGAAATTACTATTAACTAGTGAATGAAAGATATGTGTGAATTGTAATAGTTATTTCCATTTTCATCCACATTTTTACGGCTCAAGGAAAATATATGGCTGACAAATATTTTCATTCTATGATTTACGAAGAAACATTTTCGAAAAGATTGCTTGTTTGTCAAAATTGTCATTGAAGAACTAACTTTCACGTTGACTATATAAAACTATTTATACATTATTAATGCATTGTACAAATCGTACATACATTTTGAAAGGGCGTCAACATCCCACCAGCTGGAGGGGCTTTGACACCAAAAGGAATACTCCGACCGAGCCATTTTCCGGTCTCCAGGCAACACGACGACAAGGGCCTTTCATAACGCCGAAAAAAGTTTTTTCCCTTCGGAACCTCAACAATTGATCTCATTTTTTCCCTATTCGCCTCAGCGTTTCGAACCCCTTCGTACTTTCTCTCTTTACCGCTCATTTCCTTTATTTCCTGTCCGCTGAAAGCTAAAACAGGTTTTGGAGTTGGCCGAAAAATTACGAAGGGGGAACGGGTAAAATTAAATTTAAAAATTAGCAGTTAATTATTTTCATTTTGTATTTCCACTTATCCCGTACGAAAAGTAGAATGAAGCGTCAAAGTTTCAATTCAAAACGTATAATAGTATTATCTTAACAGTAATATTAATAAAAATAGAGTGACTAACATTAATTTGAATGCAGGTAATGATGCTAAAACAACCGAATAGCTAATTTCGAAATTGAGTTAATATTTAACCAAAAATATATGATTACTAGTTGTGTACAGCTAAAACCAATCATGATTGTGTTTAGGTTACTCCTGACGGCATTTGGGCAATTTATGTGTGACTGTTATTACAGTGTAACAATGTATTACGCACGGCGATTTCAGATTTGCAATTGAATGAAAAGTTAGTCCGGGGAATAACCATACCGGCCCCGAACACCCGCCAAACAATCGATGATCCCAATGTCTCCATTTTATATTGGCATCTCACAAATCGTTCTAATATCTTCACTAATTTGGGGACAAACCACTGGACCGAATCTTACTTATTATCCCGGATTCATTATGGGTCTGGATTTAAGGTTTGTGATTTATCATTTTCGTGGACTAAATCTGAAGTAAATATGCGGTAAATTCTGAGCATTTAATATGATTTTGATGATTAGATTCTCCTCCTTTCCCAGCGACGTTAAAAGCATGCGTCTATAGGTATATATATATATTTGAAATAAACTCACCTCTGCTGAATAATTGTGTCGTTAAAGATCCAATAAACGTTGGGCGTCGGGTGGGCGTCCACGTAGCAATCGAGTCTGACATCGCTTCCCAGATGGCCGCCCAAAGCCTCCTGGGAAAGCCTCAGCTCGGGTGGGTCTGAAACAGAAATATTTCAATTTTTTATAATTTCAGATTTGACAAATTGTACGAAATAACTTATTTTTTAACTTAAATACAAACCATTTTAAATAGTTTAAAATACCTATTTTGTGTTCTGCGAGGGGTTGGAATACCGTAGATTTCGTGTGTTTCTGTCTCTTCTCGCTGGTTTGGTCTTTTGCTAGATCGGTTTCGGCTGCTCACCATCTTTAGTAGCGGTATTAGGCATTTTATACGTTTTTTGGGCATCCTCACTGCACTGTCACATGCACTGTGGTGGTTGTAGTGTATTCAGTTTAATGCGCTACTGGTACGGCGCACCAAATACTAGCCCGCAACACAGGTCTGTCTTACAGTTTAGTATTAGCGCATTACATATAGCGCCTTACAGTACAAGTGACAGTGACAGTGCAGTGAGGATGCCCAAAAAAACATCCAAAGCGACTAACACCGCTACTGAAAATGGCGAGCAACCGAAACCGGTCTAGCAAAACACCAAACCAGCGAGAGGAGACAGAAACACACAAAATGTACGGTAAACCATTTTAACGTTATAAAAAATAGCTGGAATAAATAGATTGTCATCCGTCGATAAGAAAATACTCAGAAGTCAATATATACACGCTGAATATACACAAATGAATAGCCATAAATTATCATTAATTATTATGTTCTTGCTTCACAACTATTCTTTAGTTACATTTCCAAGAAATATAATTCAATGAAAAGTGCCGCCGATTTTATTTTATTCTGATTGGCGTAATCCTCAATTGATGATGTTCGGCTGAGAATTTCCAGAAATAAATAATACGAGATATTTTTGAGGACCGATGTCGTTTCTCGGAAGTCGTTCATTTATTGGCTCCTAAGTTCAGTATACGTGGAAGTCCCGCATATTCTTGAGCGCTGCAGAAAATGTTCTATAACGAATAATAATTTAATTAACAACTCCGGCAAAAGTAACATTAGTCGAAACTGTTTTCTCCTCGAACAGTCGACAATTCGGCAGGTTCTTTTCCAAAGGAGTAATAACCGGGCGCCGGTGAATAAGCGCCGACGATTCGTCGCCTTAACAATACCTACGGGAGGTAATAATTCCAGGCGGCGTTTCCCGATAGGAATTCCTCTGTATCTGACAGGTACATTATTACCCTTGGGTCGGGGTTTCCCACAACCCGGGGTATAAACCGGCCGTGAAATGGAGCTCTCTCTCCCCGACAATCCCCCCCCATCTCCAGACTTAATTCAATAATGCCCTTCAAGACCCCGCCCCACGGGCCGACCCTTAACAGAGCTAATTAAGCATAATATGAGGCACCGTTCGATGTCCACCGACCACCCCATACCAACAGGATTGTTATTCGGAGACCGGTGGAATATCCCCCCTAGTCAAACTATCCCGCCGATATAATTGTTCAGTTATTTCGGATTCGGTTATCCTGTTGTGGATATGATGGAAATCGTGGCATTTTTTAGTACCCAGTACACCAAATTAAATTACTTTTTTCTTCGGGTTCGTATTTTTCTCCCCCGAACTTGAACACCTAGCGACATCAATGCCGTTAATGTGTGTATGCTCATATATATATTATTATTTAATTTATAACTCAGAACAGAGAAAAAACTGTTTCTCTAAATTCGACCTGTCAGTACAGTATACCCTCTTACGCTCAATTACTATAGGGGACAGTCTGTACTTTTACAAGAAGTGCCATCGATCCTTGTCCAAGGCGTAATCTAATTATATTTGGGCACAGCGCCAATTGTAGTGAGAGCTTGTACTAATCCGCTACAGCTCATATTGTAAAGTGGTCTGAACGGATCGATTTCCGGTATAATGTTTTACTCATTTGTGAATTTAAATAGTATTAAAAACTAAACAATAGAAAATGAAGGGCGCGTTGAAATACATTTGACATTCAGCAGCGAGTCCCAATTATAGCTACTAGAGAATGTGTGGACTGAGATACGTGAGAGGACGAATTGGCGCAGTTAGTGGCTGAAACAAGAACCTTCCAAACCCGTTCACCTCCAGAAGCTAATTGCCACTCCTGCTCGAGCCTAGATTTACGAGAAGTGAGATCCTAGAGTCTAGAGAATTTGTATTGTTTCTTGGGTCTAATGCATATGTACGACAGACACAACAATATGAGCCGGGTGTGAGGGTTTTCCCTTGTTTCAGGTTGACTTAGTGTGGTGTTTATATGACGTGAAAATGCTGATTCCTAACTGTAACCGTGAAGAGTATATGAAAGACCTGAGCGCAATTTAGTGACGCAATGTGGTGTTACGTAGTACAATCCGGCTCTTTTATTTTTCCAATAATAACATCATAAAATATTTATTAAAATGACAAATATAATTGGTAACCATATTTGATACTATACTGAGGCCTGCGAGACGCTATACGCGCTTTTTAGTTCTACAATTCCTTATTTATCCGAACGAGTGCTCTTCTCGTTCCATTCTCGTCTGGTTCTAGACCGCTTTCAGTTTTATGCAATCTCCTGATATTCTGTTAGTAATACAGCGAAATGCATATAATATGCCTAGTGTAAAAACGATCACTACACTTCAAATTTGCAAAAGAACTTATATTCCATCCTACACCGACCGATGGTTTCGAACCCTTGGAAATGTGTACGCAGCTTGGGAAAGGGTAAAATCCAAGTTGAGAGAATACAGGAGTAAAACATTTGTAGATATTTGTTTCAATATCGAGAGTTCAAGAGCCCAGAACAGAGCTTGCCGTGAGTATCACGAAGAATAAATAATAAGAGAAATGGGCGTGAAGCGCGAAAGTAAGCCGGGCAGCATAACCCTCTCGTGTGCCGTTCAAACAACAATTGTACCCGGTGGATGTAGCAGGGAAAAAGGGTTAGAGGAACATTTTTTAAAAAGCGTATTATTTTTTCATGGCTAGTAAGAAAGTTACAGAAGAATAAACCTTCATTATTAGATAGAGTCCATGAATTCAAATTTATTACTGTTTTCAGTGATAACATTTTTCACTGTCGACAGTTCTCGCTATAATAGCGAGAGCAATTAAAAAATAAATCATTCAGGAAGCCTCATAGATGTTTCCATTAGTAAAGTGACGTTTTTGCCTAGGTATTCCACTTCTATGAATAGTTTCAGCGCGATTAAAAGAGCTCCGCAATCGGAGAAGTCAGAATTTAATGAAGACTGGTGGACGATATTTTGCCTAATTGAAGGTCTTCTGCTTAAACAAGGAATAAGAGATGCCAGTGTTTATCGTCCTAATAAAGATTGACGGGATGATAATAGACGCGGACAGTTGATCCCACTAAGGAACTAATGGTCCATTAGAAATTCCGAAGTTTCTCGATCCTTTAAATGGATCTTCCTTCGAGTCCTGAGACGCCCGATAGGATTTCGAGGAGGAGGAACACCCCCAAGTTTTTCCCACTTTTAAGAAACAGTCTCGAAGTAGACGTGGAAATAAACGTCAAGTATTTTGATCCCGTTATGAAATTCTAAAGGTGTCACAAAAACTAAAATAGTGCGCTAAACTAAAATGTTTAAACATAATTTTCGCATTTCCGAATCCAAGTTATTAGAATTCATATTCATATATTCGTATTATACCTACCGTATGTAATATGATATAATTAGTATGTAATAATTCGAGCATGAATAATTGAATAAATAAATCAAGAATCACATCCGAATCTCTCTTATTCCGAATGCATGCCAATAACCTGATTTTCACACTGATAAATGAGTCATGTTCATGGACTCATTAGAAAATGCAAAGTAAGATACTCCTGTTTTTATACATACAGTTGGGGCCCAAAATCAACTATGACTCAAACGCTATATAAAAAGTCACGGATGTAGCGAACATATTGCGCCCTATTCAATGCTCAGAACGTATTCAGATTGCCAAGTGGCCGATTTCCTCTCGGATGACAGAACGCGAAGCTAATCGCCGCGGACTGTAGGACAGTGAAAGGGTACGGAGGGTAAACCCCGAGCATTAATCAAAAACAAGCTCACACCGCCCCCCCCTCGGAATTCGGGGCCGATCTATTATTGCCGCCGGTGAACAATGGGCTTTTTGTCGGGCACTGGGGGCGGCGGAGGGTGTCGCGTTCTCGTTCCATCCCCTCCTCCCGCCCTCACGATAAATAAAGGCTCGGCTGAGGAGAAATAATAAAAAAAAAAGGTTGACAAGACTGCCGAGCATTCACCAGGCCCCAGCACAAAAGCCGCCCATATGATGTTGAGGGGTGGGGTTGGGGGCGCCCATATAAACCGTGTAAACTCTTCGATGATAGCGTCGATTGGCGGACTGCATTTGTCATGCGAATCTGCCCGGCAAATGTGTCGCGGTATCCGCAGAAAGATATCGGATCGCGAAAACTAAAAACAAAATCTGTCCTCTGATAACATTTTGCATCATTCGAACGGTTGGATAAAGCTCTGTACATTTGTCGGGAATTTAATTTTGATATTTGATCGAGAAACATTACGGGGTTCGATTGCGGGAGGCCACTCCGTTGTAAAATTAGAGCGATTTTATTATTTCACCAAGCCATACGTTTCATGCTTACTTATAGGTGTAAATTAATATAAGGTGACTAAAATAACTAACAATGAAATTGCATTTTTTGCTGGTGAATGCTCAAATTGAAAGAGTAATGTAATTGTTAAGTAACAGAATATTTCCTGGAAATATTATACACATTTGTGGACAATCGATGTCACCGATTTGCTTCAGGAATCCCAATTTTCCCCGACTCATCGTTAACCAGCTGAGACGTGTAACGGGACTGGGAGGCTAAGGCCCCAATTTAGTCGGCCGCTAATTGGGTCCGAGAGACGGTCATCATCGCCCCGATAAGAGATAATCGGCTCTCATAAGGGTGAAACCTCGCCCTATTTCGAACAACGCCGCCAACCGGTCCCGAAACAGGGTCTGCCGAAACAGCCGCCGGCCCTCCAGACCAACCCGGGGGAACCCAATTAAAATCGAAACTCAGATAACGCTAGTCCCGCACGGCTCCCTTTTTCGACGACGCGGATCCCCACTCTCACTAGCACCTTATCGTGCCCCAAAAAGCACACTAGGAACTCGGCAAGGTAGACCCAGGGAAATTGAAATGTCCGCGAATGGAATTATCGCTACGGGGATCCAGTCTCCTTAAACATTTGCAGCTTAGTTTATCTGTATTATTTATAAAGGGTCCTGTATAGGATCTACCGAACTACAATGATGGTAATTTCGTAAGTGGTAACTTGAAATAACAGAGTATATGTATTCCGATCAAGGTTTAGGTCACACTATGACTTTTAATGCTATTATTTGTTTGACTAAAGAAAATAGTAACGGGTTATAAATTATTTTGGACAACATAAGTAATGTTATTAGGTAAAAACAGTTATTTTCACACAATAAGATCCAATTCTGAGGAAGTACTCGAATAACTTGTTTTGAAATAGGGGAAAATGAAAATGTCCCTTTCTGTTACCGGGTTACCATTAATATTACGAGATCATTTTAGTTTTTCAGTGTACAGTGAACATACCCACCGGAAAAATTCTTCATCGCCGTTTTCCCGAAGAAAAAGCCTGAAAATGTTTTGCGGCCACGCGGAGTGATCTTATTCAGGCCAATATATTAGCTTGCGGGGTCAGTGTAAAAAATCCGCATAAATCGTCGGGTGAGTAGGGCTTTTCTTTCCTTTCGTTTTTGTTTTATTTTGTTTTGTTGTTTTTTAGAAATTTCCAGGGAATATTTGGTCCGGAAAATAGTCGGCGGGGAAAAACGGCCCCCGGCGGTCCCGAAAAACTCGGTCGGACTAAGAAAGAAAATCCTCCGTCGGGTCTTGGGGAATGCGCGGCTTGAATTCAAAATGGGCTGCCCTCCTGTGGGACACAGATGGCTTCTGCGGCCCGACCAACCACCACCGGAGTAACTTACTGCCGGGATACTTTTATTAGATCACCCGCCGAGGCTTTGAGTTAAACCCGTCGACCCTACACTTCTTCTGTCTCCGGTCGATAGTCTCGATTTTTTGCCCAATATCCCACTTCAATACAAAGAAAAATTGTTCTCTAGTCCTTGCCAAGTTGCAAACGTCCAAACAATTCCAATCAATGTGATTTAGCAATGTCGGTTATGTGATCTGACAATCTTCCCCGCGAACCTTCATTTAACGGCTGAAATATTACTCTTGGAGTTATTAATTGATTGAAATTTCGAATTGTTCTCTATTGACTCCTTGACTGAATTGATTGTCCCTTTTACCACGACTGATTCTTTTTTTTTAAATAAAAAACTAAAATGTGATACAATAACTCTCAAATGATAGGTGGTCTAATACTTTGAATGTTTCATCATAGACGTCGTTCAATTATTAATAATTGTCATTATTAGTCATAATTGTAAATTTACTTCAATTTGGAATATAGATTTGGTACATTTACTTTAATCTGGGTATATAATTCTAGAAATATTAATCGGGATATCCTAATAAAATTATTTGGGTCAAGGCATAATTAATTAGAAGAAGCAATTAGGAATAGAAATTTTACTAGGTCATATGTCATAGGCGTATTCCGTAATTTAAAGTGCGCATTAATTTAATGCGCCGTCAGCTATATTCCTAGCAATGGTCCCCGGGGATCGCTGAGCTCATACGTATGACATGAGCCGTTCCCAAAGGGAGTGAATGTATTATTAACATAATGCATATTTATGTATAGGTCGCTCCCAACTACTAAACAGACCCCCTCCTCAGGCCTCCCTGCCGCCCGTCTGTAAACTGACGCCGAGTGGGTGGTCTAGTATCGTGGGAAGAGTTAAAAAATAATCCACTCCCGAATTATGGCGAAACGTGTCTGGACGCGGGATGCTAACAAAAATTACATTTAGGTGCACTCGTAACTCTAGTTAAACTGTAATGCCACGTATCGACAAAAGCTGTATTAAATTAAACCGAATTTAAGTTCCAATATACCGTTTTATAATCAAGTGAAAACCTAAATTTTTCATTGCACCGATGCCCAAAAAATGTTGTATTATTTTTCCGCCCGAATTTCAATTTAGGAAAAACTACCTTCAGTAGATTTCGTGTTTCTGTCCCTCTCTTGCTGGTTTGGTCTTTTGCTAGACCGGTTTCGGCTGCTCACCTTCTTCGGTAGCGGTGTTAGAAAGGAGCGGTGACTGAAGATGGCGAGCAGCCGAAACCTGTATAGCGAAAGACCAAACCAACGAGAGGAGAAATATAATGATATTTCTTTGAAATTATAGGTTTAACGAATTAATATATTAATCCGTTTTGTTTATCCAAGGATTCAAAGAAATGAAAACTGTGTTTAAGTGAATTCTATAAGCTGAGCAATAATTGATATATTAAATTCGATTTTTAATAAAATTAATGATTTTTATAGTACGAAATTTTCCTAAAATGTATATAATATATTGAGGGCTAGTCGGGGATATTTTGGCACCTCACAATAGAACTTGAGCCACCATTTAGAAACATCTTAAGCCAACCGGGAGGATTTACGGGTGGAAGGGAGGCTCGGTTCCCCTCCCACTCCAACAGACCGTATTTCAATTTTAATGCCATTCAAATCGCGTAATTACCCGGCGGGCACCCGTGTAATTCCTCCGCTCGGGTGTAATTCAATTGGCCCTCAAGCGCCTATTATTGATGCTCCAGCCGACCGATTTCGGGAATGACCAATTAACCAGCCGGACGGGTCCGGGACCGTCTCCTCAAGATTTAAAGACAATCGGAATACGCCGTGCCGAAAGGAAAGAAAGGTGATACCGTTCTCGGTTTAGGGCCTTCGACTGTCTAGTTTATAGACGTTCCCATGTCTAACCTACGATCGTCCCTATAGCAATCAACAAAATCTACCCTAATGTTTTAAAAAATATTCGTATTTAGCAGGGAACGATGAAGTGAAGACAATCAGTCGAAATATATCACGATTAAACTATTAAGAATTTTTCGAATGCACGTTTCACAACCTGAATAAAAGAACTTGTGGTTTGCGAGAGGATACAGAAAATTGAAAAACAAAACCGGTATTCCAAACCCTCGGAGACCGCCAAACAGGTGTTGCAAACTTGTCGATTTCTTTGCAGTTGTGGGCGTTCAAACTTTTGTTCGAGCCCGAAGCCCTTTTGAAGGATTATTTTAAACGCTTTTCCAGGCATTTGCCAGGCCTGTATTTTCATAGTAAGGAAAAATAAATGGTACAATTGAGTATTTCGATACTGTGATTGATCAAGCCATTGTTTGCTTTTGGACCGGGAAAAAACAAAGAAGGAGCAAAAGAAAGAAAAATGAATTTCCTCCTGCAGAAACAGACAGCTATCATATATATAATTACACTGTAACCGATCTCCCACCACCAGGACTATAATATTTCCATTTCCATACTTCATTTATTTTTTAGGACTCTCGTTTTAGACGAGAATACTACCTGCATCTACTGTGTTCAGCTATTTTTTTAATGGATAATTCTATCGGTGTTTTATTTAGCAGATAGTATAAAGGAAAGTCAGTTCTTCTTCTAGTTCTTTTTTAACTATAACGTTTTTTCAATAGGAGATTCTTATTGGGGTATATATTATCATACAAAATTTCATACAATCCTTTTTTACAGAAACCAATTCCGATACTGAAACTGAAAACTTTAACAACGGTCGTTGCTAAATTTTGATCAACATATAATAAAATACAGTTACTAGACAGGTTCTTTATAGTAGTCAGTTTAAAGTACCTGTTTTGTGGTCTGCGAGGGGTTGGAATACCGTAGATTTTGTGTGTTTCTGTCTCCTCTCCCTGGTTTGGCCTTTTGTTAGACCGATTTCGTTCATTCTCAGTACCGGTATTAGTCACTTTTGACACTTTGGATGTTTTTTGGGCATCCTCACTGCACTGTCACTGTCACTTGTACTGCAAGGCGCTATATGTAAGGCGCTAATACTAATATGTAAGATAGACCTGTGTTGCGGGCTAGTATTCGATGCGCCGTACCATTGAAACTAGTAGCGCATTAAATTAAATACACTACAACCACCACAATACAAGTGACAGTGCCGTGAGAATACCAAAAAAAAATCCAAAGTTAACACCGCTACTGAAGATTGCGAGCAGCTGAAACCGGTCTAGCAAAAGACCAAACCAGCTAGAGGAGACAGAAATACATGAAATTTATAGTTTATATAAAATAATTCAAGTGAAATAATGTTACATTAACACTCGAAGAGTTGCAATAATATCCTGAAAGGTTCGGTATGAAATCCCGGTTCAGGTCTACACCGTATACGAACGATATGCGAACCCAGAATCAACAGAGCGGTAATAATCAAAACACGATACACAATTTGCAGCAATAACAGAAGTAAACGAAATCATAATAGAACATCCCACTGTGGGAGCTCGGAGAACAAATTGAAATTCCATCTTTACCCGGTGACGGCCGAAAATAGCTAGTCGTAGATTCAATATATCCGGCGGCTTTCGAACAGCTATTTTGAACGTGAAATGTTGCACACTTTGATCTGGACGCATTTCAAACTGGTCGGTAACAGATTTTCGTGCGAATTTTATTTTTTCCTTCACGATTTACTACTCCCTTTGCCACGACATTATAAGAGGTTATGTGCGGGGTATAATTGGAGATTCAGAAGGCACAAAGAAGAAAGAAAATTAAGAAAAACAGAGCTACACCTCAACCTCGTAGTAACTAAAATTACTATTAGTAATGTAAAATTGACCTTATTTCAATACTATATTTGGTTGGGAACAACATTTTATCTTCAAAGTGGAATTAGTATTGAAAAGAAACTGGTTTTATAAGTTATTTTGTTGATGCTAACAAAATGCCGATTTCAATTACAATTGGGCGTTCTAACAAAATTTCAAGTCGGACATAAACGTATGTAACTGGGCTTAAGTTGGGATGATAAATTTGGATTAGGGATTAATTAACGCGGATAGTCGTGTATTTTCGAGGATTAGAGGCCATTAGGGGGTTCCCATGGTTATTTTTCCGCCGGCCGTTTTGCACCCGGACGGATTTCTGTTTGTTTGAACAGGTTGGAAACGTAGTATAGTATGTAATTGTTCTTGGAGAAAAATATTAAATAGGAACGTAATGAGTAACGTAATGTGTTAGGTATTCCTAGTAACTACATACTTTGTCGTATTTTGAACGGCCACACGCAGATGTTAGTCATGATTATTTATTTATAGCGCAATATTAAACTTTCATTGTACGCGAAATTTAGTAAATAATTATTGTTGATATAAAATTATTTTATTCCGTTTAACTTCATTGTCCCGATAGCTATTCGTAGCCTTCGTACTCACTGATTTGGTGCAAAGCTAGACCGGTTTCGAGTTTTAGCCATCCTTAGTAGTATTCCTTGGGGAAATCAGTGAGACAAATACGCATATCTGGTGTCAATAGCACTGTACTCAGCCTGTTATGGCGCCTCGCTAATTGACACACCGAATGCTCCTCAAATATTATCGCAAATCCTCGGGTCTCCCGATATAGAAGGTCATGCAGAGAGAATGCAGTGTAGAAATATAAATTGCTTACAGTTAACAGACAGGAATATCCTCTTGCTGACGGCTGGGGGTACGTCGTTCGTGGCTATGCACAAATAGGCACCGGCATGGCTCCGGTCCACATTGTACAGTTTCAGATTGTCTCCTGTGTACACGTCCTCTGCGAACACGAAAAAACAAAATAGATACCAAATGTATATGTAATAAATTGTACAGTACCATTAATTTAATTGAAACGTGATTGACTTTGCAAATATAAAACTCGATAATTGGTTCATTTTCGTTGGTGCAAACCATTGAGCATGAAATAGTTTAGAATGGACTTTTTTCTGTTCAGTTTGGACACATTGGTCGAGCAACATGAGACAGACAAACGGTACAGAAGAAAGTGTATTTTAATTGCGGATACATTGAATGAATAGTTACAATAAATTGGCGCCACTTATTTCTTCTTCTGTTTCCAGCCGTTTTCATCGAAATATAAAATTGAATTATTACTTCAACAACAGATACCTATTGGAATAGTCGATGACATTTTATTACACCAAATAGGCACTCTTGAAGGTCCATGTCTTAGTAAAATCAACTCGGGGATATTATCCAAGAAACTAGAATCTTGTGCAAATTATAAGTTCCTCAGGATTCACAATTAGAATGAGAGATTAAAACAACGGTTTTAAACAATTTCGGTATTAGCATCGGAGATAATGGACAATGTTATAATGGAATTGATGCAAAAAGTTGTGTCGTAGTTTGGCACATTAAAATTCGATGCTTTCCTCCACTGGATTCATTGGCTCTGATAGCATTGCTTAACTTCATTTTAGACGTTCTAAACTACAGCATATTTTATTAGGTTTTGAATAAACCAAAGGATCTCTCTTCCTATAACGCCGGGTTTGTCGCAAGTGTTTCTGTCTGTTTTCACTTCTGTACAAAGTCAGCATCGAAATGAGGACCGGATCTGTCCAATAACTTCTACTTTTTCCCGTCCTTAGCATATCCCTTTGATTAACTCAGTCTAGAGTTCACGAGGTTTTGTTTCATCTGCACCTTAGGTATTCTAGAATCGCATCTGATAGAGCTAATAGTAGCAGTTTTTTCTCCTTACCCAATCCAATTATTTTTAATGTTTCCAATCCCCTGCGCACAACTCTGTAATAGTCTTGTAAATTTTATGAATACGGTTATTGTCTTAATCTCGTCAATATTCAAAATTCGGGCATCCATTAAATGCTCTTGTTGTGTGTTCAACTGTAGAAGCCGTTTTACAGATTTAGCATATCTAGGGTTTGTTCTGTAAGTAGATATTGAAAGTTGACGTGTCAGTTGAAAATAAAAATCCCCCGAGATTTCTATGGATTGGAATCCAGGATTGCTGAGTTTATTACAGGAACGGCTTCTTCTACGGCCCCTATCTCGGACATTGTCCGAGGTAATTAGACTGAGAGGGATTTTATGGCGGGATTAGGGTCGGGAAAGGCAGACGTCATTTCTCTTACTCCCCCGCTGCTGGGTTTCCCTCGACAAATATTTTATCTGGTTTCTAACGGCCGCAATAAAATCTCTTCGGACCCGCCCCCTCCCTCCTCTTCCCTCATTCTCAATCTGATGTTTTATGTTTCTTTCGGTCTGCAGTCCACCACAAAATCCAATTATAAATCTCGGTCGAGTGTTTAAAAGCGGTTTTTACCCGAAACCTCGAACTCTACGATTGCGGTCAATTATTTTCGCTCGGTTTCATCGAACTTCTTAATTGAAAATGGTTCGATTATGGGTTTATAATTTCGAAAAGGCAAATTATTAAATTGGAACGCATTGCTCAAAAATTTTGGGGCGAAATAAAACAAACCGATTTCCAGGAAAAAATATTCCGTTCCAGAGAGGATCTGTAGAATACGACACGGACGGGAAAATTCGCCAGGTCCATTGGACAATTTATTTCTTGATATTTTAACAAATGTATATTATTGAAGGTAGAAAACCGATACATTTTTTCTCTCCGGCTATGTAATGAAAGGGCAGATGAAGAATTCTGTCGGACACGTGATTAAACTGTTACTGCGGGCGTATTTTTTGTTTGGAAATTCTCCAGGGCAGCCGAAGCGTTTGTTATTCCATTTTATACGACTTCAATGTGATTACAGAATTGGTCGACTGGATGTAATAACAAAGAAATTTTGAGTAAATGCAACCTAATTGATCTCTAATTGAGTAGTGCCAGTTTAATAACATTGAAGTGGGGGCCATTTCGAATATTACTCTTGTTAACAAATTGAATGAACTTCATGATTTTGTACAGCCCGTCTAAATGGTAGATTCTGTGCAGGCTTTTCGGTGAACGGATTAATCACGTTGATAGGTCGTGTCCGTTCAAAGCCTCCATATATTTTCCAGCCGTTTTCGTCACCGGTCTTCATTCTCTAAGCATTCGTTTATTCTACTTCTGGTCTCGCGTTGGATCTATTTTCAACTCGTCTACATACCATCACACATGGCTACTCCTAAACAATCAGTTCAGGTTCTTAGATGGCAGAATATTTATTCTTTTACTCGAATTGAACTCCCCCACATTTGTATTTTTGTAAACCGAGTTATTGAACAAATGCAGGAACGCTGTAAGTTGCGGTTTTAGGCCTAAGGGATTGTAATTAAAGTGGGGGTGCGGTTTTTCAATAAACGGACGCCGTTGTCGAATCGAATAAGAGAATTTCGAGTGCATCCCCGAACCTCCCCAACTTCCCCCTCCCCCCCAATGGAGCGCGACAAATTTAATAACAGTTGAGAGACAGTTTCGAATATCGAGTCAGACGTCCAATTGAATGAATCCCGCCGATATGAAGGCCGAGATGGGGGGAGAAAAAAAGAAGCGACGGGGACGAAATCCCATGATCTGCTGGCGATCGTGGCCGAACAAACCCAGGCCAATTGAAAGGGCTAGTACATATATATATATATATATATATATATATATATATATATATATAGAGAGAGAGAGAGAGAGAGAGAGAGAGTGTGTGTGTGTGAGAGGGAGATACAAGCTTTTAGTCGGAATCGGCCGCTGTACCCACCTCCCCTCCACAAGAAGCTATCCAGTGCCAGCTGGAGTGTTACAATAAACCCTCCTTTTATTACTTCCATTCTGGGCTGGAGCTGAGCTCAAAAACTTGTGTGCTAGCCACGGCGGGAGGGACGCTTTAATTAATTTCCTGTGTGCATGAGAGGGCCTGTGTGCCAGAGGAGCGAGGGAGGGAGTGGGACTGGGAGCGAGATCGAAAGGGGACGACGAGCCACAGCTTCAGGTCCGCTTAGAATTTTACCGGCGTTATTAATTTGCAAGGGGCACCCACCTCCATTTTTATATCGATGCAAGTAATAACGTCCGTTCTCTTTAACGTAGTTTTTTATTTTTAAATGGCGATCTTAATATAAAATGCGGACAATCAAGCTCCGAAGTATCCGACAATACATGAACATTTTGACTTCAATGATTCAATCATTTTGATTCCATCATTGCCACCTTAAAAGGAAGTGGGTACGTGGTTTGCATACGGGCTGGAGCAGGAGTCGTAACACAAAAAGCAAAAATGTTAGCCGTAACGATAAAATAAAGAGAGAAAAAAATCGAACTTGTATATTATAAATCCTAAGTAAAGAACTAGATTAATACATTTCTGTGGTGAAATTTAAATTAAAACTACATATAAAACATACAAAGTGGCTTTATAAAGTAGGTCTAAGCGATTTGAAAATCTTAAAAATTTATGATTATCTGTTATTCTGGGTAATGTGCACTCGGTAAACCGCTCTCCGCGTATTTGCCCATCATCTCCAAATACGACCACTTCAAATCATTATAACATTGGATTCAATATTTGCACAGTCGGCCAAATCAGGATTAAACGTATTGAAACAATAAAGCATATAATCCAGGTATACTCAAATATCGATTGAGCTTGCTTCCTTTCGGTCGTTTCCAATCATAATTTGTATTGTAATTCCCATTGTTTTAAAGCACCAAGATAGATTATGGAAAAAGATAACCATTCCCAGCTGTTCTAAATATCCAATATTCGAAAGCATGTTTCTGAGCACTCATTACTGGGATGTATGAGAGGTCATAGTCCCCTATAACAATGCAAGCCTAGTATTGTTTCACAGACCGCGTTACACTTCTCGATTGCACGCTGGAGCGTTACAAGAACCCATGCGTAATTTATGCGTAACCTATGCGTAATGCAAAACAAGCCGGCTCTTTTCACGCCTCGGTTATAAATTCACCCATCGTTTTGGAAATAGTTCGTATATTTAAAGTTCCGTACCGTTTCCGCCACCGCTCTTCTATTTTTTAAAAATACCTACGTTATTGCAATAGTGACATTCAGCCAGTAATATAGAGAAGTATTTGATGAAAAGCAGCACACTGATTGTAAGATTGTAGTGGCAGTGGTAAAAGAATACGCCATCTGCAGCGAGCCTTGTAATTCGACGAATTTGCATGGTCTTTTTTCAATTCACAAAATTGAAAGAAGTAGATAAGGACTACAGAAGGTGTCATCATATGACACCTGATCACGTTACGTATATTATAATTGTATAATAACATAAAAACCTAATTATTATTAACCTATCATAGTCGGAACGCGTTCCCTACACATTATATTGTATATTAAATTACCAAGGGAAATCTCATTCCATTCCGCGTCTTTTCGCTCGTGGACGATAATTTTAAACGCATCTAAAGAGGAAGGAATTTTCAGTGCGACAACATTCTGGACAAAACTTTTCTCAGGGACGATAACACTGAGATGTGTAATTGTTAAAGCCTCAGCAGTCGTGTTTAGTGTTATGTGTCGTACGTAGGGTGCGGTTAACACCCGCGGTATCGGGGGCGGGGAGGGTGTCCCCCGCGGGGAATAATCGAGAGCGAGAGGGAAAAGGTCGGGTGAAGGGCCGTAACAATGCCGGGGCAAGAATTGTTTTAACCCCGGCCCCGGTGTTCTCTCCTGTATTTGACGAGCATTACGAGCCGGCTCGGGGCGGGCCCAACTCAAAGTAAATGCGGGGGCGGCGGATTATTAAGCGGTGCCGGGCGGGGCGTCTGCTGTTTGAGCGCTAGTTTAAAGAGCCCCGCCCCACCGCCCCCCGCCCACTCACCCACCGACCTACCGACTCCTCAACTTCTAGTTTCGGCTTGACTTCAAATTATTCAAACACCGGGTTGACGAGGCGCCCTCCCCATTTGAGAACCGGCCCCGGGCGTAGCAGACACCGCTGGAAATTCAGACGGCAAACTCGACACTGATCGACTTTATTACCTGATAAGTAATTAATTAATCCTGAGTATCGAACAATCCTATCACCGATAAATAAACAAAAAGCGAAATAAATAATCGAATTATTTCACATTTTTCACATAAGTGCTGCATACAGTAACGCCGTTATTAACATAGTAGCAATAGAACTGAAAGGGCGATTAATCGGCAACCATAATGCTTAAGTAGGTTCCTTAATAAGTAGCATAATGCTACTGACCTAGGAGCGATGTCCTAATGTCCCCCACGGTCACGAATCTTATTTTACTTATTTTTTATTTAAAGAAAAATTTAATTGTTTTTATTTTTGTAATAATTTACTACAATGATAATATATCCAGTTTCTGCATCATGAACAAGGTATGGACTTTTGGTTGTGGGAGTTCGCAAGGACTCTCTTTCTCTCCCTACTCTATCTTTCCGTCTGTCTCTCTCTCTCTCTCCCCTCTCGTATCGACACAACCCTATATTTCCGTTCGGTGTCAGTAAAGTCGGAAACTGACGTCGCTCACGGCCGGGGGCCTTCTGCGATTCTGTTAACGGACGGGAATGTAAACAGGTCCGACCGACCGCTCATATCGATAACAACAAAACCCGGGGGAGAAATGGATAGCGTGGCTGGATGAGGGGTGAGGCAGGAGATACGGAGCGTCGGAAAATTTAAATAGGTTCGCCACATCCGGCCTTTAATACTGCTCGCTCTGATGAAATTTGGGTTAAATTCGATAGCCGTGGCGGGAGGGGGCCCTTGTATTTGTTTAGCTGAGAAAACAGATCCCGATCCCCGGGTTTTTAGACGCCGCCCGACCTTTTATAAGACAAAGAAAGATCACAACAGCCAGATTTTATGAGTTCATTGCGTAGACCGGGTGAAAAATATTTCCCCATCTATTTTTTTTAATTTTTCATATCGATCTACCATCCTGAATATGTGGTGCATGTAAAAAATTCTGCCATAATTCCTTTCTCAATCTCAACTGGGAAACATTTTTCTGGCGAATATTTAATAAATGAGAAAATCTGGTAAATAATTTTCAAGCATTCCCTTAGTCGGGAGGAGGAATATGTATTGAAATTTCTGGGAAATTAATTTAATGCAATAATTTTGAAATTCTTGCATATTCTATACGCTTGTTTATTTGGCAAACTCTTACTGTCTTATTAACGGGATAATTTTACGTACGGGTTTAGTACTCTGCGGGCTTCGGTGATATGTAAACCGGTTTTGGCTTTATGCCACCGTTGGTAGCATACCAATATGTACGATCTATCGGTCGAATAACCAGTGACAACGGTAAAGTCGGGTTTACAATAAAGTAAAAGGGTGTACAATCATGTTTCATGTAACTGTAAAATATTTTGAAAGCGCGTGAGGATGCTCCGTCCGAATTCGAAACGGAGAATGTTAACGGTGTACTACTAGCGTAGTACAAAGTAAAGACGAAAAATAATAAAATAAGAGTTCAATGAATCCTAATTATTTCTTTCAAACAGAGAGTACGATCTCACTTCTTCTGTTCCACTTTCAGGAAGAGGATTCCTTTTAACTGGTAAAGCTCAAATCCGTGATTACATTCCGACCCTGACTATAAATATAACTCTGGGGGAGAAAACGGATTAGGGGCACAAAACAGGTGACTCCGCCGCCGGTTGACGGGGCAACAATTGGTGGCCTCGAGGCTCGTTTAGACGGAGTACAGTCCGCCTTTAGAGGTACAGTACCCCCTGCCGGACACTCCAAGCCAAGTCTCCCTAGTTTACATAATAGATTACCGCCGGGCTAATTATACATTCTTCACATTTCGCCCGGCACTAATTCCGGCTCCCAGAACGGCCCGAGGATTTCCGTGTGTGGAATGAAAGAATAGCCCACGGTGGCTGGGACCGGGTCCTACGGCCTTAAATTCTCGTTATATCCTTGTTTAAAACGGACTCGTCTCTTCTGTCCCATTTCTATTCTGAAAGCGACGCGCAGTTTGTTCAAATTAACGAGGATTGATAACTGCACATATTACGGATTAAAGCCTGAATATTACTATAAAATAAATTAACCGGCATTCGTTACACGAAATAAATAAATTACCTAAATATCAATTTGTTTACCTACAAATACAATTATCGAAATATTTAATACTGCCGCCATTCCAGTAGCGGCAGTAGCAATCCGGGGGCAAAAAGTAACATATTGTGTTAGTCACCGCATTTCGGTTCCCACAACGGTGTAGGTAGATAAATCACTTTGTCAGCTTTGAAGGGGGCTCTATTCCCTATGATCTTTTGTATAAGAAAAACATTCGAAAGCAATTATTTCGGCATCGTTAATCACAGCGGGGGAAGCAAAATAAACGTTTTAATTCGACTGTCGTAATTGCGATCCGGCAGAAAAGCGCGGACCGTCCGCGGATCGGCCAACAATTCGTTAGGGGCCGCAAACTTTACCCCGCGGGGGCGAGCACAAAGAATAATATTAAACATCCGCTCAAACGTTCCCATTCTTTGGGGCCGCTGGGGCGACGATCGTTAGCTATAGCCGGTGAATTGGGGGATGGGTTTAGGGGGTGGGTTGGGCCCAATTTGTGATGGCTAATTCCTCCCTCCGCGCGTTCGAAGGGAAACCAAACACGGGGCTGGCGTTAAATGATATTAATTAGGGTGGCTTGACCCCCCTCCATAACCTCCCTCGGGAAAATAACGATTCGCCCCATCTCCCCGTACAAAACGTTAACGAACCCATTGTCCGTCACACCTCCCCCTCATGACTCGTTAGAGGAGTGACGTCCCACATATAATTAGGCGACCGCTACAGATTTTTACCCCGACACCGTTCTATCTGGCGCGACGGTTTTTCAGTTAATTAATTACCCTTACGGCTACACCTGCTGGGATTTAACTTTTAATCGATTTAAATAAAGCCCAGAAGCAGCCGAATATTATAGCATCGGACGAATCAACCTTACACGTCATAATATCGCGTCCCGGGAATAAATCTCCATCTAAATATGTTTAATACGTTTGTTGGAACTAATTTAGGACACCCCCTCGAGGCTCCGGAGGGTTTTTAATACCATCACTTTGTGATCAGATTCGGTCACCCGACCGTCTTTAGTGGCATTCCTTCAATAAATTAGTCGAAAATCGGGACCTCTCTGTCATTGTAACAGCTTCTCGGACGAAAGAGGATCAGGATTTGCCCCCTGCGAGGTCCCTCTAGGAAACGCGAACTGTTCTACGTGGCGTGGCGGGGATAAGGCGCTTTTCTCGGAAACGAAGAAAATTGTCTTTAACAAAGAACAGCGGAGAAAACCGAGGGGGAAAGAATGAGCCAGCGTTGAATAGGACATAAGATATTTCGGGCGTTCGGATGTTCGGATAGCGGACATGCCGAGAAGCCGGAACCGATGTAACCCAAGACCAAATCAGTAAGTTTAAACAGCAGAACGCAACAGGAACACTAACTCAAAATCTAACAGAGGAAAATATTCCTACAAATACAAAATCAGTGATTATTTCTTTCTCATTGTAATGACCTACAAATATCAACAACGCACTGAGTGCTATTATGTACATCAATCATAAGAACAAAGGTAATCAATCAGAAGCGACAGTGGACACAAGAAAAGGTTCGCGACACAGAACCGATTCTATTTTAACACGAGAATATATATTATTTTTAACGATAATTATGTATTATTCTAAGCAGTAATTTTTGAATGCAGGGAAATAAATATACCTACAGGAAAACCGACGTGCATACATATACTGGTTTATAATGCAACAATACTGTAATATTATTACGGTCTGTTGCACATTAGATTTCTCTAGTTTATGACCTCATTTATTATACAAACATTAATTGTAGTGTTCTTTGTCGCTGTAGATTCTTTTGGACTATAACAATGCAAAGTTTTACAGAAGGGTTATCGCAATAAAAACGCACAACAAATATATGTATATGTATAAAAAAAAACCTTTTTCTGGCGAGAGAATATAACTCTGGACAACTGTCCAGTTTCGCCGGATTAAACGCAAACAAGTTTTTAAGGAAACGACCATTGCCGTCGAAGTGAGCGGGAAACGCCGCGATAAGGCCACCTGTCGGCCCAGAGCCCGGTGGTGGGGGCAGCGATAACGGGCATTTTTACAGAATATATTGTCAGTACGATATTTTTTCCGCGCAATCGTTCGTGTGCGATGTCCGGCAAAAAAAGGGCAACAAAAAAAAACGCGGTCGGTATCTGGAATTGAAGGACAGTCCGAGCGAAATTAGAATTTTAATCTGGGATAATCTCCCGGCGGGAAGGGTTTGGTCCCCCCCCCCGCACTCAACGAATTATTGCCGCGTCGAGAGCCTTGGGTTCGGTGAGTATTGTCATCTGATACAGCATCAAGTTCCTGGCAGTGACAGAAGAAAAATGAAGCTCGCAGGGTCGCTTCCCCCGCCCCCCCCAGATGGGGATCGCCCGTTGTGGATTTCCAAGCAGTGATGCTTGTTGGCTCCCCACATCACCGTGGTGGCGGGGGGAGTGGTCCTATACAACGAACGCGATAAAGTAGGTCGTTTCTCGGCTGTAAATCAAATACGTCATCAATTTTTGTGTCTTCGTCCCAAAACTGAGTTGTCGGCAGGCTGATTTTGGGATAGCGGCCCGTAAAATCCCGGTCTATTTATCGATAGTCAAGAATATTTGTCTTTCGCGAATATCACTCTAAAAATCTGAAGACTGCCCAAAGTGAAAGTTAGTGCGGACGTTTAATTGGTTTAAATTTGTAAATTTTTCTACTACTTCTCATTTCCATCTCTGACTCCATTGACTTTAAGATCTGTATGTAGGGAGAAGTTGGATATATAGTACCGAATATAGGGACCGAAACCCTTACCGTAATAAGAACTCGACTATATTAATTATGAAAACATTTCCAAATAATGGCGTTTAAGTAATCTTAAAGATTTATCACTAATTAATATATTTGATACTCCAGACGGAGTCGGACATTTCCGTGTAATAATGTTTTATGGAATCAGGCTATATTGCATTCGAGTCAGAGAAGGCCTATTCGGTCCGATAGTGGCGGCGGTGCCGAATCCGGGCCATTCCAATTATAGGGCGAAATTTAATTCACCGGGCCAATTAACATTTCAGCAACAGTGCCCGCTCTCAGTGTGCCCTTCATTAACTCGTCATTAATCCCAGCCTGAGCTTACACCGTCCGCCCCCGCCACCCCCCCCCACACCGCGAAAATAAAACGAGGAGTTCGTGCGGAAAGCGCCTTTTTTCCCCATTCGTTTCCAATCCCCCCTTTTGCCGGAGGCTCCCCCCGCCCTTGCTAAAACTTACACATTTCATTTCCGAGCGGAAGCTTTATTTCAAACCGCTAAGCTGATTAGCCGTAAGCTCAATAGCGCGATTCGGTTGTGACAGACCAATTCCGGGGCTTAGCGGTACTCGATCCTAGTCATAATGGCAATTGCTTTATGGGATGCTCCCGAAATCATTGAGAATTAATTTGCGTATCAAATTAAGGCTTAATTAATATGGACAACTTTTTAAACATAAATGAAATATTGGCATTTTGTGAGGTGAATATTTCGGTCGAATTGTTCCACATTTAAACTGGTCATGTGATTATTTTATAAGTTAATGAAAAATCATTTAATTCTCTTCCCATTAAATTAAATGTAGGGATTATAAATTTGTTAAGAATTCTCTTATAATAGTCTATTATTCGGGTTTAATTTAGTAAATTAAATGTATACCATTCCAGCCAAAAATTTGTGGGCGTACTTCACTAAAGCAATTAAGTAATTAGTGACAGTCCTAAATGGATAATAAAACATTTGTTAGTAAACGTGTTTACAAATTATATATGGCTTGTTTAATATCCTGTATTTTTTGGATGCAAAAATTAAAACGAAAATTTAATTAATTATTGTCCGATATCGATTTAATTGTTAAGAAATTGAAAACGGTTTGTGACATTAGAAACCGATTAAAATAAAATTGGAATGGGCGCATAGCCCATGGAAGGTGCATGACTTGTGAGCGGGCGTGTACGCCAGATGATTTTTCTGCGGTAGAGCTCCTTTATTTAAAAAAATCTCATTTGTAGGGAATGGACTGTACGAGAGCAATCCCGTGGGATTTTGTTCTTTTACATTTCTTTTTTTATTTATTGTCTTTCTTTTTGACTAACATTTTTTCCGCCTTCCGACTTTTAATCGGGCTCCGCCGGTAGACGACGGGCCGTTTAAAAAACTACATTCCGAAAATTGAATTTCGAATAAGGGGACTCCGCTCCGACTTCTCCTTCGGTTTGAAGTCGCGGCGTAATTGTATCTTTTGAGAATCGCTGGAAAATGAAGACTTGGGTCGGGGGAGGAGGGTACGGAGGAGGGATTCCCGAACTATGACGCTACGTTAGAAATGTAAAAGTTGGGCGCTCCCAGTTTATTGTGATCGTTTTTCATTCCGATTTGGGAACTACTCTCGAGTACTCGGAAAGAAGATAAATGCGAGACAAACATACAGGGAGTTTACAAAAGAAAACGTGTCAACATGCGATGCGACATGTGGAACTGCGATCTTATTATTAGGAAAATCGATTTACCTCGTCGAAACTCGGATATTCCGTTACTAAAACAAACGCGTATCGGTAAATTACAGTACGTTTTTTAAGAAGAGACCTGGATATTTTTAAATCGAGGTTTTCTCCTGTATTTCTTACGAGTATTTTTTGTCATCACGTTCCTCAATATTAAAATATAAATCGCGAATAACTACGCAATTCTGGAGCAATAATAATATTATAATGTGGACCGTAACACAAGCTTATATTCCTCGAACACTTTCGATAGACCGCATTAGACCGGTTACGGGCGCCCGCCATCTCTATGACATGGGATGCCTGTGAGCAGATATTCTGTATTCACGATCACCTAACTTGTACTGTGGAGGTTGTTTTATTTGTCGCGTATGTATATGTATGTTCTGTTCTTGTTTTGTGTGTGAGAACGGACAGAAAAAACGAGTATTCCAAACTAGTTCCTATAGAATATATAAACATAAATATCCGCATGTTCTTCAGGAACCCTTTGTGTATGTATATATACTTATAGAGATATTGTGAGCGCGTAGATGTGTTGGAGATAATGGGCTATTAGGGGTGTGTAATTCGCCGGTCCAGCGGTGGGGAGAGGTCACGGGGACTGACGAGAGACTGTCATTCGAGTCCAATTACGAGGCCGGGAAATGGGAGGCTGGCAGTATCCCATCAACGGCCCTACTCCGCCCCCGGCCCAAACCGCCGGCCCGGATTAATTTCTAACCCCTTCGTTATTCGGCCACCGACGAATTACAGGCCCTGGCCGGTGCCTGCACGCCGCCGGTAGGCCGCCCGCCATCCCGATTTCAGCGCCACTGAAACGTCGAGACTCCTTGTTTGCTTCTGCCAGCGTAATATGAACGCACAAACGCCCGTCTCTAAAGACTCGTTCCGCCAATAAATAACGGGCCGTATTAGTTACAGCACTCACTCCACCGTTTATATTGCTCAAATTTCAACTACAGGTATTCAAGTCTCGGGAAATAGTGGGGGAGCCATTACAAACTATTTAGTCAGTTAATAAATTATGAACAACGACCAACGCGGGGGAGCGAACTACCGCTGTTTCCTGGATAGGTCTCATTCGGCACTCTAGAATTTAAGAAGTAGGATTTAGAACTGAAAAGAAACAGGCCCTCCTGTGGCTTAAACCACTCGATAACCACGATAGTACAGATGTGGCAACGTAGACAGACGCAGCTGTGTTAAAGCGCTTCCTGGGTTTTGTGCTTTCCCAGATATTTTGCCGGATATATCGGGCTACGTGTTATTGCTTATTGTTGGCGATTTACTATTCTTGAAGAATAAACGAAACATCTGTGGAAACAATATATTTTCAAACTGCGGAAATATTTTGTAGCGATTTCTGGGGATTTGGGTCACGCCGCTTTCAAAATTGAAGCTACAGAGGATTTTAAGATTTCGGTGATAGGGAATATAAATTATGTAAAATCTGTTTCAAAACTTAAACCATACAAACATTCGACATTATTATATTTGAAATAGCCTATTTCCGCAGGGAATAATTAATTTTCCGTTAAAATGAACGCATGGGCGGTGCAGCGATTCCGGATTTTGAGGCAAAACACTATTGAGAGATGGAATGGACGAGGGTAGAATTGTGGGTTACGGGATTTGACGTGTACGTGGAGAAGTGTGAAAACATTTCCATTTCACATCCCAACTTTCATACAATGCCCGGGCCAGGTTTTCCATTACCGCGGTTTCAATACGGTGCCGGTCGGCGAACGCGATATCGCGCCTAATGAAGGCATAATTTATCGCCGACCAAGCTCAGGTTGAATTCGCGTAAAGTCCGGCCGCGGGGTCGTCGGTTAAAAATTCGATCAATCAGTCGCCCCCTCTGCTCTCTTCCGCCGACGGTTGTAAGTATCAACATCGTCCGCGCGCGAACAAGGCAATGAAATTATGGGGTATAATTCATTAGGATGTGATGTATGAAAGGGGCGACGCTGTAATGGGACGGAGGTACACTTACTTGTCGGTGGCGCGTTGGTGGGGGACACGTTTCCCAATTAATCATCGCGGCCCCGAGAATGGAATGAAATATGGCGAACGGCGGGGCCGCGGGGAATCAAAATGAGCCCTATAATGGATTCCCCACCCCGTGGGTCGACGACGCCAAAAATGTTATCTTCTCTCGACTCTGACTCAATACGACTTTCGGTTTTCATGTCGGACCGACGGGGATTAATATCGCTTCATCCGCCCCCGAAATTTATTTTTAACAGACCAGAATTTTTAAAAGCCGCTGTCGAAAACAGGTTGACAGCAATCCATAGAAATGGTTAATAATTACGCTAAGAAATAATATTTTCGTTTATTTTTTAGCAATAAAAATTCTAACATCAACTAATGTCATCAGACCAAACATACCAGTAAAATAAATAAAATTAAGGAAAGGGGGGAAGTCTGTAGAGTTCTCCTCCGTTATATTCTCGTTATTACTAGTGCTAACTGAACATCAATATCGCTTATTATATTTTACAGTTGTGACGATAAAATATGTAACCGAATTTAGTAATAATAATGCATCTTTCTTTAATTCTATCTCTAATCTATCTTTAGTTTTCTATTTATTTATCAATTGTTTCTGGTCTATTTAATTTTAATTCAACAATTCTAAAACAGGATAAATAAAAGGTGGGAAATCCTCTTTGATTTAGTGGATTGTACTCAGAAAAACTGGGTACGTCCACTATCGATAATGTGACTTAATTTTATTTTTACGACGGTCCAATACTCGGGAAGAATTTTATATTCCGGTCCTAACATCAATATGCAAATGAATCGCCTCTAAAGGTCGGGCGGGAGATCTCGTGATATATCCTGGTGACCCACACCTCGCTTCCCATCTTGAGTTCAAGCAATCCTTAATTCAATATTGGCCGCCATTAAAACCGGGCCCCAGAGTCTAATGCACCTTTGGGGAATCCTGGATGGAAGTCCTCTCCGTATGGGATATCTCCTTTAAGCCAATCCCCTCCCTCGACTGTATTCCCCGGGGAACCGTTGAACCCGGTTGAATAACTGGGGATGACCGGATTATTATTTAAACGCCCGACCGTAGAGCAATTCTCCCTTAGTTTTCGTTACGATTTTTTTTCTTTATTCAGTCCTTTTTTTTGCTGCCTCCGGAGGAAGCGCGAATCCGGAGCTGTTTAGCAATGTAAAGTCCCTTAAGCTCCCGTCTAATCCGGAAAGGGCTTGGAACTCCCGGCACGATTACGGCCGGCAATTTTTAAGTCCCGGCAGTTTCAGAACGCTTTCTGGTGGGTGAAGGTGTCTAAAACTTAATGATATAATCTTTCGGCATGAAAATAGATTAAACAATATTTAAGGAAAATTTAGTAGATTTAAATATCAACAACGTATTAATTCTTAGTTCATTTTCTTAATTAATTTTTGAATATCCTCCAGGCTGACATCAATAAAATATACCGTGATACAAATTATCCATCTGTAGTTTTCAACGGAGCGTATTTCAGATTTCGGATGTAGCGGGGTTTCATTAATTCCATACGGGTAATAATTAAATCTGTGTTACACATCGGTGTCCTTTTTTATGCCTACTACGAAATATTAAGGTAATATTTTACATTGTCACATATCGTAATGTAACCGATGTTACATTTTAAAACAGCCACAGGCGTTTTATATTAAGTTTTTCCACGGACTTTCCAGTTCTTTTCTTACAGCGTAAAGACAGCGAAGTAAGTTATGCGTATTCATTATTTTACCAACCAAGTCGAGTGAAAATTGTCCGATAAGGCTGAATTTCCGCGGCGTGGAATGTAATAACTTAAGAGAGAAGGTTTAATTTATTCTTTAATTTATTGAGAGAGAAGGATCGTGACGTGGTTTTTTCGGAATTATGAGGAATCGCGGAGTCATCCATAAAAAGGACAGAACACGTGCGCTGGGGATTATTTATGGCGGAACAAGAGTAAAAAGGAGCTCCCCGACTATGGACGGAACAAGGGCGGACTTGGCGGCTCGATCCGGGCAGCTGGAAAAAAGTTGGCCGCCGCGAAAAGCCCCGGACCGACCATTAAACGGCGGCCGGGCCCGATAAGAAGTGAAAGATACCCCCGAAGGTGCCTTTTAGCCCGGCAAGTCCCCTGCGGGATATAATGAAGCCCCGAGATGGGACCGGCCCGATAAAGGAGTAAGCGCCAGTGGTGGGGGCGGGGGAAAGGACTTTACCTGGAGAGAGCCCGAATCGGCCGTCGGCATCGATCCCGCACCCACAAACCACGTCAGACCCACACTCGGTAAATAAACATTGTGCCGGCTATCTTGGGTGTCGGGCTCTAAGAGGAGGGGGAGGGTGGAGTTGCATTTCAAAATTCGTATAGGATACATTTCTGTCGCATAACAGAAGTCTCCACTATTGAAGAGTCGCAAATGGACGGAGATCCGATGTCCCAATGACGAACGTCTGCTACAGAGAATAATATCCCACGTATATGACACCGGATTTAATAATACAGTATGTATATATATATATATATATATATATATATATATATATATACATATAAATTATCCAGTTATTCATGATAACTATCTAATAAATAAGTACAAACTACCAGGTATTCTAATTGCCCACCAGTGTCCTCATATAGCCTAACTGTCGATAGATCGGAAATACGACTTAACAGTACAAGTAATACAAGTTCTTACCTGAAGTATGGCCGATCAGCTGGTTATCCTCCCTTCTCCAGAGTATTCTGGGTATAGGGTGACCCCGGGCTCTGCACGAGAGGGTTGTGTTACGTCCCTCGTCCACAGAAACGTCGGAGCTCGTTCCGGAATCGACGATGTCGGGAGGAACTAAAACAGAAAGTGACGAAAAACGTTAGAGTGCCAGAGCTAATGGTCAGATCGTTGTAGTAACATCATGCCATGTTGGTCGGCTCGGAATATAGGGTGAAGAACCAGAAACCATCCAGCCAAACTCTACAGCGTGCAGTATTAAAATTATAATAAAATTAATATTTGGTTTAAATACCAAACAACCACAATTCAACCGAAAATATATGTCCCACAGTAATAAAATTATTATTCTAGTATATTACCGGTGGAACGGGAAAGCGTTGGCCTCAGAAAGTGTATTTCATTACAGATCGCATCCATAAATAATTATGCAGCGCTGTTTTTTCAGGTTAATTAAACTGTTTTCATCATAAAAAATACTGCCAGCGTTCGAACAAAAATGATTAATGTTAAATACTATTGATCAAGACCTCCCATGTTGCCGATTTGCGGCCTGTACACTGCACGTATACTCCTCGCTCCAGATAATGTTTATATGATTAATCCAATATTTAAACCTTTGTTACGATAAATTTGGCGATTTTAAGATAGACCAGTATTAGAATGTACTAACGAATTCTGTGATATAACTAGTGCTTCTATAGGTTGGTGAGTCTCTCTTCAATATACAAATCAATATATATAATTATATATATCACTGATTATTAAACTGCGGAATTAACATAGTACATCACAGATCTTGTGCGACAACGAAATTGTGTTAAGTCCAAATACAACGGACGTTTGACCAGCCCGGTTGCTAAGGGAAGGAAGTATTGTTCACATCTGCTGTGTTTCAATTGATTTTTCTCTCATTTTTCCTACAGTTCTTGATCCCGCCCGTACCGCCTGGAATACGGTTGGGAACCACAGCTGTGGACAGTAAACTTGTCACAGTTTGAAAGGGGTTTTCCCAATTTCCCTTTGCCTTTCGATAGTTCCTAGGTTAAAATAAATATCACGCACCCTGCTTTCGATTAATATGTGACTTTCACCCCCCAAAGAATTTGTATTTGTGTGTATTCTTTCCTTAATATAAATTCTACTATTTTTCTAATAATTGTCCTTTATTCTAGCAGAGAGTTTATATTCTTATATAACGCAATTTAACTTTATAATTATATATATACAAATAGTTGCATATCTACAATTTTTGTTATTATCTTAACATAAAAATATTGCTATTGTCATATAGTTGTATAATTATCACTTCTATTTTTGCAGTGTTACATCTGCTACTTTTATAACTCTTTAGAATACCTATCTGCTACAAAGTTATCCCTCAAGCAAGCTTTCAAATGAGAAGCTGCATTTCAGAAAATGCGAAACTGCATTTCTGTTTTAACCGGTGAGGACCCGGGTAATTCTAATGAACTATTTCCAACCATCAGAATGATTTATGCTATCAGAATAAGAATTACTAATCATTATGAACTGCGTTGAAAGAAAAACATAATCTAGACTTCGGGACTTAAGCGACTTGCAAAACTTCCGTATTTGTTATTAAAGCCCGGAGTTCCTCTCCGAGTCCCCCTTATACCTGCGAAAAGTTAAGTACTCGGCCAAACAAGGTCCGGCCGCCGCCTTTGGGTCTCGTTAAAGTCATTACCGGCTAAAAGCGTTTGCGGATAAAGTGGATTAAAGATCGATTGAAACGCTTTTCGGTCGGGGGTGGGGGGACAGGGAAAAGAACGCGGCGATGCGGCCCTCCTACCGCAACTAGCTCCGTTTGTTGTGAAGGTGGAAAACAGGCCTCAGCCGGGGCCCGATATTGCTCTTCAATATCCTGCCGCTACAATACGGAAAATTACCGCCTTTCAACGCTAACGCCGGCGAAACTCCGTGAGTGTTTTCAACAAATACTAAAATAGGAAAAGTAGCACATGTGGCTGCCATACGTATCCAACCACTTTTCTCCTTACAAAGAAAACGGCTCCGTGAATCGCTTATTCGATTTTTTCCCTTTTTTTGTTACTATAAATATAATCTATACATTTATTGCCAGACATTTCGGTAACGAATTATTTATCGTTAAGGATACTATTTTCGTCCTAATTATAATACAAGTCAATGTTAGTATTACACCAAGGAGAGAGACTAAATCTAGCGGGTCCTAAATTTGACAGTTCACCCTAGTTCGAGTAAAAATTTTTTTGCAACCGGGATATGAGAACGCATAAATCATTGAATCGATACGCTGAGGAATTTACAATCGATTTAACAGCCAGAATGAAAATCATATGCCTGGCAACCTCTGGCCGGATGAAAAGCAGGCGTGTTCCCTGTCGCCTAATAAATTGTCATAGTCGCAATTCGAGTTGCGAAATCCATTCGGCGGGACAGTTTTCAATAAGAGAAAACGGCCCAATTTGCAAAACTCCGGCGGTCGGCGGGTGTTTGTGGGAGGGGTTGGGGTTGGAGCCGGTACGTTCGGGGTAATGTGAAATTGAAATTCCTCCACGACCCGTGGAAATGTTTGCAGATGTCGGTCTGAAAGGAAGTAACGCCGGTGACAAATTGAGCGGAAATAGAGTTATTCCGAGTTGGCCATACCGGAACGCCGAATTGGGCCCGTCAAAAGTCACCGCAAAATTAACGCCAGGGATTAGCCGGGAGGGAGATTTCGTCGCGCCAGGCGCTTGGGACACGACGAATTCTATTCCGGGGGTGGGGACGTGTCATTTACATCCGAATACAAATTCTAGCAATCCCGAATCCGCGAATTGTACAATTAACTTGAAATTAGCTTTGTCCGGCAACTCCTATGCAAAACACTGAAACGGGGATTTCAGCATCAACACTGCGGTGCCAGAGCCCGATACTTTCACTAATTTTATTTTAATTTCAGTCCATTTAAATGTACTGATCTACACGAGGTTCTATTTTCAAATTCCATTCTGAATACTCACAATGTACTGCGGTGGTTGTAGAGTAGTCAGTTTAATGCGCTACTAGTTTCAATGGTACGGCGCAACTAATACTAGCCCGCAACACAGGTCTGTCTTACATTTTAGTATTAGCGCCTTACAGTACAAGTGACAGTGACAGTGCAATGAGTATGCCCAAAAAACATCCGAAGTGTCAAAAGTGACTAACACAGCTACTGAAGGTGGCGAGCAGCCGGAACCTAGCTAAACACCAGCGAGAAGAGACAGAGACGCACGAAATCTACGGGAGAAAATTTAATGTAATAATTTTGAGAAGTGCAGTAAAGAGTGGACCATGTGTTGTTCCAATTATAATTTCTTAACGTTTTTGTTAATGTGTACTTTGATACGGGTAAACGAGTCAATGTATTAATGTAAACACAGGAGGAATTAAAGTTTTTGGAGAAGAAACAAAATGTTAGATTGAGTGAGTGGTGTCGTACATGTAGGAAGTGAAATGCGGGCTGGCGGGAGGTAGGCCCAAAGATGATGGAGCCGATGTACGTGAGTGGGGACCGTGTACAGCTATATCACCTTTATGACTCATTACCCCGTCCCCTTCACCCGCCACTCCCTTTATCTGTCTCTCTCGGGCCCTATCATCCCCCGCCTCTCGTCCCACATTTTATCTCACTCTACCGCTCTCTCGGTTCCGTCCCGACAATTGATCTCTATGGGCTACAGAAATTGATAGTCCCGGACTCGAATGAAAATCTTCTCCTCCTTGTTTCTTATTGGTTACAAGAATAGATATTTATTTCCTGGTGCAGCCAAATATATTCTAATTTTTCTTATAAACACATTTTTTATTACGTTTTAACTGTTTTTACTGCTATAACCTGTAGAAAGAATAAACTATTAAAACTTATTCGAATCGTGTAAAAAGGCTGGTCAGAGATAGAGCAAAGAGGGTCAAAGGAAATTTGTTTTCTGTTATACGTTAACTGTATCCAAACCTGACAATAATAAAAATCGGCTGGGAAATTATAATATACTCGTTATTTAATTTAAACGTGAGGTTGACACCGATGGATATTTTATTTGGGAGGGAATTTGCCTTCTAAATTACTCTATCTCTTCAAACGGATCAGCTGAACTGAATTAAATTCCAAAACTTCCGGGTCCAATTCGCAGCCGGATTTGGGAAAAACTTTCACTTCACCGCAGCCTCCCCCACTATTTAATATTTATTTTAATCCACCACTCCTTTCCCTCGACCCAACTGATAGAATAATCTCCGAATATATTTAGCTCCCAATTCGCATTTAGAAAGAAATTTTAAAAGCGGAAACATTTAGTTATTCTTATTTCGGATGATTGAAAAATAATTTTTTTTTTACTGAAACGCCCTCATGTCGCATGTGTTACGAACATATCACTATTCAAAATAGGACACAACAAGGCCACAATAATGTACCGGGCATTAGTGTTGCTGGCAGTTCATCTCAGTTATGTCGCTATACGGATTTGTACAGCCCCTAGCTCACTCCAAGCCGTCACTCGTTGGCCGGAAACACGACGGGTTCTTCGCCTTATCCGGAATTGTCGACGTGTTAAATAAAGAGAAAAAAAACAAGTAAATGTGCGCGCCGAGCTAACCTCCCTCTATTGATCGGGGACCCGAGTTTGGCGGGTTTTAGTTGGGCCAGGCGTCGGGCCCGAGCCACCTTTATGAATGGGCGAAACCCCGCTAAAACCAATAGTTGAGTCCAAGTTCAACCCATTAATGGGGCCCAACTCCTGAGCCTAATAAAGTTGGATAAATGTAAGAGTAATTTACGATTGGCCCCGGTCCTGACTTCGGAGGCCGGAGGCTTAAACAAATCTAAGCTTTGATTCAAATTCATTCAAAGCGATTCCTTTGTGAGAACTCCCAAGGACGCTAAAAGGAGGCTAAAACCTGGGTATAGATTTATTCAACTTGAGTAAAATTATTAAACCCTGAAAGACAATGAAAGAGTTAACTCATCCAGTACAATTTTATTATTAAACTTAGGGAAAACTTAAAACAAGAGAAGTAATATTATATTTAGTAATTTTAAATTTCACTATATACATTATATCCTTCTTTTAGTTCTCCAGAGGATATCTAAGACTTTGCATGCGTCTAACTCAGAACATTTATGACCAACAATATTTTCATAATAATCGCGACAATTAATTGAATTTAAATTATTAATGTCATATACAAGAATCGGCAGTCCTACACGAAGGTATTCATCCTAATAAGTTGACATTAAGAATATTTTTAATTACAACTAACCAGATTAAAGTTCATCTTATTTCCTAAGGAATCAGCGCATGTATATTTCTTCTAAACCTGTTAAGGAATTCACGAATCTAGGTTAATGCATCACCGGCTGTCGGAAGGATAAGTAAGTACCAATACTTTCAGTTTAGGGGAGGGAAAAAGCCTAAAACCCAAAGCACCATTAAAGTAGGCTAGTAGTCCCTCTGGAGGCAGTTCCTCGAGTAGTATATATTTCAATTGTATTTATTTAACGCTCTCGGAGAATCAGAATTAATGGTTTTCTTCTTTTGGGGATATCTACTTCCTAAATCTGGCCTCTTTTTGCCATCTTCTCAGGAGAGATAACCAAAGAAATACTCGATTTAAATCGAAATCGATAATCGGACAGCATACAATCCCTCGGTACTGGTTTGCAGTTTCACTAACATAATTACTTATGCCTGTAACTATTTTTAGAATTTTAATATACCAGCTCCCCATGAACATAATGACTATAAATATAAAACAGAGTGAAATTCAGATGTTTGATTTCCGCGTCCCGTTACCACAAGGCATTCCATCAGTTACAATACAGGCGTCAAAACATCGCAACAAAGATGGTGGTCAATCTATTTATCATATTTGTTTTTCTATTTTTGTATAGAAGTAATTTTACCTGGCCATTTTCGCATCACCCAAGGGTCTTAAAAATATTGAAAATTGATTTAAATCGTAATATATTTTTACTATACTACCAATTTTTCTTTACCTGGGAACTGAATATTATAATTTGTATACACGAATTTTGTATTTACTTGAAATTTTACTTTCAAATTAAGCACCAGACCAAAAAATTAGGGAACAAATTACAGCGTTACAAAAATTCAATTATCTCCTGTAGTGCGTCGGCCCAAATAGTATCCCCTTTTGAAACGTCCCTGTGTAGATTAACTCTCAAAAGAAGTACTTTTTAATAACGGAGAGGGTGTGGAGTCGGGGTGACATTTTTTGTTTGGTCGCCTCGCGGAGGCACTCGTTTCGCATAAATTACAAACCCCCACAGCTCGGCTTTCTGATTGCCCGAAGAGTTATTACGGGATTAATTGCGTTGAACGCGCGGGGGCGCGGAAAGAAATCTCTAAATTGGAATGCAAGTTCAAGGCAACAGCCATTCTCGAAGCGATAGGGTGGATTAAAATCCTTGCTTCGGGCGGTAGTACCCCCTACTACCGGTTCGTTTAAACCGGACAATTTAAATTAAATAAAAGTTTTTTTTCTACAACGACCTCTTGCTTTTATTTATTTTAGTCCAAAGGAAAAAAGGAGAATAACTTTTGTCGGACTTCATTGGCCCGAGGGAAAAACCATGAGAAAAATGTTGATATAATGAGAGCATGTTAGCGTAATTTTTTGTGGGACCAAATGTGTTCCGCATAATGTAAGGAAACAATGGTCTGGGACACATACGCTCAACCTTTTTTCCTGGAATGATCTTTTTTACCGGTTATAAAAAAACTTATTCTCATTAAAATGAGGAAGGAAGGGAAAGACTGCTATTTAGCAAGGAGAGTCGTTTTTCATTATAGATCAATTTGAGTTTTTAGTTAATTTATGTTGGATTACGAATCCTGACAGGAAACAGACAACTGCTTATTTCAATATTTTAACTTACATAAATGTTATAAGTTACATAACTTACGCAACTATTTATTTAATATATAACGTTACACTGCTGTTATCCCTCTACCCGCTGATTTGGTCTTATGGGATATTTCTATGGATTCTAGCAATTCTCAGCAGCTGGCCACTAGTAATTTAGTGTCACCTACGCATGTCTGCCATTCCTGTTATGTATGTTACGATAGGACCGGCCCCTCCCGGAGAATTGAGGAACGTAAATATCAACATTACCCATGAGATACATCAAGTCCCGTAATATATGCGGTACAGGCAGGGAATCACGTTAATCGCGTGTGAATATCGCTCAATTTCCTTTCATAAAAAAGGCGGTTCGCAGTCATCGTCATTTAAGTTGTATATAAATAAAATTGAAAAATAAAGAAAGGGGGTTTCATGTAAATGTCATGTTAACTCGTTCACGAGAATTGAAACGACGGGGAAGGCAGAACAACTTGGGCCGTTTTTTTTATTCTTTTCTCTCCCTTTTAGTCACGAGGAGCGTTAATTGGAGTTTCAATTTGTAGCCCGCGGAATTTTTATAACGCCTTTAAGAGTGCTCCGTTTTGAAATTGGTCGTGTCAGGATTTGACCTAATAAATGTGATGAGCCTGAATATGGAATAATCAAAAAATTCATAAATTACTGAGTGGTATTTAGTCAGTTATATTGACCACTGAGGGGGAACTCTATATATTTAATATGGAGTTATCGATTAAGAGTACCACCATTTTGAATTCTATCATAAGCCTTTTGTCATTTACGTTTTTCAAACTTTGGAGTAAGATATATGCTCGGAACTGGAGTTCACTTCAAAGTTCAAACTAAACATGAAGCAAATCATAATTAAAACAGGCGAGAGTTGTTCGGTGGAAGAGGACATAATCTCCGGCAATGTACTAAAATCGGGGAAATATTTAATTTGGTTCAACCATAGTCACCACTTCTTTTAGGTAAAGAATGACCTTGTTAATAATCTATTAACGCTTCATTGATATATATATATATATATATATATATATATATATATATATATATGCAATACAATCATCAACTGTTCCTACATTAGCTTGCTTGGTCAATAAATACCCTAAAATCACCCGGCAATAGCGGTTCCTACCAGCGCAATTAAATTCCACTGCGCAATTCACCATGATTACTCTCCACTGCCCTGTCTGCAAAGTTTAATTATGAACAAATTGAATTAATATCATTAAGCTCGGAACAGTAAAATGTGAGGTCGTCCTTTTTTAATACTTTCAGTTTTGTTTTAATTAAATCTGAAATTAAATATATATACTTTTGTCCAGAATCCTACGACTGTGATTTATCCGGACGACACGGAAATATTCAATGCTACTTTCATATCTGTTGTTATAAATGAACAGAGGGTGCACAATATATTTTCGTTCTCTTCAGAAGATTTTGAATAATTTTGTGTAAGTAAAATACAATTTACTTATTTATAAGGTGAGCAATAAGAATAGTGACAGAATTAAGTTTAAACTGTGTACTGGTTTTAGGCATAGACACTATTATTCAATTTCGAATTTTCGATTAGAAAAAATGTTGCCTTTTATAGTAAGTTACATTGAAAATGTATCGATAGTGAAAAATATATGTATTATATAGTTTGAGCCTTAAACTGTGAAGTCCAACGTCGTTGGCTCCAATCGGAGGGTACGTTATAGATAAAAAAAATTAAGGGCTGGATTCTATTTGGACCGAAACTCCACGGAACTAAACACTTTTGTTCACAGTCTGTTCCCTTCGTCCCTGTTAATCACCGCGCGTTAGTTCCGGCAGGCATCGGTTATAAACCGGAAATCCGAGTGCCGGATCGAAAGCGGCGTGTATTGGCCCGGAAAATTAACCAACAAACAAATCCTTATTTGCATTATTACCAATTATAATTCATCTATTTGGGACTGAAAATGAGGTTTGCGGTGGGGAGGGCGGGGGCGGACGGAGGTAATTGCCCAAATTATCCCTATCAAGCCCCAGGCGTAAATTTCATCCCTTCTGTTCATTCGCCCCTGCCAACAAATCAAAAATTTACCGGATTAAATAAAGTGGAGAGGGATAACCTGATTAGGATTCAGGGGAAATTATTACTACACCCCGCTTTAATACGGTTTGCGTTTAACATTGCGCCTTATTAAAAAATTAAATATATCCTACATTTTCTCTAGAATAAATATTATTATTTATGTGACCTTACTTCCTTCGGGCCAATTTCTAAATTGGAACACTTGGAAACTGATAGATTCCGTATAAATATGAAATTATATTATTATTATTCATTATTCCTGTGGTGCATAAAATCATGGTACCTGCGACGAAGAAAGAATTCTAAAAAGATCGAAGTATATACGTTATATATATATATATATATATATATATATATATATATATATATATATTTGTTTATCTAAACTGGTTTGGATTTCAATTCCCGGTATACACTCACATTGTATGTCTCCAGGTTGTTAGCGTGCGGCGGCCTTGTATATTCGAGTGTCTCAACCACCGCCTATCCCCCCCGCTCCACCCTTACCTTGGAGGGTGGTGCGGGGGTTAGCCTAAAGCCTTAAGCTAAGCCGAAGCTCTAAGCCGCTTTCCTGATTTCCTGTGTGGCCCTAACCCAACCCCCCCTCTCCACCCCCATCCACTGCAACATTCAGAGTCTCTCTTTCTCCCTCTCCCTCTCGAGAGACTTCCAGTCTACCCGGGACCGAGAGCGAGAGGGAGAATGATTGCCGCTGCCCTTAAGAGAAAGAGTATTGGGGAAGGGGGCAGGGGGAGGGGAGCGGAGAAAAGGGCCTAACAATTTGCCGGTTTCATTTGGGGTTTCCCCGCGGGAGCCCGCACTCTCATTCTCCGCTTTCTCTCCTTTCTCCCGGGAGCGCGCGGACGCTCACGAAACACGCACACGGGCCGAACTACTAACACACACACAGAGCTTTATCAAGGACAAAGTTATTCTGCGAAAAGGCGTACTAAATATAATTGCTAAGGTACGAACTGAATAGAACTGACCGCTGACGGACGCGAGAAAACCGAAAATTACACTCCAGTAATTGATATAGTTTGACTGGTGTTATTTATTATTTCATATTTTTGCTGAAGGATAAAACATGCGAAAATATGTGGCAGTATAATGAAGACAGGCAAGAGGTGATTGCCCAACCGAATAGATTTAATGACAAAAATATAACTTATACAATACTACGAGGTTAAAATATATTTGTATCAGAGTTCGACTTTTCTATTTCTCTTCGAGGACTAATCATATAGTGGGGTTGTCGGGGCCGGCGTGTAAGATTCGGGTACTGGGTTACGGTCTGTTTGTCGGGGGCCCCCAATTAATTAAACGGGAGGAGCCGTGGCCGGGGTTTGATCCGGGCGGCGGCGGCTATTGTTGTTTGGCCGCCTCTCGGCGGGACCCTTCAAAGATATCCGGCGGTCGGGTGTTTACATACCCCCACCACACCACACCCCGCTGTCCCCTAAACCCAGTCAATACGGGCCCCCAGCCCAAACTTGCCTTTGTTTGATCAAATCCCCGTTGTGTTGCATTTGAACGGGGATTATGGGATTAAATTACGATTTACAGCGTAAATTCAACTAGGCGAGCGAAAAGTCGGATACAAGATCCGGTTTAAAACCTTACCACGCTCAATTTAAAACAACAATCGGGAGCTTATTACTTTATTAAACAATCGATCATTATACTTGTTAGAGTGAGGGTCGAAAGAATGATATCCCGAAAGTATTATCTAAGCACTGCACGTGTTGCGTCTAGTAAAATACATCGCTCTCTTCGAATTCTGTGGGCTCGAGGGTCCACCCTACTCGTTACGATTGTAGGTGACGACCAGAAATAAGAAAATTTATGACTAGCGGTACAAAACTAATATCCGGACCGATAGGAAAATTAAAGAATTATATTTTCCACCTCGGAACGCTCCCCCGTCATACATTATCCGGCGGCCGACACCAGCCACTTGTGAGCGGACGATTCATCTTCCGGGAAGCCGGGCGGTCCTGATACCCGGCCAGCGCGGCACCGATAAGCGGAAGGGTAAAACGCCCTGAACGAGGAAGGAATTTGATTAAGAATAATTGAACAAGCTCCTTTCCCCGCATTTTCGACTTCTTATACCGGCGTCGGCGGTAACAACCCTCCCGGCCTTTTTTCCGCCCCCACCCCTTTTATTGGCAAACGGAAGATAAATGAAGTGGAACCAGAATGATGCCGGAGGGGAAGGTGGAGGGGGGCTCCGATCCCACTATATCAGTTAGCGGCTTTCAACACCTCCCCCCCCTTCACGTCCACCAAAAGCCATTGTCAGGATGGGATTTCTCCGGGTTTCGGAGACTTGCGGGAGAGGGGTTGTACCCAGAATGATTTATGCAACATCTTTCGTATGGACTAGGTAAGCGTTTAGGCGACGAATAAAGGCGAGGAGAGAGAGAGAGAGGGAAAGACATTGAAGGGGGAATTGAGCCCTCGGAGACAACTGGTTTGAGGGCAAAAAAGAAAGGGGGTTGGGGCCGCGAATTTATTTTTATTGAATCGAGCGACGAGAGCTTTGCGAAAGCGAGGATATAAATTGCGAAACCCGGCCGCCCTACCTCCGCCGTATATACATGTTTTTCCTCGACTCCGGGGATATTTCCATTAATACGATTGGAACTTTAGAATATATTCGGTCGGAAAATTTTCTAACGGCAGAAGTTATGAAACCGTACTTCAGTCCGAGGCAGAGAAAACAATGCTATGTATTGCTTCTCAACCAGTTTTCACTCTACTCCAGAGCAGAGAGCCTTGTATTCTACCTTCCTCTATGAAAGCAAAACTTTATATAAATAATCGAAACGATATTAACGAAACGATTCGTGCATTCGTTAATAAGAAATTATTAATCGAAGGATACGGCTAAAAGCTGAAACCGGTCTAGGCTTAGACCGAAACAGCGATGAGAGATAGAGGATCGTAGGAATGACAAATGCTCGACTTTTTGAAGGGGTGGGCTCTGGATTAATAACGGCTGGTTGTACTATGAATTTTAACGCCAAATTTGGTACGTTGTACGGCGTAGAATGCTACAGATAACAAACATACATGATGTATTTATGTTCTACTTATGTCGGTGCCGATTGAAAAATCCTGTTTTCCAGATATCTGCCGGGAATTCGGTGCTATTCAATTCTATCTGTTCTGGCGGAACCAGCGAGCTCTCAATTTTAAGGGGCAATCATTGAACACCGCGGTTACTGTTACTCATAATTTATAGCTACTGTCTGACAATAAAACCTGAACGAATGCGGCGCATCCTCCCCACTCACGGCGAAACACCTGCATTTAATCGCCTTTACCAGACCTCCCCCCTTCCTTACTATTAACATTTTTCCCTCGCCAAAGCCCCGAAGGTACGGGAGACCGCACCCACTGCGCACAGTTTTAAAATTCTAATGTACGGAGTGGCTTTGTGTCATAAATTGAACAACGCGTGAAAAGCGCTCGCTAGCGAGTGTTTGAAACGCGTCGGAAATAGAAACGATTTTAAATGGAAGCGGGTGAAATACTAGGTGCAAATGCTAAACTTGATATAAACTTTATCCTAATGTTTTTAAGTATTCAACTCAAGTATTTTATTCAGGTGATAGAATATTGCATGCATTGAACTAGAACAGACGGAGCCAGTTTATTACCTCAGTTTATATTTTAACTGTAGAATTTCAATAGTAATTGCTCATAAAAACATAATAATAAATTTAAACAAAAAAATATAGACAATGCTTTGTAATTCTTTTATAACTAAAAAGATACTTTTTTTAAATAGACTAATGATATTAACCTGGGTCTCAAACCTATGTATTTTATTCTCCTCTCAGAAGTAAGTGTCCTAACGCTTAGCGAGAAACTCAAAGAACCGTGCAGACCCGGCACTATTGAAGTACGCTTCGGATATCGCGGACTGACGGGGTCAGGTACTGAGCAGTTCTAATTAAAACGAACAAACCTTGATCCGTCTGAGAAAAAAAGGAAACTAGAATATCATGGAACTGGAAAAATTTAGAATTGCTCGTATGCGCATTAATTAAGAGACCTTTTAAAAATAATAGCAAATAGAATGCATACAGCACGGACGATATGAAACTTACATCATACGAGAATTTCTGATTTCTGGTTTCGCATAAAGGGGTTTTTCCACTCCGGGAGACGTTTAAACCGCAAATATTATATTGAAAGTAATATTTAAATTTATAACTTCGAGAAATACTGAGATGACCCCTTCAGACATGCCAAGTTTTGGAGTAAATAAATAAAAACCAGATCTACTTTAGGAGAAGAACTAAAAGCAGAATTAATGTCAAGGTTAATGACTGGGAATTATATGAATCAAACGTACTGAAATATATTCATGAAATAAAACCATCATCCCGAATATATTGTATCTTCGTTATATTCGGTATAAAAAAATACGAAAAACTGTTTTCTTATTTAAAAGCAGTCATATTTTTAAAATACAAGAACCAATTCTCTTTTTAAATTAACTGTATGCATACCTACTGTACTTTTAAATTTTGCTTTTTGTACCTGCTCTGCTTTTACATTTTATTGATGAAGGTGTTTTTTAAAGTAAAGTAATAGTGAACAATTCGGTGTTTTTATCACTTACATAAAAATATCTGGTTCCGTCGAAATGTGAATAGAACACTTCTAAAGAATGTTATAGGAACCAATAAAGAAAATTCTGCTCGTAAAATACTGAACGGTCTAAAAGGACAAGGTACAAGACGTTACCGTTTATAGGCGGGCCTCGACAATCCACACGATTTCCCACAACTGGATCCCGGGACATGGTAATATGTTACGAGGCTTCAAAGGGGAAGGGGTGGGCGGGGGTTCACAGTGTACACGACATCTTGTTTCATTTTTAGCCGACGGCCGAGATCCGGTGTTGGAACAGGTGCGGGTGATGGCCAGAGGTAGGTAAAGAGGGGCGGGGGGGGAGGGCTCTATCGACCGTTAAAGTTGCACTCGGACAACGCCGCCGCCGCCGCCCCCCTGCCCACCCCGCCCTCCGCCTTTTTTTATTTCTCGCTGTAAACAAAAGCAATAAGGTAAAAGTCCCAAGGGATTTACACGTCGTCTCTACTCTGTTCCCTAAGAAACACTGGATGCCCTCCATCGAATTTCCCTCCGAATGGTTAACATTTCAAATCTATTGAGCGCACATAATATGACTGGATGGCTTTTTTCCCTAAGCGCAAGAACTTTAATGAATCACCGGACAATTTTTAGGTACTTTTTCTGCACCATTACATCTGCGATTATTTTTAAACCCTGTATATTTCCTTGAGTTTTGAGTTCCTCCCATTTAATTAGATAATAATCTCTAATTCGAGGGAAAAAAATTCCTAACCGGTTGAAGCAAGCTGAACCGGAGACCGGGCAACCCAGTAGGGACACAAGATCACACCGACGAAATAACGAATTATTTCACTTCATTAATATGATATTAAAAAAAAATTACATTTTTAGAGTCCAATAAAATAAAAATATAGACGAAGACACAAAATAAAATAAATTTTGAATTTATGTATATTACATACAAACGATCAAACACTACTGGTGTTTAGTTTAAAATACTTGTTTTGTGGTCTGCGAGGGGTTGGAATATACCGTAGATTTCCTGTGTTTCTGTCTCCTCTCGCTGGTTCGGTCTTTTGCTAGACCGGTTTCGGCCGCTCGCCATCTTCAGTAGCAGTCACTGCAATGTCACTGTCACTTGTACTATAAGGCGCTAATGCTAAAATGTAAGACAGACCTGTGTTGCGGGCTAGTATTAGGTGCGCCGTACCATTGAAACTTGTAGCGCATTAAACTGAATACACTACAACCGCCGCAGTACAAGTGACAGTGACAGTGCAGTGTGGGTGCCCAAAAACCATCCAATGTGCCGAAAGTGATTAACACACCGCTACTGAAGATGGCGAGCGGCCGAAACCGGTCTAGCAAAACACCAAACCAGCGAGAGGAGACAGAAACACACGAAACCTACGGTATTACTGGTGTTTGTGCCAAACGATATGTTCGCGGGTGCGGCTCAAATGGGCCGTGCCCGGGCCCCATTCTCTTCCCATAATGCGCCCCCTACCGCCACATCACCGGCCCACTCTTATTTGTCACAAAAATTATTGCGGCCCAAATTGTAAACGCGACCCGGCCGCCCGATGGCGACGGGTAATTGTCTTACTGACGTTTATGTTCTGCTACCCGAGCCACATATCACCCTGAAACTCTCCCCAAGAGCCTACTATTGCGGCTGGCGGCGCCGGGTTTCGGTCTATTTAATGACTGAGTCGTGTAACTATACTGGGACCAAATAACTGTTCGACAAACCTCAGTAATCGTGTTCCTAAGGATACCTCCGGCCCCATGATGATGATATGTAGCAATATAAAAAAGATGAGCGTTTGAGAAATTTCACTGCCAAATATATTCTAGCGTTCTGATACTTGAAATCGATTCATAACAACCAAATGTAATTAATGGATGGGGCCGATATTACTATATAAACGGTATTGTGTGAGATAGACCCAATTGGGTGCTAATCAGGAGGCAGTTAATTTTTCATTCAGCACAATCGGTAACTAATACGGGCCACCCTATTTTCCGCCAATATGCAAATTGCCCCGCCTGCTATTTCACTTTCGATAGCCACACCGGCGTCGTCCAGTGAAATACGCCCTTTTTCAATTATACCTAAATTCGCTTCAGCGCTAATAATCTCGCGACCTTTTGTTCTCTGAGCTCCGCCACCGCAGCGGATAGGAAACCAGCGAGGATAAATCAAGTCCCAGCCACGGACCGCAAATGGTCTATAACGCCGACTCTCGACAGAATTATAGCGGGGTTTTAACAGAGCGCTGCGCTTCTGTCCTCTGGGATTCAGGAAGAATGAAAAACAATACGAATAAACCCAGGCTTTTTTTTAAATAATACATTTCATATTTACTCCTTTTTTTAAAGTAGAGAGACTGTTATAGCATCAAATGTTTATTTTTGTGGATTTGAAGAAAATTTAATTAGAACATCGTAAACTTCATATCGTATATTCACACACAACAATAAAAGAATTCTGACGAAAATATCAATTTCAATATTTTAAATCCCGGATCATAAATTACTGGCAGTGAGTGGTTATCATATAATTGGAACATCATATCAAATTGATTATATTAGGCTTAAAATAGTAAAATAATAAATATTATAGGCTTATAATAAATATTGTGTTATATAAAATTTTGTTTTAATGTATTAACTCTAATAAAATTCTAACATTTATTTATTACCGGGGTAAGTGTCGAAAACATCCGGTATTAATATTTAGGGTTATTCTATTCGACTGTGGCATGATAAATGTATTTTATATTTGAAACAGTTGTTCAAGTAAAAATCTAACCAAATGAAATATCACGAACCAGACGTTGGTTTAGTGACAATTTTAATAGTTCTTTCTACTCATTAGAATTATAAATACGACTCGCAAGGTTGTAATTTTAATGATATCAAACGTATGATATATGTTCCGTGTAAATCTGTAGAAGGTTTCTTCAGTGTAAGAGGAAAGTGAAATGATTGTTTATACGAACACAGTGCCATGATTTTTTGTTCCACCAGGTGGTACGAGAGGCTCAAGAAATACGTGGAAAAGTAAAGAAAAAGTCGGAGGCAGAGAGAAAGGGAAAAAAAGGGCAGGCGGGTAAAGGAAGCCACGGAGTTAAGATATAAACCGTGTTAGCTGTGTTTCTATTGACTGCTCGTAGGGGATTCCGTCTGATCCCCCCTATACGAAATTAGGGGGACCTTTGAGGCCGTGTACGTGAATGGTCAAATGGAACCTTACGAGGCACTGGGCCAATCCCGAGTCTTTCAAACCTAGTGGGGAGCTTAAGGAATTTCACCTGAGTAGACCAATATGGTAAGGGAATTCAACGCCGGGGCTAGTTTCCCTCCCACCCACTACCGTGATCGCCTTTTCTTTCCACAAATCGGCGCGATTTAGGAGTTCCATCGAAGCAGGAACAGGGTATTTTTTCATCCATTCCATTGTGTTTGGCTTTCGTTTACGGCCGATCATAAGCCCTGAAGTATCAGCGCCTAACTATATAACATTTAGAAAATATAGATTCTCAGTGCGGCTGTCGCACTCTGGGCAAGACCCACCTAGGGGTATACTTCTAACTTTGTCCTACCTAGTATTAGATATAAATTGTAAATTAATTTTCTAATGACTTTAAGTTTCATTTTATATTATACTGTTAAATGTTATCGCAATTATTTATGTTCTTTACAGGAGTATGATTACGTTCACAATATTTTCCAGGGTTCTGGAATCGACTTCACCTTAGTGTGCTACTCAAGTAAGACTTTGTGACAAGTAAAACTATTGCGAATAGTATTATTACTCTTCAATATAATTTCATTATTATTATTACTATTGTGACTATTAGAATTTCTTGCCGAGTTCTGAATATTTCTTTGCCCCCGTAATCGAACATGGAATGTTGTCAGGTTTTAACGGAATTTCTCTCACCGGTATCGAAATCAATTTGCACGGCTGTCAACAGGAACTGAAGAGTAGAAATAGGCGAACGGCCGAACAAAAGGTGAAGGAACGAAGGGAATCGGCCCAGAACTGCTCTTGGCCAACTTGCCTTTCCCTGACCGGACCATTAGCGACATTCAACTCTTGAATCAATTGCTCCCTTTCCCCGGGCCCACTCTCAGCATATACTGGGGAGGCCGAACCGAATATTATATTTTTTGAGACGTCAAACTAAACTCACGATAGAATACTAAATTTAAATTTCTAGTCATGCAACTCCAAATATTTTAGAGAATTACTCACTTTATTACCGTAATACTATTGACAATGGCGAGCAGACGTAACCTGTCTTGCTTAGGATCAAATATACCGGAGAAAAGTATATGAGTTAACTTATTGCCTTGAACAAAAATTGTTGTGTAGGAAAACTACGTTAAGGTTGATAGCTAATTTGTAGTTTTTGTTGACAACGGTGATTTGTATGCTGGCAAATATGAATATTGTTGATGGAACAACGTGCGGGAAAAAATCAAGACTTAGGGCGTGTGTATCCTTTATCCGGCGTGGGGGAGTGCTCTGGCGGGTTCCTCTAAAAATGCCGGGGAGAGTCCGTCGACTGTCGGGAATCGGAATGGGCTCATCTTCCTGGATCGAGGTAGGTGTCGCGTGCAGTCTGGGACTACCGGCTGCGGAGGGTGGGGGGAGGAAACCCCCCGAAGGGGCAACTTTTTCCATTTCCCCGGCCCCGGGCTAAAGTGACGGGTTCCGGGGTTCCCCTTGGTTTATGCCTCCCGGCCCCGTCCATTCACTCATCACGCTTCCCGAACTCCTTTCTCTGTCCCGGTCTCGCTTTCTGCAAAACTCTTTCTTCCTCCGGTCTCGGTCCCCTTATATCTTATTCTCTTTAAAATTTATCGCGGAGGTGTGCGTGATGGAGAAGTACGGTGGTTGCAACTCGGGCTCGTACGTATAAATAAAATATATCCTCCGGTACAATTAAAGTAAGATTCCGCCGCGGAATAAAACTCTACTTTCTTCAACGTTGCTTTATACAGCGCAATTGGCAGCTTATGGTCAATTATTCGCTTATGAACCTGTTTCATAAAATAAACTGTTTTAAACTCTTAGTACTAAAATAAAAAATTATTTATTTTTTATCAGAAAATCGTGGGTTCGTTTGACTTCAACAAATCCTTTTACAGTCTGTATATCGGTTGCGTTATATTGTGCAAACTGTTGGACTAAAGTTATGAATAACGATTTTATTGGTAACTAACTTATATCCTAAAACTAAGGCTAAAATTAGAGGGCTCGGGTTTTCTTCAGTTCTCAGGTGCCGGGCATTATTATTAATATTTCATCCGGTTAGCAGATCTTTTGTAGAGCGAGAACAGGTCGTGGAACGGTTTCGGTTGTTAAGAGTTGTGGTGTGTGGTTGGGGGGGGTGTTGGGGGTTCGGGGCGTGAAAATAATTCACGGGGACACAGGAGCGTGTCGTTATGATAAAAGCGGCGGCCTCTGGGCCCATAAATTTCCGGGCAATTTAAAGGACATCGAGAGAGATAAGGGTATTGCGTTTGTGAATGATGAGGCAAGATTCGCGGCGGCTGCGTTCGGCGCTTCCTGATCCAACTTGTCCCTCGACAAAGGCGCTATTAAAAACTGTTGGCAAGACTTACGAGAAAAATGTTTTTACTGGATATTTGGAAAGAAGCCCTGCCGTTCATCAGGCCTACGAATTGATCATTTCAATAGGAAGACGAGGTTTTTAAATGCGCAAAGCGAATGAAAAATCGGGTTTGATAAAATATAGAATTACGGAAACCACCGGTGAAGGCAGCGCTAAAGGAAAATAATATAGATAATACTACGTGCTTAATAATTGAAACTCAACCCCGTCTCTGATAGCGGCCGTTTAAAACAATCCGACTTTAAACAAGGCGCCGGATAACATCCTTAAAGCCAAGTTTGCTGAAACTGTCGAAGAAGCGGCTTCGGCTCAAAGTGGACCGAGGCTTATTTGTTTTAAAATCGAATAAACTTCGATTCTCCAGAAAAGACCGATCGATTGGCCCAACGTCCATTCGCGGCCTATTTGTGTAATGCAGATTTTACGAGGGATTATCATCGTTAAACCGGACAGGATTTGGGGTCGTATGAATGCCGAAGTCCCCGCGTTTGTTTATTAGCAAATAACTTCGGTGCTGCTTGTTGTTGCTGTTGTTCCATTCCATAAATTTGAGAAAGCGGGATTTGCACTGGAAAGAGACACAGCAGTGCCCGGATTACGGCTCGATACAAACCCCGCACAGCTTCGACGTTGCGATATTGCCTATATCATTCGCCGTGTCACAATGCACAACCCACATTTTGTAAGATAATAAACTGTAAGCATTAGGTGCTATAGTCTAAAGAAATATGAAATTTGTATGATAATATAACGTATGTTACGTAATTAGATATTATGTTACGAAAATAGATTTTAAGAGGATTTATTAGCTTCAAAATTCTTGATTGGCCCTATTTTTGTAAAATTGTTTTTCTAGGGTGTTTCTGTTTTTGAAGGAAAATTCGATCACTACCGGGATGTTCAGAAGGTTAACGCACTGTTGTTTTAACCACCGGATCGCAATGAACGGTTATTTTTAATTATTACTTTTCCCTACTCTCAATAAATATTATGTGAGCTCCTCGCCAATTACAGAACGTAATTTCCCACCAGTATTTCAAACGCTTGCCTCGGTGATTCGGGGAAATATATAAAAGAGAAAGCTGATTTTGGCCCCCATATTGAAATTCGAATCATATTTTTAATTAAATTCTTAATACACAGAATTTGAGCGAAACTGCAGGGCCGCGTGCAGAATACATTATCGGGCCGAGGACACGGTTTTTACGTGCGCACCGACCGTTTTTCAATTCGACACTATTTTCCAGGTCCGTTTTCGAAATAAATTACGTCCCTTTCATAAATCGTCCAACTTTACTGCCGAAGTTGCAACGCCGAATGGCTCACCTATGGCTAATTATAGGAGTCCCCTTTGGGGGAATAAAAAAATGAAAGACAAATAGAGGTGGAAAAAAACGAAAGAAAAATAAGTATATATTCCGAGAGTAATTAAGCGGTAGACGTTTAGCGCCGGCTTTTAAGTTAATTACAGGAAGGGCGGGGGTTTACGAGGAAGGCAGTTGGTTTAACAATGGATTTCTTAAAATAATAGCTCTGTTTCAGCTCTTAGTAATTAAGATTTTATTTTTAATGCTTGTTTTTACGTTTAAGGAACATATTGCTTTAGTCCTTATCTTGCCTCTCTCGACGTCTTCCTATAGAGTAGCACCAATTTCGAAACCTCGTTGGGTACTTCGAGGTATTTGAATATGTCCTGAGGATTTGGGACACAAACAAAACTAATACTAATGACACAAAAAGGAAATAATGTAATGTAGAGACTAATATCATGTTTTTATATTATTTTTAAGATTTAATGCTAAAGATTTAAAGTTGATTTATTCGAACTTGAAGGGGTTAAAAATAGTAAGGCAGCAATATCACATTTATCACATTTGTTGCTCTTTCTGTTGACATTCACCCGGGTGTAAACATTATTAAAGGCGGCTTAGAATTAAAGAAAACTCCTAAGTTTAATTGCGATTTAGCAAAAGGGCTGAATCAGAATCTGAATGATTATCTGAGAGACCCGGAAAGATTAAATCAGAACTTTGGGGCTTATTCGAAAACTGTTACCCAACTTCTAGCGAAGTAATTTCCATGAGGACCACCTGATTCCCAATTGGTTTCATTTGGGCACTTCATACCATTGATGATGCGATTGAAAAGAGGGCGGAATTTAAAATGCGTTACTGCCTTTCTAAATTGTTTAACACAAATAATTAAGTACATAGTTATATAGTCTTTTAATTTCATCCACATTTTGTTGAGAATTGAACCATTTAATACTAGTCTAAATCAATAAATAAATTGTAATACATCAATTACTTTAATTCAGGCATAATTCATGATAATAAGAGAATACATAAAATAAGGTAGCTAACCACGTTAGGTACATATATTTTATTGTAGGGAGGTTAGGCATATAAACAAATTGACCAATTCCAATTATTACTACGTTGTTGTTCTGTGGAATAAATTTGAGAAAGCGGGATTTGCGCTCTAAAGAGACACACCAGTGCCCGGATTACGGCTCGCTCGATACTAAACCCGCATAGCTTTGATGTTGCGATATTGCCTATATCATTCGGCGCATCACAAACTCGCCATAAACATTGGTATGATATTTTAATTGTAACAAACTTTGTTTATTCTTACCTGCTATAAACTGCTACAAAATATTAAATATATAAGAAAATATAATAATATTATTCATGGTATTTATTATATTTTTTTAGTAATGAAATATATCAGATACATAATTAGGAGAAACATTTTCTTATTATCCTTACTAATTTTATAAACCGCGATAAGAAAAACCCTGCAGTAACACAGTAATATGACACCCGTGTTCGGAAAAATTGAAATATCGTAAAGAGAATTCACTTATATTGTGTCGTTTATTAGGTACGAATATAATATGTCAGAAATTTGTACGTTTTCTCTAATACATAAATGTTCACCAATGATTATATCATTGTATTATAATTATTCTTTGATAATTAATATCTTTTGAGGGGGTTATTTTTTAGTATGTTTCGGTACGTCCTGTATTACGTAGCGGTTCGATTGCTGCCGACTCTCACTCCTGTATTGCAATATCCATTCGAAACAAACGAGAAAAACAATCGACCAGATTTCGAATTCTGGTTTTTGGGTAAGCACTCTCAAAAATTACGAATCCCCATCCGACAAGGAGCGTGGAAACAATATAGCGGTACGAGTTTCATTTCGGCGGGGCGGCGGCGGCGGGGGGGCGCCGAATAAAAACCGGCGGTAGGAACACACACAAAATAATAAAAAAAAAAGATGGGAGCGTAAGCACTTTACATTTTTTTTTTATTCCAGGGTGCGTTTTCGGATAGCATCGACCTCGGGAATTAAATGAACGCGACTTGCCGCTTCCTCCTCCCTCTTGCGAACAGTTTATACAGGGGTGGGCAAACACGCGTTCGCCACTTGCTCCGGGTTTTTGATATTGCGAGTTGGGAAAAAAAATACACGGCCGAAACGAGAAAAGTGGCCGAAAGCGTTTCGAAACAGCCCATTCGCAAGGGCCGACTATTTGTACTGTTTGATTTTTTTTTTTAAATTTGAATTTTTAAATAGACATTAAACTCTGCGTGCTATACCGTACGCATTCAATAATTGTTCCATATATTTTCTCTGTGGAACTTAGTGATTTTTCCGACTAGAAACTGTAAGCGATATCTATCCTCTCTCGATATATACAGAAAATATATTTTCTCTCTTAGGATTATAAGTTGGTTACCAAATTTCACTTTGTCGAGAAATATTAAGGGATTTGGGATGTAGAGTCACGTTGGGAATAGATTTTTCCGTCTATTATACTGTTGCGCCTAAATAAGCACGCCGTTCTGACTGAATTAAAAAACAACGTTCCTGCTGTAGGTCAACACAGAAAGCCCTCCGGGCCGGTATATGTGCAGCATACCTATTTATGCTGTAACAAATATCTGGTTCATATTTAACGAAATAGCAATGAACCGAAAATGTAATTCTATCTAATGGTACAACTGATTTACAGAATGTCATTATCGAAAATGAAATCTTCGTCAATACCGGCAACTTTCCGGCTTTAGGGGACAGGCGCAGTTTTGTTTATTTATTTTTTTTCTAAATTACGAAATCCCGGCATCTGAATATTCATTTGCCGAAGGCGGCCCACTTGTTTTACGCCTAATTGAATTCGGATTGAACTCCCGATTTTAATGGAAGCTGCCGTGTTAATGTCGGGGCGGGTGCCCCTCGGGAGAGCGCGTCCCTTTTGAATGTGGGTCGGGCCCCGACTATATTTGAATTAATTGGATGCTAACGACTCGGCATCTGTGCCGCACAAGATCCGGCCGCCCGTCCCGGCTTTACGGCTTTCCGCCGGGCCCCGGCTTGGGGGGAAAAAAATTCCGGCATTACCGGCCCGGTTGTATACATCTGTAATTAATTTGACAAAGTACTCACTCGCTACAATGTTACTTCAGCAAAAAAATGGCCTTCTACTAATACTTTTATAATACTTTCCAGTTATAATATTGTTTCATATTTAGAAAAGAATGTAGAATCTATCAAATCGTATGCCTACAACTGATACTAGTATCATATTAAATTTTTACGATGACTACTTAATTTGCTAACAATTGTCGCAGTTAAATCCGTAGTAGTTTTCTTTAAAGCATAGGTCAAGGAATTGTGAGAAACAAATTTAGAATTCGAAATAGGTCTGCAAGGGATTATCCGGCTGTTGAAAGTGAATATTAAACTAGAACTTAGAGACTTCCGAATGAGCTTAAAAATGAGATCAAGAGGGAATGGAGCAATGTTAGTATAAAAGGGAATAGAAAATTTCAAAAACGGTAGGATAACAAGTAGGGCGGAGAGACAAATCTGATTTGCAATAGTCTGGAATTGTCGCAATTAGGGAGATGTTAAAAGGCGGGTTTAATTAGAGTCAACCATTTTATCGTTTGTGTCTTAAATCCCTCCCCGACGGTTTGCGAACGCCGTTAAAACCTAGACTTCCCTCACGGCCCGGGATTGTTTGCAAATAGGATTCTCTTGCTGCCACAGTAAGGGGCTGAGATGGGGGTAATATGCGGGATCGTATCTCCCTTTACTGGGCTCCCCTCTCCCTTTATTGCCATCGGCTACAACCGGTGCTACCGAGCTCTGTGCAGTGTTCGGAAAAATATTTAAAAATTTTTTATTTCTTGGCGGAGTTTCAGTGGGATATTACTGACTGGTTTTGTACTTTTTGAACATAGTATTCTCGGACACTGGGTTTTAAGCCTTTCGGAAATTACGTATGAATGCAAACTGAAATTTCCAATTTAAGGATGGCTCCAAAAAGGGCAATTCTACTTATTTTTCATTAAAACTATTAAGATAAAGAGGAAGTAGTTTCAAATTATATTAAAGGAATGCCTCAAATTTACCAATAATGCTTATTATTGAATTAAATCACTTCTAGATAGTCCTGTAGGAAGTTTCTATAAAATGTATGGACATTCGCAACCAAAGTTTTAGGGCTGTCCAAAAAGTACCTCGAGAAATTCTTTGCGGCCAGTAGTACTACCGAGTACATAAAAGACAACGATGGAAGGTAGAGAGAAATAATTCTTCGCCCATCTGGAAAGCGACGTCATCCCCGGGGCCGGGAGTCGGAGCGCCGTTAGTCTCAACGAGTTAGGGATCCATAACTTCAAAACTTTTTTTCCCTTCTTCCCGACGAGGAGAAATTTGCGGACTCCGGTGCTGTAAACTGGCGCTATTAGTTGCAGGCGTCGCCGAGGGACCGAATGAATCCTCCCGGAACAAACCCCGAGGCTTCCCAACCCTTCGCCCCTCGCTCCCTAATCAATTCTACACGCTTGCTAAATGAGCTCGGCTCCGGGTCGTAAACCGACATCCAAACCGGAAAGGAATTTTAAATAAACAGTAGCATTCTTACTCGACCGTCGAAGAAACTGTTCTTTGGTTACTTTCTGGGATTTGGGGACTGTATTTTCTTTTGAAGGAATAGAAGCTACAGTGCTTTTGAACCACTAGCAGCGAATATTGATAAATGGAGAAGAACCCAGTGACCGTCCCTATATATTTATATTTTATTTATTTACCTGGTATATTTAAATCATATAGGTAAATTATGGAGTGGAATTGTTGCATTTTTGTATGGCAGAGACACAGGACAAACGGGGCTTCAAGATCTACCGGTTTAGCATCGATAACTTAGGTACCATTTGAAAAGTAATTCGAGGAGTCACGAAAACTTATATTACCGTTGTTAATAAATGCTAACGGTTGCGTGAGAAGTGTCTAATCTGTGGGCGTACGATCCAGCGTTACGGGATGAATATATCAAGTATCAGAATGGAGCCTTTCCAGCGATATAAACACCCTCTAATCCTTCTCACGTAATCAATTCTACCCCCACGCTATATGAGGTTGCCTCGGGGCCGTAAAGTAACGTTTACGCCTTTCCTTGTGGGGTATGTGGCTTTAAACCGACGAGCTTTATTTTTATTGGCATTTTTGTTTTCCTTCAAACACTTCTGCCGTTGGTAAGGATCCACCAGTACTACAGTAGTCTATGTATATAATTGTGCAATAGTTTTCATTTTTCTGTAATTCTTCTATCACGGTTTTTGGAGATCATATAGAGAGGAATAAATGTTGTGCGGCAATACGTCGTACGGCTGGTTTGTGCGTTAAGAAACAAGCTCAGAGATCCATACCGACAAATTTATCGTAGGCAGGTAGGGAAGGGACAGATCGAAATGAATGGACTGAGGGAATGCGAATTGGGCGTGTGGTTGGAGCTCACGCCGACAAGGCCCACAGTACCGAGGTTTACCCCCACCCTAACATAACATCCCTACAATCAATTCTATACCGTCGCCTCCGCCCATCCCCGTTTCGGAATCAGACGAAGGCGCCTTTCGTCGCGGGCATTATTGAAGGAACTATTTCAAATATGCAAAATCTAATTTACTTCCCCAAATATTTCTCTAATCAGATAATAGGATTTCAACGACACTTAACGACACATAACGACGCTTAATATTTTAAGTAAGAAAAAAGTCAGTAAAAGTGAAGAAAAGATAAATATGACTTATATGGAAGGGAAAATAAGCCGAAATCAAATTTATTTACTATATAAAATAATTGATAAATTATTAGGCCACGATATGAATCATGTAATGAAAATTAATGGTGAGGATCATTCCCGGTGTGATTTGGTCTTTTGCTAGACCGGTTTCGGCTGCTCGCCATCTTCAGTAGCGGAGTTAGTCACTTTTTGGGCATCCTCACTGCACTGTCACTGTCACCTGTACTCTGGTGGTTGCAGTGTATTCAGTTTAATGCGCTACTAGTTTCAATGGTACGGCGCACCTAATACTAGCCCGCAAAACAGGTCTATCTTACATTTTAGTATTAGCCTCTTACAGTACAAGTGACAGTGACAGTGCAGTGAGAATGCCCAAAAAACATCCAAAGTGCCAAAAGTGACTAACAACGCTACTGAAGATGGCCAGCATGCGAAACCGGTCTAGCAAAAGACTAAACCAGAGAGAGGAGACAGAAACACACGAAATCAACGGTATTCCAACCCCTCGCAGAACACAAAACAGGTATTTTAAACTAGTTTGTAGAGTGTTTGGCGGATGATTCGTAGGAAGGGGTGTCCCTTGAAATATTCAGGGTCGGGGATCCCTCGGACGGACCTTTGTCTCGCGAGGAAAGTGAGAGAAGACCGAGGGGGAATCCGGGACGCCGCTCATTAACGATTGAGGCCCTCCCCCGACCCCACGACAATGGGCCCGGGGACCCCCTCCGGGTTACATATTTTATCCCCGGGGCTCAAGTGGTCCAATATCCCCTGAGCGCCGAATTTATGCCGTGTTTACTCGCCTGCGCCACCCCCCCTCGGATGTTATTGCCCTTCCCGGTTTAGCCGTGATCTTTCGTCCCTACGCTTCTCTCCCTTCGTCTAAGGTTTGTACAGAATTTCCGAGGTACGTAATGCTATAGGTTTATTGTAATCGGAACTAATTTAGACCATAAAACTTAGTAACTAAGGCATAGCAGAAAAATTTTAAAATAGTGTTTAATTATTAATACTAGATATTATATATCTTCTCAAGTAGTACCTTTCCTAACCTAAAAATGTTATTTCATATTCGATAATAATTGAAAAGGTTTCAATTACACAAGTAGGACAAATAATTACTGAAATAATGACAAAATATTATTAAGGGGTGAAGGGGTTAAAACTCAGTAAGCGAGGAAGTCCTGTCTGCAATTGTATATCAAAAGAGTGTTTTACACCATGTCAAAAATGAAAGCAACGAATAATCCTGGCCTCAAATGAATTTAACTACGTGCTGAGAAACGTAATCTTCCCCGGAGACATTTCACATTGACATTCTGCCACATATTTATGACACGAGTTATAATTCTGTTCTGCGAAACATGAAGATAAGTTGGTTTAATGCAAACACATGATTTATGAGAATAATTAATCTGAATCAAACCCTCATTCGGAGGAAGCTCGGTCCGGAAATTACGTTCAAGTATAAGTAAACTTCCCACTTTAATCTCTTTCGTGTTTACTCGCCCTAACAACCCGGGAATCGACTCCCTTCTGCCCTGACGTTTCCCTTTCCACACAACGAGCCAAATTCAACATCGCCGAAAGAATGAAACCGGCGTTGAAAGCCCGCCTGTAAAAAAGTTCAAATAAGCCTTCACTGGCCGGATAACTAAAAAAAACCTCAATTCAGAGCGTCAATCAATTCACTACTTATTCCGGTACAGAACCTGGAGGTCCAACCGCGCCATGTTAATTTTACCAGGATAACCCGGAACACTAAAATTCCGAAAAATATTTCGGACAGATTTTCAGGAAACCCTACTAGGAATTTCCTTCCGGCAGGACCGAAAATAATTTCGGAATTGTTGAAACTCCCGTTCTACTGTGATTAAGTTAATTCGTTCTGCATTGTAACGATAACCCGCCAACGGAGAATCAAACTGCGGTTCCTTATCAATAGAAAGAAAACAGCAGTAAGGTTATACCTACCTATAATATTCACAAGATACACAAGTACACAAGTATAGGTAAGATACACAAAATTGTATTCAGTGTACTGCACTCAGCCAAAACAGCGAAACGAGACTAAAATCGAAATTAGACCTTTGCGGATCCCTCTACCTATCTAAAACAATTCAGGATGTTTATTTTCAACATACCGAGGCCAATTATGTGTTAGCGGTAAGTTTGTATGAGAGCCTGAACTATTTCTGAAATAGTGTTTGGATTTGTTTTGTAATCACCGTCTTAAAATGTATTATCAGTAAATGTAAGCCCGAGATTTATCGCCATAATTACATCGGGAGAGTTTACAATTATTTGAAATCCGGAAGTTTCCACGGGGTGAATTTATTTCGGCGTTCGTCCTACTCTTATGGGCCCCTTTCGCCAGTCCCGGTTATTCATGCCCCAGATATGCGATCCATTAATGAAATATGAATATTCAGTTAGGTCCTCCCGTCTATAACCAGATTATACATTAGCAACACGCATTATAAATTATAATTTCAGTATATCATTTAACGCTGAATTCATTTTGACTGCTGTTTATTGGCCGTGAATACTTGACGTCCCCCTACACGGTTACCGGGGGGACGAGACAATCCCGACGTGCTGAAATAATTGTTCGTATTCGGTTGATAAGATTTACTTAGGAGTATAATTTCACTTCCACATTTAACTTTAAAATGAGGGTACGTCGTATACCTTAGAGATAAGTCAGGTGCGCATTATATAGTCCAAATTATATCGGTCCGTTCATTCGCGGACAGATTACTCCAGTTTCAAGGCGGTACAATCTTCATGTCGAGGAGGAAATAAATTAGTTAAAAAAATTTGGTTCTAGGTAAGCTCTGAGTGAGAAAAGAAACGAACGATCCCACGATTTTTAATAATTATAATTCTTTTAGTATTACGGCTCCTGTCTCTTAATTTCTTTAGTATAACCACAAATAGCAAGGGATGCAAAATTGCCGAAAATAAATATGGAGTGGTAAAACAATGTTGCTAAACGGCGATAGTTATTGACGTGTAATGGATGTGTGGGGGCCGTGCTCCTCGGCGGCGTTCATCCGTCAGCGGTCTAGGGGGGACAAGATGATTGGGAACCGGGGCGGCCGGGTATAAATCATTAAGGGGTTGGGGTCCCGGCTCTGGGCACCCCCGGGGGGCCTGCGGCCTGCGCCGGCCCCTATCACTCCGCTAATGCCGACTCAAACACCGGCTAATTGGGACGCCCGAAGGCGCCCACCACACGGCCTACAATTATTGTATTATTGTTAATGCCGTCCGCACAGTACCGCCCCGGCAATGTAGTCTTGGTGTTAATCCGTTTAATACATTCAAACTCCGGTGGTGCCTGTCTGCCCATGACGGAATAGAGTACAGCGAACACTCGTTTAGTGCAATTTTCAAAAAATGCGGATTTCCTCCAAATATACGGTATATGTTTTCATTAAGGATCTATTAAATTCTTATACTACCATAGTTAATACCCTACAGTAAATTCGCAGAATATCTATCCCCTAACTAATAATTTAGTCTAACATTGGAAAAGTGTGTTAAAAGGTCATGTGCTAACCAAGAGATTACTACAGCGGATTTGCCTTCGAAGGTTGTGTACTGCTTCAGTCGGACAACGCATCAAAATAAAGGTTTTATAGGATTAGTTTCGTCAATCTTTTGATTCTAAGGGAAGGGTATCCCCCGTCGTAGATCTCGCCTTTGACCGTCCCCTTCAGAATACTCCCCCGCCGTACGCGGTTCTACCGGGCTGTTCAACTTGTTGATGGAATTTTTACTCCCCCTTTTTTCAGCGAGGGGTTCGGACGGGAGGGTCTAGGTAAAAGGTTCAGGAGGGTAGGGGGAGCCAGCCCTCCAGCGCTCTCCTTTTGAGCCGCTCCGGGGAGCAGTTATTGCTTCGGCACAACTGTCTCTGCCCCTCCTCAATTTGTATCAATCTTGCCTTTGTCATTTTCTATCTCTTTTTTATTTGCCCCACCTTTTGAGCGGCACTCGTGCATCCCGCGGTGGGCGGGGGTGGAGTAGAGGGGGAGCCGGAGCCGAATGCGATTCGGCTGATATTGACTCGCATGAAAGAAACGCAGCTTATCGCTTTATCGGTTACAGTGATTTCTCCCTCGTGTTGTCTTTGAGCGAATTCTTGTAGGTTCGGCGTTACAGTGAAGCTGATGTGGCATAAGTTCCACACTAATTTACCGAATGTTATTGACAATAGCAAGAAATTGAAAACGGTCTAGCATAGAATAAAATCAGGGAAAATAGACAGAAGACCTCGAGAGCGTTGATATTAAAAATAAAATCTAGACTAGTGAAATTTACTTCCAACGTAAAAAAAAAGAGGTTTGTTCTTCCTGTGATAATATTGCCAGGCTTAAATAGTGACCTTTCGGTATTTGTAAAATAAACTTCTAATTGTTGCACACAAGAGTTGTTGTACTCTATAGGTGATTAGAAGGAATGGTAGCATTCTGTTATTGTGATTTTAATTGCGGATAAATATTGTTTATCTGCATTCTCCTTGTTTTCCAGGCACACTTCTGCTGGAAAGTAGGACAAGTTATCAGTTGATTCGACCTTTCGGGACGGCTGTAAACGTTTAGGAATTTCCCCACCTATTGATGTTGAATAGGGAGGCGGAAGAGGGGGGCGGTTGAGGGTAGGTTGGGGGCGCGGAGGCGGCGCCCGCTCTCAATAGGGTTATCCACGCCGGCTGAATTATCGTCCAATCAATGCGATGCCTGGATATGTGCAATTTGCAATGCAATACGCCCCTGCTCTCCGGGCCCTCACTCCAGTGAGTAGCGAGTCGAAACTTCCACTAGACGCTCGGGCGTAAATCAAACGCCTTCTCGCTCTCGCTTTCACACGCCCTCTGTCTCTGTCCCTGCCCCCTCAAATCAATCCCCATTCATCCCATCCCTCGGCGATCCTCTATTCCGTTGAAACGTTAACGACTAATGGGTTCAAATATTAATAAAGCCTCCTCGATGCCAATCTGCAGTGTAACATAGAGGCTACGATTACAGGGTGCAATGCTTATTTTCTTAGATCTAAATATACCTTGAGGACGCATTGATATTTCTGTGAATTATATATATAATAGATATATCGGAATTCAGTTGAAATAAGGTATAATTGCGCCGATTTCATTGCACAGAACATTAGTCTTGAAATATTTTGTCGCCTGTAGTAAACAAGTATAATTAATATAAGAAACCTAGCTCCTTTTCACACTGCATTTTTCGAAATATTATCATATTATGCAAAAAAAATACAGTGACATCGGGGACCGATTCAACAGTGTTTCTCTCAACAATGATACCGAGCCAGCAATGTCGGATGGACTTATTCTTCAATATGTGATTGCAAAAGAAAATTACATAATTGTTTTCGCAATTTTTGAATATGGCCACAAGATATCCAAAAAAAAGTCCATAAACTGGACACAATTCAGCATTTCTGAGAAAAAGATGAACAAACTGGAGTTTGATTAATATAAAAATTGTTCTAACCATTGGTTGAGGTATGCCAGGTTTATTTTAATGAGATAAGAAGGAATTTTCTGTCTAAAAACTAAGACAATTAGTTTCACCGACGCAAGCAAGCGGCGTGTTGTAGGATGCATAATATCGGAAATCCCCTGACTTTCCATCGGTCTCTCTTGTAAGACGCCGACTGTGTCTAGCGTAATCTGAGACGGAGCTTTATAATATTAATTACACGTTACATATTACAACACCACTAGAATGTTATTAATATATAAAATGTTTAAACAATCGTTAACCATTTGTCGAGATATCGCGGGTATATTTTAATGAGATAAGAAGGAATTTCTTGTCGAAAAACTTCATTAAGAAATTTAATCTTACCCGCGGCAAGTTCGCGGCATATTATCGGGCGCATAAAATTGGAAATCCCCAGAATTTCCATCGGTCTCTCGTGTAAGACGCCGCCTGTGTCTAGCGTAATATGAGACGGACGGTTATAATAATAATTGTCTCGTTAGGAGAGCGGAGGAAGCTGCGGAGGGCCGCATAGCCCGAATAGCGGGACCTCTTCATTATTAACCGGTCGAGGGGGCGCTAAATTTTCGGGATTCTTCGCCCAATTGGGAGGCGAGAAAATCGAAGCGGTCCCCGTGCCTTCCGCCTAATGGCCGGCGGCCCAGGCTTTAGCGCCGGATTTCTTCCTTTCTTTGAGCCGGAGAAAAAACATCGGCAGGACTCCACTACCACCACGCCGCCCCTTAGCAACCAATGAAATAAACCCGGCATTACCGCTCGACAGAACGCCCTGACAAAACTTACCGGATTCCCTTAGAAACTGGACAACCATTGCCTGTATTCCAGCGCTATAACACTAACCTAATATAATTTAAGATACCGATACACAACATACAATGAAAACTTTTCAAATCTGTAGATAATTTATACTTTGCCTAAAATAAAGCACATTTTATTTGGAATAATGTGAATTCAGTTATAGTTTAAGTCCCTAATTTCCCCAAAGCTGTTTGGAACTGTAAACCTACTAGTTTACAAGGGTAGTTTACTAGTCAACTGTAAATATCAGAAGCTGTCGCCATCGTACAGTGATAATACATTGTCAGTATTACAGAAAAAACCACACCGCAATAAGTTAATATAATTGGTTAATATCCCACTGACATTGCTAATTTGCGGTATGAATAAATACGATTCGCTGATGAAAATTCCCCAGTTCATTTACGTCAAGCTGGTCTCCAGGTTTTAACGGAATGCAGAAATCGCACAGGTTATTATGTACTGAGGTTGACCGACGTGCAAAAGTTCAAATAATTTATTATTAATATGAAATCGTCGCCATATTCAGTCAACTGTTTTAACAGTCAGTTCTACTGCAAATTAAAATAAAGTCGTTTAAAAAGAAGTCGCCACGTTCAGGTAATTAGGAAATAATAATTAGTTGTTCCATGCTATATTACAAGCTGATACTGTTTGTCAATTAGTGCGATTATATATTACTATTGTTTTCTAATTGAACTTTAGTATTGAATATATATCGTAGGTGCATAATGAATCCGAAAGCGGATAAAACGTGAAAAATTTTAATTTCGACAGAATTCAGCGAGAATGTCCAGCGGGGCAACAATGTATTGGACAACAATGGATGTCGAAGCTGCCGCGAATCAATAACCGTGTCCCAGGTGAACATTTCAATGATCGAACGTATGTCGCTCATCAGAGACGGGCTCTGAATCCACCACCCCCGGCCCCCGCCTAAGTATGATTTACGGCCCAGGAAGCGCGGGCATTATGAACACACGGCGTCCCCGGGTTTAATGGAATTTTGAAATTGTGGCCCCCTTCGCCATATCCTACTCACGGCGGCGGTGTATAATTATGAATTATACAGGGCATTAAGTTATTTCATAACTCAGAGTCTGTAAGGGTTTGGGCCGAGCAAGGCTGGGCACGTTACTCAATGCGAACTTGCCGGCTACACACACGGTCCTTAACTTCGGGGTCTACCTTACTCGGGGGGCAATTAAATTGTGAAATATAGAGAGACGGGATTTATTATCATTTTCTCCGCTTTCGAGAGACTTTATTCACGCTTTATATTATTCGCTTTTATTATTTGAATATTTTTATAAATCTTTCTTATTGATCGCGCAGACTAATGATTTTTTACGGTAGTGGCCTCTCGCTGGTTTGGCTTTTTGCTTGACCGGTTTCGGTCGGTCGCCACCTTCAGTAGCTGTCCCTGACCATAGGATTTGGTCCAAACCATTGGAGAACACATAACAGGTATTCCAAACCAATAATGTTTTGTAGTATTAATGATTCAAAGGGTTAGGAAGAGCTTGGGGTGTCTGCCCAAATGCAAATTTTAACTAATATGTAAATAAAATATGATTCTAACAAAAGGATGTCCCTCTCACTAGGTGAATCGATAAGTTGAATAAACATGATGAAAGTGCCAGTGATAAGAATTCTGATACTAAAACAATGAACGAAACCACAGAATCATTCCAAAATTAACCACTGATTTAATTCAAAATCAGTGTTTTTATTTTTTTAATCCGGTCTGCGTTTTTTGTGTGCCCATTATCGTAACAAACAGTTCTGCAAGGTGTTTCCACGTTTCGCAAAAATAAATCTGAAAGTTTGGATGGTAAAATGAAAAATCAACAACAAATTTTCGTCTCTTTTAACACCAAAGCTATCCCTTAAACGGCTGTCAAAACTGGTTGCGGCCACCCCCAAAAATCCCGGATGCGCCCGCACTTTGTACGTTGTATTATGTTCCTATCCAATTCCATAAACGACAGTAATTTAGGCAATATCTAAATTTTTACCACATCGAAAATACGTTCATATACAATAAAATAATTCCAATTTTATTCCGAATATAGAGATAAATAAATATATATAATTTAATGTTTACAAGCGTTGATGATTTTGATCGGATGAACATTTCGAAGTGATCAGTTGCACGGTACTAATCCCTCTAAAGCCCGTATTGATCCTAGAATGGTTGATGAGAATTGTGGAGCGTATGAGAATAATTATGCATGCGTGTTATCTTGTAATGACTTCGCTGTGACGCTAACGGTGTACTCGACCCGTCCTTTCGGCATTTGTAACGGGGACTGCCTTAATTACCAGAGTACTACTGACGACGAGGACTAGGAAGAGAATCCGTATCATTCGCGCAACACACTAGAAAGGGAAGCCGCGAGGACGATGTTTTTATAATAATTTCTAACCATATACTGAACAGAGTATTATTCTAAGTTTTATTTTTTTTGCTAATATTTGTGAACTGTAAAGCTTCTACTTGTCCGAAGAATGAACTTGATTAATTTTATTGAATTGAGATTTTATTGTAATTAAAAAGGAGATTGTGTGGATCAGTTGGGATTTAATGAAACAGACGCTAAACAGCTTTTATAAATAATAAAATGTTCCTACACAAGATCGATGTTAAAAGGCATTATTCCTTATACCCGCATATGGGGACGAGAATTGAATCCATTTTAGCATTACACGTTTTCCTTCTCCCTCTCCGTCGGTCGTGATGACCTGTCAATAGTGAAATATGGGTCTTTCCCGCAGCTCTGTGTACGGAAGCCAATGCATACTAAGTGCGAATCTAATGGCGCCATTTTAATGTTATATACGCCGTTTCCGATTATGAGAATTTAACTTATATCGATCCTATTGTTTGACATGAATTACAGTGAACTTATTTCACACACAAATTCAATATCTTTCGTCAATATTTAGACAGGGAGGGATTAGAGAAACATCGTTTCTCTACTTCATCTTCAGAACCTAAAAACCTGTGACGCCCAAAATGTATCGGAACGTACAATTTCTGCATTTTGTTAAATCCTGGAGACCAGCTTAACGTAAATGAACTAGGGGTACCCGCGAAGCGCAGTTATGCACACCGCAAATTCGCAACAAAAACCTTTGAATTAAGGTCAATTGTATTATGCAACCATATTAACATATTGCAATCCGGTTTCTCTGGAACACCGACAACAGTACAGTGGCAACAGCTTCTGATGTTTACATTTGACTAGTAAACTACCAGGGGTAGTAAGTTCACAATTCCAAACCAGCTGTGGGGAAATCAGGGACGTAAACTATAACTAAATTCGCATATTTTACGTAAAATAGTTATCTATAGATATCTGTATCTATAGATGTTTATGTATAGATTTGACAAAATCATCACTTTATGTTATCTATTAGTTAAACTATGTTTTCGGACGAACAAAAAATGAAAAAATTGCCATAAGAAATGTGTGCCTAAAATAAAGGGAGATAACAACGCTGGCGATTTTATATAAACAATAAATGATACGTAATTTGCTTGTAAGGCATCCTCAGCAGAACACGATAGAGGAGATATAAAATAATAAAGTGACCAACGAATTGGGAATTAGACAGGTTGGGCGAGTTGGATAATGAATAAAAATGGAACTTTTAACAGCGTGGCGAAGCTTATCACCGGCCCACCTTCCGCTGAGCGGAGAGACGCGTCTATGCCGGTCACGTCCGAAGCTAAAGGCTGCTAAAGGGGGCCGGCCCATCACCATATATTAGGGCCAAGCCGCAGCCGAGATCAATCTAAGGGGTTAAATAAGGCCTCGGTGCCAGGGGGCGAAAACCCGGGAAGGAAAAAAGGGGGCTGCGGCTAGCCGAGGCTTGATTGCCACCCTTGGGACAAGTGACACCTATTGGACCCACCAGTGGGGGGTGAGCTTGCCACAAATACAGACATGATATTTCCTCTTTCTTCCAAAAAAGACTATTCATGGTTCCAAATAAACGGAAAAAGTCCCATTTCATCCTCTTTAGTTGGGGATTTCGGTCAGGTGCACCCACAATATGAATAGTTTTTCCCGTTACACCCACAGTTAAGATTTATATTTATTCTATAATAAATGGCGGTCAACAACTTTTACTTAAAAATTCATTAATTTTAACAACATAAGGGCAAGTATAAAATACCTCCAGAATATCTTAAAATTGTTAATTTTCCGTCGTTTTATTTTAAAATAAAACTCATGGCAGTACTTAGGAAATAATAGGTGCTCAGTACGTGTAAGTACTCATGTGCTATTACAGTAAAAGGAAAGACTACAGTTATTAATTTCAGCAAGAGTTTTTATCTTGGTATTTTACTTCACTGGCGTGTTGCATTCTTGCTAAAATGATTTAATCGTTGTCAAAGTTCTTTTCAGTTTACTCTGCGGTAAATGGGAGTCCGAAACAATCGAAATATGACACCGTTAAATCGGGTCGTACAACGGAAAAATAGGCGAGATTTCTCTGAACAAAGGGACAGTACAAATGCCCCGCGATTCCCAGCCGGACGAACGGTATCAAGCAACATTATTCAAGAGCGAGGAACAGCGGTGGACAGCGCCTGGGGCCGTTAGCATCGGGCGTTCCATTATCGGGCAATGAAAGGGGTGAGCCGCCGGCACAAAGGAAGGCCCCACATTAGCCTCTGGGGCTGCCCCCAGAACGCCCCTAATGCCATTACCGCCCCCGCATTGACGCCCCCACGGTCTTGATTTCTGGCCTTATGTCTCACCCCAACGACGTTCACTCCCTGCAATTTAACTTGGCGCCCGTCGATAAAGAAAACCGAGGGTAGACAACGAATATGTTTGTTTTTGTTTCAGTTAATGCAATTATGACCGCAACGGGCTTTAAAATTATAACAGTAAATCAGTCTAAATTACCTGTTTTGTGGTCTGCGAGTGGTTGGCATACCGTATATTTCGTCAAAAGTGACTAACACCGCCACTGAAGATGGCGAGCAGCCGAAACCGGTCTAGCAAAAGACCAAACCAGCGAGAGGAGACAGATACACACGAAATCTATAGTAAATCAGTCGTTGTAATGTAAATTATACCAAAATCTGATAACGTCTCCGCGATTTTGAATAAATCAATCGTACTTTTGTTTATCTATTTGACATTCTCGGTTTTATTTACAGCATCTTTTCAAGGATATTTTCATCGCTTTTGTTCAACTTATCGTTCTAGTCATCCGAGCCAGAGGGACTTTAATTTAGATATCGGTTGAAATTTGAAATTGGGAATTTTTAAAAAATTCCACTATATTTGGCACACTTTTAGATATCTACGTAATAGATAATTTACTACCTCCCTCCATTCGTTTGTTTGATCCTCCGCCATTTCCGCTCATATTAATAATCGGCAGAATGCGATGGTTATCGGCGCGATTCTGTTGTATGCCTGACGGTCTTGCGAACAAGTAAAACCGTATTAAATTGGGCACCGTGCTAATATGTCCACTCTAATATGTCGGTGGTCAATATTAGACGCGCAAACACATTGACTGGCGGCAAAAGCTAGCGGAGCCGTCTTTTCACGAGGCGGGGCTGCTCAAATAAAAGCCTCCAACGGGGGCAGGTAACAACCGTACAAAGGAGCCATTACGGCTCCGCTAAACGGCTTTGAATAGTACCGTTACAGTGAACCGGGTGCGAACAGACCAATTATTCGTTGATGCGGATTGGCCTCTCAGAATAGATTTTAAGGTGAAGCCGCCATATATGAACACGAAAAACTTAACAAAAGTCATGGAATGCGCTGGAAATAACTAGCATCATCGAACCTATGATTATGATAGATGACGTGCATATGTTAGAAAGTAATGCGGCCAATCCAACAAAATATCTGGACCTGCTCACCGATTGCCAGATAACGGCCATGGAATTGCGATAAAGTGATAACATTTTCGTAAATGTAAATATTTATGTAAATGCTTACAAGAACTATATGAGGTTTAATACAATGTGGTTAAGAGATGAAGAGACATGTGGTGAGAGAGATGTGGAGATTGAAGAATGACTATTTGAAATAATGGAAAATAAATGAGAGTTCACTTCTGTGTTACACTCGGAGCCTGATATTGGATGCCAAAAAGGGGAGGGCGTCCCGCTCGCGTGTGTACTGTCTATGCTGCGCCGTGCTCTGGTGGTTGTTATACGGCAGACTCTAATCTGGAGCCGGTCTTGAAATTAATTGCACCGAGGCCGCACGCTCCCCCACAACCCCCCGGGGCGAGCACGATCGGATTCAACCACAAATCATTTCGCCCCTCCCCACCCCCCACCCCACGCGACCAACCCTCACGTGATAAACCACTTTAGCGGAACCGGGTCCCTCTCAGCATCATCTATATATTTATCCCCATAATCACATTACTCGTTTTCGGGGGCGAATAAAATTTCAAAAAAATTAAAACACGCTGACCTGGCTTAATTATGCCAGAGGGGAGATACATTAATTTTCTCCCAGAAAAGGTACAAATGCACTAATTGAAAATTTAATATTTAATTCTAGAAATCCTAAATTTTTATATTCCCTTCCTTATTATATCCCGATATATATCCCACGATGTTGGAAACGTGATTTATGTAGATGTTGTGAGTTTCCGGCAACAGAATGACGAATAGTTTGAACTCTCCAAATTAAATCTAGCTAATTGTTTACCTTGCTATGTTGTTAATACATTTACGGTTACCTTGAGGAGAAATTGAATAACTGGCACGATTATCAATAAAAGTATGATTTTTAGCGTGGGTGGAATTATTTATATTCAATATTCAGAGTAGGATATTACAGTATTCTATCTTGATGTTTTCTCATGTAAGACTGATTTGTCCCAGGCTGTATAAAGTGAAGAGGAATTTGTGGAGGGTCCAAAACAGGCGGAAATATCAATCGCACAATTTTATATCTCATCCTAATCTTGGCCAACAGTATTTCTGCTGTTTGGGGGCTTTGGGCCACTCACCAGTTAGTGTATCGCAGTGTTTGTTAATCCCACTGTTGAGGGTCGTCCGATTAGGCTTCCGGTTCGGAATTGTGGTCTGAACTTCTGGCTGGGCCCGACACAACGAGAAGTGGCCCACAGCCCCGAGAGGTTTTCCCCTCCCCCTCCCCCTCTTGCGGTCGAAATTAGACCTACTAAACGCCCCTTATGCCAAATATTTCTCTGATGCAATTTCGTGAAGTGATACTTAAAGTGAAAATCCGGTAACGTTGCGCGGCGAATACTTCGGAGGGATTCAACGCGATCATTTATGAATGAAAATAATGTCGTTAATTTAAATATAAATTTGAAAAGAAGAAGAAAAGATATACAAAATAATTATCCCAGATAATATGCGCTATTAGAAAAATTAAAAAAATGTTCACGGTTTGCGAAGAATACCAGGTATTAAGTAACGCATCTTTGTGGTCCAAATATCTCCAGAGAATAGGAATATAAGGCCAAGAAGGAAAAAATTAAAGCTACTTCCGCTGTAATTTACATTAAAATTATAACAGTTATTTCGAATATACCAAAATATCACTCAGAAATGTTTAGTAAAAAATTTAACACTTCAACCTCCACTCAGGTAGGATTTTGTTATCTCCGTTTATAAAATAAACATCAATCCCGAGCCAATCAACCAAAAAATGTATTCTACATCCACGCATTTATTTTCCCTTTATTTTGTTATTCAGATCTCCGGACAACTTGTTCCGAAGGATTTGACTGAGGTGCATTAACGCTCGAAATATGGAGGAGACTAGGCAGAGAGGAAACCGATGACACAGATTTAAACCCTCTGGGAAACCGCATCATTAGATGTCTAAGGTCTACCTTCCTCTAGACGAAAGCATTTCGACAGTTGGGATGACGTCTGTGTGTATTATTAACTCCGCCTCTACCAACAACGACATGCCGAGAACAAGTTCCTTTGCCAGACACAAAATTTCGGAATATAATAAAAGAAAAGCTATAGTGATATTACTGCAACTTAGTCCCACTGCTAAGTTCAATTTACCTACTTCTGGTAAAGAGCTTACTGCCATGGAGTTACATAGAAACTGTAAAACAAAATTTAAATCGAAAAAAGTTTCAGATATTTCTCAATACGATTTGCAAAAAATGTTGGAATAAGCTGAATTAATTCTATTATTTCCCTGAAATTGAACTCCTTGGCTTCATCGTGCGCAAACGATATTAGTTAATTCTAATGAATGCACTAAAATTTACAAGCTCCTCCTGTGATCCATTCAAATTAGTAATGAAAATTCAGTCGGCCCCGAAATTCGAAGCCTGATGGCCGCGCCACTTTAACCACTTCGGTAGTTTGTTCCGTAACAACTGCTTCCAATCTAAAGTACAGGCTGCCGCTCTCAGTATTAGTGGCGGGGCTCCCATACATAATGAGAGTAGGTACCGAGAAAAGGAGTAATTGAAGGGGAATGTCGGCGTAGCTTGGTTTTAAACTGTAAATAAATCATGTTTTAGTTTTTTAAAAAGCGTGTGACAAAACTAAAATCAGGAGAGCAAAATTGTTTTCTGACTAATATAGGGCTTAAGTTTGAATTCATCAAATATCAGAGCACGGTCCCCTTCAAAAATAGTTACATAAAGGAGACCCCCAGTTGATCGAACTTGACAGCCTAACCCTTGAAGAAGGAGGACGGAAAGAATTTATGTTCCGCAAATAAAAATTGGGCAGGCCCGCTCGGAAGAACATCAGATATCACATCTAAAACCGATCTCGGAAGCAATTTTTCATTAAAAATTAAATTTTATAAAATAAGTACGTTTATTCTGTTTTCACTTTACATAAAATAAAAAAATGTTTTAGTAGTGGAAATTATTTTATTGCATCAATTAAGCAAGGTATTTTTGAGATTGATATTTTTGTAATATATATTCCGTTTCATTATTAAATTATCATATTGAGCACGGTTTATCTGAGTGTTTGAGATGCTTCAACTCAGGAATTCATACGGCCTATTTGGCTCTGGATTCGGGAACTGCGGTAACGGCGATCCGTAGCGGTCGAATTGCCCGCCCACCGAAAAGTGGCCACCCAATCAGACTGAACATTTCCCGGATCTCGACCCCGGGGGTTTCGAGAAAGCGGCCTTATTAGGAGGAGCGGCGCGATCTGCCGGGCTTTCGGAACCACGTCGTTAGCCCAGCCCGACCTCTGAAACCCACTTAGCTCGCTTCAATGATATCTGCCCGAAAATTATTATACCCAGAAGCAAATTGGAGACAGAGAGAAGGAGGCTCATTAATTTGACTTCATACAAAGAATACCCTCAACGATGCGATGAATCAATGGCATGTATATTATTGAAGGAACAAAAGATACCACAGACGAATATGAATTCTGTTTATTGAGGAACTTCTGCTTGTATGTTACCAAATCACCTCGAATATACCTGTTTTGTGGTCTGCGAGGAGTTGGAATACCGTAGATTTCGTGTGTTTCTGTCTCCTCTCGCTGGTTTGGTCTTTTACTAGACCGGTTTCGACTGTTCGTTAGTCACTTTTGGCACTTTGAATGTTTCTTGGGCGTCCTCACTGCACTATCACTATCACTTGTACTGGTTGTAGTGTATTCAGTTTAATGAGCTACTAGTTTCAATGGCACGGCGCACCTAATACTAGCCCGCAACACAGGTCTGTCTTACATTTTAGTATTAGCCCCTTACAGTACAAGTGACAGTGACAGTGCAGTGAGGATTCCAAAAAACATCCAAAGTGCCAAATGTGACTAACACCTCCACTGAAGATGGTGAGCAGCCGAAACCGGACTTGCAAAAGACCAAACCAGCCAGAGGAGACAGTAACACTCGAAATTTACAGTAAATCAGTCGTTGTAATGTAAATGATACCAAAATCTGATAACGTCTCCGCAATTTTGAATAAATCAATCTTACTTTGGATTATCTGTATTTGTCAGCGGGACAAATAGCATCTGTCTAGCAACATATATGCGATGGGCCATAATTATTCATCAAAATTAACAAATTAAAGCACGATCGTATCATCTAATGATAATTAGAAATGGTGAGGAGCTCTACCGGACCCCCTTTAGCAATCGAAAATTTTTCTGTAAGCTGAAACTCTAGGAATCTCTGTAACCCTAACGAAGATGACTCCTTCGTCGCTTCCCCTAGGGCTAGGATGGGACATCCGGCGAGATCGCCCACCGGGAAGCTCTTATTTTCACAACACGACACTTCATCCTTAGCCGGAAGTCGCCTTCAAAGGGACGTATCCAATTATGGGGCGGCGAATTGTCCCCGTACGGACAGCAGATAAGGTCCCACTTCCGGAAAACGATTTTATGCTCTTTGTCCTTACACAATAACTGCAATATGGGAATAAAGGATGGGCGGGAAACGGTTTTCCTCCGCAATTCCAGCCAGCTATTACTGCGTCAACCAGTACTCAGGAGATTTCTTCATAGACTTATCAGGAATCGATGTTCATACATTGAGTACTTGTAATTCAATTACAAGCGACTTGCGAACAAAGAGAAGTGTGCAGGTACGATTATGAGCCCTGCTTACCGAGGGGGAACCTAACTCGTGATTTGTGGTGGCCGAAAGCGTTTTACCGTGGGACGGACGTCCCGGTCAAATATTCTTTTTTTTTGCCGCGCGGCGGCGGCGGCGGCGGCAGCGAAGGGACTAAAAACTAGGCTTAAGGATCGTTCCTCGGGCCCGCCGGCTAAAAGTGGGCGTCCGGCCTCTCGGGGCCCATAAAACACCCGGCGGCGGCCGGAATACAAAACTGAGGGCCCTCGCACTCTCCCATCTCCGCCGGCGTTATAGACCGGCAGAAGTGTTTCGCGACTCGTACGAAATCCTAAATGTATCCTCGGTTACTATATCCGCATTCTAGTTGAATTGAAAGAGTTATGGGCATCGGCGAAAATGGCGTCTGAAATATACCGAGCCTCGACCATGAAATATGTGAAGTTGATACAAAAGTCAAGTTTCTTGAAAATATATCAAAACTCTTATTTATTACATTACTAGTTTAATTTTGATTGCGTCCTATATATTAAGCATTACTGCCCCGAATATGCTACTGGTACGGTAAATGTAATGCACTGTAATCAACTAGGGACTGGCAGCTAATAATAATAATTGTAATAAAAATAATTGTAGTTCCGTAATTGCCATTTTTGGTATTATTTCGCATTGTTACTGTAGAGCGATGAGAAACTGATGCAATAAAATTTCAACTCAAGAAGGAAATTTATAACAACAGACTGTGCAATGAGATAAAAAATAAAAATAGCACAAAAGTGGCGCGGCAATTATTGCTGCCGTCTTCGCTCCGGGCCGGCGACTTTGATGTTATTCCCGCATTGATACGCGGCGCTCTCTGTTCTATCTCGCGAGGCGGCTTTTAATTAAGCGGCATAAAATTAGTATCCGAGCAGCGCAACTCCGTGGGGCAGGGCCTCAATATTTCAAAGTAATCATGAAAGTTACTCAAAGAACTCAGTTCATTACGCTCGGGCATTTGGAAAGGGGCGGGTCTCGCGCTCCTCCCATTGTCTATTCGGAGCGCATACTTCTCGTGTTGTTGACTTGAACGTGGAGACCCCTTCCCCCCTCCAACCTTCCGAGAAGAGACATGTCTATGCGTTATTTCAGACCCGGTTATTTCAATGGAGGGCGGACGGAGACAAATTCTTAGCACTAAATTTCCTCGAAATTCACGGTCTTCTAATTTCGAAGCTCATCTGTAGGCTCTGGCCTTCGTCAGCGCCTAACGAGACTGCCGAACAAAATGCCGTTTGATAGAAAAGTATTCTCTACGGGTAGGATTTATTTCGAGTACGTTGTGACTTGCTAACTGGATTTAAAACTCACGATAATCAATAGGTGCTTGATTTGGCAATTTGGAAGAATCTAACTTGTCGCGCATTTATTCTTGTTTAACTGTAATAGTGCAGTCGCAGGCTTCGATAGCGAGAAACCGAAGCCGGGGTTTAGACCGGCTGTACTAGCATAGAAACAAGTAGTCACCGGTTAAAAACATCCCATGTCTGAAAAGTGATAATCAAATGAAGGTATATTGGTTCCTAGTCGTGTTGATAACTCAGTGGAAACATCATAATTTATTTAACATACATGTTTTGTGGTCTGCGAGGGGTTGGAATACCGTAGATTTCGTGTCTCTTCTTGCTGGTTTGGCCTTTTGCTAGACCGGTTTCGGCTGCTCGCCATCTTTAGTAGCGGTGTTAATCACTTTTGGCACTTTGGATGTTTTTTGGGAATCCTCGCTGCACTGTCACTTGTACTGTGGTGGTTGTAGTGTATTCAGATTAATACGTTAATACGAAGATAGAAACACACGAAATCTACGGTATCATAATTTATGTAGTGCGTAAAGAACGCTGTAGTATTTATTTATTAGTTACTCCGTCCGACGTAACGACGCACCGAATCTATATTTTGCCGCGCGTGCGGATTACACGGCGTTTAAGGGAACGGGAAACCCGAATCGAAAATTGGGCGGTGACCCTTTTCGCCGTTCTGAATGGGCCGATACTGAAGACCGAGGGGGGCGATTGTCGGCCAAATAATAACGCGACACGACCCATTTGCCGGCGACCATTGGGCGCTTTATGCTCAATCACACTCCGGGTTCTCTCCCCCTAACTCTCTCACTCTCTCACAACCTTATATAGCTCTCCCACTCTCTCTTTTTCTGTTCGACCCCCATCAGACCGGATTGCGTTTTGCCCATTTCCCAGGAGTGAGGATGATCGGAGGTCTACGCGGGGGGCTATCGCGAAGGAAGGAATTCAACGCTGGGATTTGAACCTGTCCCCCCTTTTTATCTATGAAAAAATAAAAAAATTATTCATTCTCTATGTAATTGTTTGGGGCCCACGAATATTTTTCTTGTTCATTAATAAAATATGTTGAACTTCAAAACTCGCAGTGAAACTCACTCCAGTTCCTACTGCCACGTGGTTAACCACGGCAGAAATTCTCGCTTATCACCGTCGTCAGTACCATTATCACTCAACAGTAGAGTAAGCACTATCATCTATGGTTCCCACCATCATAGCATTACTGGCATTACAATAAGGTTTTTTCAATTTTGGAGAGTAACAGTGCAGTATCGAGTGTCTACGAGATGCAATTCACGCAGTGGCTGGCAATTATTGTGCTGACGGAGTGTTACTTTACGGAGCGAAATTTCTTCGAAGAGCGCCCTACATATCGATAACAGGGCATATCTTATTGGCTCCTGGAAACTCCGGAAAGGAAGTGATATATTTACCATCTGGATAAGCTCGTTCGACTTTTCTGCTTCATGCAAATGATCTCGATTGGATATATTTGCTTCTCGGAAGCCAAACTACCAATGTGATGCAATGTATCAGGTATCGAAAATGTACTAGATCTACTACTTTAAATGTACTTAAAATTATTATGTACTTCAATTAAAAATACAATAATATTTCTATTTATATAATAATTGTAATGAAATTAGGCGATGAAAAAATTAATCGCACAAAATATTGGGATTACAAATGTGGAGGTTACCCACAATTTGTTAATTTATCTGAACAGCTTCTCTAAGTAAGAGGTAAGACGCTTCAGTAAACTGAGTCAGTAGCCGTAATTCAAATTCGAAGACAGTGTAAAACAGAAGTGCCGCTACATGTTACTACTAGTACGAAGGTTTTCTGTGGCCTTCTATTAAATGGCAAATTTGAGAGAGTAAAGAGCTCCGTATTTATATATTTTTATATGAATCAGCGTTCAATTTAAGCTTCCGGTAAATTTAATTAAAACGCCGTCACTTTTGATTAATTCAACGTGTGTCAGAGGAGTTGGAGTGCGGGGAGGTTTGGGTTACAGAACAAACAGTTTGTTCAGATAATCCGAAGTCAGATTTTATACAACTTGTCCTCAGGAAACTTTTAATTCAGTCACGTCCCTCTCGACCCCCGGCTTGAATAATGTTTAGAGATTTACGCTTGCGATATATTTAGTTCCTGTGCCCGAGAAAAGACACTGAATATTCGCCTCGTACCCAAAATATTAAATAATATACCCCAGCCTAGAATTCAAATGATTTAACCGTGTTTAAAACTGAAATTCTTTTTATCTTGTAACTCGAATTATTGATTTATTTTAGCATATTATCGTATTACTATTCAAGCGAAATAAAACATGCGTAATGTTATGCATAATAAGTAATTTTTAAAAAATCCGATATTTTAGTACATCTTTAATTTCATTTATGTAATGCAAATTGTATTTGGATTATGGCTAACAAATAAAGAATTGTTTTTAAAACTAATAAAACGACTACTAACCGTAGTTGATTTTCTTAAGTATGGCTACATCACGTACATCACTAAAGATACGAGTATTGGGGTTTATCTATCTATCTATCTATATAGATAAATGAAAGTTTCAGTACTTGAACCTTGGTGGATGTGGTCCGCATCTTCGAACCTAGTAACGACGTATCTCCCAATGGGTGGTTTTACAGCACATTTTATTTCAAATTAAGTTTGTCCGAAGAATTTACAGTGGGAATTAATCGCCACTACTGACCGGCTAGCTGCTAGTCTCACTTTCGGGGAATAATTTCCACCGTTTTTCCCCTCCCTTGCAGTGTCCCCAGGGCTAAATGTCCCGGAATGACGGTAGCACTCACGTTCAACAGCCCGTGAGTCAACGGGCGTTTTACGACCCCCGGCTCAGTTTACGAGGGTAATCGTTAAGGGAAAGTGAAATTTTCCCTAGATATTAACAATTCCCTAATGTTAGTCAAGAAATTCGCCACTTATATGATTCTTCGGGTTTCCGTTGGAAGGGACATAAATTTTGGGGGCCCACAAATTGGTGGGGCAAAGGTGAAAAGAAATAATCATCATTTTCAATCCTCATTCTTGATTCATTAAATTGCAAAGTACTGCTTCAGATTACCAGGCCAGTCTAATAAAACCGGAGTATTAATATCTTGGGTATTGGTTATGAATCCTGATTAAAACAAAGGTTAGAAAAACAGTCTGTTAATAATGTTTTGAAGCAACTACCCCCCTCTGGAGTCAACTTATGACGCGCTAACTAGCCGTAGATTACACGAGGAGATCCTCCACCCCGTAATATTTCAAGGGCCCTAAAACATGGCCAGTATCTAGGCGCTGGGACGGACGCAGGGGGGGGGGTGGATGGGCGGGGTCTAATTAGGACTGAAAATGAATAGAGTGCCTTAGCCCGCGGGGGCTGAATTTTTCCGGCTTAAAGGCTTTAAAAACCCGCTCCCACGACTTGATCGATGCCCCGAGTCTTAAATTTTCATTAGGATATCTCTACGCCGACAGAAAGGGTTTTTAATTGGAGGGAAGGACAAGTAGTGCCTTGCTCGTGACGACGATGCCGGATCTTTTTTGCTGCCGGGCTACGCTTCTTTAGAAATCCCTCGTACAATGCTGGTAAATGTTATTTTCAACATCGGATCAAAGTAATACTTAATAAGGCTGGACATATTAATATTTAGGTAAAAATATATAAAAACCTCCGCGTTTAATTAAGATCCAACCGTTTCTAAATCCAATTTTCGAGTAATAGGGACGACCTTGGTAAGAATCAAGTCTTTTAGTATATCTTATGTGAAATTTCTATTTTTAACTTTCAATTTTTTTCCTCATTTTCAGAAGCTTTGTTTATGCGTAAAAAATCGAGTAATACTGAAAAATTTCGAATCCTAGTGTGCACGATGAACAAGATCCTCGCTATTTTCGGCTTTGATTTTTCAACGGAAACAACAACCGCAGAAACAAACTTTTTGAACGACCTCTCAAAACAGAACCTACGACCGGTACAGTCTCCTATCAGGGTCACAATTAAAAATGTAACGAAATTTTAGCCAAAATGTTTAGCGTGATTTATTTGCTTTTATTCTGATTATGACTAAAAATTATTTTTTGTATTTATTGCAGTTTTCTGCATTTATGTATAAAAATGCGATTAGTTATTCGTCGAAATATTTACAGTTATCTATGCTGAGATGACAGTGGGTGATATCTACGATATAAATAGGTTATAGAATTTCCATTTTTCTATCGTTTCTATTCAAGATGAAAAATGGTTATATTAAGCGAGAGGTTCTCAGATTTATCGGTCTAAAATAAATCGGGGTAAAATTTAATATTAGAATATTTCCGTATGGAGTGGGGATTAGTTTAATGGCATTCGAATTATTATGTAGAATCGAAAATTTCGGTACGTTAGCCAAAATTATAACAATTAAATTTTTAATATAACATCCTACCAAATGCTTTAGACCCAGCTTGCTTTTTAGAACATGCAAATAGTTTGAATGTGACTAACCGTGTACGTCGATGCACCCAATCTGCTTGCTCATGGTGCTCGTGTTGATCTGACACATGTAGCAGCCGCGGTCGGATTCCTTGACTTGTCTAATGTGCAATCGCCAAGTGACGTCACCGTCGTTGGTGACGCTCACGCGGGAGTTGTGCGTCACCACTTTCTTGTGCAGGCTCAGTACAGTCTGGTCCTCGGCTTTCATCCAGCCCACCTAAAAGATAACAATTCGCAAAATATTGTAGATTTCGTGTGTTTCTGTCTCCTCTCGGTGGTTTGGTCTAGACCGGTTTCGGCTGCTCGCCATCTTCAGTTGCGGTCACTGCAATGTCACTGTCACTAGTACTATAAGGCGCTATATGTAAGGCGCTAATGCTAAAATGTACGACAGACCTGTGTTGCGGGCTAGTATTAGGTGCGCCGTACCATTGAAACTAGTAGCGCATTAAACTGAATACACTACAACCACCACAGTACAAGTGACAGTGACAGTGCAGTGAAGATGCCCAAAAAATATCTAAAGTGACTAACTCCGCTACTGAAGATGGCGAGCAGCCGAAACCGGTCTGGCAAAAGACCAAACCGGCGAGAGGAGACAGAAACACACGGTATTCCAACCCTTCGCAGACCACAAAACAGGCATTTTGAACTCACAAAACATTAATTAACATACAAGAATATGAAATTTAATAATAATAGGAGAAGAAATTACCCGAACGCAGTATACAATTCGTGAATATTTGTTTCGGAGAGAATTGACTGTTTTGAACATGCAGTAAAATTAACGAGTACAGTGGACTCTCGGGTTACGACCCCTCGGGATATGAACGCCATTTTGGAACGAGATAGGTTCACAAGCCGAGGCCGCCTGTATTCTATTTCAGTGCGAATTACGAATGAGGACTTTGGATGATTTAAAAATCACAGGAAATAAATGTATTGTCGAGCTCTGAGTGGGAACGAATATGGACTACTGATTCGCCTCTGGCTCGGCTACAATTTCATGCGGCCTCATCCGTGCGTGGGAAACAGCGGCGAGATGCCGAGACGAGGAGCGGTATCATTTTTTATATATTCATCGCGTCGCTGGGCCCAATATCAGCGGCTCGAAGTTCACGCCGGGGACCATAATCTTATTCGTATTGGGGCAATAATACGCCTCCAGTCTCGGCACGCGTACGCCCCCAACCCCTCCCCACCACTTGTTTTTTACCCGTCGGGCGCGTCTATGAATTTCGAAACTCCTCCCGGGAGAGTTGGCGCCGAATAGAAATGCCCGAAATCGTCCGCGCCTCGAAGGGACCCCGATATTGCCACCTCATAGCACAGCGGCAGGGACGACAAAGCCGGTTTAAAAACCGGACTTGAAAATAGTGCACAAATTTGCACGATGCTCTGCCATTAATTCTATTTATTTATATGTCAACGAATGTATAACTTTTGGAGAAACCGACGTCTAATTAAGTTAAATTATATTTGTAGTATTTTTTGTATGTTCTTTGCCGGATTCAGTAACTCAAAATAGCACGAATTATAATACAGCAGTTTGTACAGATTATTATTATTATATTATTATTGTACAGGACGCAATATCAACACTGGGAGTTGTTTATTGGTATAGCGTTGAGTCCCATAAGCTTTTCCCATTTATAAGGCGGTGGAAACCAACGTGTAAAAACTGACAGTTCCGCCTCTTGAAACGACTTTTATCGCCGCCTTTCCAATCCCCCTCCTAAATATGAGCCCGAATAAACTTCGGCCGAACTCATTCCGCTTCTCGCCAAAGTACATATCGAAGCCGGCAGAGGGATGGGGGTGTTTCTAAGCCCGTTAACTTGTGAGCCTATCCCTTTTCGCCCTTCAGAAGGCGGGGGCCGAGTCGTCTCTCACTTCTCAACCACTACAGAGTACTTGACCCTAATGGCCTTTTCAGGCGGGAGGGGAAGCGGTGGCCACCTTCAAGTGGAAGTGACGAAGCCCCCTCTCGGACGACGCAACAGGCGTTGAATAATAAACCCTATTTGCCGCCCCGAGAGGAGATAATTAGTTGCGGGAGTGATGAAAGGATAAAAAGATTGTTAATGTTCATCAGTAGCCAAAATCAAGATCTAATGGATAATTTTGTTCCCATTCTTTTCTTAGAACACTAGTAAATACACAGAGAGTATAAAATATTCGTCCTTATTCTTTAATTGGAAAAAAATAATCCTTGGCTTATTCATAAGAAGTCATCACTCTAATGCAAACCGTTCCCATTAAGTAATTCTAATTACTAGGAAAATCAGTAATTTACTTTTCATAAAATAATGTATTATATAAATTAAATGTAGAAAATTGCAGTTTCATCATTGTAAATACTCGGATTTATAATTAAAAGAATTAATTTTACCCTTAAAATAACAATCGGCCCTTATTCACGAAAGGACAATCATTTGGTTTAATTAAAAAAATTAAAAGAAACAACCATTTGGAATTGTATTATGGACAAATAAGCAAGGAAAATTATACTGTAAGCAAAGAATATTGAATAGGAGCACAATAACCAATTCGTGTATCAAGGAATCGACGTACTGTTTTCCTTTACGGATATTTATTCTCAATGGGATCTCCCTCACCCTCCAAGATCTAAAAAGAATCCCGTGTATCTGGTTTGTATCGGAACCGAGACATCTTTAGAAATGCCGGTAGACGGGTGGCGACGAGCACTCTAGCTAATGCGAAACAGAGACTTGACGCGAGGATAGTACACGAACTCGGGCTTCAGTTTTTCGAAAAAAAGTAAATAATAACTGCAAGAAAAAATGGGTCAAGCAAAGACGTGGGCCGTTAAAAGGGCCCGTAACTTTTTCGGGATGCAGAATGGTTTTTCAATAGTATAAAAGCCCTAACAGACAGATTGTGAGTATTCTTTAATCATTTGGATAAAACTAATTGTAACATTTTCCCGTATGTCATAATGTCATTCTTAAACCTAATGAGAAATACAAATGTTCAATTATGATCGAGACACATATTACAATTCGTGATATATACGGTATGTATTTTATCAAGCGTCTGCTAATTACTTTATTTCCTGTCGTATTCTTTATGTGCCCTTCCATAACGTGAATTTGGGAAAAGGTCATGGTATTATCAATAATTTCGATCCATTAATAAATGAGTTTAAATGCACTTTAAATGAGCACAACTATTCGTCCTAGTAGATACATATATATTTCAGATGGGTCGGGGGCCCCTCCCACTCCAACCCAAATGGAACTATTGTGACTGCCATTCTACATTTGGAGTTCCCTGTCTAGTTTCGTACTTTCAAATAGACCCATTCGTCCGTGCATTACATCTTTCCTGGAAGACGTATAGAAACCTCGTGTTCAATAGGCCTGCTTCCCTCTCTCCTCGCGATATCTCTTGATATCTCCCAGGTATAGGGCTGGTGTATGAAGTTTCAATACGATACCGGTACATATATCACCATTAGTAGGAAATTCATATCTCCTTTATTGCGCCACAGCATATCATAATGATAAACATGACAGTGCTGAAAATACCGTTTATACCGTGTTTTTTCTATTACGTTTAATATCGAACAATTCAATTAAAAAATTAAATAATTTTATCGTGACTGATAATCAGCAGCCGACATTCCTATGTAGCTCCCTAAATTAATGACGGAATAATTATACGGATAATATTAATTTTGCACCAATATTTCGAATTTTATCAACTTATAACCTCCCCTTTTATACCAACTCTTTTTCACGAAACTATCAGTTTATCAGTCCAGAGTTTTACTCCAAGCGAGCATATACGTTTCTGTACGTTTGTTATTACCAAATTTTCTGGATAACCTCGAAAGATTTCGCAAATCCCCACGACGCGTCATTTATTTTAAAAGGGGAAGGAACGGTTCCAGGGTCTGGTTTGTATCGGGACACCTCGAAAAATGCCGGCCGACGGGTAACGAGGAGCACTCAGGCTAATGCGATATTGAAACCCGGGAGCCGGGAGTGAAGGCAGGCACCCCACCCCTTGCGCTATTACCCGATGAGAAGCGGGAAAGATTGAATTCCGTTCCCCGTAAATAGGACCCGGGGGGATGAAGATATCCCTCCTCGCGCCCCCTTGTGATACCCCGGCATTTTGAATTACCTTTGAGGGATATGAAGAAACCCCCCGGGTTCCGCGCGGACGCCGGCGGGGGTGTGTGTGGAATATACCCCGATTATATTTATAACCCGTTGCCCGAATGATGACCTGCCTTTCCCGCCTACCCGACTGAGTAATATCTAGTCCTGTAGAAAATAACCCGGCGTTAGTTTCGATCGTTGCCCGGAGGAAAGCCCATAAATTTTTAGTGCGATGGGTCTCTCTCTATTCTCTTGAAATCGGTAATTCTGCCCGCATACAAACATTTTATCCGAACGAAATAAGTAAATACTTTTAGATTGTGTGAATATTATAGTTTATTCAAATAAGCTGGCTTAACAGCGGTGATTCTATAACGAGAAATTATGTCGAATCTCTTTAAATTTTATACTTCTTCGTCGTCATAAATGTGCAGACAGTGGATTCTGTTGATGGTGCACTATTGCTAGTGTCCGGCACTCCAATTGGTGCAGTAAAATAAAGCGCAACCGCATAATTGGACGAATCAAGTCCAACATGAATGTAATGTCGTTTGTTTAATACCAAAGCGCCCCCTCACTCGTTTCGTCCTGGATGGGGGTTTCTCGCCACTGCCAACAGGATTCGGTTTAGTATGCGCTACAGTAACATTAATGGCCCCCCGTAACAATGCAGCTTTATAGTGACTGCTCGGCGACGCCGCTATTAAAACACCGTACAAGGTACTTGCAGATCAACAAAGCCAGATGAAATGGAAATTAACGCTGTTAAAAATTTTTACCAATGTAAAATTAATTTATTATATTACTAGAAACTATAGACGTCTATTTAACTAAAGAGAATTGCCAAAGTTATTGTAACTGGGAATAAAATATAAAGGAAAGGAGATAAATTGAAAAATTTATGAATCCTTAATTCATCCTTTCATTTCGGTTGTACCCCTTATCCATCTACTATACTTATTGTGTTTTCTTGTCTTTTATAGCGCAACGAGTTGTGAACTATACTAACTTGTGAACTGTATGCGCTACACTATTATAAGGATAATAAAGCGAAAATATAAAATATTTGTCTCCCAAACAATTTTCACACCGATTACTTTCCAGTATACAGATACATTTCTGTTCTATCATCATGATTATGTCGCGGCGAGTTTTCGTTATGCGCCTCAAAAGGACCCCCCCCCTGCGGCTCTTCGGCAAAGGACCGCATTCGAAATTAGCCATTAACAACAAGGGGACATGCAAATCAAGTGTTTATAAACAACGATAACATATGTATGAGATCATTACGTATGCAGGAGCCCGGGGAGTGTAGGAAGGCCCGGTTATTTACGGGGGACGTGTGGCCCCGCCCGGTTTATTTACACGTCCTCGATGCGGACACTTTCCTGTCGTCTCTCTCTCTTTGCGCGGTCGTCACCCGACTCACACCCACGCCCCCCTCCCTCCCGCACCCCCACACTCGCCTATAAATGGGACTATCACCCATTGTTTGCGCCGAGTCAACTTCCGCGATTCGAAAACGCGGCCGTTGTGTTTTCGGGCCGGGGGCTCAAAGCCGCCGAACCGGTTTAAATAGCGAAATTCGGGCTATCACTAATGGGCTTCCGCGGTCCGTATAACTCGTGTCGAGAGCCCGACTTCGAGTCCCGGAATGGGCCAATTCATTGGTCGAATCGTGTTTTAGATCGGCAGTGCGGTCGGCTTACATTCGGTCTAGAATCGAAAGGGTCGAGTTTAAACGTCGAGAAAGGACACGGACCTTCCACTACCGTCTCCCCCACGGTGTAATCTACTCGAAATACATTATATAAAAAAATATAAATTAAATAGAAACGAAAACACGATAATAAACTCAATGACACCAACTTAAAATGTACATAAAAGTTTGTACTAAAACCATGGTACGCTTCACTTTAATTGGCTAAAACGTAAAAATAACACTTCTGAGTTTACATCGTTATTTTGTGTTATAATAAGGGTATAATATATTCAACATAATAGGATATAATAATCAAAATAAACCAGGCTACAGAAAATGTTTGCCTTGTTTGGGCAAACAATATTTAGCAAAAAACTGAAAACTTGGAGCTATGCTCCTACAGCAACCTCCGACTCCCCCTTCAATTCGTTCTTATCTTCCTTTTCTTTTAGTTGCAAATTAGAGTGGAGCTACTATAACTCCAAAACACTCATTTGCATTCAGTTTACCTTATAAAACCGCTTCACAATTAAAAATGCAGGTATATAGCCTCCGGTCGCCAATATAAGTGGCGTAACGAGTCTAGTTCTGGCACAAGGAGCAATTTAAGGTCGGGTCCGGCATCCTGGAAGGAAGCCAAGAAAGAAAAATCTCAGTATTCACTCCCCAGGTAGTCCGGGGAGTAATCTCTCAAGAAGCCAAACAAAACGAGCCCCCCCCCACCTCTGAATGGTGCCCATAATTTCTCGGACTTCGTAGATGTGTCAGTGGGCAAAGCTGCAAATCCTAGTTTGTGATATTGTGAGACGATATAAATTGCGACCCGATATTACATTTTTCCGCTAGCGTTTCGTTATGGCGCCGGTGGAAATGGTTTCGTCGGCCTTCCTCTCAAATGGAAAAATCCTTTCCGAATTTCGTCACGGTTGCCGTTGGAAGCCGAGCCCGGCTGGCTCATCCGCTGGGATAAAATATCGTTACCAGGTAACCGCGGTGGGGGGACGGGCATTGTTGCCAATATTTGCCGACAAATATTACCGTCGGACGGGGGAGGCGTTTGAGCAAACGACGCGACGAAGTTTGGTTTCGAGGGGACCGCGAGAGCAATTGTACTGAAGGGGAGGGAGTAGATTCAACATTTAGGCAGCAAACACGCTCTTTAAACGCGACAGATTAAACAAAAATTATGATGTCCTGAAATTCTAAAATTTTTAAAAAAATGCATGTTACGAATCGAATTTAAAATAAGTTCTAATGAATTCGCTGTATTAGACTGCAGCCTTATTCCATAAAAGTTTTAAGGTTATAAAAACTGGACAATTAAGTTAGAATTTTTGTTGCCTTCTGCTAATTTTTACTGCGAGAATTGTCGAACATTCAATTTTAATGAGCCCTTTCTTGTGCAATGGCATATCCATATAAATAAATATGTATTGATAAATGTGACATAACATTCAAATATAAATTTGTTCAATTTTTACTAAATGATAAGAAGTATGTATCTGAAAATAGAGGTAGATAGTGCATAACTTCGAAACACCTTCGTTGTATATCATTTCGTAATTTTCATGCAGTTTTATATATGGGTAGGACAATGAGAAAATATACAACTTATATACATGCACATATACATAATATAAAAGAAATACGCTGACTGTGTCCTGTAGACAAAACGTTTTCACTACTATTCTTCGCGTTTCAGACTTTGGGACGGTTGGAGAAAAGATGAAATTGGTACATGCGCAGAACAAAGAAAAGACGATAGGTGTCAGATCATCAAGAGAATGATAAATGATCTTTTATATTTAAGGCCAGTGATGTGACAATCCGTCTTGGTGGGACCGTTTTGACGGAAAAAGCGAATGGCGTCATTTCTGTCATATCTTCTTGTTTCTGCAAGACCGAAAGGGGTTAAAATCAGTTACTACTAACTGCAGTTAACCGCACCCTACGCGTTACCCTACTCATTAAATAAAATACAGATAAAAGATATCGTCACGGACTGACAAACAAGCACCACGAGACTTAATTAAACCTAACATAAAATACCTTTTTGATCATCACTAATTTTTACTTTGTCCACTCGCTAGACCTGATGGCTTCTACCCAACGTCAGTACCATTCTAAATAATCCGCATCAACATTTCAGGATGTTTCATAGTAACTGATACTAAGATAATGACGGTATACCACTTGCGGCGAAGTAAAGGGTCTAAAAATTAAAATGTTAGAACCGCGGTGTAAGTTTTTAATTTCAATTTGTCTCGCAATAAAAAATGTACGAGGTATGAATTGCCGACTTAATATTAATCAAAATCGCCGGACTCTCCATTCCGAAATTATTTTTCACCCATAAAATATTCCTTCTCGACTTAGCCCCGTAATCCGGAATAGTTCGGTGGGGGCCATTACCCCGGCGCTGGGGGGGCACAAAAAAGACTTGAAAAAGGAAAAGCGGGAAGTGGTGGGGAAAGCCGAAAATTCGCGCTCGCTGGAAATTCAAGCGCCGAAAAGTGTAAACGCGTTGTTTCATCGGGGCCGCACACAAGCGCCGAATGGTAATAAAGCGGACGTATGAATTATTTTATTCGGGCGGGCTCGGACGCGCTCCGCATATATCGACACAGCCCCCGGGCCACTACGCCCGGTTCTTTATAACCAGACGCCCCCCCCCCATAGAATTTATCACCTGCCCTATTTAAACGTTTCAATAAAACCTGAACGCAGACCCGCGTAGTAACGGTCCTCTCGGTGGACGAGAGGAGGCAGTTAAAAGCGGTGAAATATTTAAAAAATAAAAAATCCAACAACATTCAATTCTTGAAATATTATACGTTTTAAATCCAGGTTCATACGTTTTTAAATAGGATCTATAATATTGGAATATTAGTTAAATCATATTTTCTTTATCGTGGGATGTTCTCTCATTTATATATTCGGTTTCCTCGTGTACTTTTGCCGTATTAATTAATTATATGGCTTATATTCCTCATTATTAAGGTATGTTTGTAATACATGCTTGTTTGTTTTTAGAACATTTGTAATTAGGTTATTTCCCATACGCGAGGCGTTTTATTGCAAACAATGATAGTTTCCATGAATTAATTTGTTGAAAGATCGTCTAAGCAGAATTGCACCAACATTATTTTTGTTAATGTACCCTATAAAAACAGGGTAAGTAACAACAGGGACAATGCACTTCACACAATGAATTAAATACGTAAGCTTCTTATGCAAATGTCTAAAGACAGGAAAACACGAAATCGCGGAAAACAACAACAAGATTAAAAGTTGAAAGTACACTTATTCTGGCTAAGTAACAAGCACATCACGGCTACGAAGCCAAATCCAGATATCTCAACATAAAAAAATAAGGTGTTTCAGTTATATTAATTTCTTTCAATTTTTTTTTAGTTCCTTATCAGTTATTTTTGTAATTATTAGGGATTGGCTCGCAATTGCTATATCATTGCTTACTGATGTAATCTAGGCTTTTAGTAACTGGTCTTGTTTTCTTATTGGCTCCTCAGGCGTAATTCTTCTTCGGGAGCGCCTTTCGCACGTCCCTATTAAACCATTTGTGAGAAGAATCTTGACTGAGGGAAAACCTTCTCTGTAACTTTGACCATTTCCAGAAATTCAACGGGGAGGGGGAACATCTCGGTGTCATATATAATCTCTGAGCGCTGTATAATTTTCCAGGAAACGAGTTCCAACACCTACTTCGGGTCCGAGACTTTCACCTTTGGCCGCCCAAAAAAGATAAATTCTGAACCACCACCCTGAGTAGTCCTGAGATATGTACTGTTAATGGCTTAGTACTAGAGAGATGTTATTAAGAGTTGGATGTTGGAGTGTTCCGCAGGCTAACACTGGTAGGTAACGCAGATGAGCCCACAATTAAGTGGAATTATAAGTTATTATTAGTTCAGATTTAAAGGATACTAGGTTGGACTAGCAGTATTGAGAGCAAAACTTTCATACATGCCGCCCGGAAAAGAGAATAAACTAAAAAAAAAAAAAATTGCATTTAGGGTCGCTCCCACGCATATCACCGTCGTCAGTTTATTAAAAATGTAGTTAGGCACTAGCGATGAAGCGTCTTGTCAGCACTATCACCGCACTTTCACTGAGGCAAACACACCAAAAACTGGGAGGACTAACAAGTTAAAGTAGGCACGAAATAACGCGACTTGGACAAGCAACTTATCTGGGGTACATATCTTAGCGGTGCCGGTTCTGTTTAACTATTTCCCGATCCCCGAATCCCCGCCACTCGAACTTCTCTCATTGGGGCCCGCTAGAAAAAGGCCCTCTCGTCTAAAGTGCAACCGACTTCTGTTTCAGTTAGGCCCAGTTTGAGAAGCCACTTTTAATTTGGCCGCCGTCCAAAAACGCCCCAACTCAGAGACAAACGAAACCCGACGAGACCGACCTCCCAACTTCCGGCGTCACAATGAGTCCCCCGTGGAAAAGTTTTAATGGCGTTTCGGGCGGGATGTCCCCCCCCCTCCCCGGCCAGGCCGCGTCATCCGGATAGGAAAGATTTGTTCTAGGTTTTTTGATCTACGGTTTACCCGATGCCCCTCTAAAGAAACCGGTAGGGTACCTGCAATTTAATTTACTTTAAATACAACCAACGGACCGTAAAAAACCTAAGATGAAAACCGGATGAAATACGTAAAATAACTATTCATAAAACATGGTAGAACGATCGTATATGAGGTAAGATAACATTGATACTAAGGGAAACAACTCCCTTAGAATGAACTTTTCCTTAGACTTTATTAAAGTATTTTAAACCTAAAAAATGCCACCCTCGATAAACATAGCTTTCGGTACACGTATCTGGAAAACATTTCTGATTATTATATTTCCCAATTTTTAATTAGACACAGAAAGAACTAATGACTTTGACAACAAACACGTGAAATATCAACAACAACAGAGAGAGATATCAGAAGAACGCTCTCACGCGTTATACATATATTTTCGTAAATTTTAAAATAAGTAAGTTTGAATGTAATTCCGAATATATAACATATTATAGGATTTCTCTTACATTAACTGTTTTACAACTTCTGGATTCTCAGCATTCCTGGATGAATATTTCATTGCCTCTCTGGATATTATAATTTACGAAATAATGAATTTCATTTGACTGAAATCTGTTGCAGTAAGAAAATTAAGCAATATTACATTTTAGTTTATCCGATGAACAATAACATAGATAAATAAGATTCAATAAATTTTACTAGGATAATTAAGATTTATACAACATGTATACCATATGCGGAAAATAACTGAAATGCTATTTTAATTAATTGCACCCTCAAGTTAATAGTCAGTTCGTTATATTATTCAAGCTCCTATGAAATATTACTGGGGGTACAGTTTTTCATCCCCTATTTATTCCTTACTAAATTACCTCGATGAGTATTCTGGCATGCTTCCAACTAGGCTAGGTTCCATCTGTTTACCCATCTAGATTATCCCCCATCCATTTAACCGCCCTGAACATTAATTTTAATTTTGATCCGAAGCCTTCTACATTTTTCATTCCATCTAGGGAGCGTCGTATAACCGTTTTTTAATATTCATTAAACCTGGAGTCCTTTTCGAATTTCCTGTACCGACGGACCATTATTTGACACGGCCGGCACCTTAGAGGTCCTAATTTCAAGTTAATTTATATTTTTTTTATTCCATGTCAATCATATTTAGAAATTTTTATGAAAACCAATCCTAACATAAAGGTTTGAAATGAATGATAATTATGGCTAATGTTAATTATTCCGTATAATAAATTATAATATTTGTTATAATTTATTCTCGCGTGGAACCAAAAAGATGCCTTTGGGATACGCGCAATTTTATTGAAATTGTTATAACCAGACACAAGGAAACACTTATTGCTAAAGGAATTTTATAATGTTCTAGAGAAATTCTTTTACAAGTAATTCATTCAACTCTGTACAAAAATAGGGCCCAGATAATCTTCGTACCGATATTCAGAAGAATAAAATTTTCTTCGAGTTTGATGCATATTTTATGTGAAGCTCCTCAATTCCTCGCGTAGAAAAGAATACAATAACACAGAGAAAAAATTAAAATGTACCTGTTTTTCTAAAAATAGAGAGAATTGTTCATAGCAATAAGACCCTTATGCATCAACTCGTACCTTCTTTTAACGAGGAATAATTGAATTTCGCTTTATGCCCTCAGAAATAACGGGCACGCCTCACGAAATCATTGCGGATCGTACAAAGCCCGATCTGGGGAAAAGGGTGGGCGCAGCGACCCCTCAAAGAGGATTAGTTATTATCCGAATGCCCAGTCTGGGCCCTTGTAATTGGCCGCCCGCTCGAATTCGAGAGGCCTCCCCACGTCGACCTTCCCAATGAAATTCGTAACTCCATCTCTCTCCCTTCATCTCGTCCGCCCATCAATCTCCCCCTCTCACTCCGCGACCGGATTCGGATTCGTCGCCGCCGGCTAATGGGACTATCCCTCAGTATGTTTCATCTCGCGGTTACTGCTAAATGGGATTAGGAATGCAAAGGGATATGCCAAGGAATTTACTCGGGTGTCAGCTAGGTTTTCCTATATCACCACTTGAGCGATTTTCTTCAGGCATTCAGTCGGCCGTTAGTATTTAGTCACTGATATAAAGCGATGGCGAAAAAACAAAGAAACGTGTCAACAAATTGCCCGATCTAGGTTGGTATCAAGACCTTATTCGGGGTCTACTTTTGGTCCTTTTTGCCGGTGTTACAGCCAGGCCGGTCCCTATGGTTAAGGATAATATGAAGCTATGGTTATGGCCGAGCGAACGCCACAGCGTGATTGTGAAAAGGACACGATGCGCTGCTCAGAAACGAGAAAAAAAGGTTCCTTCGAGAACCCGCTGCTCAAAAAAACATGTTGCTAGAAAAATCTGGTTGAAATTGTATTTAATATTGTTAATATTTTCAGTATTTTTTATGCCACCAGTCTTGCGGTTTTCTATTTCTATCCTCATCTGGTTCGGAAAAATGTAAAGAGTAAATATTTCGATGTCAATAACAAACTGCGCTTGATGTTTTCGTAAGAAATATTTAGTTTTATAGTTTGATGTAATGACTGTAATAGGGCGATGGATAGAAGTAATTCTAGGAGCCATGGTCGAATTACCCTAAACCCGATTGGAAATTAGTAAAAATAATTTTGTTGAAAGTAGGGGAAAATTCAGTAGGCTATTTTCAGATTCGTTAGGCCAAAGGACGCCCTAATGGCCGGTTATTAATTACGGCTGACTCCGCATCCCTTTGTGCCGCCCGTCACCTCAGCCACAGAACGATATCCGATAAAGCGAGATGGGGTTCAGTTTTGATCATCTTCCGCCCTCAGGACGGTATACTACTCGCACTCTTCTTTCACTAAGCTGGCCAGAGAATATAATTTTCACAGGGCCCAGGGAATTATCTATTCATTTATCCAAAATTATCCCTCGAATTTCATTTTGTCGCTTCAATAATAACTGTAATAATTGCATTTAGAATACAAAAAGTGGAGAAAGGCCAAGAACACAAGCTTATAGATAATATCTGGGCAGTTCGGAAGAATTAACGAAAGAGGAAACGTTTGTTATGTTTCGCCAAACATCTGTGTTTACAAAGCTAGCAAAATCCTAATGGACAGATCTGAGATTTAATTCGGGAAAATTTTGGCAGGCGCATAGAGGGAAATAATTGTAAGTTCTAAATTTCAAAAGTATTTTTTTGTCCTCATTTCTTCATTTTTAAAAATTTCGATTGAACGATGAATGAAATTGTACATTGACATGCATACCAATACTTACGCACAAAGTTATACTGGCAAGAAGTTCCGTACACCAAAAGAAGATAAGAAAAACTTTTTATAACGAAAGTTACCCCGGTGTTGAATTTTTCGAATAAATGAAAGTTATAAACACCACATGAACATGACTGATGAATACGGTATTTCAGTGACAACGTGAATGCACTCAGAATGAACTATCTCTGAACATATTTATTTCAACTTTATCATCTAATAAGGTATAACGCTTGAAGAAATGAAATTCCATTTCACTCTTAGAAATTAATACGGAAATGATTGCACGGCGTTCCTAGGGAATGCAGAGTGGGCTCCACTGGGCAGCCTTTAGGGCGACTCCAGAATTCATAAGTGGTCATGAGATATTTCTTCAAGATGTAATTTCAGAGGTTTCTTGGGTCAACCATTTTCACATAATCTTGACATAAGACTAGTGCCAACAGTCTTTATGAAATATTTGGAATAATTAATAGATGGAAGCTTTTATGAATAATTTATTGTATCTATTGTCAGCCCCCTCTCCAGTTATTAAACAAACACATCGCTTCCAGTTCAACTAAAATTATTTTCATATTTTTAAGAAATAAAAAAACAGACCGTGTAATTTAAATTAAATGTCAAACAAATATACACGAAAGCAAACTCGTTCAATTATCCTATAATATAGATAATTTACCACAGCAGAACAGATATTATCGAAGCGAAAAATTCCTGGGTTATTCTTGTATCTTTGATCAACCGAGTGGACAGTTATTCCCCTATCCTGTTTTACGGCGAGTCAAGGAAACGATTGTGACCTTACTATAAAAACCCTTTCGGGGCCTGAGCCGGACGGCTTCATTCTAAAGCGGCCAATCCAGAAGAAACTTAAAGAACCTTTTCTTCGTTAGATTCTTTCTTGTTTTCTTTTACACCCGCCTCTTAAAAACGGAGTACATTGGTAAACCGGCCTTCCCTAGAAACAGGCCTAAATTAACAATTTTTATTTAGTAATAATCGTATAATTTTCGATCAAGAAAAAAATAGTCATGGAACAGATCAGAAGATCAATCCTTTCATTCTGTAATTGTTTTCCTTTAATTTTTAAATTTAGCTTTATTCCCACTTTGCAAGATATTTTGCGTCCACAAACATAGGCATTTTAGTGCATCCATTGAAGCCTATGTTTAAATACCCGAAGTAATGGTTCCGAAATAATTACATGTGAAATTCCCAATTTTCCGTGGGTTGTCATTCTTACACTATGAATATATTTGGTAGATGATACAGAGGAAATGAATAATTACCAGTAATAGTATTAGTATTGCCGATAGAAGAGAAACAGTGGACTATTGGAATTCCACAAAATGATAGGGATAATTCAGGGCATTTCTATCTTCAAAGAGGAACTGGAACAAATAGTTGATTAATCCGAGCCATCGTGTTTCATCATTGAATTAATTTACGGATGGAACACCGCATGAAACCGAAATAGGTCTAGGATAGGACGAAATCGAGGAATGGAGACAGAAGATCGAAGGATTAGAAACCGACTGACTAAATCGAGGGATTCAGCTGAGTTCAGCCGGAAAAATCCGATTCCGATTCAAAGGGAGGAGAGTGCCCAATAGGAACCAACGGGACTGCAATACAGAGCCTTTTAAGTCGGGAGACTTTTCAAAGTGTGTCAATAAGTATTAGCCCCGTCAGGGAGGGGGGGCATATCTGGCGGCCATCAAACGTCGACGCTACCCCTCTCTCTCTTTTCTCGGGACGCTACTGGATTTGCATAATGGGAGACGCCGCCTCGTCTCCCGCCCGCCTGCAATTTCGTCTCTTCACCCCCCCCATTCGGAGGCCGGGGGCGAAAAATATTGCCCAGAAATTACATTTTCCCCCGGATGCTTATTGAAGAGGGTATAACTGGGCGAAAGGGGGGGGGGTGAAAGGCAATATAATTTGGCGGAGAATCGAATCCGCGGTTTATCGGAGCCGAAGTCTTAATTGACGTTTTATTGGCCGCCGATTGGTACCGAATTTTACTTTCTAGCGTCCCTTTCATTGGCCTTGGAAAATAAACTAAATAAATCGAGGAAGTGACTTCTCTACTTCGACCTCACGAGTTCGGATTTAACCTGCTCAATGCGAATCTGCAAGGACTATCAAAACAAAGCTTTTATGTTTGTGAAGATGTAGACAGACATGTAGACTCTGAACAAGAAACTTCTATGGAAAATACCTGTTTTGTGGCCTGCGAGGGGTTGGAATACCGTAGATTTCGTGTGTTTTTGTCTGCTTTCGCTGGGTTAGTCTTTTGCTAGACCGGTTTCAGCTGCTCGCCATCGTAAGTAGTTGTGTTAGTCACTTTTGGCACCTTGGACGGTTTTTGTGTCTTTGGATGTTCACTGCACTGTCACTGTTACTTGTACCGTAAGGCGCTATATGTAAGCCGCTAATACTAAAATGTAAGACAGACCTGTGTTGCGGGCTAGTATTAGGTGCGCCGTACCATTGTAACTAATATCGCATTAAACTGAATACACTACAAGCAGCAGTACAAGTGACAGTGCAGTGAGGATGCCCAAAAAACATCCAAAGTGCCAAAAGTGACTAACACAACTACTTAAGATGGCGAGCAGCCGAAACGGGTCTAGCAAAAGATCAAACCAGCGAGAGGAGACACATGAAATCTACGAAGTTCTATGGCCTTACCAAGATATAGCGATCAATTCAACATTGATTAGAGGAAAAAAGGTTCCCAGAAGGCCGATTCTCGAAACAGTCCTCCAATTAGCCTAAATTTAAGTGTACGATGTCAGTATAAAATGATAAATGTTTTGTCCCCAATAATTTCAACGCGCCCTCAGTCGTATGCCCCTCCACTACGGTAAACGGTTGGTGCCTATTGACTTCCGAATCGTCACCTTCACCCGGCAAATGCCCCATTCCTGATTTGGGCTATATACGGGAAACGGGAGTCCCGTGAGAGGAGCGCCGACGGTACAAGGGAGTGTTGGGCTCGACAAAATTGACGCGGAGCCGCCGCCTACGTCCCCCGCCCATTCCGATTATTGGATTGCTCGGCGACGCGTCGAACGGGAACTTGAGCCAATTGCGGGTTACCTCCTCCTCCTCTCCTCCTCCTCCTCCTCCTCCTCCTCCTCCTCCTCCTCCTCCTCCTCCCACCGGAGTTCGTTCTCTGCAACGTTAAACCTTAAGGGTCCGGAGGCTCAGTCACCTAAACACGATTCGTCGAAAGGGCTAGACGTTTATCCCTAGAAATATTTTGCCAATTTTTATCACTTTCATAAAAAAAATGACTACCTATAAAACTTTCCAATTTCAAACGGATGTCTTCGGTGGAAAACACTGCTCCCATTTATAGTTCGTTAATTGTAGTATTTAGGTGACCATAAATACATTTTTCTCGGATAATTAGAAAAGAACTATTACGCGTGTTGAATATACAAAATTAAAAGACGGAAATTCACTGATTCCCTCTTTCTTATAAATTCACAAATCTACAGGTGTTAATCGAAACAGACAATGTTCATTACATGATGATGACATTATTAATTATCGGCCGTGAGCTCGATGTCACGCATCATGCAAAAAGTAAAGACAAAGGAGGCACTTGACACCAGACACAAGGGAATAATTTAAATAGTCTGTGTAAACCCTGAGATTAAGGGGCTAGTCTATTGGTTAATGGCGGGGAGGTAGTTGGCCAGCCTCCAGCCCAACTTCTGCCAGATGATCCCCTCTTGTTTCCCAGCTGTCTTTTTGGGTATTTCGTGACTTTCCTTTGAATTTCCGGAAACTTCGGGAGCAACATTAAGTTAATTTGAACCCGCGTTAATAGAGGAAGCCCTAATTTTGTAAATGGCTTTGTATACGACAAGAGGGAACAAACTTGCCGGCTGATTATAGGTCAAATATTAAGTAAACATAATTAAAGTGGCATTGAGTGATGATTGTCACGTGTTCAATCAATATCTTTATATTAGTAGAATTGTGGGAAAAATTAATGTTATTTTCTAAATTAAAAAGGCTGATTGTAATAAAACAGGAATCGAAACCGTGCTAACATATTTCAGTGTGGTTTGAGGGAATTTTATATTACTAGAGGGCGGATCTTACAATAAAATGTTGTTATGATACATTGACCATAGAGTTTTCATGAATTCCCCTCCCAGGATAAGATTGTGAGTACATTCTTGGAATAATTTAACATTTTTTGATTACAACTCTTGACAATAATCGACCATCTGTCCGACCAGAGAATTCGGTTAAAAATCTGAAGCGTACCAGGAATGTTGTTTTTCAGTCTTAATATTACTGGGGTCGCATTCGGACAAATGTGGTACTAGAATTCTATTCCGAAGAAAAAATGGTACTGGTAATGATGGAAGGAAGAACGAAACTGGGCATGGTTTGTGTCGCCAGCTAAATTTTTAACACACAATTTTAGTCGCTTTTCTACATAATGCCTTGTCGACTATTGGAGACTGAATAGTGCGTGCGTCATCGATATCGTTTTCTGAAAATGCTTTGATGCCGGTAATAGGAATCGGATTGCTGGCAAAAAAACTAAATTGAGATTTCTTGATTCACCCGTTTCCGACTTCTATTGTGACTCTCCGAACGGAAGAGAGAATCGAATAGATACAGTTAGATCAAAGCAATGCAAATTTATCCCGCTATCTGCAATTCGCCTCATTCAAATGGATTGTAAGAAAATATTCAGAATAAACTCGTATGCGAGGAAAGAATAAACACTGAAAATTAACGTGAGCGGAATTTTTGTTTTATATTTAATTCAATTCGATTTGCCTGTCGGCCATACAAATAGATTATATGTTACTGCTTACAGGGTAACAAGTGAAGGGATAAAACGAAAATAATAATCGTAAAGGCTTTAAAATGAAAAACTCCTGATTCAATTCCAAACTCGAATTGATTACGAGAGAAACTCATAAGCCTAATCTCTTTATAAGAATAACTCTAAAGCAATTAAAGTAAAAAACATAATACTAAGGTATTATATAAATCTGTAAAATTAACTGTATATAAAAATATATATTTTGTGCCAAAGGGTGCTTAGCTATGCTCAGAAGAGGAAATGTCATGAAAACGATGTAAGGGTTTCATTATTTGTTATATATTTCAGAAGAAGAGAGTATAAAAAGAATTATTACATTTATAATCCCCGACGAATAACTTAAAGAAAAACAAACTCCACTTTCGGTTAATTGTACTGGGAGCGCATAGCCGGGTAACCACTAAATATACTGGGTGGCTTTATTGGTTTTTGGACCGAATCGATATTTGTTTGTACAAAACTTGGTATCGTAACGCTTTTAGAAGCGAACAGTAATTACCCGAGGCCAATCGCAATTACCTTTTCGGGACACGGCGACGCTTTTAAACCGGGCGACCCCTCCCGGGATTAAAATCGAATCCGCCGGCCGACCTTTTAATGGGACGTGCCGCGCACCTCGGACGTCGCCGGTGTTCGGGCCCCGGGACCGTAATAAAGTAAATTCAATATCGGCCCTCGGGCTATTGCGGTGACCGCAACCCGACGTTAGTCCCGGGGCCATTAGGGACAGCCGGCCCCCCTCGTTTCCGTTCCCGGACCCGCCCCCGCCTTTAATTGGGATAAGTTGTCGCGCATCTATAGTCATAAATGGCCTCCTATAGGTTTGATATTCGCCTTTTCTGGTGGGGACTTCGCTTTGATGCAGGGTCCTAACCGGTCACGCTTACTCCGATCGAACAAAGTTCCGCAACTTACGAATAGCCTGTAAGTAGAAAGGGACTACTTTTTGTACAATAAGCGTATTTTAATATCGAAGAAATAGTTAGTAGTTTTCACAACTAATCTAAAAAATATCACCGCTTTCTTTACACGTTACCGATTTTATTAGCAGACTACTCCAGTACTATAATTAGAATAATTGTTTTGCGATCATGCCTGTTATGGCATTCTAGTTTAGTAGGTTACTTTATTGTAGATAAAGGACATGTAAAATGACCGTGCAGACGGTCACTCACTACCATACTGGAAATGGCGAGTAGCCGAAACGGGTCCAACAAAATACCACCGGCGAGAGGAAACCGAGAAAACTAAGGTATTAAAAACATAATTTTAACATTAAGACTCGGTGTTCAAAGATATGCGGGGTTCAAGCCTTTCTCTGCGACCACGATTTCAAATATTTCGAGGGCGGTGCCGGGCGCATCCCTTTTTGAAGGACGCTGCTACAGGGCCGGTTTTTCAACGGGAAGCTCTGAATGAAAATTGGGACCCCGAAGCGGAGAATTAGACCGCGGGGAGCGGAAGATGGGACCCGGGGGCGTAATGCGATTCCGGGTGGTGGGAGAGGGGGACGCAAGTTAAAAGTACGACACTCGCCCCTCCGGCCCTCTCACTTCCGCCGTATTAGCCCAAGTTTTTGACCCGTACATTCCCCCCCAAAGATGGATGGAGCCAATTTTAACCCCGCCCGTTGAACCTACTGCTAACCTTTTTAGAGTCCCGTAGATCAAATGCTCGGGGGCCCTTAATAAAAGTTATCTTCTCGTCTTTTCTTTTTAAGTGGCCTTCTTGGAGTTTAAGGTAGATCAAGAACTTGTCTTTATCATGTTTAGCGTACTATACATACTTGAGTAGATATAATGTATAATCAATTTCGATTCTCATTCGCACATAATTAATAGCCTATATAAAACTACGGAATTAAAATAAAATAATAAAACGAATTGTATTATGTAATTTATACAAATAAAAGCACTCGCTGTAAATGAATAAGCTTGTTGCAAAAACTGTTTGTTCGAAATAATGAAAACTGATTAGGTTTTGTAAATGTTACATTATTCCATGATACAACAAGTACAGATAAATCAAGTAATTCGAGAAAATTTAATTATTTTATTTTCATTCCTGTTGAAGACAAGCTATCGGTAAAGTGAAAGTAAATGTAAGAAGAAAAAATATATGATTATATAATAATAACTATTTATAATAACTATTCGCGTACTTTTAAAATGTAATAAAAACTCGGAAAAGTGCACTGAAGTAGATTCCTGTCCTGTAGGCTGTGTCTAAAGAAGTATAATGTAAAAGATGGAAAAAATTAATAAACCGCTATCCATCCCCAAGTTCATCCATCTGATTAATTGTTGAATCCTGAGTTATAAAGAGGAACCGAGGACTGCAGGTGGTACGCGGCCCCGAGTTGCTCCGCCGGCTGTCAACCTCTCCAACTGTTTTGCATTAGTTGATTAAATGTTATATATATGATAATTCGCATTTCCCAGGAATCAGGTGCTAATCAGCTCATGTAAATTTGTTAGCTTTATCGGCGTCCGGTGGGCATTATTAATTCGCGGAAGGGCAACTGTGGGGCGCCGAACGTCAATCTAGCCGGATTTCGGCACCGGCCTAGCTTTGTCAATAATTGACAGAAATTATATGATAAAGTAACATTGATGTCGGGGATAATTGCACTGGTCGTCAAGGCATTAATGTTAATGCTCTGTTTATGACAGCGCAACTAGATGGTTCTCAGCCGGCACACTTGCAAAAGAATTAATTACCAGCGGTGATGAAAACATTAATACAAGTAGAGCTCGTTAATTAAATTCTAAAATATCATAGCGCATTATATAAAGGACATTAAAACTCGAATGGCCCGAGTAACATTTAATTTAAGCACAGTTCATTTAATACATAAAGGAAGAAGAAAAAATCCTACTGTCATCAACATACACATCTCCAGTACGGAATATTCTATTTACTTGTATATATTAAAATCATAAGGGATGATGTAATGCGTACTGTTTACTTGCCGTTCAAAAACAAATTTATTTATTTTTCATCCCCCTTGAGAAAACTTTCAGTGGCAAAAGAAGAACAAAAAATTTTCTTTTTGAACTATCCCTGTAATAAAAGTTCTAGATCGTCAAACATTTTCAGAAGGTCGGGGAGGGGTCGGAATTCAAGATAAAACTGAAAAGGCTGAAAGTCCTTCTTGAAATACCGAGAAGGGAGGCGAATTCCGAAATGCAAGGAAAAGGTAAAAAGGGAAAGGACGAGATAAGGCATAAGTTGTGATACCATTCATTAAAGAAATAAAAGGTTGAGTAATTAAAACTTTTGTCCTACACCAAAGTCGGACGATTCGCCTCGGTTTTTGTTACTACAATTTTTCATTTCCAGCGGCGTACGAATTTCCAGAGCGGCCAGGTTCATTTCTTGATTGGCCAGCGTATATGGACAATGTTTCAACCGAGCGTTAAGGATATGTTCAAACAATGCTAGACGGCAAATTCGGATGAGTTATTACCATCCTCCCCGTTTATAAATGCGAGAATATCGTTACACAGTAGATACACAAGAGACCAACTATAGACTTGAGCCACTTAATTGATAGAATAGATAGACTAGTCATACATAGCCAAAATACATAGCCATTCATCAAAACCACTTTTATACTTTTTCAGTGTTATGTAGTCACTCGAGCGCTTTAAATTTGAAATATTTCGCGCAGCAAAAAAAGAGTCAACAAAGATCTGTTCAATTTTATCGAAAAGTTGTTAACATTTACTATGACCTAAGTTTTGTCATATTGGGGTCTTCGCAAATTAGGGTTCAGTATTGTTGATCTACATTTTGAGTATTTCTGAAAGAATATTCTTAAAACGTATTTTCGTTTCTATTTGCCTTAATGTTTCAAACTTATAATCATTATTAGACAGTTGGGAAAGGTTTTTCCTTAATCTCAACCTATGTAATTATATACTTTCTGCGCAAGTTAGGTCTTTTGAGAGGAAGTCTAAAGCAAGTCTTGAGCAAGGGGTTACTAAATCTTCACAGTTTCTTAAGCCAAGTTCCAACATACGTCGGCAACTAAAAACTCGGCTGCCCCAAGGAAATATTAATTCGCGATAACAAGGAGGTAAGGGAGGGATGAACGGAAGCGAATGTTCCGGACACGCGTCTCGCTTTAATTTCACTCCCGAGGAATTCGCGTTCAAGACCCTCCCACAGCCCGAAAATTCCGGGGCGGCTTTACTCCCCTCCCCCCACCCATCAGCAATTAATTAGCGGCCCAAGTCGTCCGGAATTCCGATTTTCCCGTTGTCCCCATGGAAACGTGGATGGCTTAAATTTTAAAAATCTGTTCGACAGGAGATTTATTGCCTAATGAATAGCCGGAGAACGTAAATTATCGCTGTGGCAAACAGGAGTGAATCAGACCTGTTCAAACAACGGCCCCCTTCTTCGGATCAACGCCGGCAGAGATTGTATATCTGAAATAATCCTTCTTCTTTACATTTTAAAAAAAGGGCTGAGAGCCCTACAGAGAAAAAACCTGGGTTATTTTACTAAACTGAATAATTGATAACGCCCTGAATATTGTAACAGCTCTCTATATAATTGGTCGATTAAGGCATTTCGTTTCATTCGAATGATTCAGAGTTCCCCATTACAATAGCCGATTCTTATACCGTGTTGAGGTCGAGTGGTAAGCGAATGATTAAAATGCGAACAATACTATGAGGGCAAAAGATATCCAATTCATAAAAGGAGAAAACATAATCCCAAAATACTAGAGCCTGATTATGTTCTAAAATACAATAACTTTATAATTTATTTAATGACTACAACGTCATTATTATTACGCAGCAATTTAAAAGAATTGTTATCGGTAAATGATAGATTATAATGTTATAAATTATAAATGTATAAGAGTATGCTGTTCTTTGTAATAGAGGTGAGCTCGCCGAATTTGGTCTTCATATACCGCACCCTAGGTCATATACAGTTTCTGCTACCTCCCTATTTCTCAGTATATACCAATAACTGTATGCATCCAAATTGAACGAAGCGCACGCTATCCATCGCAGGGACCCTACTGTATTTGAAATGAGGAAAATCACAATAGTTTTGAGTAAATCGAAACGCTCAAGTCGATAGGCGCTAGATTCGACAACTTCCGAACAAATCGTCTATTGCAACTCATTGTCTGGCCGAGGACAATCGGAAAAACTTTAATCAATCGCTCTGGGGGACCGGGCAGGAAATTATTCGGAAATTATATTGGCCGGCATAAATCAGCCGTCTTTATCAAAAGCGGGTGGCCGGGGGGAATGGGGACGGTTTAAGGTCTAGTCTCAACAAGTTTCCCCCCCCCCACACCCGAACTAAAGTTATAAAAGTTGAGAATGGAGCGATTAAACCTGCGGGCGATTTATCGATTAGTCGAAGCGCATACTCGCGCAAATTCGAGCGAAAATAGGACACTCACACGGCGAAAAGGTTAACCCATTTGCGTTACTTGGATGGGGGGGGGGAGGGCCCCCAGTATTGTGTTGGTGACCCTCCCAGTTTAAACTTAAACGGCTTAATTAAAATTCAGGGATGCCGTGAGCGTTATCCTAAATTACGCGATCCTCCGACTAGAGACAACAATTTCGTAATAAACTTGAGGACAAAATTTATACAGATATGTATATATGCATACAATAATAAAACTCTTGAAAGCGCATAACGAGACTATTGTAAATAAAGACAAAAACATTTTAATTATACGGTTACTGTTTTACCACTTCGTGGCAGTAAAACCGTGATTTATTTTGACCAATAAATACAGGCAAGAGACAGTGTTATCCACGTACCAACAAAACGAGTTAATAAAGACTCAAAAAACGAGACATACTAATAAATAAATAAAATATAAAATAGGGAATGTGTAACCGGTAAATATTTTTATTGGAACTTCCCGTTTCTATATGTATTTCCCATCTATATGCATATTAGCTTGTTGAAAACTGCTACTATTCTAGTGCTAACCCATCGATCAATTTTACTTCGTCCTTAAACCGTTATCTCACGGTTTTTGGGAAATAATAGTGTGAACTATCGCCGTCGTATACTGTTACCCCTTGATTTAATAACTGTGGTAAAAATAGAAAATTTATACTCCATATTTATTTATAATCTTATTTTTACGTACTAAATCTGCAACTACCGTATATATTAGTGTTTGAAGACAACGTTCGAATATAATTATCGAAAGGACGTTCATCAAATTAAAGTGATGTATTGATCGGTTAATTTGTCTCCGACATCAGATTTGTCAGAAAGTCAAATTAAAATCGAAGTCATCCCCGTCGAAAGTACCGGTCTTAAGTGGAAGGGACGACACCGAAAGTGCTTGCTCTTCCTGGGGCCTCATGAATATTAAGGACGGGCCCCTCCCCCCTTACTGCTTTAATAATTATTTATGAAAACCCTCGGAGGAGTGGGCGTATTGTCTCGCCCGTCCCCCCACCCAGAAATAGAAGGGTTTTTACCGGAAGTTGACTTTTCCAACTCGGGAGAACGCTATTGTCAGCGGAGATTCCTTCCTTAAGCACTTGATTGTTGCCCGTGAGTCTCCCCGCTATTGAGGTGAGTCTTAAGAAAATTTAATCTAAACTATTAGATCGAGAGTAGAGCCCGTAATTTATGTTTTAAAATATCATAAATTAAGGCCATGTTTAAAATAACCGAAGAGGATATTGTGTGAAATTTAGGTTTCATAATTATATTTAATTTGAATATACTCCATTTCAAATTCAAAAGCATAATCAATAACAGTATTTAAAGAATACCATTCACCATTTTAAAAATAAAAACTACAGTATTTCCAATAAAATTATTATTGTAATATAACCTAAGTAACTACTTTATAATATATTTAATAAAAGTCGATTTCACTAGGTCAGCGCGTTTGAACTCTATTATCGCATTGATATTAGCGAACAAAATCATTTCTAATTACAAAGTATGCTAAGCCCGCAATGACCACGTTTAAAACCCCTTCTGATTATTAGGTATGCTAAACCCGCAATTATAGAACAATTTAAAACCCTCTTCCGATTACAAAATATGTCAAACACGCAATCAGCAGAAATATATTTATTCTCACAGAGGAAATGGTACTTTTTAGGAAGCCGAATTCATTCCTCAGCCCTTTATTCAATTGATCGCATGTGAAAGGCCGGAAATAACGTCCGGGCGCGGGAATGAGCGATCCTCTAACGCAATAACGCTGCAATTCGAGGAAGGATACATGTGCACTCACACGAACAAGGGTTATTGGAAATATGGCATCGTTTAGCATTCGTACGGCGAACGTCAGTTTTGTGACAGTAAAGGGAAGGGGGTGGATGGTATACATGTATATAGGATTGAGGACGATCCCCCTCCACTGGATGGGCCGATAGAACAATTTTCTCGTGGCACGCCTGAGACGCGTTTTACTGTCTCGCTTTCTCTCTCTCTTTCGGCCGGCTCCGGCTGTTCTTCCGGAAATACTGCAATATGCCAATTGAAGTAGACGTTCAATTATGTACCGCTCTGCCCGCTGGGGCGGTAGCCCGAATCTGAATGCGATTCAATGGACGAATTGAATACGTCCCGTCTCCCCTCCCGACATTGTGGGCCGTGGATATTGCGTGGACCGAAAACTCCAATCATAAATACGTGAAATAGACCAGATAAGAACATCTTTTCCCTCTTGTCCGGTGAAAATAAAGTTCGACGATAATAACGCATACGAATATATGTACTGTAATTTGGATGCAGTACAGAGAACATTTTGTTTCAAATGATTATACACTACATTATGCGCAAAATCGGCACAGTGGTTTATAATAAATGATTGACAATAAACATCAATAAGTATGTCGAATGTGATAATTAATATACGTAATGTAATTCTGAAATAAGACAACGAAGTTTTGGAGGGTCTAATGTCATTATTATTATGTTAGTTTCCAATTCGGGAATTAAAATTGGCTTTCCTAAATACTAGAACTAGAATTCCACCTAAAAGGAATCAATCTATCTAAATGTTACGATAATGGCAGACAGATAAGTTTCATCTAGTTCGTTTCTCTAATTCAACCGCATTAGAAAATCAGGTATCCGATGCAGACTGCCCCGGTGATACCGATCTGATAATGTCAAAACTGGGGCTTCGTGAGACTCGGGAGTTGTACAGTTGATTTACACCGGCAATCGGTCCGTCCATCGAAGTTCCTGACGTTCCTTATCACTGGCCGACCCTTATCAGACCTATTCCCATCCGGGTCAATGGTGATTGGTCGTGGAAAAATATAAACTAAACCGTCCTCCCTATCTACTGAAAGAAGCGTAGAATTCACTCATTTCAATTATTGTAACGAATAATATAATTAAGAAAGGTTTGGTCTTTTGCTAAAGCGGTTTCGGCTGCTCGCCATCTTCAGTAGCGGTGTTAATCACTTTTAGCACTTTGGATGTTTTTTGGGCATCCTCACTGTCACTGTCACTTGTACTGTAAGGCGCTATATGTGCATTTGATTAAACAAATTAATGAGCTACATAAAATATAGGCTTAAATTTTTTATCGTTTAATTTGTTACAAAATATAGTTATTTATACGTAGACAATTTCAAAACTGAATATAAACCCAATAATAAATTGTTTCCAAAACTGATTCGTTTGAGTTTGGGGCTCGAACTGAAAATACTTTTTTTTCGGGATATTGTATACCGCTTGTAAGTTGATAACGAAAAAGGGCGCGAAATTGGGACTCGGGACGCGTTTTTGCCTTGGTGCTTTTTATGAAATGCTTTCTGAGTTGCGGAGTATCGATCGATTGGAAGCGTCCGATGAATGAAAAACCTCCCGTCAACTGAATACATTACCGAGTTCAACTTTTAATCTGATGTTGGCAACAGTTTGACCAAACTGGAACGTGATTAAAATTTAAAAAAAGACTCTTTGTATGTTTTTTTGCAGACACGTACACATAGAAAAGTAACGATTATGTAGGCATTACTAATTGTAAAACTAATAGGTAAGTGTTTTATTTAACTAGAATATTATTGATAGTCCAGAGCCTTATCTTTAGTTAATGTGTTGCGTTCAGAAGAAATACAGATGGTTATTATAACTATCCGTAGATCACGGTACCAGTGCAGTGTGAATCTGCGATGGCGGAATGCAAATACCGATTTTTTTTCACATAAGATATGTTTGATCGTGTCTTGCGTTAGACGGGCGGATTTCAATAGCCGGCTCGTCCACGTGAAGCGAACAAAAGAAGCCGATATTAAACTCCGTCGACGCGGATTTGTAGCTCAAATAGGTGATTAAAAATGGTCAAGCGCCGGATTGCCGGCTCATCCCTGTAAACAGGGCCAAGTATAACGCCGGCAAGCTCGTTTATTCATGGATGACGGGCCGTCCTGAAACTAGCTTTCATTTCGATAGACTTAATTAATGCTCACCCTTTGCTTCTGTTTGCTGTCCGAGCCGTGTGTAGACTGGGGGATTTTAACATGGGTCCCACCGACCTAATGGATTCCGGCTAAATGCACACCGCGCATATTCAAATGAAATGACGAACTATTGAAATCAATGTGAGATGAAAATCGGCTTCAAATAGATCCGGAAGTGTGTTTTAATTAAATTTCAATTTTCCTCGCTATGAACTGTAATTGAACACTCGATTTAAATAACGCGAAATTACATTCTATTTCGTAGGTTTTCTGTGTTTCTGTGTCCTCTCGCTGCTTTGTTCTTTTGCTAGACCGGTTTCGGCTGCTCCCGAACTTCAGTAGCGGTGTTAGTCACTTTTGGCACTTTGGGCAGTACAAGTGACATATCCAAAGTGCCAAAAGTGACTAACACCGCTACTGAAGATGGCGAGCAACCGAAACCGGTCTAGCAAAAGACCAAAGTCAAAAGTTAAACTACATACTATTTTTTATTCGTCATCAAATGTGCAATTATTTTAGTCAATTTTTTCACATAGCTAAAAAAACCATGTTATATTAACCACTGTTAACTCAATCTGCGAATGATAACTTCGCATAATTTAAAAATAATGCACTTACACAACTTCTGAATGTGCCTAATTGAACAATTCTCGACATACGAGTGAAATCTGGCCATAATGGCTTGTCTGTTTAGAATATGTATATAAAATTCAGAAAACTCATAAAATTAAGACAATAAACTGTAATGAAATTTAATGTATAAAAGTGAAGTTATAAATCCATTGGGAAAACTTTCGGAAAATGTGATTACCGAGGAAAATTCTCTTAATATTTTTCTTCTAAGTGTTATTACGAGGCACTGAGTCGGTAGGGCCCTTCGCACAAGAAATTTAATATCTATAAAGGAATATATTCGAAGCTGCGCGACGGCCTTCCGCTGAACTGTTATAGAAACAGTTTTTCCGAATTGGGGGAAAATCCTACTCTTTCGGTTTTCCTTTTCTTACTCCAGGTAGAGTTTTTATCGGGGACTCTGAAAGGCCAATTTAAAAAAAATAAAATGAAATAAAACAAGCAATATTTCAATATCCGACCTCCCGTTTTTCGGATTCGGGTCTAAAACGCTGCCGACGATTGAAACGGAAATTATTTTCCCCCCACCGAAGAATTATTACGAGAGAAATTCACCCGGAGCAAAAACACCACAAAATATTTTAATTTCGACTACATTCTGGAATAGCGCTTGGAATAATTAATAAGAATACTAAGAAATTATTATTAATTTCAGAGATTGCGATATTAAAAAAAGAGTAAGAAGTAGATGGTTTTAGGGAGGGTGGCAATAATTTTTATATAATAGAAACACTTACATAGCAATACCTCATTTTTAAACACGCAACAATTCCTAAACACGAAGAGATTTGAGAACGGCCTAGTACATATACAAAAAACAATGGAGTGAGTGAAGAAAAATATTCCCACAACTTTTATAACGCCAGGTTTCGTACCGTTGCCTACTCCAGCAGGGACGGTATCCGAATTATGCGTGCTGGGGGAGGCCGCCGGGTTTGGAGGTGCCTAAAAAATCCCTGCGGGGGACGACAGCGTGTAGGGGTCGGAGGGACCGCATTTAACGGTCGGCGGGGTAGTGGGAGGGGCGGGTGCGGCAATGGGCGGGGTGTTAAGCCGCTTGTTAAGTTTCAAGTGCAGTGCATACATTTAGAGCTGCCCCTCGGGCATTAGAGTGGCCAGGGGCCTCTAGTGGCCCGTCAGCCCCTTCTCCCCTGTCCCTTAAGCTGGCAGGACACTGGATATTACTCTGCGGCTCCTTTTTATCCACCCGTTTGTTTACCCCCGTTAACAAGTACTGCACTTGGTGGTATAGACATATTTACAGATTTAAGTATATACAAATATTTACAAACACTCTCCAAATATGTATAATTCGTGTGCACAACGAGTAAATACAAATACTTCTCTATTTTTCCTTTTCCTTTTCATAATATACTTCTCAAATTTTAATTAATTGAATTAATTCACGATGACCCACTTTCATTATATTCGGGCATCACGAAAGTACTTATATCAACATTTTATCCGTACTTCGGGTCAGAATTCTATAGACTATTTCGGGCCTACTCGAGGTACACTCGTAATGAATTCCAATTTACAATGGTTAGAAAAACGCTGACGGGGTTGCCGTTGTCGATTCCTGGGAGCGGACCTGTAATCTTTCGGTGAGTTGCAAAAATTTGAATACGTTAGCAGGGGGCCCCTCAAATCACTCCGGACCATTCTGTAGAATTAAATACATTTTTAAAGCCTTTAAATATCATGATTTCAAAATGATTCAGTACTATAAGAAAACGCTGAACTTTGATTTGTATAGAGTTCTGAATTTAGTTCGCGAACAGGTTTATATGGTAAATTAGTTCATATTCAGTTTATAATAATTACGCATCAATAATATGCGACACTAGTAATAGCCCAATCACTAATCGCGGGATCGCTAAACGAAGAAAACAGGTTGCGATTTAAAATAAAAGATTCATTACCGGCGACCTTAATTGCAATGGGATTAGACTGAAAAAGTTTCCCCAAACATAACTCTAAAAGAATCTGGATTCTAATTTAAGGTCATTTGATGGAACACAAAAAACTAAGTAATGACCGTCCCATTTGGGTATGGTCAAGACCAGCAGGCGTGGCACAGGTGCCGCTTGATTAGTAGCCATGTAACGAGCTTTGACGACCGGTATTTTTCAGTTTTCAAATGGCATTTGAAAATTTAGGCTAGAATTTCAAATCCATTGTTTATACTAACAAATGACATTTCGTTTCGGACATCGTAACTAATCTCTATTGGATTGATAAATTTTGAAGGAATACGAAAGATAACGTTCTAAACTTAAATATTCAGTGTGCAAGAACCGCTGGAAAATAAAAATCACATACATAACACATAATTTCCTAATAAATATATTTAAATTTAAACGTGAATATACATTAGTAGTATCAAATAAAGTGGATCGTTCACATATTGGGAATCCATAGGTTTGTAAATCGATGTACATACGGGGGATAGAAGTGGGTTTAAAAAAAATAATGTTTGAATAGCAATTCAAAGTCCAATTTTTAAAAAAGGGGATTAATCCAATCAGAGTCTATAAACGGTCACTGGTCGTCAATGTTCGATTCTCATATCCCCTCCTCTTTTTTATTACGGCTATTTTTAGCACCTTTATATCCGTTTAATGTCCTTAATCCAATCAGCTTGTTGGAGGGCAGGAATCCCTATATAATTATACCGCTCTCAGCTTAGGCAATTAGGCAATTCGAGAGAGAGCACATGGTTTAGTACTAATTGGCGCCCTATAAGCAGCAAGTGCAAATAATTTGTTCTCAAATTCGAACCGAAAGTAAATATATCATCGGTTAATATTCTCTTTGGTTTGTAATATACTTTTATGGGAGTTATCATTACTGCTGTACTGAAGAAATCGTATGACTGTCATTCTTTTATTATTTGAATGAAGGGGATTTTTATACATTAATTTATTACATCGTATATGATGTTATGCATTCCTATTTGGTTGGGCTCATAATCTTTTAAGTTAGACGTTATTTTCATTAAAATTTATAATTGGGTCAAAGAAACTATTTGTGCTAATAAAAAAATATATTTAAATACAGGGAAAAATTAACGCGAGCAATTTTAATTAAAATGAATTTCCAAGAACACCAAATGTACTCTTTGAAATGTTTCTCTTTTAATAAAATAATGAATATATTATTTCATTTGGGTCCGGGGTATAGCGTTCAGTAAAGGCACAACTGAAAGAAATGCATTTATTCAGAAACTAGAAACGAACTTGGGCGAGAAAATTTAATATGAGCTAAAAAATACGGTGGTCGAACAAAAATCCGGTCATTGTTCAGCAAGTCACTTCTCAAAACTAAAGGCGGTCTCGACAGAAAAAAATGAATGGCTACAAAATGGGCGGAAAATGGACCATTAGTGAAATATTAAACTCAATCAATTTGAAGAATACCTCTCCTCTCCCCAACTAATTAAAATATTAGGTTTAATACTTTCGGATGTAATTTTTTATTGAGTTCAGATGTTCAAGTACCTGAAGGAAGTGTGTCTACAATATAAACAACTGACTATTCATAGTGTAATTTTTAAAACTTTATCTATGAATTATAAAAACTACTAACACAGATTAATGACAGTCATAATTTACTTAGTCTGCGTTTACCTTTAGTCGTGCTTATGAATACAAGTTACTTAATTGTTATCTCCCGGGGTATCTCTACAAGGCAATCACGGCTTAGTGTCGTCGCAGTTAAAGAAATTCAGGAAAACGACATGTACTTCTCCGTGGGCGGCGATATAAGCCCCGGCGACCGCCGAACAAAGTGCTGTCGGGACCCGAGACACCGAGAATTTAGTGCCACTCTTAGAAACGCGATTCCGGCTGTCCTTAGGACGGTACGACCGTTTAAATCCGCGAGTGAACTGCCGCCTGAAAGTTTTATGCCCACCGGAAACGTGGTCGGCCCACACGGGATGTGACTAAATATTGTATACGAGGTATAAAACAAGGTGTTTAATCCGTTTCATCCTTAATTAAACCTTTCCATTGTTGACACTATATTATGCCTCCGTCTTTTTATCGAGGTATATTTAATTGTAATCTTTTATTGCTTTCAATATAATATATTTTATCGACAATAATGAATTTACTTCCTAGGGTTTGGATTGCATGTTTGGTCCTAACATGCACCGTTGTTGAACACAAAATAATATGATGATGCTTCGATCGAACATTATACAGCACTGAATTAGCGTATACACATCGTAGACTGACATAGATATGTACATATATATACTGTATAAGTATTGTATTGTCACCAATTTAACACTTGTCATTTTTTTATTATCCTGAATATTTCAACGGTAAATAAAGCTATTAACCTGTAATGAAAAAACCGTACTAATTTTAATCTACAAGGAATTTTTAGTTTGTGCCGTACATAAGGAGAGCCGATAAAATTCGGCGAAAAAGTTGTATAAGAAATCTGGAAGTCCTTAAACAAATGCAACTCTTCCTCCATTGGGGACTGCAAAAAACGCATATAGCAAAATTATTCAGAAAGAGGGAACAACAATGGCAGCGGGCAATGGTTCGCGGGTCAAGGCTCCATTTCTCCAAATCGATGTTAAAAGCAGGAACCTTTTGTCCAAAAGAATATACGCAATATTTCTTAATATTTCTGCAGGCTTGAGGTCCCGATTTCGATAAGCAATGCTTGCGAGCGGTAACGTATGGATGAAGATTACATTATTATTTATAATAAACAATAAATTTAGCGTGATATAAACAGTGTATTTCGAAAAATAACGACCGATAAGTTGTAATGGAAGGTGTAACCGGTTCTACTGAACTTTCTCTTCGCGATTAAGAAAAAACTACTTCGAGGGATAATTAATTACTTATTAAAAAATAATAATATTCTGCAATTTTATTATGTCTACTGGTGTACGGATCTAATTACAATTGAGAGGACCCTGTGAAGAATTAATGCGTTCACCCGAACGTTTTTTTGAAACCCTCGAAAGAGGCGGATACGCATTAAAATAATCAATCGATAAGGGACCGAGAGCAAAGGGGTAAAGGGGGCCCCCCATCGGATGGCCCGCTTCATGAAAACCTTCCCAACCCCATCCGCCCGGAATACGCCAAGACGATCCAAATTGCCTCGGGGGGAGGGGGGTCTACGGTTATGTGGCCCCATATAGCCCTCCCCTCTGGTCCTTCGGGAGGAACAAGATCGTCCCGCTGCCTGGAAAGGGGGCGTTTTACCCGTGGCCGAATTGGGGAGTCCACACGGGCAGAAGGAACTCCTTAAATATTTACAGCGGGGAATGGCCTCGGGGAGGAGAGCAGCAGTGGGGGAAAGTGGAAAACTTCAGCGGCGGTGAATGACCGATAGTTCCCATCATTAGCCGCATCCTAGCCATTTATATAACACGCTAAAATAATTATTCATTACTCAAATTTGAAAATTGAATTGGTTCTAACCACTTTACAATTAACAACACTTTATTTAAATTTACACAGATTATTATACCGAGGGTTTAGCCAAGTGTGAGGATCCTTCTTCTAGGCCACTGCTGTTTTTAGGGTAAATGGGACGACGGTGTGGGCGGCCTCGGAAGCTTTTCCCTAAATCGCTCCTTAATTTCCCCTATAATGTCGGTTAGTTCGAGGGTCCGGTGTTTTGTCGTGTAGGTCGTTAGTCCGTGTTCTTGGCGGAGAGGAATTTTTTTCTGTCTTGTACGTATCTAAAGTAAGGTCCGGTATTCGGGGAATCGGTCGTCGGGCGTTACACATCTGCGACCGAATTTTCCGAGAACTTAAACTAATTAGGAAATAACAATAACTGTTCTAAATGAGGCGCCCCTATGGCAAAACACAGAGCTAACTCCGCCTCTGCGTATGACGTCAGTCAAAATGGAGAGTTGCGCGCGAGGAAAAGTTTCGTGTGGTTGAATCGGTTGAATCCCACAATTATGGGACAAGCATAGTGTACTTTGTTCGGCAACGAGGAAAAGTATCCCTATTGGAGGTTCGCTGGGAGAAACCAACGGCATGAATAAGCCCACGTTGAGTAAGGGGAAATTAGTTGAGGTTAATGCCAAACCGAAATGAACTAGAATTATAATTAATAGCGTAAGTATGTTTTCATAAATGATCATTGCAACTACCTTTTCCTATATTATGACTACCTGAATGTACGAAATTTTAATGTGTACACATATATATATATGCTTTCATGTATGTATGTATATTTATGCGGGCACTTTGGCAACTCGGATGCTATTAAGGGCATTCGGTCTGGGGATGGGGTAGGATCCCTTGACTCCTCGCGTGGGGGGTTGGAACTAGGAAGGCGATTTAGCGCAGTGGCTGTTGCTCGGGGTGTTTGGGCGCTAGCCGGAATATATTAGGATCCGAACCGTGGAGGTTCCGCGGTAGGTAATTCAATCGGCAAGTTTCTTACCGCAGGCCCGGAGGGCGATCCACCCTCTCCAACCACCTTCAAATTATCCGCCACTCTGACCGACCCGGACCCTACTTAATGATCCGGTGATGATGCGATGCCCGTCTATTGCAAATAAGAAGCTTGCAGACAAATTAAATGTGTCTATATTATGTTTGGTTTGCTATGTTGATAAAATGTGAAAACCCGAAAATATTCTTTTACGTTGGTGAATTTTATAAGTGCAATTTATTTTAGAATCATTAATTATAGATGTCATCTCAGTACCAGATAATTCTCATATAAACCAGAAATATAAACCGGAATTTTAAGGCATCCTTGGGGCAGAAATCTGATATTAAAACTGGCCCTATTTTATAGAATACTTAACATCGCAGGTATTTATATTACATAAGCATATATACAGGTTACATCACGGCCAATTAAAAATTGATATTAACCATTATTAATCTTGATTTAAACTAATGATATGTGAAATTTCTTCCCTACAGAGGGAGGATAATAATGAATGATTAACTTTAAAATAAAATACATTTGTAATAAGCGTATGGCTTCGGAAAAGGATTAACATAACCCCCGAGGGAAGAATAAACCGTTAACAAATGAGTATTGATAACCCAATCATAATTATTCATATAGAGTAATTCGTATATTCCAGTGAAAGACATTTCCACACAGAGGTTACCTCGAGTACTGCAGTTGTTGAATGTAGAAATATTTATGATTATTAAGAAAAAAATAATCGTAATAATGTCGTATGACATTAGGTTGATATTAGAATTAACATCAAGATTTCCATATTTCAATACAAGAGTAAATACATTAATAGAGTATAAGAAGGTTCGAAAGAAGTTCAATTAACTGAGTTTATACAAATATTAGAGTTCAAAAACTATGAGGCGTAAAGAGTTTAAGAAGTAATATCGATTAGAAACCAAAATTCAGAAGAAACACAAGTGAAAGTCGGCACCTAATTTTAATTTTGTTGTCCCTCAAGCAGGGAAGGGAAACTATTGATTTCCTGCCACTTCGGGCCAAAGAAAAAAGTATCCGTACAGCTAAAAACATTAGTTCCCGGGAGTATCATCAAAATTTCAGTTCTCCAAAGCGGAACTTTATCAACTTTCAGTAAAGCCATTTGAGAAAGGATAAAATATCTAATTTAATATAATTGCATGGCGTTCAGCGGAGTTTAGAGTATCATATCTTTTGCTATTTTCTACATCAACTCGCTTGTTTGTTCCTACGTTAGAAAGCTTTCGGAGCTTTGGAGCGAGTGGGGAATGAAAATCGCGTAAGTGAAGAGATACAATAACGGTGCCTTATTTTCACATTCCTCGCTTGCGAATTGTAGACAAGTAAGACAAGTGAGAGTAAGGCACAAATTATGACGTATTGAATGACTGGTAAAGTACTAAAATACCCATGACGAGAGTTCAATTCTCACCATGACACCAACTGTCCTGAACATCTGGGATGCTACGCCCCAAAACTTCACTCCCGCGTAATAGATCCGATTTTAGCGCAAATTTACATTCTGAAGTCTGTATAACTATAGCACAAAGTAAAAATATTTACAACTCATAAAGTACTGTTCTTTTATCGACAAGTCTAGAATAATACTAATAATACATAAAACAATCAAGATATTATAATATCCCGAATTTTTCATACCGCTGTATATCACAAACTAATCTACTAGGTTAGTTTTGAACTTTTATTTGGCCTAATGATTGGACAATTCATTATTAAGAATATGTATGTGCGCGTGCGTGTTTATATAATAAAACAATGTAATATTCGAACAAATTCAATGACCCAATTACAAATACATAAAATTAGCCAGCCAGTGGATTATCTCCTTCCACAACCACCAAACAATTCAAACTTAATAAAGGATTAAACAGGGCGTAAAAACAAATTCAGTTGTCCCGAAGGATAATTACCCAGGCCGCGTTTTTTCGCGCTGGACAATCCGACTGGCCCGCCGCTAATGGCTTTCATACAGGTGTTATAAATGGTGACAAAAAACCAGAGGCGAGAAAAATAGTCGGCGTTGATTAACGTTTATTTAATAGCCCTAGCTTGTCCCCCGGCCTGGGGCTACTGCTTCGGTTGGGCCGCTGATTCGACTATTTTCCGTTTCCCCACATGACCAATACGTTCTGTGAAGCGATTGCCATTTGGTTTTACTTTTTATTCCGATTCTATATTTGATACAGTTTTTTATCATATCTGATTTTCAGTTCTCCAATATAACCGATATTGGGATTTCATCGATTAATTGAATATGTACGCCTATTGCCTATTCGTCCCTAACAAGGAATTTATATTTTGTACCATGCCATTGATACAATGCAACAATCTGCAGCATTTTCAATCAATGACTAAAAACCAGTCAACGGGCCATCATGTAATAACCACTGAAATTGTGGTATTGTCGAAACTAGCTATATATTGATATAAATTGCTTTAGTAGATATTTTGATTCAATAATCGAGAAACTGTGTAATTTAACGGTAATAAATTAAGTTAAGGAATTCTATAATAGTTAATATCGAAAATTGCCTTAAAAGATGCTGTGACTACAAAAGTTAAAATACAATTTCTGTTTAATTGTTTATGATATCAAAGCCACAAGATCCATTTATCAGTTCAGGCAAACCTCACATTTACGGGGAGTTGCTACACTAAGGCTTCAGTAGATCAAACTGTGTTGTACAGTAGAACATCAAAGATCTAAAAAACCCATCAACCGAGGGCGAAAATGTTGCTTAGAAATTAAATCATACTGGGAGAAAAAAAGACCAGCGAGAGAAGGAAATTGGGAGGTTATCGTGTTGATTCGATGTTTAACTCGTTTAAACACAAACTCAATTACAATTGGCTCCTGGCTCCGAACAGAGTTCAGGGCTAACTTCGAGCCGGGATAGTTATATAAGGCCGAAATTCACCAAAAGACGAATTAACTGTATAGACCCAATTTATATGTTAATTGTGTTGTAGTCCTCTGGGCTATGGAAACACCACTCACGTATTGTATCGACACTTCTTGGCTCCCTTTGAACCCCGAGAAGATTCTCAAGCCGAATATTTATGTAAGCCGGGAGACATTTTCGAAGAAGCGAAAGCAACAACTCAGCAACAGTGAAAAACTACCTGCATCTACAGTTAATAAAGGATTCTTGAGTCGGTATCGAGTCTAGTTCTTTTTTTGTCCCCCTAAGCGTATTATTAACTAAAGATGTTCCTTTATTTTCGCATTCTTCCGGCGCCCGGTGAACAATGGGGCGCGGGCCGGGTCGGCCATAGATCTCTGCGCCTGGGGCCGGCTCCTCCGGGACCCGTTTACATCCCGACAAAGGAGGGGGGGGCCTCTGAATTGTGTTAGAGAATCGCGTAGCCCGGGGATAAAAGTGTTCCGGAATTTCCGCGAGCGCGTATTTATACGGCGTTAAGACGCCACCGCCGCCTCAGGAGTTCACAGAATAATGGGGTCACCTACTCAGTGTTATTTACCCGTGTCCCCCCTATAGCGGGCGTAAGATTTGCGGGCCACTACTTTATTAGCTGAAGTAAAGGAAACGTGGATCAGTCGTTAGGAAGCATTGCTGAAGGTACACTCTGTTATATATTTGTGAAACTTTTCTACGTTTCTGTGGAACAACCAATGCAAGTTAACCTAAAGAAGAGTGGAATATGATCCATCACCATGAGTCGAATTCGGGCCCAACTAAAATTTCAACCGCGGAGAAGCTTGCTTAATTCACCCAGAATTCATACGTGTATAACATATTTATAGAAAAACGGGGTATTTGTTAATAATTAGTGCCCACCGTGGTACGAAATGTAAGATACGTGTTTCCAAGGGTACCTGAAATACACGTTCGCAGTTGAAGGGAAATTGATTTAACACCGCGTTTATACGACTTCTAGAAAGTATTTATACTTTGGCGAAAAGCCTAATAAGTTACAATCAATAAGAATAGAGTCGTGTACGTACGGAAGAAGATAATAAAAACGAGTCAGTCGATATATATTATGGTAATGGAGAACCCCAACCGAACCATCGAATAGTGGATTGATCGCGTTATTTCCTTTAGCTGAAAAACCACTTTCGACGAACATCGCAGGAATTGACTCAGTCGATTCGATACATTTCCTAGGCCGGCCTATCCAGGGTCCAGTCCACGGGGTAGAGGGCGTCACGGAATGAGCGAGCGGTTCAATTTAATTTTTCGAAGGATGAACGAGCAGCTCTGGCCCGGAGAAAAGAAACACAGGGCGAAGTGAAGAGCGCACCGGATCTGAATGATCGAAGAGGGACAAGCGGAGGGGAGGCGCGCGGATATGAACGCCGGCTGACGATGATGCATCGGACGCTAACGAAAGACCTTGGGCCGAGCACTTACCAAGGGAGGACTTGATTGCGCTTTCCCCGGTCGCCATTAACTTCCTGAGCGGCCCTTTCAAAAATGATTAATGGGCTAAAATCCCCCTCCTCACGCCCACAGACCATCACCCACGCCTACCCCTCTTCCGCATCCCGGTCTCCTTTTCAAGGAAGATGGGAATACAACAGTCGTTGATTAAAGGTGAAGAGCTTCTCCTCTTCCCGTTAGGTTAATAAAGAACCCGGTCCCATCCACCTTTAAACCTGTTAATTTGACTAAAACACGATCGGTACTCGCGTGTTGCAAATTCGGCCATTAATTCGCTCGGGCCCTTCTGATGAATAGAATGCAGTATCATCATTTCTATTCACTGCACGCAATGTACGGGATTTATCTATGCTGGCTACAACTCATAAGATCAAAATACCTTCGTTCGGGGTTTGAATTTTGAAATTTGAATGGGGACTTTAGACTTTTAGCAGCAAATAAACATTAATATTGTGGATTTCACAGAAACACGAATTTAATGACATGAGGGGCAAAACATCTCGTCAGAAGGCCGAGATCTTCAGCGAAAAACCTTCCTGCATCCGCCAAATCCAGGGCTTTGGGGATGGGACAACCATCCCTAAAGGGATTATTCGGTCTTCGTTAAAACTCACTTCGAAACTGGCAAGACCTTCGAAGCGATTCGCACAGTGCTCCAGCGGAGCAGGCATACCCGCGAGGCGAGCACTGTGCTAAGCCGAAACGAATGGCCGCGGTGTAACTTAGCGGCCAAATGTGTAAGAGCTCCGCAGCTAAGTTTGAACATTACCGGGAGGGAAGGGGGTAACTGATTTTATATTGGGGCGCGGTAGGAAGGGGGGACCACCCCGCGACATCTGGAATAAACGCCGGAGTCCGAACTTGGGCAATAAGTCGTCCCCCTCCGGGGGGCCCCAGCTCGTTTCCCGATCGCCCCGGACCCCGGGCCCACTTTGTTTTTCCGAGCCTCCTCCGAACAAAACATATTTCTGACACGTGTTGGCCTCCCGGTTCCGCGACAAAGTTTTCCCGTCCCCGGTACCACCCCCACAATTAGGTCCGATTTCGGTTCGACATTCGGAATGGAGCACTTTAACGTGGGTCCATCATCAGGGTCCGAAGGATCTGAACTTTAGTTAGACATACTTTTTATGGTTCGTTTGTAATAATTTGTTATTAATCCTTCAATAATATATGGAAATAAGTGGTAGAATCTATTCGTCATAAAACGATAGCGCAGATATATCAATTATGGGATGCAGGAGACTTTAGAATACTGCCAATCGCCCAATTAGAAAGATAAGAAGATTGGGCAAACTCGCATGAGCGATCTTATTCCAATACCTCGAAGACATTGTAATACAAGCTTATTTTATACCCCAGCTTAGGTAATCGAATATCTGAATTGGAACCATCCATGGTAGCCACCACTAGGTTATGGAAGCCGGCCCAGTTCTGTTCTGAGAAAGGACTGTCCCAGAACTCCACGGTCACCAACAGAAATTACTATTCGGCCGGATTTATCGCGTATCCCATTATCGGTCCAATTAGCTCCTCCCAGTTCAATGCGACGGAGCAAATGGGACTAGGCGAGAGAGAGAGAGAAAGAGGGAGGGAGGGAGAACGATAGAGAAGGAGGTGGGAGTGAGAGAGGGCAGTAGAGAAAGGGGGGAGAGGGAGAGAGATAGAAAAGGAGTGGAACCGAATTCGAACTGTTCTTCTAATTACCCGGCCATCGTCCATCTCTCTAACCGACTGTAATATCTAGATGGGGGAGGGGCCTCCAATACAATGCTCCACAAACTGCCGTTATTGACTGCAGACTTTACGGCTTGTATTTCAACCAGGGAAAGCTCCCCGGAATTAAAAGTTTACTAAATAATAGAAAATACAAGGAAACTCGAAGTGTAGTTCCAAACACTAAACATACGTAAGGCCTCATAAGAAAGTGTTCATTTTCAACTGCTCATATATCTTCCAGTAATTTCATCCGAAATAATTTGTTTATAAACGGACATAATTTTTCGTCACGATAGATATATTACATACGGAGAACTGGAAATGATTGAAAAACACTTTGATATCTTGATGATTTTCATCGAAAGTGGCATTTTGTAACTATGTATATCACTTTAATAATTCAAATTCGAAACAGAACAAACATTTATACAACCCTATATGACAATTAAATTTATTGAAGTGAATGTTGGTTCTGACAGGAATATAAAAAATTATTTATATTAATAACAAATATTTTGATCCAACAACCGATCCCATCCCAGGACCGTCCTATCCTATCTGTTTAATAGGGCTACAGACTTTCTAATTAATCGTTTTTTATTTATACAAAAGTCTAAGTAATTGGGGGGTTGAATTGAACAACCTAAATGCATGCCCTGTATACATATACATAAATGAGTTTATTTCCAAGAGAGTCAATTTAACACTTCAATTCGCGGATTAAAACATAATAATATAATTTGAGTTAAGTTCATATGCATTCTGCAACTATTCAGAAAATAAGTATTCCATAAATACAGTGCGCTTTCAATATGTGCTCTACAGAGAAACATCATTCCAATATATGCTCAACGAGGAATTTTCATTACAACATGTGCTCTACCGAGAGCATGTAGACTCAATATCATGTATATACTAAGATTTTTACATTTAAATTTTCATTCATAAATAAAAAGAGGGGTACCTAAACTACTGTTGCAGTCGCATCTTGATGATTATTGCTACAGAATTATGAGAAATGAATTTCAAAATTTATAACTGATTTTTCGAATGATGTCGAAGTTATCTATCCTTAAATACTCGGCGGCTAAGATATTTTCGGTAGATTATATATTCGAAGAGAACCTAGAAAACTATTCTAACAACTAACTATACTATTACAATAACTAAACTCCATGCACCCAATATTAACCCTTCCATGCTCATTGAGCATCGTAACGAATTCAATAAAATGTTTGTTTCTATTCCCGATCTGAATAATAAACCAGGAGCTTTGGTTTATTTTCTTTTTTCAATAATACTTTCCTTGATTCATTTTTGGAGGAACAAATATTAGACGCTGTAAACCAGTGTTTTAATTCTGTAGTCTCAGGTTTACATTACGGATTGAGGCACCTTCGGACGAATAGAGTCAGATTGAAATCAATAAGAGCCGAATGAAAGTATCTGGGAAACCAGAAGTGAAATTCAATAATAGGAATACCCCCGGTAAGCGGATTATTATCGACTTATAAATAATCCGACGAAGGGAAATTATTAATACTCCAATTGAACTCAACCTTCCAGCGACTAAAGCACAATTTCATACTAACCTTTTTCAATTAATTCCTCACAACAAAAGAATTGTAAAAAATATTTGTCGGGGGGACATGAAAATTAATACCAAATTCATTTTGGAAAGAAGGGTTATGAAATATGTTTGTGTAAAAAACACAAAACCCATTCGGGGAAGTGATTCGAGCGCACGGTTTGCAATTAGAGTGATGAATGAATTACATGTTATGGCATAACATAAAACGAGAGAGAGTTATATTATATATGTCAAAAAAGGTTCTTGAAAGCATCTTAATAAGTATGACGTCTAATCGTCTAAATAATTTTGTCATGGAAACTAAGAATACACTACTCTCGCCATTATGAAATACCGTATTTGTCCGAAATAACTCAATCATATTACAATAAATTATGTAAAATCTGTGTTCGCTTACCTTGAATGTGTCAAGATTAGAGACGGAACAACTGAGCACTGCTTCTCTACCGAGGGCGACGGTCACATTGGCAATCTGACCCATAAAAGAGGGCTCCGTCCCTGTCCAAAAGCAAAAGTTTGTTAGTATTAAAAAGTAAGAAGCTGAAATTAAATGGTATGTATTAATAAGACCAAGGTCAGAGATATTTATAAATTATTATATTCAATTCATTATAGTCAATTATATATTATAATACGCCGTTGTACACCATAGAGAACTTCCTCCTCCCGATCTCTTTCGTCATTCACAATAAGGATTCCAGACATATTTGTTATGAGCTGGAACAAGTATGCCAGAGATAGATATGAATTTTAGGGTTGTTTCTATGAATCGTAAATTTCAAGGATTAATTTTAGTCCTTATGTATCGATATTCATTCATAATTATCTTTCATAGTATGTATAACGGACCATCGTATTGGTACATATAAGCCATCATTGGGTGAGTTCAGACGTTCATATCGCAGTATTAATACGAACTGTCTTTTGTCGCTTCGTATTGAAATCCGACTGTCAGGAACCGGGCTGCCGAACTATAGTCAGTCAGCCACTCGAGCTCCGATCTCGAGTCGTTCACTTTGAAAAGGAGACCCGGCTTTATCCTCAGAGAAATAGAACCCCAACCAGCGTGCCGCCGAATAAAATTGAAAATAGATAAGAAATATATTGTTCATTCCAACGACAGTTCTAGATTTTAACCTATGAACTGTCACCATCCTGCGCCTATTAAAAAACATTGCAACCAATATTCATCTATTGGTTTCCGATGCAGTAAATTCTTGTATCATACGATTATTACAAGGTAATTGGGGATATATACCAGTAATATAATAATTTAGTAAATATAACCTTTCATTATTAACCTTTATGCTTCTCGTTTTGATAAATTCTATGCTTCTAAAAGATCGAACGGAAATTTTAGAGCGAATACGCGTGTTTCTGTCTTCTCTCGCTGGTTTGGTATTTTGCTAGACCGGTTTCGGCTGCTCGCCCACTTAAGTAGTGGTGTTGGCACTTTGAATGTTTTTTGGGCATCATGGGCATCCTCACTTCACTGTCACATGTACTATAGTGGTTGTAGTGTATTCAGTTTGATGCGCTACTAGTTTCAATGGTACGGCGCACCTAATACTAACACGCAACACAGATCGTCTTACATTTTAGTATTAGCGCCTTACAGTACAAATGACAGTGACAGTGCAGTGAGGTATGTTAAACTAGAAATTTTATTATTTTTAATTTTATTATTTGATACAACGATTATTATATAATATGAATAATATAATTATAATAATAAATCATAAACAATAAATAATAAACAATTTAATTAGTTAAATTAATTATTCAATTTGTTATTAACAATAAAATAACATCCAAATCACATGAAATTAGGACTTAATGGTCATTCGGACTTAAGGCATTTCTGGATATCTGGATTGAGTTCGAACAAAGGAAAGTTGCTCAGCTCTACGCCAAATGACAATAGCGGTAAAGCATAACCAGGCGAGAACTGGTCGGAATGTTAGTCCTCGGAATGTTGCGAACCGGACCTGAGGCGACTACTTAGTCACATCCGAGCCGTACGTCCCGCGTGACCTTTTGTACTTAGGGTCAGAATTACAAATGTACATTTGCGCACACCATGAAAACTGTTCGAGGGGGAAAGACGCGAGTTTTGTCAAATCTAAAAAATACAAAATACCCCGTTGAAAGCAAAATACAAAGAGGCCTAAACAAACGCATTTCGATGGAGATCCGAGTATGTAAATGTCACTGTCAGGACCCATATCAAGATTACAAACATATTTGGGTTTGCGCCAAGTAAGCAAAATAAGAGCCATTTTGTGCTCCTATCTAGATCCGTTCGCTAGGAAATAAAATCTTTTAAACTGCATACGTCAAATGTTAGATGCTGTCTGTACAATAAAAATGCCCTATATTATTAGAAATTTACTATAATTTATTATTTTCTGAATTATAGAAAGTTTGCATGTATCTCAAGTAAGTTCCATTTTGTTCTGACAACGAGAGCTGGATTCATACTTTATTTCATAATATAAAGATTAATGACGAAGTGTCTTTAGTCAGTAAAACAGAGATAGCGACTGCAGTTTGTAAGGTACTTAAAACAGTTGTATATAAATGTCAAGTTGAAGCTTGACAAGGTACCAGGGCTCAGGGCGGCTGGCTTGTTCACGGCACCAAGAGCCGTGGAATTCTGCGGTAGGCGGAAGCCTTCCCACCACCCATACAGCCAACGGCACAATGGAAAATACGGGGAATATTCGGAGGGATGTGGAATCTATTAAATTATTACCTCTCGAACTTGGAACTCAGGTGGTGCACGCTGAGTTCATAGCGGGAACTTGGGAGAAGATATTTTATATTGTTGCGCTCGGCTATATTGCATGGAGGGGCAACAATACAGCATTGTTGTTCCACAATGACCGTTCTGTTTATTATTTCTCCATCCTACTATTATTAAATACGTCCTACTTAAAAGCACTAGCAGACAATAATTTGATGAACTGTTTCCTCAGGCGTCTGTATAGAATATACAGAATTAAACATTATAACAAAGCCTTATTATATTCCTATAATTTATATAACGTACACGTTATAGAATATACCTGTATAACTGTACATAATGCTCATCGCGTAGGTACTTGCAAAGTGATGATACATTGTTAGGTATTAGCATAGGTATGGAATTATTAATTTTCATTGTGAGTTTGTTCTTAAACAATACCTAATTTAAATGTGCAGAGCTAATTATTTCACTTTTCTATATCTGGTTTCGGAAATTGAATCTATAAAGTATTAAACCCTTTAGGAGTACTCCAGATTCACCATTTACACACAAACTCCTGATACTCCATTAGCGATCAAATCCCTTGAATATGCTTTCGGAATTATCAAATATTGATTCATTCTGGGTGATCAAATACTGTCTGAAGGAAAAATAAAACAAAGTTGGGAACCTCCAGGGAAAAATCAGAATTAATTAAGTTTTTTAAAAATTCAGGAAGACCACGAGACTCATAATATTCCAAAAACTCGCTGTTCCGCAAGTTATCTTGAACTAATATTAAATAATATCTCCTATATAATTACTGGATCCTAACATGAATATACTTCAATTGAAATAAAGCAGAAAGTGAAAGTTTCACTTTGAGAGATGTTACATAATTTCAGGGAGACGAATAAGGGCTCGACGTAAAACCTGTTATAAATTCAATCCCAATCAATACGGCGTCAGCGTACAAATAACGGGTAAAATGGTCCCGATTCCAGCGGGGCCCCGGTGCTTTGAAGTGCCGATAGCAATATCGAAAGGGCTTCTCACAGTCCGGTGATATTTTCAGATCATCACGTCCTTCAGCTTGGCTTACACATATTGCGCATATTTTCAGTCGGACTGAAATCTTAAATTTAGTTTAATATGGATAAATTTATTGAACAACCGAATTTTCAATGTCAATTGCATAAAACACTATGAAATAGTATTTTTTCGTTCATCATTTTCATTTGCTACAGACTGCTATCATCGCCCGAATTGCATAATACGCGCATATGATTATTTTCCCGATATCACCAAGGATTATAAATCACACATCATACAATGTACGGGCGTCTGATTACAGCTAATTAGGCAAAAACTCAGGCGGCAGGAAGGCTAATGGATCTTCCTACGGTCATTTTTTGCTAAATACAATACAGAGTATTGTGAGGGATATTTATCAGTTTGATTGGGTGATGAGGGTGGCTGGGTGGCGTTCATGGAAACGCCAAATCGCAACGAGTTTCACTCTGAAAATCAGTATGACAAAATGAACGAGGGAGAGAGCTTCAATTACATTTCAACGGGGGATGTAATTATACGAATCGAACCGACCGAGTAATTTTATATTATAGAATCGTTATCAACTTCAGGCATTTCAGCAATCAGTTCATCAAATTTACTGGATGCTGTGTCTGCAAATCCTTTTTGGGTAGATTTCCTCTAAAAATTATTAGTTATTCAAGAATTTTTCTTTGTTATATACTTTTTAATCGATATACAGCTTTAAATTATATGATGCAACCAATGTTATTTTTAACATACCAGTTTTGTGGTTTGCGAGGGATTGGAACACCGTTGATTTCGTGTGTTTCTGTTACCTTTCGCTGGTTTGGTCTAGACCGGTTTCGGCTGCTCGCCATCTTCAGTGGCGGTGTCAGTCACTTTTGGCACTTTGGATGTTATTTGGGGGCATTCTCACTGCACTGTCACTGCCACTTGTACTGTGGTGTTTGTAGTGTATTCAGTTAAATGCGCTACTAGTTTCAATGGTACGGCGCACCTAATACCAGCCCGCAATACAGGTCTGTCTTACATATTAGTATTAGCGCCTTAAAGCACAAGTGACAGTGACAGTGCAGTGAGGAAAAAGTATCCGAAGTGCCAAAAGTGACTAACACCGCTACTGAAGATGGCGAGCGGTGAAACTGGTCTAGCAAAAGACCAAACTAGCAAGAGAAGATAGAAACACAGGAAATGTACGGCAATGTTATTTTTGTTGTAATGGGGGGAATATTCAATAATATCGTTACATAATTGTAATGATATAATTATATGGATACTAAATTGTAATATTCAACGGTATGCCAATCATACTTCTCGGACCCTACCAACAGTCTCACTTTTCATTCATCGGTTTCATATCATTCACACGACTGATGAGTATGTGACGCCGACATCTGTATAAGTTTGCCGGTTGGGCGAAGTGTGGCCTGTATAATTCGGATTTAATGATCCGGGAAAGTGGGGCCGAATTTATGAATTGTGCTGTGTGCCGGGGGTCCGATTGGTGCGGTGGCGGTGGCCGGAGCGCGGCCCAATTGATGGCCGGAACCGCCGCCCCGATTCGGTTCCGGGCCTCTGACAACGTTGTCAGCGTTTTGACTCAACGCCGGTGTTTAATTCAATTCGCCGTCGGGGCGGTTTTTGTTCGCCCATAATATAGAATTATTTCATATCGGTGTTATTTTTATACGAAACAGAACTATGCTTTAAACACAGTTTTTTCAACAATTTGATTTTTTGACAACGCCGGTATTGTTTTATGATTAATATTAAAATTAATCTTTCCCAAATATCTGTAAGTATGTTCAATGAAGGCTACTAAGGCCGTAGCAATAAGAAACCATCGAGTGTGGAAACTATAAATGAGATATTGAGATACAATATTTCTGATGAATTCACACTTTTTTCGGCAGTAAGGGGACATCAATGCCTGAAAAGGAAAACGAACTTACACCAGTATACTGTCTATAGGTGTATTGGATATATAAAACTCAGGATTAAAAATAGTCTTCTTATAAAAATAAAAATTTTCTTATACACAGATTAAATAATAAAATACGCGGAAAATAATTTTCGGCAATCTAGAGTCCGTTAATTATACAAAAAATATTGACATTATATTATAAGGAAACGCCTTCTACCTAAAGGGAAAATAAGTGTAAAGAATGTACTAAGAGATTATTGAGAGTAATATCTTAAGAGGAAACAAACTGGAACAAAGGAACTAAGAAAGAGTAAGACCGAGCGACGTTTTTTATAAGGTGCGCCCCTTACAACTCCAAGCATTTAAACGCGGATCGCTTTGAGCGATGGCTTTTTCCAATTTCATTAAATAAATACAGGAATAGATGGAGGAAAACATACTCCGAAATCAATCAACGACTCTGTCGGTACTTTGTCATGTTTGTTTGTCACCAGTGACGGTTCCCTTTTATTACGAATACATTGATTCCAATTACCATATAATATGTTCGAACAAAGAGCAGCTGACTCAGCAGTACACGTATTAAACATTAAACATTAATTTTAATTATCGCGCCGTTTACTGTTATATTTGAATGTGGAGATTGCCTGCCCGAAAAATTTACACAATACCTGGAAATGAGCGTAAGGGAAACATTTCTGTTATGTCAATTTTATTTGTGGCACTAAATAAATCCACCCCTCCAAACCCTCGTATCACCATGACGACAATTGTTGCGTATCCCGAAGAGCTTGAACAACCTTCGGATTTTCTTTCAAACCGCGCCGCCGAAATGCAGACGCGCTTCGAAAATCCAGGGCATCATACGCCGGGAAGGCGCAAAATAATTACACTTTTCATCTTGCCGGCCACAACGGAGACAGTTCACCGAAAGGGTTATTCCGAGAAAACTGAAAAGGGGGAAAATTGTTGTCCCCCCGCGAGTGTGGAATGGCGGGGTGGGGGCTGAAACGGGAAAAGACCGTAGGCAATTCAGACGTCGTCGGACGGAATGATGGCGGTTATTATCCCCCGGGAGGGAAGTCCGCCCCGCGGTGAAAGAAGGAGAGGAATTCGAGCCGGGCCGATTCCGGGGGAGTGAACGCACGACGGCTGAAAGGGTTCGAGCGACGCCCTGGCCCCGCGCGCTACGACGTGACAAATTGGAGGAAGCGAACTCTGAACAACCCTCTCCCCCAACCCCGCTGCCGCCCTCTCCAACGAAATTATACATTTCGTTTCATCCCTCCCGACGCCGCTTTTTTTTTGACCTACGCCATCCGTCAGTTTGACTCAAGGCGGAGGAATTTTTTTCCCCTCCCCCCCTTTTTGAATTTGAGCTCGACGAAAACGAGTCAGACGGATAATTTGTCTCGAATCTTAGGAGGAATTCCGCCTTCGAGGGCTCCGTAAAATGTTCGCCTTGAGTCCGCCAGTTTCTGGCAAAGCATACCTTGAATAAGGTGTATATATATATAAAAAATTCCAGTATTTATATATATATATATAAAATGAGTCGATTTCAGTTTTTAGTACTGCATTATAAACGATGCGTTAAAAAAAGTTATCAAGATTCTTTTACTGAGAATTGGCTTCTCGCCATCTTCATTAGTACACCTCAATGCTACTTCAGTTCTTTTACCAAAAGTTCTCAGGGTCAATAATGAGGTATTAGAAACTTAGTATTAGATATAAGATATTTCCTATTATCGAAAACATAAATTCATTATTGTATTAATTATTTCTGAGTATTGGGAATGCTAAATTGCTAATGTGAATTGCTTGCAGTACAGCGCGCACACTATTGAGGGCACTCACATATCAGTATAAGTATTATATATAATAATATATATAAGTATTATTATATATATTACAATTATATAATATATATACATATATGTATATATATAAACATACATATACATATCAATCTCTAGTATATGTAGATGTAAACCCAATGCGAATTCGGCTTAGAGATGTTCTGAATACCGAAGCCTGAAGGGCCGTAGAGGGATTACACCGCGATAGGCCTCCAGTCACTCCTGCGAGCGTCCCCTCCAGGATTATTTCGTCAGGTACTCCCCGATATTCAGGGACTCGAGACCGACTTGAATAATTAATTGTTATTGGGGTTGGGTCAAATCCTCTTAAGCCCTTCAGTCTATTCGAGGACTTTTGCCGATTTCCGCGCCCTCCCCGGGTACCGATTCGCTGATTCCGACCCCCCCCCCCATCGATGGGCAGTAGAATTATATTTAAATTGCGCCATAATTCCTCTTCTCTTAATACTGAAAGGTGGTATCCACTGATAATTTTGTTCGCTGTTAGTCCTCATTAGTAAATTGCAATACTCAATAAGAAATCGAAGTTTTGAATGTGAGGAGTTTCTTAGATGTAGAGATATATTGGATAATTATAATATATACAGTTCCAGACTATATATATATATATAATGTGTCGATTTCAGTTTTTAGTACTGTAATATAAACGATGATTTATTAATATCAGGCAATTCGGGTAGTGAAAAACTGAAAAACCTCCAGGCATTTTTCCAAAATTCGCCCGGAGGTATCGGTCGTTGCCCGTTATAAACGATACTTCTAGCGGTGAAAGAAATCATTTATGTAATCCGGAGCGCAATGCACGACAGGTCCCCGCGCGATACCCGTTTATTTCTGGCCGGACTTTCAGGCCTGCCCTGGAAAACGTGACAACTCCGATCGGATTTCTAGGCCGACGTCCGAAAACGATAACGCCGGGCGCTTGCGAGCGCGATTCGGGGCACGTAGCACGTCGGCCGAGTGGCCGGGGCCCGTCCCCGGCTAAAAGGGAACCGACGTCGCCGAAGGAGGCAAAGAAACGAGTGGCCCTCCTTTTTTTTTATCCCCCAAGAAACAATCTTTAAGCGTCGGCGACGCACAATCGAATTCGGAGCGGCCCTCCCCCGGGAATTCAATAGACGGGGACGTGGCGCGACGGAGGTCAACCGTATCGTAAAAACGGTATTAAAAACTCAATTTTAGTTGCGCCCCGAGGGACGTGATCCGTTCCGATGGGCGGCTAAACGAATTCGAACGGACGGAGCGATAGCGTCGGAGAGAGCGGCGAGGGCCCAAAATGAAAGCACTAATATTATCGATATAACGGATAGTCCAATACTTGCAACGTGTATAGTATCGGTAATGCGCGCCATTTTCCCTTCTCCACCCTTAGAAGACGATTATCCTTCGACGAGTAGCGGTATCTTTACCACTCTTTGTAACCAAATCAATTTATCCATAATTACATGAAATAACTTCTACCGGTCTCTTAATATCTTGTCTGAAGGGGGTGTAATCGCCGCATTTCCCTGATTCTCAAAATCGATACGAACAGGACATTTATCGGTTTAGCGACCTCAAAACAGGATGGCTTCTAGGAAAAGGCATTTAACATCGTACAGTTAGCGGATCTGATTATTTTAAAATAAATTAGGATCGCGAATTGCTCTTCAACAAATATCGAATAGACAAATGCGGTACGAATAAAATGAGTTCTAAATGCTTACTGTAATTGAGGTTGATCGAAACAAAATTTCAATTTAACATCACACAGAGTAAATTTTATTACCGGAGGCAATTTCAAATAAGCACAATAAATAACTGCATTCGTTACATTTAATTCAATGTCCCGTTTTCTTTATCCACAAACACACTAAATTACCAATTTCATTTGCATTATGAAACAAAACGAATGTTGCGGTAAATTCAATCCTCTGGCGTTTGAGAATAGAATTAAGTTATATGGCAATTTAGACGATTTTCTAAAAAGTAGTTCGTCCCTCGTGAGTTTCAGAAACTTAATTTTTATATAGCTTCAGAGAAAATTGTTGTACATAATTTTCTTCCTCTTTGGAAAGAAGATTAAATGTTTATTCTAGTTTAAATGTTCCTCTCATGTAACCCCATTTTGTAACAAATTCAATTTAGCTTTAAGTTCAGATCAGTGTGTTATTTTTAAATTAACTCATATTTGTTGTTATTATAAACTACAAGAGTTTAGGAGGGTATTAATAAATTAATATAAATAGAGAAATACATACGTTTAATACTAATATGTATTAAATATAACATTATTGAATCGAGTAAGTTTTTCATTAAATTGTAAATTTAGTGCTCATACTTCTTTATTCTCGTATCTTTTATTGAAATAATGCAATATGTAAATCTTTAATGTACGTCCATTATATAATATAATTATAAATATAAATTCTAACTAAAATAATTTGAAGTAATACTATATGAATTGCCGGAGTGCGATCAATAATCGATTACATATTCATAAATTAATAGAGGGGTACACAGAAAAGATATAATTTTAAAAATGACTAGCGTTTGCTCTATTAGCGAAATATAATTAATGAGCGAATACTAAATACCTTCTACGATTCTGAACCACATTCTACATTCAAAACAACTCGATAATTTTCTACATTCTCATAAGATTAAAAGGAAAAACTTGTCATAATCATGTCCAATTACAAAATTCGCTTCGGTCTCTTCATAAATGTTAAAACGAAAAGTCCCCGGGCCAACTCTTGAGGAAGGGACGGAGAGGGGTGGGCGGCGGGGCGGCCGGGTAGGGTGGAAGCCGTCGGCTTAATAATTAACGGCATTTGTTCTCAAAACAGGGATCTGCAAGGTGGAAACGGTTTTGCATAATTCGCGCATCTCGAATGAGGTGGGCTTGTGGGACACCAATGGAAGGAGTGGTGGGGGAGGCTCGTAAACCTGTGTCGCACACGTGCCATTAACTTTATAACCGGGTGCACCTGATTACACGACGGTAGGCCGGCGATTTTGGAGTTAAAATTTGGACGGCGCATTCACCCAATTCATACGGCCGTCAGGGCGCTTTAATACCGGAATTGCGGTAGAATGAGTACAACGTTCAGTAAAATGAAATAATATTTTCGAGTGTCATAATTACGTGTCGTATGTCGGAACGAACTGCCTATTTAGAACCACAAGCTACCGAATGAATTTCTTCAGTCACTTTGAGTTTTCTGTCGCCTGTGTGGCATTTTCATTAAACTGACTGTAGGCTGTTGAAATCGAATAATATAAACCTGTTTCTCGTCCTCGTCAGTTTCAGCCTGTCAGTAAATTAGCGAGGGCCTAGCATGTACTGTTAAAATAACCGATGACATTCCAAACTCTGGCGGCCCCCCTCCTAAAAGATACCTTAAATTAGACATTTCAATTAAACGTAACTAATTCATACTTAAAGTGAAATGTCTTTTTTAAAGAATAAACTATTAAAGGTATGAAGATGGCTCTAATTATAATATTCTAAGTAATTTTTAGTTGATCTTATAACGAGGGATACGGTTACCCACTATATTTCTTTCACTAGTTAAATATAATCACTTTTGTAGGTATACTGAGATTTACTAGGGTAGTTGAGTCATGCTACGGTGTCTGGTTGGCACCAGGTTTCGGCCGGCATCGTAAATAAATCATTGACCGGTGGGGGGGGGTTTCGGGATACCCGCAATCCGTCCACGGCCACTTGAATCTTTAAATTGGGACCCCGAGGCAGGCACTACTACCACATTATTTAGAGCCCTCTTATTCTTTACGGTAACTCCCAACAGGCTCGGGACTCTCGGGAGGACACTGCAGAAATTGAATAGCCGCCTACCGGCCCCCGCCCCAACGCGTTATTTATTTCATTTCACCCAAACCGCGATGAATTGTGCACGGCTCGGCATGAGAGTCTCGTATCGCGAATTGCCGTTTCCAATACCCCGTGCGACTAAATTAAATACGCTGCATTTGCGGAATATCGATAACATTTTAATATTCACAGCCCCACAGCGGCGATTGGAAGACCGTCCAATAAATAGTATTTGTGCTTTCAATAGAATAAGCCATGCGATTTATTGCCACACCGAGTATTCGAGAGAAATATTAAGTAATAAAGCGCTGAAAAAGCAAGTCAAAATAAATCACTAACGGAATAGCACAGACGGTGGGGAGAAGCCGAAAACTGTTAAACGCTCAGACGATGGAGAACAGACGTGCGGGGGTTCCCCACTAATTTATTGAGAGTTGCGAAGTGCAACGATGGCACTTGGTACATATAAGAAATAGGCTACAATGGATCCACAAAATTAACTTTAGAATTGAATAAATTTTCCAGGAAGAATTAATTAATTACGTCCTAAAACTAAAATATTTCGGGTAATAACAGGACGCGTCCCTCAGGATTTTAAATATTAGGAAAGGTTTGTTACGGGAAATTAGCCAGGCTTTGATTAGTGGCTGCAACAACAGCCTTTTCCTGGGGCCAGGGCCCTATAGGTGTTCTCCCGGGGGAAAGTGGGCTAAAGACAAAGGATGTTATTTATCCTCCGATCCGCTCGACTAATCAGTGTCCGACATCCACATTAGAGGGTTTCGCCCTTGACCCGGTACTTTCGCACTGCCGAACCGGTTGCTAACCTTCCGGCTTAGCTTACCTCTCGCACACGGAATGCCATTCTGATCCATTTGAATTTATTAATTGGACTGATGGCAGGTCGATGCATTCGATGGGAATTTACCTAAAATTTAGACTGATAAGATAATTGTTTACCAGGAACCATTAATTCAATTTCGTGGAATAATTTTAGGATGTAGTTTGTTGAAAAATAGATCAGAAGTTCAATTATCCGGATTTAGTTTCGGCAAATTATTATCCGAACAAGATCTTCATCAAGGGGTATAGTATATCAATATACTATATTGTAACTCTAAGTAAGTAAGCATGTTGTAAATGCTACTTAATATTTCATGAAAACCAACTTCAAAATATTATTTTTCCAATACACCTTATAAAAAATGTATGATATACAAAGTTTCTAAAATAACTACGGTTAATAGTCATGCAGTAATACTACAATTACAGGAGAAACGAAATGGACATTCGTATCGATATTTAGATTCGCAGAATTTAATTCTATAAACAGTTGAGTCCAAGAAGTGCGCTCAGACAATTTCCCACGGTAAGATGGTGGGCCGCAACATGTGTCGACAGCGTCCCCGGGCGCCGGGTCTGATGCACAATTAAACTCGGGCCAGGGGCGTCGGAGGGATTTAGAACTTTCCGTTCTGAAACTCTGACTGATAGTTGAATAAGAATTTCAATCAGACCAAGTTCCGATACCTGGGGTTTATACTGAAAGTCGGCCCCTCATTTGTCCTCCGATCGGCCCCTTATATGAGTCGAGCTTCAAAACTTCGGGGCCCAAACTTCTGAGTCTCGGTGAATTTGAAACGTGGAATCTATTCCAGTTGCGCACCAGTACTTTGCATCGGGGTTTTTTATTGCATAATGTCAATAAACTAACCGTTTATATATGTTTTTGGATTTTGGAATAAATCCAATTTTCGACCAATTAATCATAATGCGTTTCCTGGCTATAATTTCATTAATGGTATTAATTTAGCCTCACAATTCTATATAGGACGATAACTTATTTCCTAAATGCATAGTGTGTCACGAATTGAATAACTTCGATTTCTGCTAAATGAATGGAAAATACTTCTTTTCAGGGGGAAAAATGTTGTCGAAATGGCATTAAGTCCTTACGGGAACTGGGAGTAAATCCGGAACGTGGGTCGGTTGATACACTTTACAGTACGTGAACATTTTGGCACCGCGACAAAGAGACAAGGATATAAGGAAACGGCGTGCCCTGTTCGTCTTCCCTGTCTCTTTCTCTCTCGCTGCCACTAGGCTCCCCTATATCCGCACTGCTCCTCTAACCTCCTCATTGAGACTGTTACAGCAGGGAAGACCGCATTAGCATCTTATCGTGGTGCTTTGATACAACGGCCAAACCGCCAAGGAGTCGGGGATTTTCCTGAGCTCGGTAGTGTTCATTGTCGAACGATTTCATTGCCAGAGACTGCCTTCTATTATAAACACAATCAATATTAATGGAGCAGTTTAGTTTGTTTTATGCTCCTTAGTGTTTCTTCCCGGTTGGAACAACTTGCCAGAACTCGTATGATTGTGATAATTCTTGAAATGAAAGTATATCACAGAGTGAATACGTTAAGTAATAATTATTAATGGTCCTTTATAATTGGTTAATTAATTAAACAAGATATTTACTATTTAGGGGCCACAGCACTGGCCGTTTCTAATTTCGCTAACCGCTTAAATGAGAAATTGCGTTTGTCTCATTCTAATACTGCATTTAACACTCGGTAGAATCAATAATGAATTACAATCGCGATAATTAATGGAGAAGTAACACCGGGCCTTCAGAGCCGGTTTCTTTTTTAATTGACCTAATTAACAGCGGTAACGGCACCGCATAAATTATCTAGAACCGAGTTCTTTAAAAGGACTCTATCCGCCATGTTTTATTCACGATAACTGTTTCATTTTATACCCGTTGAAATCGTTCCGTTAATGAAATATTTCCGATTTTCATCGGGGCTCTATTTTCCGAAAGAGGAGCTAAATAATTTGCAGTCGAACAGAGATTATTTTTCGCTCTATGCGTTATTCATGGGAATGTTTTCGTAATGCAATTTACAGCTGGCGACCGCAGACGGCGCTAAAAGATTGGTGAAATTATGGGACCACTTTAACAAATACACGGTCATAAAATTCAATATCCTCCACGACTTCGAATGCAACTGACGATGGCGGAAGCAGGAACCTCTCTACCATAATTTATACTGAAAATACGTAAACACTTTCAAAATTAATTTCTACAGTTATTAATATACTTATAGGAGTGCCGCACATGATCCGTTTCCGCTATAGCGTAGATAAGAAGATTTGATAAATTGTAAACTTGTAAATAAAACAATGTACTCCCAGAAAATTCGTTTATTGCACGTTTTTCGAAAAACTGTCTTCTCATAATGATTCGCTGAGTATCTTGTTTACACATGACGAGCCATGACTATTGTGAAACAAGTTCCTTACGCTAGAACCAAGTTATTTCAACTGGAAAATCCTTTGTAACGCAATGTTAAAACCGTGTGTACACATTTTGAAGCCTTAACAAGGCGGTGGAGGTGAGCTATCTTTTTATTGGTTACAGAAAAAAACACGCCGCCATTCGGTTTCAGATATCTCGTGCAGTTCACTTACATAGCGTTTCTGTCTTTAATATTTCAAGAAAACCTAATACGAGCCAATAGCGGAGTCAATAAAGAACTTCCGATAAATCAGTATATAAATTATATAGATCGGTCCGGATTATAATTCTTCGACGTCTCCGGCCGGGACAACGCCTCAACTGGAAATTTAAACCCCGTAATTCACGTTTATGAGGTTTCCTTGCCGTGTTTAGCCCTCTTCGGATCACCTGCATCTGTTTGTAATGGTCCCAGCCCTCTCCTGGCTGGGCTGTAATGTGCCGTTCCCCTCTGGCTGGGCGCTTGTTCAACCCGCCACCGGGGCCAAAGACCCCTTCCTTGCAGTCTAGACCCCCGCCCCCTTCTATTTATCCGGGATCCACTCGTGTCCGACATACAGCCATTGTCCGCCAGTAGCACCCCGAGTGGGAACTGGGCCTGAGAGGGTATTTCAGCGATTAATGGGTCTCTAATTGCAGGCGGGAGGTATCACCGATTAAATGAATTTATTCCCTAGCCCTAGTTAACGCTTTATATTCCACTATACGTTATTAATATAATGAATCGGCGAAATTTAGATAAATAGAGATAAATTTGAAATTTATAACATTTGAGATAAATAATTCGGAAAAATCACCCTTCGGAATTTAAATTAATTGGCTAATTTTTCTCTACTGTTAACACCATCGAGACGCTTTTGCGTCATACAAAAAATATTGCGGACCGACGTAATGATATATTACGCCTATTACCTTTTGCTCTACAGCTTGCTTAATAAATCATACCATATAATTAAAAAAAGTACTAAAATCCATCTGATGATCAATTCGATAAAAACCACTGATTTGAGTCTTTCTCATTGTCTTTTAATGCCAAAAGTTAGCAATTCACCAACTTACCGAGTGCGAAATGCGCTGTATTTTCAAGTAAAATCGGTATGCAAACCCACTCGTGCCCCGACGACTATTGTCCGAAGGGAGAGTAGGAACTGTGTGCTTCCTCAACCGCGAAGGGACGAACCTAAGGGGTATTTTACTGTTTAATGCAGGGGACGGGCAAGGGCTCGGACCCCTATGTTTAATTCAAGGAAATGGACGGACTACTATCAGTCCTGAAATAATTAAACGAATTCGTACCGCCGTCTAATTTAAACCCGACTGCTACTTAGTCCCTGCCTTTGTTGAAATCAATAATGTATTATGACTAATTCTGCAACTGTATTTGAACCACTTCGGATGGGAATCCTCAGAAGATATCCAAATCTATCGGGTGGGAATATACTCATTTCTCTATTGGATGCATTGGATTACATCGTGGTTCCAATACATCGACATACCATAATATGTTAGCAAGTAAATAGTGACGATAAGAGGAGCGAATGTAGCAACAAACTATTAAGAATAAACAGTGTAATGGAAAATGCATTAAAATCGATTTAATAATATGTATTCTAGCGCCTCGAGCTATACTGGGGTAAATGAGGAAAAACACAACAACGCAGACGAAAGGAAGTGGGGTGGTTAGGACCCCGACTCCGGAAATTTATCTGTAGCCCAAACTGCTGACAGCCGTCATTAACATGATAATATTTTAAGGACGTTAGTATTCTATTACTCCCCCGAGGAAAAGGTCAAGGCACCGCAATTAGAGTCCAGGACTGCGACTAGGGAAAGAGAGAGAGAGAGGAGAGCCCTCTAATAAAGAAAACCTTGGGATATTTCGGAGGGGAAGTTTTTAAAACGAATTATATTTCCGGGGTTTTCGGTGGTTACGGTTTCGCAACTTGTTCCTACAGCGGGGGGAGGAGGGGGCGGCATCCTCGGGATCATTAAAAACTTTGGTCCCGAAGTAGCCCGGGTCGGCCCCACAAACTCGGCGACTAAACGCGGCCCCCCGGGATTATCGTGGCAATTACGCTTAAACATCCGCTAATTGAATTTTAAAAGTCGGGTCAAGCGAAAGGCCCACTTTGTGAATTCTCAAATTCTCCGGTTAATCAGCCGGATGGGAGGCCGGGGAGTCGCAGCCAGTTTCTTAAAAGTACGATTTTGATCCTAACTTCCTTCTGGTTATATACATTTTATTCCCTTTACGAGGGTTTATGAGGAACAGAAATTTAATGCTTAGGATTTACTTGATGTTTAAACAGAAAATGTTGACAATTTGACTGTTATCTCCAGGTAGAATCTCTGGTTCCTAGCTACTGATAAAACAAACCCATAATAAAATATAATAAATCCCGAATCCTTCCCTTAAAAACAAGACTAAGGAACTTCTAAAATAATATTAAAAAACGCTCCATAATTCCTGGGAATTTCTGTCACACTCGCTGATTCACTGCACTGTTACGTGTAGGGGTCTTGGCTCAGTGCCAGTGCCCCCCCCCCGTAGCCAACCAACATCCGTTAAGTGCCTCACTAATCTACTGAACACTAACCGAAATCGGTCTAGCGTAAGACCAAATTATTGAGTGGAGACAAGAGTATTCCGCTAAGAGTTACGGCGGCCTTAACCCACGCCGACCATCTAACAGGTAGCTTAAACATAAATATATAACTTGTTTTCTTACTCTTAATGCTTCAACGGCTATCCAAATGTGTAATTACGGTAAAATACTATCCAAGGAATTCTATTGACGATTACGAAAAGTCGAAACCGGTCTAGCTTTTGACCAAATAGTACTGGAAATATATATATATATAAAATATATTGATATTTTTGACACCCAAAATAAAATATATATTTTGATATTTATCAAGCTTACTTTTGACAATGTAACAATCGTATATTCAGTGGTAATACTCCCAGATAAATTAACAGACATAAATAATAAACAATAATTGGCAGATGATTGAATAAACCTAACAACCTAATTGATTTTATGGTAAAGACATGCATTCCAATTATGGGTCAAGTGTTCTATGTTAGAGAGAGTGAGGGGGTTCTTTTATTGAATTCATTCTATTGAAAATGTTCCCCGACCCCATACAAAAGCCCCATAGGCTCATTAGACGGGCGTTTAGAGTGTAATTTGAAATTTTAACATCTATATTAAACCTTGGCTATATTGGGCGACACAAATTTACCAACCGGGAGTCGGTCTCGGTTCCCATCTATATTCAAATTCGGCCAATTAATTCGCCTCTCCTCGTGGGACTCAACGGCGCCATTATACGCCGTAAGTTGTCGGGCGATTGTCGTTCGGGTTTATGGGGCTTTCACGGGAGTCGCGTTCGATGCGGAGTCGAACGTCTTTTTGACCGTCGGAGGTTTGGACAAGAGATAGTCGTCGTAGGGAAATTGTACCTTCCCTATTCCTCTGCTCAGGAATAGCAGATCCCATCTATGATTAGTGCTTTCACTCGAGGTGACTTAAATAATTCGGAGACTTTGAAAACAGTAGACCATATAATGGCTGTAACCTCTAATTTTAAAAGAACAAAATAATTGTAAATTTCTCTCTGTTCAATAAATAGATGTTAATCTATTTATTGAATACAATATTTCCAATATTAATACTAACAAGAGCTTTTATTATACACTGTGAAGTTCACCAAACTGATGGTCCAACTATGGGGCTTTCATTGTGAGTGTCGTTCGATGGTTTCGGCGGCTGAAAAACTACCGCTTGATGGTTCACCAATTAAAACTTGGGCCGCAAAACCGTTCAGCCCAACTGTGCCGAATTTTCACTTTCCGTATGGCCCCCGCCGCTCACTCGACCATTTCGTTGTCTGAATCGCTTTAACTTTTCATCAATAGTACTGCTATTACTGGGCTTAGTTTCGATTCTAGGAAAAAATGTTAGGAATATTGTTGAACATATGATGAAGTTGTTGTGCCTGAAATTCATTTGAGGCTACCGAAAAAACTGAATAATTATTTTCCCATCATAAAAGAAGTGCTTTCAGAATAGACAATGTATTTAAAATATGAAAGACCATTAATTGTAAAACCAACAATTGTAAAATGTTCCTTATGAACAATAGTTTCTAAGATTTATACAAAATTAACCATAACCATTCCTTTAGAATTCCGCGATTAAGCGAAGTTTGTAGGCGATTCAGTGAAAGTGCCTTTGGAGTATTTGCCTTAAGTATGGAATAAAATATAGGTCACACAGGTCCAATTTTTACAGCTTTCAGAAAGTAACAAGGGATTTTATTCAATATAAAGTATTCCTTTGAAGTCTCGAGTCTCTTCTGCGTTTTTTTATAAAACCTCCAGTTGAATTTTTAAATAATATCCCTTTTTAGAGCCATAAGTGAGTTAACGGTATTCCACATTATACAGAACAGTAGTTGGCTGTTCGTTGCCGTCATGTAAAACGGCAGTGGCGACAGTTGTCGCTCCACTGCGATACACAGGTTTTTCAACCCTTCGCGGCTAATGGGAATTTAACCGTTTATATTAAATGGGAATGGCAAGCATTGGCACAGTGTCGATGTGTAAGAGTGTCTATTCGTTGGCGATCAGTAGAGGAACAGTTTTACAGTAAGAATGAGCTGAAAGTTGAGTGAAGTAACTATCGAAGTAAGCGACAAAAGAAATGCTTACGCGCTGGCCTAGGAACTTTTAAAATTTCAACTTCGAAAGTTCCACTTTCTTCCTTGTTTTCAGGGTCACATATGCAGTAAGAAGAAAGAGTGAACGCTTGAGGTGAATGGGATAAAATAATCCCCAATTCTGGGAAAGTTATTCAATTGGTTTAGCTCTATATAAATGCGTGGATAACACAGAGGGTGCAGTCGAATCCAAGCTGAATCTACCCCCAGACGCTTCTCATCCCTCGTTGAGGGCTCGTACCGAATTGGATCGGCTAAGCAGTAGAGAGTTCCCTTTTCAAGCGCCCCTGAAATAAATCTCCGGCTTTAAGCCGATGGACTGCCACCTCACTCAGAGCACGCTTCAGAAGACAGATTTCAGATCTTCTCCATCATTAGTAGAATTAAATATACCTTTTTTTCCTGTTTTTCGTCGTTGCAGAAGCCAATGTTCATTGTTCATTACATTCGCGTTAAGTAGGTTGGTGAAAATTACCAGAACATTTTTTAGGACAAAATACGAGTAAAATTTCTTGCAGAATACAAATGTACGTCTGAAAACAGGACACCGCATGCAAGATCAAACAAAATATCTGTCAGATAAAATAGAGTCAAAATAATATTGTATTCTAATCCTGGTATATGTGTGAATATATATACATAAGCCTATATTTAAAATGTTTGATATAATATTTCCTTTGTGATATAACATCATTTTTGTATTTCTTAAATTAATTATGGTGACACAAGTCAAGCGTTATGTGCCGACGATTTTAAAAAACACTAGGTTTAATACATTACTATGTCTCAAGTGTATGATGCCATACCAATAAATAATAATTGTGTTTTTCGAAAAAAGCATTATTATATGAAAAACGCAATACGGACTTTAACTTATGTAAAAGTCACATTTAAGGGAGACAGGAAAATTTCAGGTTGATACTACTCGGTTGGTTTACTCTTTTACAAATGGCGCGTGGCTTCCAGGAGGGCGGGGGCGGGGGCGGTGCGGTCGAATCGAAGAAAAATCCATCCCCGAACGACCCGGTCTTAAAGAGGGGATGGGGGAGCGGCGGGCCGGGGATCGCGAAAGTATTACCGGGAGAGGGTGGGTCTTTCAGGGAGGCCAATAAATCTTAAGTCGGCGGTCCAGAAGAGGAGAGATAGCGTGAGACCGGGGGAAGGGGGTGTTGCGAAGTTGGGGGTGGGAAGGCATCAATTCCCGAACGCCCCACAGTCGCAATAGGCACAAGTAACAACACCCCCCAGCAGCTATCACCTTTAATTGAATCTCGGATTTATCCCGAGACAATTTGTTATGCGAATGGGCACAAAGAGATGGATTGCATTATCATTGTTGTTTTAGGAACTATTGAGAGGAAATAAAAATTATTGTAAATGAAGTACAAAAAAAACAAAGAACTGTCATTGCTGTTTAACGGGGAAGGGCATCATATTCTCCTGAACTATATGTTCAGCGTGGGAAACGGTTGAACGTCTTGTTACCGTAGCAGACGTAAAGTTAAAATTTAAGACAACATAAAAACAACTAATATATATATATATATATATATATATATATATATATATATATATATAAAGTATAAATCAGGAGTTTTCTAATACGGTATTTTTAAGTAAGGATTACTTTTCTTTGGTTTTACTTCGATACTGCTTGGTGACCGGTTTCTTAAGGTTTAAACTAAGTTATTTCTTCCTCATCGTGGGCTCAATCTTGGCGTTCGTTATCTACGTTACGAACCTCGCTTCCGAGGAAGCACCCTATCCCCGTCCCATTTCAGTTTACTTTAACGTTTATGAACACAGCCGGGCTTATGAACACAAATATCTGACAATAAAATACAACATTGTATTATAAAAATAATTAACGTTTTAACGTTCATCAACCATGTAATAAGATACTATAATTTTGACATTCATTAGTCAAAGGACTGGCATTGTCAATGAAATAATAATTATTTGGAATAGCAAACGCGACGTGAAGGGCCCGGCGTTGAAAATGTCCGGACGAATTAACAATACTACACGATAATTAGTTTTCATTTGAATTTGTAACAGGATTCCGGCTGTCTGACAGGTAGTTTGAAACAAACAGCATTAAAGACGTCCCTTGGAAGCCGACCGAATGTTATTAATACGGGCAGGAATTCTAAACCTCTTTTCAGGATTTATAAACACAAGTCTGACTCTGCGTAGGCTCTCGTGTACAGAAAAGAAGGTAGAACGGATTCCATTCTCCGAGTTCGGAATATCTCTCTGGCTCACGTGAATTGTTTGCTACAAAATGTAAATTCGTTGTCATTCCTTTTGATGTTTGGTTTTCAACAACACGTAACAACATTTATGTTATAAATATATTCTCGTATTAAAAATTGATGATCCCAATCATGCAGTTTAAGAGTTTTTCATCATTAAAATTGATGGACAAGAATTTATTGCGTGAAATACCGATGCCTTCACTATCACATTTTGATGCCTGAGGTGAGTCACTGTGCATAACACATTATTTTTAGACATTATTAAACACATTTTCCTTACTTTAACGTAATTGTTTTATTTGCATAAATTTTATAAAAACATATTTCTGTTTTGCCCGTTATATTAAAATGTTGAAATAATGTGATATAGGAAATCTATATAGATCAGTAGTACATTATTCAGTCAGTCAGATATCGTCATATGAAGGGATGGAAAAAGATCTCTGAAGGCATGTGGTCTCGAACGCGATAAATCTCGAGGAAATGGTCTTGTTTAACATCTGCACCGCTATTTGGAATAGCCGTGAACAATGTACGAATAGCCACTTTGATAGCCAAACATTTGGAAGGGATAAGGAAAGAGAAGAAAGCCAACCAGGCTGCTTTACATCATATAATATACATTATATTGTATTCTCTCCCTAGAGTCGTTATGCATGTCCCAATATATGCCACAATCTTCGAAAACAGTTTCTTACTGTTATTTTACCACTGACAATCCACCTAGTGGTTACACCTCTATAATGGCTTTGTAAATGACGTGTTCATTAAATGTTCAACAATGCGAACAAAATTTCATACCACTTCGACTTTGATCCGACTGTCGCGGGGTACCGAAACGCGCTGGAGTAACTGAATAAAATAGGGAATTAAATAAAAAATGAGACCCATAGGCCCTCGGGGGTCCCCCTTAACCGGGCCGACATCGGATGTGGAAAAGGAGACCAACTTGCTGAAAGTTCGGAACTTCCAAATGGTGTTTACTCCGCCGGGGACCGGAGAGCCCTATCCCAACGAAGGGGAGGTATAACGGGGGGAAGGTAATTTCAACCCTTCCCCCCACCTCCATTCCAAATTAACTGACAATTTAAAAGCCCGCAGCCCTTCCTGCCTTTTTTCATTCGATCGGTAGGACACCGCATAATGTATCGAAATCCGTTAACCGTTATCTGGCAAATTCTTTACCGATTGAAAAACAATAATAAAATTTAATTTATTCCATTACCTTGATGGGAATAAAATCCATTTACTTGTAATATCGAAATGAGTTATTTTTAAGGTTGTTAAATGTTGGGCAAACAATTTTTTATATATAAAATATTTTTTCATTACGCCATTTATTAAATTTTATTTGGCTGTATATATATAAGCTACAATATAAATTCCTGTTGATGTAAAAATGTTGCCTCATGATTTTTTTCAGTCATCTAGTTCTGGGTGCGACGTTTATTATGTTTTCTAATTGAGTTTTTTAAATGAGTTTTCTAGGAAATTATAGATTCCCATAACAATTCTGTAGTTCCGTGAACAGTTCGAAATTCCAGGACACTCTTCTGCAGATGTGTGAATGTATGATAAATTCGAGTTCACTACTAATCAAAAAAACACTAATTTACTACCGCGTACCTCGAACCTGTATCGACGCTCAACACGAAATTATGTTTTAACAGCATATATGAAGAAAATTGCAATCAAGTTTACATATCTAACTTGAGAGTTATGACAAAACGTAAAATGAAATGCTATCTTCGGAAAAATTAAGATTAAATATTAAGATTTATAATGCGGTCAATAGTACCAACCTACACATAAAACTCATGGTTTTAAACGAACAGATGATTTCTTTTTAATTTTTCTCCGGGCAAAAATATTATTTTCGGCCAGTCATTGCTCTCAGTTCACCGGCTTTACGATTCCGTCGAGGCGGCGGCACCTTCGTGCTATCCCGGAGTCACCCAGGAATTATAACCCGAGTAAACAAGCGGGAATGTTTAGAAGGGTGGGAGGGAGAACGCGCTCTGGGTTTTCACCCGTCAAAGAAGTTTACAGAAGGGAGAGAATAATAAATATTTGCCTAGGACCGAAGTGGTGAGGGCGAGGGAGGAACCAGACCGGTTTTAATGAACCGTGGGGCCCGGACGTCTGCTGCGTTTCAAAGTCGGCCAATTTAACGTTCGAAGTGTTTAGAAGCTGCCAGACAGAGATTCGTTTCCTGAAATCCGAGAACTCCCACGTAAGAGGACGGTTATTTGCAAAATCTCAAAATCGTATACATTGACAAAGAATACGATAACGTGTCTGACCGCGTCTCATGATAATGAATATGAAATCCGTCGACAACGATTAGGTTTGAGGCAGAACAAACAAATATTTTGCCAATAAATAGTTATATTATATTACCCATTAAGGCAAAATCTTAATATTCGATCTTAATATTTAATCTTAATTCTTCCGAAGATAGCATTTCATTTTAGGTTTTGTCATAACTCTCAAGTTAGATATGTAAACTTGATTGCATTAAGCTGTACTTGAGGCCATTAAGCATTGTCCAGATTCCCGTTACAGATTGTAATCTTACGGAACGTAAATATAAAATAATTTAAATCGCTAGTATCAATTATTGGTATTGGACTTCCAATAAATTTTAATATTCTAAAATTGAGGTGATGAATATTTATGCTCCCCAGCGATATTAGTGAAATCATTGATCCGTAACTTGTATTAGTCCTTTGACTCGAGCTTTAATCTCCGGGCGGCTTCCCGTTTTTGCCTGGCTCAAACAGATATTATTTTAAATACAGGAGCATAAAATATTTGCACGATCGAGAGTGATAAGGGATCTTTTTGAATAGGGCCAACCTTTTTTGGGGCTCGATTCAGCGAGGCGTGTGTTTTTAGTCCAGTGAGCAGCTTCAAGTACGAATGAAAGCATCAAAATATATAAAAAAATGTAATTGTACGACGATATTTAACAGAATTTATCTACTATTAAACATTTCATCCGGTTAATGTTTCCATTCGTTTTCTTTAAGTGTCCTCCAAAAAATCGATTATTTGTCTCTATAAATCTAAATCGTTCCATTCAAAAGTAATTTATCAGTTTAGTGGGATAATGATATAAATGAATCTCTACGCAGATGGCGGGGATAAAACATAGTGGCCAGGCGAACACTCGGTATTTTATTCGCACTAGATAATCCGGACGAGCCTCGTAATCGGAGCCGGATGGCCCCCAGGGCCCGGGCACAAAATGAATACCGGCTCTTCTCAGTTTTCCCGAGCGCCATTATCGGCTTGGATCGAGGGCTGACGTTGAGGGAAAAAATACACAATGTCGAACGAAGCGGACGGCGTCTCGGAAAAACGATACTTGGGACATTTAACTCCGAAATCGGATAGGGTTGAGGGGGCATCGAGGGGACGCCCGAACCGGCGTCAACACACTTAGAACATCCAAAGGCAAACACCGGAATCTTCTTCGCCGCCTCTCTCTCTCTCTCTCTCTCTCTCTCCACTGCCTCGCACTCAATCCCTAATCCACGTTCGGTCTATTTGAACTTCCGAAAACAACGGTGAGTGCCTCCCTCCTAGAGGTGGGCGCGAGCCACTTACTCCTCGACGGATGGTAGACAGTTAAATTACATCGGAAAACTTTCATCGCTACAAACATTTTTCAGTTTTATGCCCAACTTTGACTTGGTAAAATGTAGGCGGAAACACCCCTTGCAGGGACTCCATTTTGCTACGCACGTAATAACGCGGTTGATCGGTAGTTATGAATACAAATATAACTGCGATATTCGGTCTCTCGCTTGTTTGATTTCGTTCGGTGGTTCCAATACTTTTCAAACTCGAGGAACCCCTTTCTATAAAGGAAATGCGCAGAGTTCTAGGAACTCTAGAACCTATAACGTTTGACGTATTAAGTTAGACTAGATTATACTCTTCGTACGTGGTCAGTTCTAGTTCCAAGGTTCTCGAAGTACCGATAATAGTGAATATATAACAGTTCTACCGGAAAGAAAATTAAGACACAAAAAATATCCTGACCATTGCGGCCGTACAGCGGAGATGCTTTTCAGTATCGGCCGGAGTACTTCCAGGGAGGGGACACGCGTCCCGAACAGCAGGCCATTGTTTTATTTGCCGCAGCGAGCCGGATGGACAAGACGGCCGCGGGTAGAGAGAGAGAGGTAGAGAGAAGGCATGAGAGAAAGAGAGAGAGAGTGAGAGGAAGAAAAAGGACGGTGACGTCTCTTGTGGAGGCACTCGTTGTCCCCGTGTTTGCACTTGGAGGGACACTAAGTGTGTTGACGCTGGGACCCCCGCAAACAACGGATCGGCGGGATTACTCCACTCGAACCGTACCACCGATAAAGTAGGATGGGAGGAAAGGAAAAAAGGGAAACGAATAGTGCTACAGCTCATACGAGTGGGGAGTAATCATTAGACTGTAGGTAGAAAAGGTTGTTATGGTCAGTAAAACTGAAATGTAAGAGTTAATTGACCGGTCGTGTGAAAATTAACAAAACCTCGTATCTATCTGAATTAAAAATCTGCGACTTATGGGAGGCTCTATTTTGAAGAAGCAAAATATGATCAATGCTGAAATATTGGCCACGGGAAAAGTATTATTTTTTTAAATTTAGTATTAACGAAAAACCAATCTAATATTGTATTTCCTTGTTCAGTGTATTTGAAGCGCACAGTCTCAAGTATACGGAATATAGGAAGGCATTTAGTTATTAGTCAGTCATCCAATCGTAGTATATGCCTCTTGCGTAGATTACGGTCTAGCCGCGTTTAATCTGCGTGTTGTTGCCGGATCCCGAGATGCTGTAATCGTGCATATAAGCTCCATGTAAAGCGAGATGCCTGTTCGTGTCGAGAGAGAGAAGGGAAGGCCCTTAATAAGTACCCTTGTATTCTAAGACGGGAGATTAAAAAGCAAATTTATACTTTGAAAATTAATATGTATATATATATATATATATATATATATATATATATATACACAAACATATAAATAGACTTCTATCATATCAATTACCTTAATATCACTTTACACACATCATTGTCTGCATACGGTAGCTCACGAATTTCACCAGATGATTTTTAAGTGGCGATACTTGTGGAATTACAGAGAGACTGGGACTATTTAACGCCCTTAGTTTAGGAATAATAGAAGAGTAATAATAGTAAGTATAAATTGGCAACACTAATACTGTTAAACAAATTTTAAATGCGAATTAAAATAAGAAAGATGAATATAGACATTTGTCTATGAAGATAGACAAATGGCTGAAAATATGTAGATTTCTGTGCCTATACATATCTATAGATGGATTTCTATACTCATCGGAAATTCTACGTTATAATAATTTCTATTGCGAAAAATAATTTTTTAAGCTAGGTTCATCAAACCTTAATTAGTTAATATCAGGTTTTTTATTTTTGCCAGGGTTACTTATCGGCTTGTCGATAACGCTTAAGGTAAAATTAGCGAGAGGGTTGTGTTTCACAGCGGACGAATTATGAATAGGCGCTACTCAGGACGGACCCCTTACAAAACGGGTGTTCAGAATAAACGAAATAACCGAAACCGACCCCCTGCGGTCATGATACGCAATTACGAAAGCTCCGGCCGTTGGGCGGTAGGTCCCCTCCTCACCCGAAAAACCTCAAGACTCCCCCAGGTAATTAAAAAGTGCCCCATCCACTATTAAAAGTCCTCCCCGCGGCCCTTCCCCTCACCAAAACGCCCTTAAAAAGAAATTTCATTAAGCGATGATTTTATGCAGATTAACCGGGGCCCCCCTCGCGCCAATGGGGTAGGTGGGGGTTATATTAATTTATTCTACAACGCATTCGGGGCCCGGTTTTTCATGGCCTTAAAACCTTTATGTGGATAAATTTGGCGGTCCGAAAAGTGTTGGGGCTCCCCACCAATGCCTCCACCCGCGGAGCCAGAAATTTTACGGTTTATTAATTCTTTATCGCCTCTTCTAAACTGTGTAGGCCGAAAAATCGATGTGGCCGATTGTAAGATCTCACCTTCGGTATTTAAACTGAAATCTACTACAGGTTGAATCCAACAAATGTCTAGAAAACATTTAGACACTAAAGTAGAATGATTAAATTCTAATAAAACTGTTCTTAGTTCTACTCTTCAGAACCATCTCTATTCTACATAATATATAAAACTAGATTTTCCTTCATTAAGAACTTCGCTTTTGGGAAATAATGATTTCTTTATAAATTATATCCATTTTCCCCACGATATTTAAATTTACTGCTTCAAACTTACAAAATGAATAAATAACGGCGGTAGAAGTTACGCCTACACAGTGAAGCCGAAATTTTATTTCCTATTATTTTAGACAGTTCCTCTATTATGCAAGCGGGTTAATTAAAAAATATTGCATGCCCGTAGTAAGTAAACTGCTTAAACCGACGCTGCTGGGTTGAATAAACTCATGAATTATAGGTTTTAGTTCTCGGTGCTACAGTTATTTCGAGATCCGATAAATTCTTGGTTGAACAATCTATGGGTGTTCAGGGGAAACTGTTATTTCTATATAGAATCAATTCGGTGGTCAAACATATCCGCGGCTTTAATATCTTTGATTCATTTTTATTTTATGGAATTGATTCAGTAATTGAATTTTTTACTAATCATAATTACATTTTCTTTAGTTGAACTCTACACCACTCCACACAATATAGGAAACGAGATCAAACGGGTGCATTAGGACAAAACATATTCCAAAATATTATGAATCTACAAACAGTAAGAAATTTCCTTTTAACTTTTTAATGTCAACACCTTCTCAGAATTTTTCATGACTAGAAAATCTAATCATGTCTACTTTCGGTTTCAAAAAAGGAAAAAAAAGGACGTCATATTTAGAATAAGGCGATTTTGCCGCGGGGGGTTGAAAGCAATTTGGGGTTGCAGTTTGCAGCGGGTGGGTAACGAGTTTACCCAAGTTAACCTGTCTGTTCCCATCGTAAGTGGTTTGAGTGCCAACTTTGCCCGGGGACAGGAGCGTGCGTGGGCGTCCATTTTAAGACAGTGAAAATTCGTCAGCCCGCACAATCTTAAAATTTTAATTTTAGACCATCGCTGATACACTGACTATTAAACAAATATATACGTCGAACGGGCCAATACTCGTTGGAGCTACCCGGTTATTTTCTCTGCATGAACTGAAATGAATTTTGCTATTTATATTATTGCGATAAATATTGACATATTCTGTCTCCGCTCGCCTACATGATTCTTCCCTTATTCTTTGGCATGTTACTGACTATAGTGAAAAGAGGAAACCGTTCCAAATAAGTCAGAGTAACCAGAAAATCACGAAAGGATTAATACCACAATCTCTAGCAGACCCCGAAACAAATGCACTAAAATAATAATTATGCCTCTTATTTACTCGTGTAAAATAAAAAATATCTATTAAACTTCCTGTAATCCGATACTTTCCAGAGGAAAGTGGATGTTCAGTTTAATGAAGAGACCCTATTTCATCTATATCCTGTCCGAAGGGTAGATTCCGATCCGAGGCCGTTTCCGGTCCGTATCCCATTTTAAGCCCCGTGCCTTGAGTGGCATCCAATTTAACCCGTTTAGATCGGGAGTGTGTGCCAGTAAACACTCCTATTTACCGAAGGAGCGTAATTCCTTGAGAAAATACCCGCCAGGTATTTGCTTAATCCTTTGCTTTCGGGTGGGCGGGAGGGCAGTATCCGGAATATATCGGTTTGGGCGGGTCCACACCGATAAACGGCTTTGAGGACTTTGACGATACGGGACCCGGAGAGAGGGAGGGAGAGTGGGAGAGAGAGAGAGAGGAGGGAGTTAAGGAGAGAGGGAGAGAGGACGGTCTCTTTAAAAGGCGTCCGGTTTCCCTGTAAGACGGTCAAATCCCGTTGTGGGGATCTTAGCGCAGGGGGGATCTTTTACAAGTGGTTTTCTTCAAAGGAGCGTTTACCCTTTATCGGCCTTGACCCTGCATAATTTAAGGTATCTGGGGCTTTCCCTTAGAAATAAACCGGAATGACGTAGATTTCATGTGTTTCTGTCTCCTCTCACTGGTTTGGTATTTTGCTAGACCGGTTTCGGCTGCTCGCCATCTTCAGTAGCGGTGTTAATCACTATTGGCACTTTGGATGTTATTTGGGGGCATTCTCACTGCACTGTCACTGTCACTTGTACTGTGGTGGTTGTAGTGTATTCAGTTTAGCGCTACTAGTTTCAATGGTACGGCAAACCTAATACTAGCCCGCAACACAGGTATATTTTACATTTTAGTATTAGCGCCTAAAACCGCTACTGAAGATGGTGAGCAGCCGAAACCGGTCTAGCAAAAGACCAAACCAGCGAGAGGAGACAGAAACACACGAAATCTACGGCAGACCACAAAACAGGTATGTTAAACCGGAATGAGTTTAGAAATATACTTTCATACAATCATTTATGAAAAATAAATACGTAACTGAAAAATAAACTGGCATTACCAAATTGAATCTATACGCAGGCTAGCTAGACCATTCATCCGAGCATAAGATTCCTTATTCATACTTAGGCGTCCTGTAAGGCGGGCCAATGCCGTTGTAGTGGAATCTAAGTACGGGGTTCTTTCACAAGAGATTTTCTTGCCGCAAACTTATCCGATCACTTACGGGGCATGCCTAACTCTCTTTAAAATAAATCGAAATAAATTACAATTTACAATTTTAATCCATAAGCATAAACATCTGGACCAATGATCCAGACGTGGGACCTATATTCCTGTATATAAAAGAGACTTCTAGACTGTAATAGACATAATTCCGCTTGTGCTTTTCTTAGAGAAGAAAATGTAGAACATTTTCTTTATAGAAATTGAGGTATACTTGACCCTCGATGACATTGTACTGTAGAAAAGACAATAATATACATGAACACATTAAGAATATTTTTTGCTTGTATAAAAATAAAAGCTATCTTAATGCTATTGAGATATTGAATGCGTTTAAATTGACTGTGAAACGAAACAGATTAATGAAAACCAGAGGTAAACAATTATCGTTTATTACTTAGGTGATTTGTGGTCTCTCTCTCTATGGACACTATGCCGGGAGCAACTTTGTACCATCGTCTGTAATTTCATATCTCGGTAATAGTGAGATATTGCATTAGTTGCTAATAGTGTAACGATATGCGTGTAAGTGGAGCGAAATTATACTCCTTCGGCATCCGACACAGTAACTATTCCAATATGTGAGAACTATATAATGAGAACTAAAGCATAATCTGATAAGCGCTGTTATGGACTTAAAGAAAGTGATGCATATTGAAATAGAAGCAGAGAAGACGTCAGTTGCACTTAATTTTTATCCCAAATTTTTATTTACAGGAATTTGACATTTAGAATAGTAAAAGATAATTCCACAGCATATATTAGCGCAAAAACGCTCTTTAATACTCAAGTTAAACTGGTTTAGACCTCTCAACGTCAAGAGCATTCCGCCAGTGCTGTGACAGCATCCTGCTAGCAGAATACTTCACCTTTAGTCGATATCCGTAACCGCCTCACAATATTACTGACAGAGAAACCATTACAATGATCTAATATAATGTCAAATATTCGGGTGGAGAAGATAGCACGATAGATATTCCACACACCCTAAGTATATTTTTTAAATCCGTGTAATTGTATTCGTGCGCATTATTTATTTTGTCCCTATAAATATCAAAATCACAACAGAACAGACGTGCGACAATATTAAATATTCATGACGAAACACATTTCTATATAAATACTATTCATTGCTACAGAAAGCAAGAATTCGGATTCCGAACTCATGCATTCCCAATTTTTCGGGTCCGGTGTAGGGGGCCCCCTTTTTCAGGCGGAGCGATTGCTGTTTCTTTCTACAGAAACGTCCTCTCTTCCGCTCCTTATTGTGCCATTCATGCGAGAAGGTCCTTAACTGCCCCACCCTCCACAATGATGTCTTCATTCTTTACCCCCTTGAGCTTTCGTGATGACGCGTTTCCGTGCCTCACCATCACACTCATACCCCGCTCCAAACAGAGAAATAGTCCCTAGTTTATGGCCGTACTTTTCTTTCTCTTGGTCCAATATTTATATACAGAAATATATTCCATAAAAGGAAGAATGCACGCAATAAAGTAAGTTTACCTACGTGTGTATGTGGATATATACATATATGTACCCCCTCACTTCTACATATTTATACTGCATTTAAAAGTATAAAAATATCAGTAATTATTAACAGATGTTCATTGTATTAGCAGAATGTTTTTGAACTATTAGCGAATCTAATAGGAATCCTTTAACGAAATAACCATTTATCGTATTTTTTATTTGAGGTACTGTTGAGTAACAGATAGGCTAAATGCTCCAATTAGGGAGGGTGAATACCATTATATATCATAAACACTGAGTTTCAAGGAACCTCGGGGTAACACTCAGCATTCCACAAGCAATTGGCCGAAAGTTCCACATAATCCAAAAAGAGAAAAGTGTTTTCAAGCACGAAATCGTAGCGCGGCTGTTTTGAATAGACCAGCCAATTTTATAACTCGACGTTTTCTAAAATTTAGCCTCTCGAACTTCACTGTCGGCCCATTCCCGTGCCGTCTCTTCCTTCCTTCAGGCCTTTACGGAGCGCGTTGGCCATTGTCGGTGACTTTTATTGGGAGCGGGGGTCGGACCGCGTCGGAAGGGTACGCTCATTGTCCGCCCCAGAGATGTCCCCGACGTTCCCAAAACTTTAATTTTATTTTACAAAGCCCAATCGTTGGTGGGGACGGGGGGGGGGGAAACCGGCGCGTCCTTTGTCCCCGCGGACGCCGCCCCCATTGAAAAGTTAATTGAACATTATGTCGCCCGTCCAAGTATTTATCGGGAAGGGAGTTTGAATAGGTACTGGAGGGGAGGACGAGAAACAATGGAAACTGTTTAAATCCATTTTTTTTTACTTTTTCCTTTTTTTTAATTTTCCCGAAGCCCGGGAATCGGTACGAATGCGGACTGCCTACAATCTGTGAAACAAAAGCTCCTGGACGATACAGTTAGTGTCTTTTCTAGATTGTGCCCATACCTTTGCCGGTACTTCATTAGCAGTGCAAGGCAATGATCAATATCTGTGCCAACATGTGTACCCGCGCAAATTACTTCGATCGCAATCAATTATAGCCAGCAATAGATTATAGTACTTCAGAGAAGTACTAAATATCATAATCTTATTTATGATTTTGGACTATTTTGTCTATTAAAAGAGAGGGGAAAAGTTTAAGGAACTCACCTTAAAACGGCACTGAAATGTTCAAGCTCCGAATTCTACTTAATGCGATTCAAATTAAAACTGCAGGTTAACAATTAAATGCCCGCATTTAAATTTTAAATTAACTAATTAAAAAGAAGAAGGGAGGTGGTCTCAAGTTTAAAACAGTTTATGCAGATTCTCCTTCATTACCATCTTAAGTCTTGCCAACAATATTGTCAACATGTTTATACAAGTAAAGGCACGCGTACAATTTCGTTCGTCGGTTCTTTCAAAAGTTTCAAATCCCTAATATCAAACATATAATAAGTACACACTTTTGAGAGGGTTTGGAGATGATTCAGATTCTGGATGATAGCCTGCCGTATTAAGAAGAATTTTTAAAGAGGGAAAGCTTTTATTGTTTACAAAAGGACGGGACTATTTCGGGCCTGCTCGATCGTTCCGGCGATGCATTATTCAGAGGGTAGCTAAGTCGGCGGACACGCGGCGTAATTCTAGGGATTGATGCCGTTAGAATGTCCCCTCTACCCTAATAACAATGCCAAAGATACGGAGGAACTTGGATTATTTAACCGTCGGGCAAAGTGTATCCAATTTGACATTCATTGAATATATACATTTGAATTATTAAAACGGGAAATGCCCGCCCCGAAGAACTGTTTGACCTAGCTTCGCCAAAATTTGCCAAAAAATGTAGTCATTTTCGAATACTCAGTGAGTTATTGTCTGAGTAGATTTCAGTACATTCGAACTGTGAAAAGGAGTTGGATTTTGCGGGAGGTGGAAGGGTGTCGATCCCGGGCTTAAGTAACTGTTAATAATTTAAAAAATAGATACAGAATGCTTGAATGATAGTGGTCGTTAGGTGAAGAAGTTAAACAGTACGGAAAAACTCAAGAGTCAACACTAAACCGAACTAAAACCTTAAGTTATATTTTTGAAGAAATTAGCGTACAGCACCTGGGTCATTTCAGTACATTAGCAGTGCTGGACTTTTCTATGTGTGGGCCGTTCGTCGGTGGCCGTGAAAAGGAGTCGGAGTTGTGGGGATGGTGGAAGGGGTGTCGAGCGGGGGAATTACAACTGCGGGAGTGGGCAAGAGCCGGTGTAATCGCCCCGGGAGTTCTAAACGCGGGCCACTTTATGGCGGGCGGCACCCCGCGCAGTTTGTTGCCGGCGAAATACCGCCCCCTGAGTTTGTTCTGCCCCCGGCCTGTGGCCCAGAGGGAGAGAGGAAAAAAAAGCGGAGGTGGTAAACGCCGGTTAAAAGCGGTCGGGAGTGATGGGGAATGCCCCTCCCTCCCTTTCCCTTTCGCATACCGGGCGAACCGCGAGGTACCGAAATTGAGGGACGGCAATTGGTTAAACAAATACCGTTGCCGAGCGATATGCTCTGCCCAATATAATGGGCTAGAATAAATACGTATGAAACACATATTCGTTTTATTACGATGTACAAAATAATGTTTTCCCTAGTGTAACTTTTTAGTGCAATGACTTATTTTTCTGTCGAGAGGTCGGATTAGAACTCCCCTACCCAAAGTGCTAATCTCCAAATATGTAAATAAGCGGTGGGCTACCAAAGATATAATAAATTTATTGGATGCATTTAAAGAAGGAAAAATTTAAAAATTTAGTAGGAAGGTTTTCATTTTCAACATAAAAATAAAAATATCCTCTCGAGCTACCGGTAGCTCGCTTCAGAGGATCCTCTAACCCTAATCTTTTTTGTCTTAACCTATCATTATTTCCACAGTTGGAAAGAAAATGGTCATTTCCCTCTTGAGGGCTCGAGGGGGAACGACTGATTTGATTACCTGAAACATGAATACTGAAATTACTTCGTTTTGTTGTTTTGTATTCCCTCTAGTATTCTCTGTATTTTTGTGGCGAATTATTAATCAGTCTACATTATGAACGTAGGTATTGTTTTGTATCAGTCTTATCTAGTTTCTAATTTCGCATTGAGGTAAAAAGGAAATTTGGCTCAAAGGACAGAGTGTTAATCAAAACCGCTGTTCCAACTAGTTTTCGCCCATTTCCGATAAGCTGTCAGAACAATAACAACGACTAAAATTGAATGCCCGCCATTGAAAATGTCAGTCAGACAGAGGGGGCGAAAGCGGAGCGGGGGAAAAAGCCGCTGCAAAGGGCCGGCGTTAAACGCCAGCCGAAAGCCTTTGCGGCGGCCCCCCGAAATTTACCCTTTGTGGTCGCCGACTGTTACCCCTTATCCCTAAATACCCCCCAAAAGCTCACCCCGTGAACTCTCGTGACCACCGGTAGTCTGCTTCTAGGGGAAAAAACACTGATTTTGTAACTTTAAATATTTGGCAACTGCTAGTCTACTGGCAGATTTACAGTACCTGAGTATTTCACTTCACTTCAGTAGCTTAAAAATCAAATGACTGAATAAATGAATACATTTATCACGTTTGCTATATATGTCGTGTTGCCCTTTAAGAAATATTATTTAAGTTTAAGAAAATATACTGTACTGCATAATTACTAGTATATGCGTATAAAATATAGTAAAACGCAAAATATTCCGATCTATCGAGGCATCGCCGTGGAGTAATTATAGTTAACAACGCTGTAATTTATAATCCATTAAACTATATGCATCCCATCAGTTCACGATACATGTCAATCCATAATGTACCAGAGGTCGCGACGGAAGGCGTTAAGTGGCCCCCAGGAGACCATCAATATTTTAGGACGTAGGAAGTTGAACTACCCTTTTATCGTTTAAAATAAATACTTTAAAGCCTCCTCTCCTTCCCCTCACCCAGTCGGAGTTTATTTCAAATCGCGCCAAGGGAAATGCACCCGTGGAAAATACAGGGGTCGTAAAATCCACCCCCCGCGGATACAGTCTCGTAAAACGCGCCACTTCTTCCTCAGGCAATTTTCAGGAATTCTTCGCCCGGCAAGTATGTGTCAGTTCTGTGCCCAATATTCAGGACCGGGACCTGTATACCGGAGGGGGAATTACTCTGGGAATTTTAAACCGGGTGTCCCGGGAGTAGACAATTTCTATTAAAATAATATCAGACTCCGCGCCAGTAAAGCGGATAGCGAAAGAGGACGAATCCTTCGCAGGACTCCAATAACCACTGCAACGAACGCAACTCTTTATTAATCTTTCCTTTCACAGTTATACATTTCAACATGACCTCAACAATATCCTCATCCGAATAATTATTAAAAAAACCTCAGCTATGCTATTTCTTTGCTCATTGTTATCCTAAAACATCTTTGTACTTAAACGCCACTCAAAATTCGAAGTCTTACTTAATTTAATTAATTAATAACCTCTGTCACAATTTCACTAGTACCCACTATTTATTATAACAATATTCGTAATTAGCACAGATGACAAAATTACGCACACAATTCATTTCATGCAAAATTCAATTCACTCATGAAATCGCGAATGCTCTTAGTCCTATTTAGGTTAGCATAAAATAAAAATACTGGATTGTCATTTCAAGTCTGAGAATTTGTTTTATACAGCGCAATTTGGCTATCGCCGTTATGCGGTTTCTGAGAATTTTGTTCAGAAAGCTCTCTTGAAAGCGGTACTTATCTATAGCCTTGGGTGGTAAAATATTTATGCGTGCACATTTACATATATGTGTGCGTTTGTGCGTAGATTTGGTTCTGGACAGGTTTCTTTGGTTTTCACGGAAGAAGGAGGTTCAAAAGAACCTCCAATATTTAAAAGGGGCGGGAAACCCTGGTCTGGGCTTTCTGGGAAAGAGGAACTTTGCCAATCAGCCCCCCTCAGCAAGCCCACAACTAAAAAACAAAGTTATACCAGGGGAACAGCTAACATTTTTTCAGTCTGCCTTGTTTAGAAGTTTTGGTGAACTCTTTCCGACGTAATAAATCAAAAAGTTCTCCTTTTTCCTCGGATTAAAAATAATTTTTACTCAGAGTTCTTTTCTTTTTTCACTCTTAGTCACAGCTTGTATATTATCAAAGACTAATGTACTTACATATTAATGCAGTCCTTTAACTATCCTGAATATCGAAACGCAGAAGGCATTGCCGTGTACATTTTATCGGTTATTGAAAGCGATAGGGCCAAAAGTAAATGTCATCTCCTGGGTACATACATTACATACCTTAGGGTTACAGACACTGCTTTCTCTCTTCAAGAATCTAAGATAAACATCCCCTATGCTGTCCAAGAAATAACTACATGAAAAAATAATATAAATTTGATCCAAATGATTACTGATAGAGCTGCCAGGTGCCGAAAGGTAACACAAGCGAAGTTATATGTTATGATCTTTGGGATGATATCTTAACAGATTCTAGAAACGTTATTGCAGGAAAGAAGTCTTGTAACTGTTATATGAAATGATCGAAGGAGGAAAAGTATATGCCGCATATTATCATAATTACTATATAAATAAGAATAATCAGGAATTTAATTCAGTTCAATACGTGAATATCAGAATAATTTCCTGTTAAACAAGACATAATTGAGACCTTTCAAATATAAGTGATTGTTACGAGGAAATGTCTGGAGGGAAGTTTGATTTACGGCTGAACTCATCCCGCCGCATTTCTAGAGGGGAAATTCTTCTTGTGTTTACTGCGTGCAGTATCGGCCGCCTCAATTAGAGACGGAGCGGAGGCTCCCATATTTCATTGCCGGGGAATCGCAAATGGATCTTTGCCCGATTAAAATTCATCCTTCATCCCAGATTGAAGGTGGGGCGAGATTTGACGCCTAATTGGTTACACGGATTAGGGATTAGACGGCCGAGACAAGAATACCAATGAGCAAACCCGATAAATATTTGCCGGTTTTCAGATGGGATCAGGGTCATTACTTTAGTAATTCGCTTTCGCATCTATCCGAACTCATAGTCAGTATGTTTATAGTATGATAGTATGTTTATAATTTGCAGTCCAATCCCAGGCCCGTTGTTATTAATTAAGGTATACTATCAATGACTGTGTTCCAAAAATCATAACATATTTATCGGCCAATAAAATTATATACAATAGTACTTTTTTGCAAACCACCTTTTTCAGTTAGTATAATATAGAGAGGGTCGAAAACGAGTCAACTTGGAACACAGGAAATCTTATCCGAAGCTGGCGGAAATTCGAACTGTCCAGAAGTACTAAAACATGTCTGCAGAGGCCCTCATACGGGAGTCCGGAGAAAATTCAAGTTTTAACGTTCAATGAACGGTACTTTAAGCCGAATTGCGGCGACTTCCAGTCAGGAAAGAACAACCGATTGAGAAAAGGAATTCATCCATTTTCAATGAGATTTTCGGCGATCCGTTGAGCGCAGCTTTGGCCGGGCGGAAGATTGATGAGGCCCGTCATTACTACCCCCCCCCTCCACCCCACCATCCATTGGATCCCATCACCAGAACTCTTGAACGAATGTTCATTTGCGAACGGGAGAGCCCATTCACCGCTCGCGCACAACCTGTTGCCGAATTATTATTGAATTGGAAATATCAATCAGCGATAGAGTAGAATATTTTTAATGAAAACATTAGGAAACATTCGGCCTGCCTAGAGGATTTTAGTGAATTTTTTATTTTTACATCACACCTTGTACGAATCTCCAAAATATCCAACAAAATGATTACGCTTGATGAGTTACGTCTTTAGATTTGAATATGTCTTCCGCATTCATAATCTATGTATGCAATGTACGAAACGATTTCAGAGTAAAATTAAATAATAATAAATTAATTTATAATCGGTTCTCAAGTTTTTCTATTCTCACATGCTACAAACAAGGCATTGTACAAGTATTTTCAGTTTTAGGAAGTAATCATTCGGTCTTTTGGGGGAAAATATTTTCACTACAAATTGAATACCTCAGCGCTATCATTCTTTCTTCCCCCCAATCCTACATGTGTGTACAAGGAGACATATTGGGGCCCACGTCTCCTTATACAGGTGTAGTACTATCCGGTCGAGGGGTAGGGTTGTAATACTATATCGGTTGGGTCCTCTCTGGGGCGGGGGATTTCACGGCCAGAGCGCGCGGGGAAATGTTTACACAGTCTACACGTCTGTTCTTACCCCGTGGGGCAGGATTAACCCCTGGGCGGAGGCTCAGAGTAATCCGAAGAATGCCTGGGGGGAACGAACCTCCCGCCCGACCGAAGGTTGACTCAGGATTATATAGAAAATCAACACCGGGTCTACCCCCCCAACCCTCCCACCACTGAAATCCCCGGCCATCGCGGAAAAGAAAAACTTTCGGGACCGCTCCTCCGCACCAAGTCAAACTTCCCGCTTTTGCGGCATCCGTTTGACAAGTTCAAAGTTGGAAAAGTTGATATGCATTAACAGAAAATCGCTGTAAGGGAAGCGGAGAAACCTGGAGTAGGTCTTCAGAAATCTCGTTTGGGCTTGAGTTTTAATAATCCAGCCATATTGGATCTGAAAGACACATAAACTCGTCCAATTTTCAGAAGCCATTCGAGAGAGGGAGCGTTAATTTACGAATTGATAAAGAACAATGTCGATAATCTTAATTGAAAACGGGTATCCAAGAAAAAACTTATTTTGCGAATGACCTTCCCATCAGCAATTTCAGTTCATAAAAAATTAAAATACTACATAATAACTTATTGCTCTTTTGGTTTAAATCTATAGAATTCTTAGTTCTATATAATATTTGCAATTTGGATACATTCCGCTGGAAGGCAATACAAAAATGCCTATTGGTTGCCTGAATGGACCATGAAAAGGTAGAATTTTACCATTCAACGAATGGTAAACAATGTTTCCATTACGTCATCAGTTTAAAATTTCATTCGAGGATCCCATTTCCATAATACGAAGTTACAAAAAAATTACTTTTTAGAACTAATACAGAAACAGGGTGTACAGAAACCACGACGGAGAGCGTATCGGGCAAAGAAAGATAAATTTAATTGTTGCCGCGCCCGCTGGGAGCTAGTTGGGGCGGAGGAGTACAAGGCCCGAGGATTACAAGGCGCGTACATTTATATTCGGCCCCGTTTACCCCTCGGAATGAGAAATGTTAACCCGGACTGAGGAAGGAATTAACTCCTGGGGAAAAGAGGAGACTGCCTGGGGTAGGAGTAATCTAGAGAATGTAGGAGTGGAGATGTGGCTTAGTGGCCCCGCCCGGGGGATTAGCCCGAGGGACGCACCGTCCTTAGGCCAACTTGCAACTTTTTGCCGTCCTGAATCCTACGGGCATCGATCGATATAATTACTACTCCGGTGTATTCCGAAAGTCTTCTTTTGACCGGATGAGAGTTGGGTACGCGGCTTAAAACCGAACTTTGGGCGGTAAGTATCAAAGGCCCTCAGTGGGACGGTGCAGCACCCGCGGGTTGCCGACACAGAATATGAATCCATCCCATACGAAACTATTAGAGTTCATGTAAACTATTAATTTATTAGTCTGGTAAATTCGGTTCAATGATCCGTATGCTCCTTTATATGATACCGAAATTTAATTTGTTTGTAACTAATATTTGTACCTAATACTGAGGTATTATGGTAAACACGAGTATATTATTCCTCAAACTGATAAGGTCCCCTTATATAGCTCCAACTCCAGCTCCATGTTCAATAGACTTAGGGCCATTTTCCGCCTCGGAATCGATCGCGAATAGTTGTAATTGTCTTCCGAAACATCGACAGAATACAAATGAGAGGTAAGCTGAAATTTACAAGACATGACTGTAAATTCATATTCATATTCATGTATTAAAAATGTTCCTGAAATCCTCAAACGGTGGTTCACTGTTTAACAAAAAATTAAAAGGAAACATGTTATATTACTTATCTCATTGGTGCGCACTTCCTTGGAGCATCACTTACAAAAGTGATTATCAGTGGAATACAGTTACCTAACTGTACGGAATTACAGTTTATTCTTTTTAAAAACACATTATATTAACATATATTTCATTGGGAACAAATATGCCTAGAAAAGTGTGAAATATTTCGTCGATATCTTTTGCATTATCATACAATAATTTATGCTTGTGCAAAGAAAGCTTAAATTTGATGAGTCAGAAGGTGGTATGAGAAGAGCCAGTGTGGAAAGATATAAACCAATTGAGTGTGTTTCACGATCCTTTTGAGTACCATAATTAAAAGCGCAGCTCTTCTTCACGCCCCCAGTTATTAAATTTGGTCATATGAGTAGCAAAGCGAACACTAAATTACCCAACGTAATTTGTATCTATATGAGGGTTGTATTTATCAAGTTACATTCGGCTGGACAGGGCACAGAGAAATTTCATTTTTGCCGCTTGAGATATGCATTAATTAAATTCTAGAACTTCAAACCGGAGTCTATTAAGGGCGGTCGAGAGGAGGGTATTAGAACCTCCTGTAGCGCCCCTATTTTCAGGACTGGCGAGGTTAAGTGTTTATTAATTCAATGGCACCCAACCACGAGGGGATTTTATATGCTGCTTAACAATTTATATTTTACACTAGAACCTTACAAACTGTTCTTTTTGACTCACAGCGTTACTAATAAATTTTCAGGTGGTTTTGAAGGGATTTAGCCCGAGTACCTAATTTCAAAGTTTTAATGGCGGAAATTACTTACGGTAAGTATTCAAATAGTTCTCATCCCTGTCTTTGTTTGAGCAAACCCCAAAAAATATGATTTTGATATTTCATTATTTGAATAAAAGGTACGTAATACAGTACAAAGCGTATCTACGCTAGGAGAGAGTCAACTCAAGAGAATATTGAAAATATCTTTTGCGATTTAACATCATAACATAATTTTTTTATACGGTAACAACAGTAATGTCAATTTGCGACAACCGACATGGGAGACTAACTCACTATATCCCTATACACTATATAGTTCTATATTATACCTACACTCTGCGATGATGGCGAAAAAATTAAACCAGTCAATCTCATTAAACCTTATCTACTACCACAATAGTCAGCCATTCGACATCTAACTCCAGCAGGAACAGCATTAAACAGCAGGAGGCATTATGAGAAAGAATAATACGGGATAATAAGGAAAATATACAAATTAAATGCTGACATTTGGCCACAAGTACAACATCGGCTGCTAACAGGTTGGCTAACGAACAGATTAGCGGTAAGCCTAACAAGCAAACTGAAGTCAAACAGGCAGGTTTACTGATGAGCAAACAACCAGACAAGAATCCAGATTGTGATCGGGTCCGTACTGTTGTTCTCTTAAATTTACCCTGTCGAAAGGAGGACAGTACAAACATAGTAGTTATAAAATTGCATGTAAAATATTATATAATATCGGTTACATCTTCGTTTAAGAGTACAGCCATATAGTAAAGGTTGAATTTTAAAAATGATTAATGCAATTAATTCCGGATTAACATTATATATATCCCCAGACAATATAAGACAGAATATAATTCAGAACTCCTATTTTATTTTTGTGAATAGAATGTTCGAAAAACGCCCGGGTCTGATTTATTCTTTCTTTCTAGATACAAAAATGTTAATATTTTACTATAATATATTAATTACTCGTTACAAGTGGCGAAAACCTACAAGGAGTAATTCCGGAGGAGTTCAAAGGATTCAGAGGCACTGATTAATGCCAGAGCCTCGAGTTAAGATTCGTAAATTATCAATAATTTGTGAATTTTGACTATTTTTTGTAATCTATATACTTAATTCCATGATGCTCGCTCAGGCACATTGATTCCACGTTTGGGTCAGTCATTTCTAAATACATGACATTACCCATGTGCACTATAGATAAGGAAAATCAGAGGGGGAAAAGTAATAAACTTGATGTAAGTTGGTTGTACTGTTCGCTGAAGTAATTCGAACAGTCAGTTGACGACGGTGCAGTGGCAGATTGAACCGTTCGGACAAAGGGGGAGGCGACGGCGGGAATTACACGGGCTCGGAAAGTTGTTATAATTTAGCCACTAAGATTATCTATTCGCGAGTCCGAACACAATCTTGGAAAGTCGTCGCCAATACACTTGCCGGTCCGGGTGTCCGGCCCAGATAGGGACCCAAGTTAAGGGCCCGGGGGCCGCGCTTAACGGCTCATCCAGCAGGATTAGGCCGCGGGCGAGATACCCGGGGCCGGAGTTCGGGGATTATGACGGGAATCAACAGCCGGCCGGCCCAGAGATTGGGCCCAAGTTTTTGCCCTGCCCGCGGCCCCTGTATTATTCAGCCCTGCCGAGTTCGAGCCAACTTATGTCGGCGGAAACCGCGTTTCTCCGGCCCGGCTTCTTCCAGAAGTTATTTTCCACCGAGTTTTATTTACAAAACGGGGGGAGAGCCGGGGGTAAGGCGGAGTTCTGCCGCCGGAAAAAATACCTCGTGCACGCCATTTTCGACGAGGGAAATACCAATAGTCACATCACAATCGGAAGTATACAAACGCGACAAAAAAACGTTATCATAACACAATTTTAGGTTTCCGTAAAAATACTCACGAGATCCTTGAAAAACTTGAATATTTATTATCTAGTTATGGGCTTTTATTTAGACCAAAATTATAAACCTTTAATGTGCCGAAGTAATTCAACCACTTCACAATTACTTTAAAATAAATTGAACCTGCATATATTATTCCAGTCTATATTTTGTAAGTAAAATGTCTATAAAAACTCTTTAGGATTTGAAAAAATATTTTCACAATGCGTGTATCATAGATTAACTCATGACAAATTGAAATAGGTATTATATTACGAACATTTAACTTTAAATGATTCCAATTCTCGCAGCTCGACGCTTATCAAACTTTACCCCAGTTCAATAAATGACCCAGTCTGTAAATGGAGAGCTGTAATATAATCCAGTTCATTGTTTTTGTTTGGATCAACGTTGCCTAAACTGCCCACATTAATCCATTAAATAATGCTTTCAGGACTTGTTTCAGTCTTGTTCTCGTTTATAACAAAATTATCGGTTCCCAAAATTCGGTATTTGATCTGTACTGCATAATAATAGTTTCGGAAATTAATGTTCAACGTAAAGCGCCTGCCGCATTGAAGAGAACAATGGTGTCAACCCATTGCTTTTCAGTTACCGTAGTTGTCGATTCTCGTGTTGGCTTCGTTAAGGCGGTTACCAGAATCTCATTATACTAAGTAAGGGAAATTGTTAGCCTTTTCTTCCAATTATAAAAACACAAAATCCCATTAATTTGATGAAAACTGATATCCAGGAGACTGTTCTTTAACGTCATCGATACAAAAGTGTAAGCTAACTCAACTATAATATTGCAAAGGAAAGAGTATCTCTCCAAACTGTATTCTTGGTACAAAGTATTGGCCATTTTGGTATTTATGTTCTGATAATTTTATTTTTGGGGCTTTACACAATCCCCTGAAGATTTTAAAGTTGCAGACTCCGCTCAGGTTTGTATCGATATACATCTGATATTATTCAAACAGAAATGATAGAAACTTCAAGAGGACCAGGGGTTCATAAAGAGAAGCACAGATTTTATACAGTGCGTGAGCGATTGCTCAAAGCAGAACCGAGTGTTAATCACATTTTCGTTCGGTTTATTCCCAGTTCCAGGGCACGTCGGACGAATTTATCCTCACGAATTAAATTTATTTATTTATTTTATGTTTTTTGGCCACGAGTCCGTCTCTATCTTCCATTTTATTATTCAACCCGGGCATAAAACCCGAAAAAATATATATGTATACCGGAGAATAATTTCGACACACGTTTCGTCGTTTTCCGAATCTCGCCCCGGTCCCAACAATCACTTTTGTTGAACAATATTAATGGCCGCCAAATAATTCACCTTCCGCCGCGGAAGCCCTGGCAAAGCAAAGGCAATTCAGATGCAAATGCGGCCGTGTGAATGATATCCCCGTTTTTCTTCTCAAAAAGGAATAAAAACAAAAATTCAAAACTGCCCGTTTAATTCGTAAATTCGTCACGTGGAAAGGTCATCCTCGGGACTTGAAAAACGAACGATGCATTAATCTTATCGAGGCTAGATTCAACGAATTAATGAAGACAAAATGCACGCTATTTCCGGTTTAACATTTTACGAATGCAATGTAAGCTGAATATTCGGACAAGGTTTTAATTTTCAGAAAAGACTTTACTATCACACCCCTACCTAGACATTCTATTATCAACAGAATTTAATCATCAGGGAATACTTCATTATCCGCGATTGAAAAATATCTCGAATTAATATAGATAAGGCAGTTTAGCGTGAAATATTAAGGTAAAAGGCCCAAGATTAGAGGAATAACTGACTGCTGTACTTTTTAAGAGGTTTAAATATAGGAAGGCAATCTTTCGTCGGTAGGGTTAGACAAACAAGCCCGGGCTACTTAAAAGCCCGGGCGCGAATCGAGATCAATCACCCGCTTTCGCGGCCGGTGGGGGCGGGGGCTGTCGTAAATCAGCGTTGTACGTTCTGGTAATAATGTCCCAGGAGATAGCGTCCCAACGTCATCGATCTCTTTAATGCATGTTATTACCCGTATTTGAGATTCAGCCCCGGCCCCCGGTCCTATCGATCCTCGTCCCGCCAACCAACCCGGATAACGCTCGGTCCGTCGGGCCCCAGTTGCTAACATGACGATGTTGCAGAGAGGAATTTCTTACATAATAGAACTGTAAATCATATTAAATTTGAACATAGGAGCAAAACAGGAGCGACAAACAACATGAAGGAACTCCACATGTTATTACGAAAACCTTAACCATGGAGTGCACGAATTTATTCATCCTTATCTTAACTGCTTTAGACGTTCGAAACATTGGTCCCATGGCACTCGATATACAAAAAATATGATGATAAACACAAAAATGTGGTATGTCTCGTTCGGATTCTGTACAAGATTATTTCTTCTTTTCTTGTTATTAGTATTTCTGTTTTCCAGTAATTCCATCTAGCTAATCTACCTTATAGGACTAATAAAAGTTCTCATTTCAAATTAAATTTTTAACCATCGCCGAATCGAATCACGAACCGATCGGTTGAAATCGGTGGCCACTCATACTCATTACGGGGAGTCCATTCTACAGTGGAAATAAATTACTTTTAGACACTCGGGGCACTTGGCGGCGTTTGACAAACTAAGTAACTACTAATGGTGGCTTGTCGCCGACACAATGGCTTTGTCCGGGCCACAATAGACAGTTCACAACCAGGTGTATTATAATGTATAATGCTCCACGAGCTTTAGAGTCCGGAATCGTCATTAAATTTAAAGTTGTTTAAACCTGTCAGAAAATTGAACGCTTGAGCGTATAGATTGTTTGTATAAAATTATGTAAATAGTTTTAAAACATTTAGAAATTCTATAATCTAATACAATTTTACATGTTTTATGGCGAAGTTCTCATCAAGAGTTAAATCACTTCAATAATCTTGACTCATTAAAAATAATATTCTGTATTGTCAATATCAGAGGAAACCTCATTTCCGGTATAGCCGCTTTTGAAAATTAATTTTTCAGAAATATTAATGGATGTACGCTTTTAGCTCGCTTTTACCGGAATTGGTTTTCTATAAATAACCGCCTTTTTCACGAAATCGTACTTGATTTCTTCCTTTCAATTATTTTCAATACTTTCATGGCATGCACATAAAGGGAAAAAGGGATTTTTATTTGCAATTAATACTAATTTACTAATTTTAATATTTATGTTATAAGCATTAATAAATGAGCAAAATAAATAGCATTTGGTTCGTTCTCTCGAAAGAGAGATCTCCTCGGTCTGTAACCCTGGCCCATCACTGGTCGGCTTCTTTATGGGGAGAAGCAAGAGACGAAAGAACATACAAACCAGAGAGGTTGATTGTAAATAAAAAGCCTCTTAACAGAGGACAGAGCTAACTGCCAGGCGGACTGTTGCGGACTGGGGTCCGATGAGCGGAGAGGGACGGAGTGATTGGGACGCGGACGCCGTTGTGGGCGGCTCGGGTCACACAATTCAGTGGGACAGGGCGTACAGCTCAAATTGGCCACCAATGTTTTCCTCTTCCCCGGGGGGTTGGTGATCTCGAAAAAATGACGTGAAATGGCGCGTTGGCCGGGGTTAGATGGGGCGTGAGCTCGCACCTGGTTGGCGGGGGTCCAGCCGTTTCCCCGTCCCGGCCATGGCTATGAATACATTTCACTCGCTCCGACGGTTACAATAACGTCGAGAGGGTCCCCCTCGGTGGTACGAGGGGGGGGGGAGTGGCCCCCTTAACCTCGGGTCTTTTGCCCCGTTCAACCGTAATAATAGTCCCCGTTGTACCCGATGGACTTGTAGAGTCGAGATGTCATACCGATGTAAACGGAAATATTGCGAGATTCGAAAGAATACCCGACGATTATTACACTGGATATTATATTGAAACGTTTATAAATGGGGTTTCCTGTACCAGGTCAAACGTAACCTGCCCGCTAGGTTCAAACTTCGGAAGAATATTTAGAAAGAATTATGATTGATAGAGGAGCAGATGTCATATCAAACAAACCAGAAATTAGCCACCATTTTAAATTACATTAACTGAAATATTACCTAGTATTTGTCCATGCTAACATGGACTAATGTAAACTAGTACATTATGCGTTCAATATTACGCACGGGTTATATTTAAGGCAGTCCGTCCACACATAGATTGTAAAAAAGAGATACATTTGATAGGCTATATTCTCCTTTAATATAAGATGCTTAGCAGGAGATCTAAACTCATGACTGTACCCAAAATAAATATACTGGGTCGGTCTGTATTAGATACTACAGAAAACCTAGGTAGATTTTTAAAATATGAATCTCTCTTATGTAAAAGGAGGTAAGAAGAAGGGGTAATGTAATGACAATATACTACTGTCAACATTTTATTACTGGATTGTGCAGTGATACACGCGTGAGCCGTAGGCACAAAGGGGTACTAATACTGCTATTAGTATTCTCGATCAGGAAACACCAAATGAGAGTTACTTCCGTACCTGAATGTAAACCAGACTAAACAAGCGGCGTAAGGTCTAACATGGAATTCAATTATATATTTATAATTGTCCGCGAGAAATGGGAATAGGCATATAGGAACACCATAATGAAACAGCACAGTAGTAGTACTATTTCCCGCTAGAAGTTCTATTTTTTTTATAAATATTTAAATCAAAATAGATCGATATGATTAAATAACGGCTCATAATTATAGAAAATATTTTACAAACGAGGGCCAATGTATGAAACATCTGTGGACAAATCATTCATTAGCGTGCATAAACTTGACTAATTCCTAATTCTAGTTCTTCACAGGTTTTTAGTTTTAAAATTTAAACCACCAGGCTTTTATTTAACTCAGAGTCAACTCGTCTAATTGAAGTCGCAGCGACAACGACAGGGAGCAGAGAGACCTGCGGTAGGGTAGAGGCAGACCGGCCTTCCTAAATATACAACACCGGGCTGTACACATACTAATTAAATTGCCTGTTAAATATTTAATGGAGACTTGTTTTAATTTGGCCGCATTGAGTTTGAGATGAACAATTGGCGGTGGATTGGGATCTGGGCGAGCAAATTAAAAAAAAAAGAAGGAAAACAAGGAATTGGTTTCGTTCAATTTGGAAAATTCGATTTAACAGAGGCACATATTTACATTTGTAAATTGTAATTTGTTTAGGCCGTAATAAATGCGCATACAATCGCTGAATTTCAAATTGCTCCGGCTTTGAATACAATGCTTAATTAATAAATGAATTGCATAAACGTATGCTTACAGACACGCGTACATGACTGCTATGGAGCAACATGTGAATGAGGACAAAAGAAATAAAATATTTGACTTAATGAAGAGTAAAGATCTTATTCGATATATAAATCTTTACTTATATAGCGCAATTGGCAGCTTAAGACCAGTTATGCGCTTTGTGATGCGGAATTTATGTTGTAATAAACGCCATTTTATAATTGGGAATCGGGATTAACTATACTTCCTGTTGGGAGGCAGATTTTATGTAAGAAAGTATCGAGCCGATACGCAGAATTGAGTTCACAATTGAGTTCTTAATTTAGGAAACTATGTCTTGTGCTGTACTATATCCGTTGGAAATTAAATTCTCACTTTTATACATCCGGTAAAAATTAATTGGAATAATTTAATTACAGCTTTCTGTAAATAAAAAATGTAAAAATAAAAAAATATTACTTCTGCTTATGTAGCCATCCAAGTTTTGTCCCGGTCGTGCCCCACGCCCCATTCCAATGCCTGCATAACTCATAGATCACTCATGTAGAAAACTTTTCATGCAGCACACTTACCTGAAATGTAGAAATATATGTATTAGAACATATTGACATTTTGTATATTAAGCATAGAATATGTTATGAAATAATATATATGTATATCTGTTTGATTATTGACTCAGTGCACTGTCACTGTCACTTGTACTGTAAGGCGCTATATGTAATGCGCTAATACTAAAATGTAAGACAGACCTGTGTTGCGGGCTAGTATTAGGTGCGCCGTACAAATGAAACCAGTAACGCATAAACTGAATATGCTACAACCACCACAGTACAAGTGACAGTGCAGTGAGGATGCCCAAAAAACATCCAAAGTGCCAAAAGTGATTAACACCGCTACTAAAAATTGCGAGCAGCCGAAACCGGTCTAGATCAAACTAGCGAGAGGAGACAGAAACACACGAAATCTACAGTAATTATTTTAGTATCGTATAGTGGAGATTTATTGTTGGCCGATTAGGACTGCTATCAAAATTTAGATCAACCCTGGCCTGAAATTTCAATCTAATTTTTCACTTTATCAAAATGCGGGTCCATTTTGGCAGGGTATATAATGTCGTAAAAGGATAGAGTTTGTGGGACACACTGAATCCGAATGACCGTCGAACTCAAAGCGTCGGAGGAGAGGGGGATTGAATGCGGAACGTTTGGTGGCGGGGAAGGGGGGAGGGCGGACCCCGGGTACAGGGAGGAAATGGAAATGTCTGGCATAATCCTGGACTGTGGGGTTCGTGACGCTTGCCCTGCGGTCGCACTTGGGTTCGGAGCCGCCTCCCATTGTAAACCCCTGGACCGTCCGCTGAACATGAACCAATAAATTGTGTCCTTCCTAGTTGGACTTTTAACTGTTGCGGTCCGCCGTCGCGAATAGACCCACCCAATGGGAATTGATAGTGCCGAAAAACGTTAGAGAGAGTTGGAGATAATATCATCCTGGAGCAACTAATCTGGAGACTTTTTCGTGTTTTCGTAATTTAAGCGCAAAAATGAAAATGGCGTTACAAAAAAAAATTAAATCATGTATATTGTCGTCATAAACACAATTTAAAGTAAAGAATTTGTAATATCACACAAGATCATTTTTATAGGTCTTCCAACTTGTTTATTTGGTGTTAAGCTAGAAATAAAGGTTTATGTTTTGAATTCCGATTTTCCAGCCCAGTGCAGATAAAAACTATAAATCCAGAATAACAATTAGGCAAGTGCCTAACAATAACAATAAAGTGCCCTTCTCCAATTTCATAATTATAATCGATGTTCTTAGTATTATTTTGAAAATACCGCCAATTATATTAACGAAGATTTTCAGATTTCTGAAAATATATTACAATAGTGGGATTCTGGATGGAGCAGAGGGATAATAGCACGGGACCTTAGTCCCTTTAGCCATCGTAACGAATGTTTATTTTGTAATAAGCGGGGACAAACTTTATTATCGGGAATATTCGTGGGGGACAACGGAGGAGAATTCAGGTATACGGGGATGAGGGAAAACATAGTAGACTTAGGGGTGGAAATCAATTACACGACGATGGGACGCGTCCCGGGTTATTGGGTTGTGGAGGGAGATTCAACAATACCCCCACGGAGCGCCCACACATATTATTGGTGTAAAGGCCTAAAAGTGTACATTCACTTGTACCTTCGGACCTATTGGGCGACCGAGAAGTTGTCGAAACAAAATATTGTTAAGAGGCCGCGAATAAAAAGGGAACTCGAATAAAAGAGAAAAATGAGGTGATGGGGTGGCCCCGTCATTCTGGGAACTGTTCAATTCTACCTTCCTTCAAATACAAGCTCAGGAGATTGAATACAATAACATGAACAGCCTGTATTGGAAAATCTTTTGCCACACAAAGGACATTAAATAGGAACTAAATTATGAAATCTTGTACTACTGGGTTTTGAATTGTTAGTTAATACTGTAATAAGAAATGAAGCACAATCACGTATGAATTACCAGGGAATATATATAATAAATAATATAAGGATAGCGAATTTTAATTTCCATTTTTGCAGTATAATTAAACTCGTTTCGATCGCCACCACGGTTTAGAGCTTCCGCCAATTTTCTCACTACATTAAAAGAAAAAGTGTCTGCCGTCTTGACTGTGGGCTTCTATTAATCTTCCCGTAGGATTAGTTTTAATGGTCGTATATAGAGTGGCTGGGGAAAAACCTGCAGGTCGTGAAATTGGAAATTTCGGTACAGTTATAATTCCTTTCGTGGGAAATATTTTTTTTCGTGGCCCCACTCCCTATAAGGACGAAAATTAACATTGCGGTTTCCACGTGTGGTGGCCCGTCGAGTTGCGGTTTTGGCCGTTGGGGATGGCGAACTTTTTCACTGGAATTTATTTCAACCCCTAATTTCCTACTTTCTGTCGTCCGGTTGGCCGGGCTTTAAATAGGATTCTCCTGAGGGGGCGTCTCGGAGCTCGTTAATCAAAGGGGGTTGTACGCCGTCGAGTCCCTTCCTGACAAAACGCGGCATTCTACCCCCGCCCCCAACCCCGCCGCCCGCCTCCGGCTATCGGCCTCTCAACTTGGTCCCGTTTACTAGTTGAGTAATTACGGACAACTACCGGACAAACGATAGAAGGAGGGACGCTAATGAAACGATTGTATAAGCTACAGAATTGGAGGAAACTGTTGTATAAATTACTGGCGGTTATCTTTGTCCATGAATTTTCTAATACAATAATAATCGAATAAATTTTGGGATTAACATATATACATATATATTAATTAAAGTTTAAAGTTTGTATTTGACTGAACCTGAAAATTAATGGCGTTACAAATAAAAAATGTATGAAAGAAAAGAATGGGGCTAAGGATACTAAGATTCGAGGTAGAATTTTATCATAAAATTCTGTTCGGTAGACCGGGGGGAATATAGAATACTATATTCGGAAGTAGTAGATACAGATGCATTATCTCGACAATAATTGACTACAATTTTCTGTATGCAGTAGGAAAGTTGTGCCGATTTTATATAAGGAATAAAGCTCGGGGTAAAATTCCAAGCTCGTCCTGGGAATCGCGGCCGGCGAGTATCTTCATCAGATGCGGCCACGATAAATCGGCAAAGAAAAGGCCATTGTAATAACTAGATTAACGGCCGCACGGCTTCGGCTTTCTGTCTGGAAATGATTCGGGCGTGTAGGGGGCCGCCCGCCGCACGCCGAACTTAGCGGAAACCAATAACAATGAAACGTGACTAATGTCCCGTACGTGGTTTGCGTGCTTTTACAGGGAGCGGAACCTCGCAGAGCACAGTCTTGACCTAATCCGGGGAGGGCGAACACACCGGCGGAATAATTTAACCGACTGAACGGATGGCTCCTCGAGCAATTAAAGGACGGGCGCTGTCCGGAATGCGTAGCCGCGTTTGTCCATTACTGCTCCGCTTTTTTTCCACGATAATAGCAGCAATTAACTGTGGCGACCTACGGGCAGGAAACACGATAAGCATACGGGATAACATCGGGAGAGCGTTGGAAAGTTCCAAATTAATTTTATTCGAGAATCAGTCTCCTTTCCGGTTTAGGAGAAACGGGCAGGAAGTTGGACCGAGTCCAAACCCCTCGGTCGTGAAGTATGTTTGACCCAGCGCGAAGTTAATGTCCTGGCCACACCGAGCGATTGTAATCCGAACTTCAGAGCTCATAGCAGAGTGAAGGGGGTTTTGAAAGGTAGAATGATCGAATAAAAAAATTATATAAGAGACCGCGGTTGGTGATATCGTTGGAAATTATTGGATCGGTTGGTTGGTCCTCACGCCCAATATATTTTCTTGTGAATTTGAAATAGGCAATAACCCGCGGTACTCGTTACGAATTGCAAAAACGGATCCATATAGAGTGCTCAAATTTGTATGATTTTGGAAATTTCTGAGGGTTTGTATTCTTTCAGATATTTGAAGTCATAGATAAAACGAATAAATGTTTAATGGCAGCAATCTTGAAATAGAAGCGGATTCACGAGGCCGGTTATGGATAAACGGGTTATGTCAATGCTTAAAGCGACATTAGACTCTGACTAATAAACTTATTAGTGGAATTTTTAAAGTTTAAAACTGGCTCTGGGTGGTGGGCGAGTCGAGAGGTCTGCCTAAAAGATTCAGGAATATATTCATATAGATATACTAGTTAGAGAGGTTCGCATATTGAACGGGTCGCTCGCTGCAAAACTCCAGCCCTCCTTCCCTTCCCCCGCCAGCCAACCCACAACCATCTGGCAATAGTTTCCTTATGCATGAAAATGGCGGTACGGTCCGCTGCATGTTACTGCACTTCTAGGGTCATCTCCATTTTTTTCATTGGCTCTTTACCGTTACGCCGGACAGTTTCTCTGAGTAATGTTAAATGCTAACTGGGTGGAGTTTACCCAACCCTCGGAGGCCGGCCGTGCTTGAGCCCCTTAAAAATGTATGTAGGGCATCGTCGTCTCGGGTTCTTCCATTTCGCGCAGCTATAGTATAAGCGATAAATAATATCTGTTTCCAGTACACGCTGTAATAGGTTTACGGAATACATTTTTTAAACTAATTGATACCAAACATTTCATATACTTATTGCATTGTGTAATCCATAGTAACCATAATGACAAATTTCCAATGGCTTACTTAAAAACCTGGGTTTATAATTAAATTTACGTACGTAATAATAAACAAATAAATTTTTCTATTATTTTTTTTCTATCATTTTTATGTTATTCGGATCTATGAAATGTAACTAATAATACCAATATACAAAAATGTTTATTTAGTTTTTAAATTGAAATGGATGCCAATTTTAATGCCTCGCGACCTAACTTAAGGTCGAATCAGATTACATGTATATTCGACCCCGACGTCGAAATTCATTAAGCAGAAACAACTTTCTGAGGAAGCCATAGTGTCGCTTGCTTAAACTTTTTATTCAATTACGCCCCGACAAAATGTTCCCCCGGAACCGCGACTGCTCCCCTCCTCTTGGCAATACAAACGCGCATTTCAAAGCCGGAATTACGACCGGGAACCCGCTCAAGTTGGTCTGCCGGACTTGGGCTTCCACGAAAGTCGCTGTTTCGATCGACGCCCCACCGGCTGAAACTTCAACAATCCATCCATTAGCGCGGGGCCTCGTAATTGTTGGGAGCCCAGCCTACCGAAACCCGGCGACAGATTATTGAGAGGCCGCCCAGACGACAATAGGGCCGGAATAGGGGGAACTTGAACAGAAGAGTGGGTGCACTTGAGCGAATTTTGCGACGGCTTTCACTCAGCACAGAAGGGGAACACATGAAAAACGCTGAGACGATGGAGAGAAGGCGAATTAAAAGAAATTTGGAATTTTGAACACTCCGGGGTATCCAAGTCCGGGTTTAAACGGGCCTCGGAATGAATACCATAATCGCCCGCTTTTGTCATTATCAAGAACTGGTTTCCACCATATAAAACCCTGCCTGTTTTATTATGTAAAAATTCGATTGAATTCTTCATTCAAGAACAATTTAGTTTGAAAGGCATATAGAGCAGGGGACTTACTCCTACGGACTAAACATTTTGATTATTCACATCTGAAGAATAATTATACATTATTTTATCTTCTAACATCAGTTAAATTTCTAGAAGAAAATATAGGATTTTTATCACAAGATGGAGAAGTTTTCTTCTATGTATTCTAGGAAACAAGTACAAAAGTATCAACTAAAATTTATCATAGGGTATTGTGAATAAGGCACGAGATATTCCTCAAACGAAAATTATTTTCCCAACTGTGCGTGGCAGTCGAAAATAAAACAGAACTTTATGAAACGGACTATTTAGAAGGCCGTACAAAAGAAATGCCAAGGTAGTGTCAACGGTGGGCGATGAAACGGATTGCACGGTTAATTAAAAATTTGTTCTGTCTCGAAGGGGGCAATCGGGCAAAAGCCGCTTTGAAGAGGTTGATATTCAAAGCGTATTTCCTAACCGCATTTTTTAAAGAAACTTTAACCGGTATAGACTCGACTGAAGGGCTGCTTACCTAAACAATACATTGGACTCGCCTAATACACATTCGGTAGAAGCTAAATCAGTTAATTATAGCTATATTTTCGATATAGTGTTACCCGATAATTGACATTAAGATTAAAACGACAGGCGGTGTCACTTTCTATTTATTTAATTTATGATAGGTGCATATATCAACATTTAGGGAACACCAAAATTCGTTTTAAACAGGTTTAAATCCAGGTTTTGAAGTTCGAGTTAAAATGCCTGAAACTTCGAAAAACTAAAGTAACTGTTAAGTAATGTAGAAGTTAAAAAGTTTCTTTAAGTGAGCGATGACCAGGAACCGGTCCAATATTCATCACATTTTCGACCGAGTAGAACAGGCAGGTCGCGCTACACAGTTTCGAAACGGCCAGCGAAAAATGTATTATCCGCGCCGCGGTCCGAACCAAAACCAAAACTCAATTCTACTAGTATATACCTGCCGCCAGCCTTTACAACCGGCGCCCGCTCCCCCTAGTGCCGGCTAATATGGTTTTAAATTCCATCCCTCCCCTCACCCCTCCACCGCTCCCATCGCGGTCCAACTACCGCCCGGATTTATACGGAATTCGGATATTCAAAGGTGAAATTGAAATTGAGCTTTTCACGTGCCGGGTCCGGGGATATTCGGTTAACGATTCGGAGAGCTCGGTTGCGGCACCTTTTTTAAGTTTTGCGGCGTGTTTTATGCACGGGGTTATTCTCAATAAAATTAAGAAAACACCTTATGAATTGTTGATGATGTTTTTAAAAAAATATCTTTGTGAGGGCAATAAATATTAAGAGAAATAGTTTTCCAAGCTATTTTAACTGGTTCTTCTGTTGAAAAGGTCATACTCGGGAAAATATGTTACTCAGAAGTTATCAATTTGTTTCCTCAATTATCTTCAGATCCAGAAGGTACCTTAAATATTCTGGGATTGCCAAATTCTGCTGGGAAGGGGCCGTTTTTCAGAACCTGTTCTGTTTAATTACATGAAATAGGCATATTCATTCGATGTTCACAAGATACATGAACATAATATAGATTATTTGTTTAAATGCTTGCGACCATAACCTAAAAGGCTAAGGGAGGGAAGAGTGAAGCGACTGTTACTTGTTGAAGTATTAGGCTCTATTAAGTATCAGCAGCCTATAAGTAGTATCAGTAAGTATCAGCAGCCTATTTGTAACAGTTAGACCAATTACAGCTGTTTCATTCCAGACCGTTTACAATTGGCGAACAATGCCCTCAATCGATATAGGCTAAACAGGCCCAACTCGAACAAACTAATTGACTTTGTAATTAACGCCGTTAAATCTTGTACTAATAGTCGGGGCAGGCAAGATCCGATATGGTCGGGCCGATAACGGAACAAACGAGCGAAACCAATAGGCGACACTCGATCCGCTCTCGATTCTAACTTAGAGGTTTATTACGTGCATCAGTAATTTCGGGATTTTCCGAAACGATTCAGTCTTAAATTCGACCAAGTCGTGAAAATAAAACAAAATGGAAAACAATTTTACAAATAGTTTGCAGTTAGGAAGTTTTATAATGAATGCCCTGTATTCATAAATGAAAACAATATTCATAATTGACCATATAGCATAAATACTCATATTTCAATGACTTAATGTTTGTGTATTAATACTTATAACAATAATATTACTACACAAGGGAAATACCGGGAGGTAAAATAAGTCACGCTTTGGTCGCATTAGAGAAGGAGGGAGAGAGAAGTCCTTGAGGACAGCCTTGTGGAGGGTTAAAATCAACCCTTCAATAGACAGGGAAGGCACAAGGCATTCTCTCGAGCTCTACACTCCTCCCCCCCCCCCGCTCGATATGTGAACTCCAGAGACAAAGGTTGAGAGACCGGCCAAAAATTAGGAGGACGTAAAAGGTAATGAAGAGCGGAAGAGGAAGAGGGAGAGGGAGCGAGTGTGTGCGCTCGTGAGAGAGTGAGAGAGCGGTTTTTTTTTCAAGAGTTCCCTTCCTTTCTTCCCGACTGTAAAAATACCTCCGCACTCCAGAGCCAACCCTTACATTTAATGGAAAATTCTAACAGTTCTCTGTATTCGATTAAAGTTCTATTACCGCTTAACCTACATGGAAAACGATAAATCGAGATACATTTATGCCGCAATGTTCTTGAATTAAGTGAAGAGAAAATATTCCCTATTTTATTGGGACGAATAAATACCCCAGATTCATTTACACACGAGAATAAAATATCTATAGTCAGATATTCCAATTGTAGTAAATTCCGGTCTATTTAAATTTTCCTTAATACCCAAATAACTCTTATCACCGGGTCAAGGTACATGGGCATCTCAACCTTTGTGTTGGATGCAGCATTATACCTGCAAGTTGAGTAATTTCATTAGAAAATACATGGCAGGCCCAAATTTTATTCAATTTCAAATTCGGACTTATACAACATTGTATTAAAATCTGAAAGACAGTAATTAATAATTGTCAGTAACTGCGTTTATATTTGTTTCTAGTTTTATATGGTATATATCTGGGAATTTATAATAAAGTATTTTTCTCCTCCCCTCAATCTATATTAAACAAAATGGTTAAGCCTACTCGATCTTTGGGTCAACATCCTAATTTAAGATGTATATATTATTATATACATATATAATATATACGTAATTCTAGCCAAATGCCAATATTAGGTTTTAAGAGCTTTTGTTTATGAATGCACTAACTTCGCTTTGCGGTCGCTATCCCCATCATTCTCCCATTTCCTGCTTCCCTCACGCGCTCTCACTCACTCTCTCTATTTCTATCTCTTTCTCTCACTCTCCCTCTCTCGTGCACGCGATTTATGTAATGGCGTCGTTAATAGATTTTAATGGGAAAAGGAAGGGAAACAGAATAACTTCCACGTTTTATTATTGCCGCTTCCCACTTTTTTCTCCCTTTTTTTCATTATGTTTGTATCCACTGAGGTTCGAATGGGAAAATCCCCTACTTTCGGGTTGTCTGTCTCTGGTCCACGAGGGCAAAATAACTGTATTAAGAAATTTGAAAATAGATAGGAAAGTACGAATCATCTATAAAAATTACTACATTTCTGAGAATTATATTGATTAATTTAAACTTTATTGACCTAATCCGGCAGAATGGAGAATGGAAATTCCTTATAATGATTAGTTTACCAAAATTTTTAAACATAGAAAAATAAAAATTATTATTATTGACAGTTAGAATTAATTATTAGTACTAATCAAATTAGTAGTGTGGATTTGGCCACAAATGTTGCTTTCCTCGCTTTTGGCGAAAATTTTCAAGCTTCAGTGGATGAGTGCAGAAGAAAAGGATCGTGAGGATATTTTTAAAGAAATTTTTGATACTACCAAGGTTGTATTGTAATGATGTTCCCTGTGTAGTTACTGCTAGTAACTATTGCTTAGCAGGATTAAGTGAGTTCATTCACAACTTTGCCTGTACCTGTGCCATTGACTTGATCTTTGGCGTTGAAAATTGAAGACAATAGGGATGGACAAATCCCATGGACAAATTAATTAATGTTCCCCTTACTAAGTTCATTAAGACTATGCCCATCTAATCACGGAGCAGTACCTAATTGCGGCACCATTTACGAATTTATTATGCAAACACTCAAAATTACATAACGGCCAATTATGAAAACTGAGAACGATTATTCGGGGCTTAATATAGTCATGAGAAGTACATGATTGTACAGTAGTTAATTAGGAATTATAAATCAAACGCAATCAGGAAAGTTATAATTTTTTTCATTAATTTTGGAGAGCCTGCAATCGACAACATAATTACCGAAATGCCAAATCGGGCTTGTCATTAATTTTCCTGATGTTATCACTGTCAATTACAAAACCGCCTTGCATTAATATTATTGCATGAAAATATCTCACAGCCAAAATTTAGTGACAATTTTGAATTTTGGTGGTCTCTAAAAAATCTATAATATTGACTACTATCCTAATATTTTCAATCATTAATCACCCTACGAGAGAAATAACGACATTTTTCTAAGGTTTTAAAGCAACATGTATCAATTCTTTAGAATAAAATATTATCATATATTCTAACCACATAATACAAGTTCAAAATTTAATATAAAATTTAAATTAGGTTTAAAACCTAATGAAATCAAAAGGGGTATTTCATTTGTGAAATATAAAACTAATGAAACATGATTCTTTGTGGGAATGAACCTGTTTTTCTGAACTGTATGTTCAATAATGTTCATGATACATCTATTAAAATTTAACCCAAGGTTTCTCCACACAACTGGGAGCCTGGCTGCGGCGGACTTTATTCGTTACCCACTGGTTATGTTTCCCAGCTAAATAATGCGGAGTGATGAATGCCCCAGGTATGGACATGATGGGCCCCGGCAATGGACTAATGGCGGGGGCTTAGCCCAGTGAATGATGGGTCGCCGATCTCGGTGGCTAGAGCAGTAATGCACGGCCGCCCGCCCTGCTAGTCCCTACTGCACGGAGTGATCGATGAATCCTTAAATACGGTAATAAGGAACGCCGGCAACCGGCGATTAAACGAGGATTGCGAATTTTGAACCTTACAGATCCGACTTTGGCCGCCTTTCAACAGCGCTAAAGTAGGACCTCGATCCACTCGTTGGCAATATACAAATGTGATCTCGAATATTTCTGCATCAAATTTTAGCTTACTACCAGGTACTGGAAATATTAATACTTAAAATGGATAGGAGAAAGTTTAAAATACTACTCGAGATTCTGGAATCGGCTCCTAGGCCGTGACTAAAAAATAAAACCGAATTCCATTATCTCGGCGTAGCGCAAGGCCGGTGTCGCGATCATTAGCGCTGATGGATATATTCTTCACGGTGGGTCTGGGTCCGGGACGTGTTCGGAATAGCGAGGGCCCACACACGGCTCCACATTAATGAACGTCGGACCCGCTTAATTTCCCACAGGCCCTAATTTCAATCGCCACTCCCCCAACAGCCGACTTTCGACTTGAAAAACGCCCCCGGAGCCAGCCTATCTTCTGTTGCCCCCTCGATTGGACCTGCGCTGCACGTCTTATTTCGGCCGTTGACTTCACGGCCCGGCTTTGGGATGAAGAAAAATTCGATTTGGACCGAGCGCTAAAATTGCGGCAATCCCTCACTAAATTAGGACTCGATGTAATGGTTATAAAAATTGACAATCTTCACTATATCCGGGAATGTTCCGGCTAGCGTTTCACATTGACATCCGCACTTATCGAGATCGATTATTGGCCTTGTTCAAGTCCCTTTCAGCCCAGCTCTCCCGGCCTCTCGACCTTTATTTTTTTCCCCCTTCGCCCGCACCCGACTATCCCGGGGGGGCTCTGGAAATAAATTCGAGGCGCGACATTCCCCGGTTAAGTGGTTGGGGGGGCCCCAAAGGGGTGGCGCCGGGTACGGTCCATTCTGTTTATAGATCTCATATCCCCAGGTGTAGAGGGGAGCCCGAGGTTTGATCGCGGACCGCTTCCCCCCTCGCCCTTCTTCCCTATCCTTCCGCCGGAGCTTTTATTCCCACCCCTACGGTCTTCCGCTCGGCAATATTCTGCGGGGAGTCGGCCAAAGAGATTGGGGGGAAAGGAGAAAGATGGAAAGAGAGATAGCCGAACAGAGGAAGGGAGTTATTTCGGATTTTATCCACTAGAGAAGTCCGAGGGGCTTCGAAGGAATGCAGCATATCATTAATATAAATGAGGTCGACGATTTAATTCATTTTGTTAAATTTGTCTAATCATATGCCGTTATGAAAACTATACATAACAATAGATATCGGGATTTTTCGTCGGGATTACTTACACAAAATGTCTGATTATAAACGTCTTTTTGCTGTTTTATTATTTTTCTAATCCATTATTAATGATTTTTCCGACAGTTAGATAATTCAGACTTTTGTAGGGGACGTCATCTATACTGTTAGAAGCAAAGCCTCCATCCATGACCTATGTCACTGGATACAGATACCAAAGAAATCGAAAACAAAATCCGCCGTTGACTGTTCTTCATTTTTACACCCCTCTAGATTGAGGTCAAGGTTTCAGTTCTGACACCCTTTTCGATGGCTCGTCGGGGGGGGCCGACCGATTTTAAGGTCGCCTGTTCCCTATCCGTCTTGTAAAGGTTTACACCCCCGGGAATAAAACCGGGGACAATATAAAGCTAGGACGTTATAAAGCGTCCCCTCCCTTATGGGGAATAACGGCGGGACTATCGCGGCCCCAAAGAGCCGATGATATTTTTAAATAGTTTACGAGGGACGAGGAGCTGTCTCTCGGGGCGTATGAGATAAGGACGCTTCACAAGTCAGATAATTAAACATGCTCGGCTGGCTTTTCTATGAGGGTTCTATCGAACTAAATTTAGTTTTAAAGGGCGATTATATCGAAATCCAAAGCTACGCCTCCCTCACTACCTTATAAAACCCTATCTCGGAAACATAGGTTTTTCGGAGATATTTCAACATTGAACGTTCAGTCTCTTCTATTTTCCTTGTATCTATAAAGTACAATTGGAAACAGTCCATTATAAGAACCTAAAAGTAATCTTAATACAAGCCAAAGGACAAACAACCAGGGTACAGATTTGTGTTGCCAGCGAAGTAAAAGTTTGAATGACAACCATTTATAATGCCCCTACATTCAGTCAACATTTTTGGGTGGCGTTTTTTATGGATGTTTTAATTTCGTCGCTATTTATTTACTTTATATTTACTGAATATCTACACGCTATTTACTTACTGAATTACTAGTTTATTTTTTTTAATGAAGAACAAAAAGTAATAGTCTTGAGAGGATGTAATAATTATGTTAATAATCGGTTTTACCAGCGGATTCGTAGCTTGCATTTAATAGTAAACACTACGGGTCTAGTGTCAAATAACACGGTATAAGTAAATAATTTCATTTGTTGGAATGAAAAATTAAAATGAAAATGACTTCATTTTACAGTTAGAAATAATAATTTCATAACTATGGAAACACTTTATTTTGGGGTACAGTTTTATCTTCCCACTGGCTTAGACCGCGGTCAAAATTTTCTGGCGCCACTATAATGGACCCCCGCTTGCTAATTTTTCTTATAAGGGAGAGATAGAGAGAGAGAGAAAGATAGAGGGAGAGAGAGAGAAATATAGTTTAAAATGCCAGAGAGTAGGGGCCGAGTAAGAGATGTAGAGAGAGGGGTGAATTTTCAAAATTTAAAACTGCATCCCCCCTCAGAGAGAGTGGAGCCACCGGTTCCCTTTCCCTCGTAATGAAATATGAGTTGGGGATGAACTCGGGAGATGAACTCACCCCGGCCCAGTTTAACTCACCCAACTTACACCTGAGTTATTTGACAAGAAACACTACTACTGTCAAAATGTAACCACATGAGAAAACATCATTTTTTTCTGCGTTAATAATACATATTATATACAAGGCTTGCTATACGTCATACACTTTTGTTACACAACTCAATCTGTTCACTACTTCTCGAGAATTTGAGGATTTAATGACGTAGAATTTCAGAGGGGTGTTATTATTTGTGTGAAGAGAACTTTTACTTAAGACAGAAGTTTTAATAGATATTTAAAAATTATACAAGTAATATTCAAATTATTCATTTCACATAATCAGGGAAGAAAAAATATTTGCTCGTATATCAGCCGCTTTATGCTTTTTTAGCAGTGAAACAGGTTTCAATGCTCTCTACTCTCAAAACCGGCGAAACCATAATTCGCTCCCGTACAATTCAGAGGCCGAACGTTACATTTTTGGCCCCGGCAACACCGTATATTATCCGACCGCGGGCCGTAAGCCCTTAAATTACTTTAACTAAATCAATGGAATGAGAAATAGGCGGTCTCATGAATGTTGAATTGCATTGGGGCGGCGGTAGTCCCGCGCTGAGTAATAGCTGCATCGCCCCACGGAATAACTCAGTTCCGCCTACCACCGCTGTTATTAGATGCCCTAAAGACTGTGTATTATTAGGGGTCTTAATGGCACGCCGGGAAACCCCAGCGGTTTATAAAGGGGAAGCGAATCTTTCAAATATGAAGCTAATCCTCTAACGCCTTTGGCCTTACCTTTCGATTCAGGAACTCCAGTAGTTGAATTCGCGTAAATTCAAAGTATTTTTTGCACGGACCAGCGTTGAAAATAATCATAAAAAGACAATAATTTGATAAATAGAAATTGGAAGGTTAATTTTATTGTAATGAAGTTTTGTGGTATTAATTAAGTGCGCTATTACGACTGCATTATTATAACACTTGTAATCTCCACTCGCTTCTTTGACTCTAAGATAGGCCACAGTTTTGGCTTCCCGCGATCATCAGATCAGTACATCTAGTAGTGTACCTAACCTCCAAGACTAGGATTACACGATAAGTGAAAATTCAATAATTCGCCTTGCGAAAAAGATTTTAGCCTTTACCACAGTCATGTTCGTTCTGACGAATTATCTAAATCTTTTCCGACATAGCATTCGAAGCTGTTTTTCCCATTTTTTCCATCTCCGAATATTCATAGTTCTGGTTAAAGTTCTTAATATTATTATGAAATTATCCCCGCTCATAAAAGTCTTTGGAGAGGCGGACTCAACGGTATAATTCCTTTTGGCGAAGGGGTTTGAATCAGTCTACGCCGATAACCGGCCAAATTAAGGCCCGGCGAAATAGAATTATAAAATCAATTATTCATTCTTCAATCGGACACCCTCCTCCCCTCACCTGTGCTACAATCGAATTACAGTAATGCAATCGTCGAAACGAATTTGAATATTAATACTCGGGGAGCTTTTACCCCACGGATTCAGTCACAGATTCCGATCGGTCTCCCCTTTTAATTTCCCGGGGCCGGTTGAATTGTGGACTCGTCCACAAGTGTTGGCTATATTTCAGCAAATTGTCACTTTTAGTCAGCAAATCCTGTTTCCCACCGTTGTCAACGTTGAACAATATTTATATCAATATTTTAACCAGATAAAGAGATTGAAACGGAGTTCAAAAAACCAGATAGCTGAAGAACTGAAATAAGCTATCAGGAAATATGGTCCTTTAACATGTATGAAGAAACCAATATCAATAAAATTCCAAAATTACGATTAATTATGACGATGTAGAATGTAATTATCTATGATGATATAGATATTCTTATAAGATGATGAGCTGAATATGACATAGTTCGTAGTCACTTTGGAATCAGATTATTAATTCAATACTGTTACAATGTTCTCACGCATTGTTTATTCATGTTTAGGAATTTCGTAAACCGACTCAACGACCGTTATTATATTACAGATTTTACACTTTCCGGTGCCTTTTGGGAGGAAAATTTAAGGGGTCTCCCTTATCTACCTCACGTTGGGAAGCTTTTATCTCATACAAGACTTACCACATACCCGGTCTCCGCGATAACGAAACAAAATTCTACCGGTAAACTAAATTATGTTTACCCATTTAAACATACCGTAAAACAAAAATGAATTATGCATTTTAAGGGCACCTGCTTCGTGATAAAACTCTCTGCTCTCTAGTTGCATGGAATATCTACATGTACAGTTGCAGTTATTATAACCCCTTGAAACAGCTGTAATATCTCAAAACAACGGAGATAATCTCAAAGAATATATACATTTACATGCTACAATAAATTGTAGAAACAATATATAAATCATAATTTGTGGAACTATTTATTTACTCGCACTTGAGATCATGTATTATTGCCCTTAGCACTAATACCGAGCTTTCGGGAAGGGTATATACTTCTCCATTTAGTCCATCTTCCGGAGAGATATTTGAATTCGATTCACCATTAATTCAATTCTGGTTTGCAATTGTCCAGTGTTCTTACTATTTGATGCACCGGCAATCGATTAATAAATTCCCAGTCAACCGCAAATCTGAGTAGATTGAATTAATACCCATCTCTGGTCGATTTGGCAATTCGACAATTACGACTCTAAATTTGAAATTGTTTTCCGGGCATCCTCTTCAAACCGTACAATTTATTTCGAACCAATTTCATACGCAAGGGAAGTGTACTCGCAGTATAGGAGGACCAGGGAAAAAAAGGAGGTTAGGCGTTATACACCGTATATCGGATTTCAATTACAGCGGGCGGGCGACCTCCGCGTGCATTTCCGATCGGGCCGGCACTAAATACGGGGGTCTGTCGAAAAAAAAGAGGAAGGGGGCAGGAACAAAAAAAAGAATGAAAAAAGCGCAGGCGAAACCCATTTAAAAGTGGGCTGGAAGCCCGTTCAGTATTTCAATTAAAACTGGAAGGGGGAGGCCCAGGTGAGAATTCCCGGCCGTCGGTTAACTGCCAGAGGCGGGCCTCCGGGTTGAAAGTCAACTTGCCCGATACGATACTTAAATAGGCACTCAAATTGCGGTACTTGTGTATTAACGGAGAGACGGGAACACGATTTAAATGGGTTGAGCCACCGCAGAATCCCAATGGCATTGTAAATAAATTTCCGCAAATAATTATAATTTTCTGCATAAACGCGGGGTGTTTCCCTGAACACGCAGAAACTCGTGCAAATATAAACGAAATTCGATAGTTCAAAAACGTATTTGAAAGTAAATTGTCTTGTTTGCCAAAATAATAAGTATAGCCAGCGGATCTAGATACCGCAAGATATAAAATACCTTCCCTATCAAACAAAGTAATAATGCGTTTTCGAGACCTGATGTTTGTTACACAATGTCCACCCAAACGATATGTTTAATATTTTTTACCGGAGCGAGTTTCATTTATATAAAAATAAATTTCCGTATTATATTTCCATTATACTAATACCGGTTTCTGATGTAAAAGATTTTTTTTGTTTAGATAGGTCGGTTTCATGCTTCATAAAAAACGCAGAGAACTCTACGAACTGACAGAAATTCTCCGCCATTTTTCAGATATTTTCTCCAGGGACCGATGCACATTAAACGCAAGTAAGCTTATTATCACCGCGGTCCGCGCCACCAAATCGGATTGGGCGGGGGATGCGACCCGCGGGAATACCGCTTGAATAACTCCTCGAACATCTTTTCAATTATTTAATACGAAAAATTTGATAACTGCGACTGCTTTACCTTTAGCTCCGGGAAGAATTTTTTGCAGTCCTCCCTTTCCACGAGTGTAAGCTTATTATGAAGCTTTTGAAAAATGTTATTGTAGTTAGGAAAATACATATTTTCCTAAATACCATATAATGTATAAAATATAATACATAAATGGCGAATGGAACGGAATCGACAGTAGTTCTACGAATCATTAATATCGGGTAACATAATAGCACCAATACAGACTATAAAGGGTGTCTGACAATTTAATATTATTAAAGGCATTGTACTCGTCAGTAATAAAATGAGAAATGAGTAAAGCAGACAATTTGATTTGAAATTTGAATTAGTAATACACAAAAACCCATTCTACCTTGAGTGGGATAGAATTAGATTCAGAATAATCTTAGTCATAACATTTCATTCAATTCATTACCATTAAACGCATTAAACTAAAAACTTTCGAAAGAATTCACCCGAATATTCTTAGGCCTTGTAAATATATCGTATAGACAATATACTGCGTGTAATCAGGATAGTGTCGCCTTAATGGTGAAAAAGAATTCCGGAAAAATATGAGGAAAATGGAAAATCCGAATATCAAATTATTGTTCAATAATTTCAAATACAACAAAGAGTAGATGGCATAATGCCTGATGGTAGATCGGTCTAGATAAACCTTACAAAGAAAAGTGGGGGGAACTCGCTAACAGCGAAGCATTCCTGAGAAAAACTAAAAATGTAAGGTCACTCCACTGGGCCACAGGGGCTTAACCTCCTCTCTGAGCGCGTTCTATTCAAAAGGGCTCCGCATTAACATTTGAGCGGTCCTCCAGGCCGCGATAATTCGCAGCATTATGCAGGCCCGGAGCTCCGACGCCATATAGGGGATACATAACGCAACAGTTAATCTCTCCATGGGGGGTGGACGGGATTGCGCCCCAATTAAAAACGGGATATCCGCCCTCCAAGCTACCTCCAATAACGACTTCCGAGTTGGGCGTTCGATTATACGGCTCAATTTAACAGTCGGCTGCTCGCTCCGTGGAAGGCTCCTGCCCTGCTGAAACTTTCAGCCTAGTTCAGTCAGAAATATCTACGCGGTAAGTAACTCCGAGAATTAGGAAGGATAACTCTCACGAGGACTATAAAAAAATTAAAATACACAATAAAGAAATATATTATCTCCTATTCCTTATATAGAGAATATACTGTGGTGTTTGTAGTGTATTCAGTTTAATGCGCTACTAGTTTTAATGGTACGGCGCATCTAATGCTAGCCCGCAACACAGGTCTGTCTTACATTTTAGTATTAGCGCCTTACATATGGCGCCATACAGTACAAGTGATAGTGCAGTGAGGATGCCCAAAATACATTCAAAGTGCCAAAAGTGACTAACACTGCTACTGAAGATGGCGAGCAGCCGAAACCGGTCTAGCAAAAAGACCAAACCAGCGAGAGGAGACAGAAACGCACGAAATCTACGGTATTCCAACCGCTCGCAGACCACAAGACAGGTATGTTAGACATAGTTTATATTGTAATAGTATTTAAAATATAATCAATACCCAGATCAAACCGGTTTTTAAAAACGATTTAATTGTTAACCTCCAGCTTGGTAAAGCTTATTATACGAATTCAAAAGACAGTCTCACTCCACTGAGTATTTAGGGATCTTATTTCCGACGGAACTTTTGTCAGGGCGGCTCTTATTAAACGTGAAACATAAAGAATACTCTTTATTCCCTTATAAAGTTATGGACTATTATGAAGTTCCCGCTATTAAATTCGGGTGAGGGCGGGAGGAGACTTAACAGAACTTACCTCGGTAATTCATCTCTGTCTTTGGGCAAATATGAAGTGGGAGGAAGTTCGCGCTTAAGGACTTTTTGTCTCCCCAACCCCTTTTTTTCCTGATATTAAAACTTGGATCGTCAGCGGCGTACGTTAACTGCGGGTCCCGGACGATTCGCACGGTTGCACTTCCAAAGGATGAGACTTCGCGGATTGTTTTTCATCGTTCTAACGACGCGAAGAGAACAGATGCTCCCAAGTTTAAAGCTCTGCGATTCGCAAGGATATTTTTTTAGACAGTTCGGTTTTTAGATTTCGTAATGTACAGAAGAACTATCTTGGGGACTACGAAAAAAAGTAGATTTGTGGTTCAGCTAATTACACAGTTTCTCTTTGCCGGTTCAGAATGAATGTCAGGATATTTATAGGTCTGTAGTCAGGAGTTCATAATATTACCTCGTATTCGATTAATCATTATTATAAGGAAGTATCGAATCGTATGCATTGTTTCAAACAATAATCTTAGTTAGTACAATGAGTAGTTATTATCATGAACTGATGATTTAGTCAGTGTTTCAGATCCCATACTTCAATCCCCTTTGTTTTAAGATTTCTTAAATTTATACCTTTGAAGTTGATAAAAGATAAATTCTCTAAAAGAGTATATTAAATTGGTATAAATAAAATAGTTCACTCCCTTTTTAAAATGTGGTCGAATCGTGCACGTTTTCTGCAGTATCACCCCTAAACTCTGAACGTCCACTTCGCATTCACTTCGAATGCGAATCGCCGAATACGCGTAACTAACTTCATTCATCCTGGTGCGTCGTCTGTCGCCAATTACCAGGACTGCAGCAATTTCCCCTCCCCCTCCCCTCCCCCCCCCTATGGGCGGCAATTACACCTCCCTCGGCTCGACTTTGTTCGGGGCCCCAGCAATTCTGTCGAGCGACGGGCGATTACTCGTCCCGGAACGGTCGCCCTTCCGCTTCGACCCGGACATTGCGACGCCTTGCGGACACCGGTAATCTTTTTCTAGAAAGCCGCGGGCTCCGAGACCGGAGACGCTACAGGTATTGACAGTGCTCATGTCTCCGGACCTAGAATTACTCCGGAGAAGTGGATTTAAGGTGCAAACAACAGTAGCAGTACATTTTATGATCAAAGATGGAAGAATTTTTTTGTTACTGATTAATTTCGACTTGTATCACTCAATTTTTTTATATGTTCCGCCCGAAAAAGGGAGAGGCCCTGAAACCGGTAGGCGTTAATCCGGTCTGTGCTAACAAAGGGATTAAACAGAGCCGAGTTTGCTTAGTGGGGCATCGAGCGTAATCTGGATTATGAAGAGACCAGCGATGGGGCAGAAGAACACCCAGTAGCTCCCCGCTGCACTGCCTTAGTCCGCGCTGAGTGACATCCTACCTCAGCCCCTAATCTCGAGATGACAAGACCCAACCCATTAGTTCAGATTATCGTCCCTTACATCTCAACCTGTGTTGTTTATCGACTTAACTGGCCTCTCTTACAGGAAGCAACTTGGCCTATATATTCATGAGAAAATAACAAAACCCAAAATATAACAAGGAGATGGGATATATTTACATTATATGTTACACAGTTTCCCTATCTTCGTTATATAAATGAACATTTTTTGCTGTAATATGCAACCAATGAAGGAATTAAAGATACATCTATAGACCGGTTTCGGCTGCTCGCCATCTTCAGTAGCGGTTTTAGTTCACAGTGCAGTGAGGATGCCCAAAAAACATCCAAAGTGCCAAGAGTGACTAACACCGCTACTGAAGATGGCGAGCAGCCGAAACCGGTCTAGCAAAAGACCAAACAAGCGAGAGGAGACAGAAACACCACGAACCTACGGTATTCCAACCCGTCGCAGACCACAAAACAGGTATATTAAGCCTCTAAAAGAGGATACAGGACGAATTATTACAATAGAACGGGCACGCTTTTTCATTTCATGAATAACCAAGAGGCTGTTCTAATATTTATTTAGCCTATCCTGACACCCGCCGTTTTTGTGATATCTAAAAAATTTACCAAATGGTCCGACAACACGAAATGGTTAGGCCCCTGAAGTTTCCAACACATAATGAGATTTGGATCTCAACTCCGTTGAGGAGCCACGTTCCTAAGATAACATAAACAATCAAGAGTACATACTAACCAACATTTTTATTACTTTTTATTGCTATAACAGGGTTCTCATTTTTTTCTTGTACCTCATCTTACAAAATGAATTTCAGCGGGGCCCAATTAATTACCGGAAACCAACGAAGACATTCCGACTTAGCGCTATCAGCATTATCCTGCTTAATTATTTCATACCTTTTTGGGGGTAGACCTAAACTCCTGGCTACAATGCTGCTTAATGAATACTGAACAACTTAATTAAGGGCCCATTGGACATTATTTATTGAGATACTTATCAATGATCACACCAATGATTGTTTTATAAATGATTAAGATTTTAATTTATTATTATTTAAACTGATGTTAATGGAACATGACTGTTGAAGTATGTTTCAGTAAATTTTAGTGAAACATTTACTTATAATTGTTATGTACGAATTAGATAATACAGAGAATCAAACAGAATATCTCCCGTATAATTTATGTATAAATTCGTTCCCGACGACCCCATTTTTCGGCTCTGGTGGAAATTTTTCTAAATGAATTTAATATTCAACTTTTTTTTACTCAACCGCTGTATTTCCTTCGGGGGCCGTTGCCCCGGGGGCTTATCGTCCTCAGTTTTTGATGAAATCGCCCGGCTCTATCCTACGGAAGAGCCCATCCTAGAAAATAAGAAGACCCCGCCAACGTCCGACCCCTTTATGGAAACGGATACAGGAATCACTCCTCCAGGGGGTTTACCAAATTGAGAGAACTTTTAGGCTGTATTTGGAGCAGTTTGCGTCATGAATAAGATGTTTTGACCTAAAGCAAAAAATACAACTTTTTTCATGAACTCTATGAGTGGATCGAGCTATTTTTGGCCGATTTCGATTAACATAACTTACTTCATACCTATATATTGCCGATAGTAGTAATAAAACAAACCGAAAATCCTGGTTTACTTTTTTGGTGTAAATCCTTAAGGAAATTGTATCCTTAAGGAGATATATATTATATCTCTAATAATAATTACACTAATTTAAAGTTCTTTATTTACGTGAGATTAGTGATGTCAGGTATGTGTAAAACTACTCATGAGAGTAGTTTTACTTTCCTCGAATCGCTTCTTTTATATATACGAGTTATGTTTGTGTCCTGCGAATGAGAATAACACTAACGTTTATTAAATGTTCTTCAAGATGGCTGTGTCTTCATAAATGAGTTAAAAGTACAATGTATTGTTGGATCTAAGTTTCTGTTGGCACTGAATGTGCTCGAGTACATTAAAAATCGCGCGCGCACAGTTTACAACTTGGCGATGTACAATAGTTTTCGAGTTCACTTTATATTAACTTCGTAGTTGATCTATTGGTTACACTTAGGGGAACAAGGGCTTTTAAAAGGTTAAATAATACTGGGGCGGTGTTGCATGCGGGATGATATTACCGGGTTGAATGGGCGGTCCTAGTTGAAAATTACCATTAGGCCGGTTCACTAAGTGGGATGCTCCTCGCCGAGGGGCGGTTTCTGGCTCCATCATTCTCTCACTCTCGCGTTGCAACACCCTCCCCCCCCCGCCCCTCGCTCCTTCCCGCTTCTTCAGGGCCCCGCATATATCACTCCCCTGTCAGGGACTCAGTCCCGGTGTTAATCGCTTTACAAGGGCCCCCCTTCATCGCCCCCTTCTCTGTCTTAGTCGCTCATTCTCCGTCTCTCACCTTCCTCACCTATATCCCCCCCTCCTCTAGCGCTCTTCCGTGCTCTAATACCGCCTCGTTATACCTCCCGCTTTCATCGGCCATGTGGCGTCTCCATCATTAAAGTTAACTCACCCATCCCGCCTACCATGTACCTGCAATGTCTATTCGATGGGAGATCCTCCCCGATGAGGTCAATTTCAAAAGGAAAATGATTTACTTTCATTTTTCTCAAACTTAATATTTACAGAAGAAGACGAGTACTATAAATAATTAAATTAAAATAAGAATTGCGAATAGCTTTGATAGAAGTTGTTCTCAATTGCAAATATGTGATGGGAAATGCTCTTAGATGAACCTAACGAGAGACTTATTTTACCTCGACGGTTCCAGGAAGTTTGTGTGAACCGACGTAATGAAATTTGACGCCTAGCATGATTTTTCCGTGCGGTGGACACGGAGAAATATCAAATTGTTGTTTCGAGGGGGACAAAAAAAAATTAAATACAAAACGTCCGTGTCGGCAATGCGGCCGCAATATTGAGCGGAAGAAAATCGGCTAGCGAGGGCGTCCAATTCCGGCCATTGTGGGCCCTGTGCCCGGCGGCCGGTGTTCGACTCGGTCCGGGATACGACGACGCTCCGATTTCACGAACCGTTTCCCGGATTGATCCGATTACAGGATTTTCGGTCCGGGACTCCAGCCCGGACCAGAGGGGGACGGACGACCGGGCGCGGGGGGAGCGCCGACAGAGCAACAGTTAATCCGGCGGAAAACCAAGTGCGGCCTTTATGGTTTTCCTGAAAGCCATTCCTTCTCTTCGTAAATTACCAGTTTAATATTTTTTAAAAATTGTTTGAATGTTTTAATACGGTATTTCAGTCCTATGTCCCTGTCCCTCCTCTCTATGTCAACATTTCGAATGTAATAATGTTTTAAATAAGATAAGAGATCAACCCCTCCCAGGGATTAATCGCTGGTTTGAACTGAAGTGACCAACCACCTTTAATTGACAGCAGAACTGGAACACTACCAAGTGAGCCGCAAATACAATTTCTTCGATTCTGAAATCGGAATGCGCATACGTAATATAGAATGCATCTGGGGAAGTGCAAAATGGTGCCACTACCTTGAGTTCTACCTCGCGGGTGTGATGTGGAGGAAAAACCAAGTCTTAAATTATACGTTACCATCCTAAGGGTAATTCCTAAATATTTTCCGCACGAGCCAAAACTTCGTTATTCTCCAATGGTATGCGGTTATTACTAAAGGAACCTAACCTACTAGTAACCTTCCTAATTTCATGTTTTCTATAGTTTATATCAGCGTACAATACTTAAATTGTAATCCATAATATTTATACGTTTTATATATTTTTTCGAACCATATAAAATATTAGTAGCTTCAATGTTGAAATGAAGACTAAACAGAAAGAGAAAGAGTCAAGTGTACACGGAGTACTGTGAAAGCGGAACCGAATCACCGGCAAAAGTTATACAGAAAACAGAATATTAGCGGCCCTGTTTGTCATTAAACACCTGGGGGGAATTTAGTCCCCCGCCGCCAGGGGAACCGTCATTAAATAATACGGTACAAATGTCCGCGTTATTAACGCTGTGTAAACTTGAATAATTATTTGTCGGGTAGACTCCTGGGCATTTGCATAAAATGAATTATTAATAAGACATTTTAGGATTTTCAACGGAACCTCCAGAGTTGCGATGGGGCGATTATATCCTTCGTTTTTCTCTTACTCCCGGTTGTAGATCTGATTCGAATCAAGTCGCTAGCCCTTAATTAATTATTTACTGACTACTAAAATACTAAGATATCCTGTTCCATCACAGATCTAGTTCTAAACATAACGGTGGAAACTGGCACTAGGGATTACATTCTGAACTGAAGATTATGTTTTTACATGAACAGAATTGAAATGACACTGGAATAGAATGGAAATTAATTTATTACAGCCCCTAATTGTGTGCCAAAACAGTTTTATTAACGTTCAGTAGGATAATTTCCACTTAACTAAATCCTTTGAGAATAGAACTTTCTGAACATTTTGTTAAAAGGGTTAATAGAACTAATTGTATAGTCCAATTATTATTCCAGTGAAAACCAAAATTGACCTGATTCAGTGGCACTTTTAAGCCGCTTCGATTTCGGAAATCATATGTTCCAGTTAATTTGAAAGTTAATTTTTGTTTCGATATAACAACTATTAGATAAACGGTTGTAATAAACGAGCTTATATTCAATTCTTGGTTTAAGAAGTGAGAATTGAAATCCTCAGTGGCAACTCAGGTCGAGATTTTACTTATTTCGGAGGAAAATTAATTGTCCCCCGGCAACCCCATTCTTCATCGGGAGCACTAATCAGGGTTTCGGGGCGGGCTCTCTCTTCCAATTAACAGGCGGATTAACGGCCAGAAGGAATCAGATTCGGGAGCGGCCAATCAATCAAAACAAAATATGCGCCGCGACGCCGCCGATTGATTGATTGGCGCCCAGACGACAGCCCAACACACATACATAATGTAGTGGGGGGGCTTTATTATTCGGCCGAAACCGGTAACCAGGTGTCCGCCAGTTCGGCCAATTCGATTCGACTCGCTGGAAAGGGCCCGGGAAGTTACAATCCGTTAATTATTCGCCGATCGGATGATGCGACGCCCGCTTCAAAGGGTACCGGACACGTACCCTTGACAGAAACGTCCGAAAAATCTGTTGAAGGGTTTAGGCGACTAACTGCATATTATAGCGATGGAATCAGCTCTTTGGCGATTTGACGCCCTTCCGATATAAATTAATAACTAATTCGGTATACGTATCTCGGAATCTGTAGCCAATTTCATGAAGTACCTACAGACACATATCACGATTCTTGCGATCTTCTACTTCCACTCGATGATTTGATTAAACAGATTTCGGTTTCCCACCATTTTCGATAGATTAGTGAACACCAGAAGGAAAGTATTGTATATCGAAAAGTAAGAAAAATTGGGTATTTACAATTTATAAATAAATATGCGTTATCCTCAAACGTCCTTCACTAGTCTAAAGATATAACACGATTAGTGCACTTTAGAACTCCTCCATTCCTCTGGATTCCTCTAGAATCTGAATTTGATGCGAATCAGGAAACGGAAGGCGAACTCGGGGTCTGTTTTTGTTTAAATGAGGATAAGGAAAAACGTGCAAAAAACAAGCTCTGAGGCAGATAGAAAGAAAAAAAGGGAGGGGGGAGCATTGAGTTAACCCGGGGATCACGGCCGGTAGTTGTCTCTGAGGAGGGGCTGTTTAAGTTGCGAGACAGCCACCGGTTTTAAGTCGACCGAACGGAACGTGGACTTTTTGAAGATTGTCCGGCGTGACCCTTTTTCAGCATCCTATAATTTTTCCTGCCTTATTCGGTCGAGCGCGTCTTCCACTGCACTCTGCCGTTTCTCCCCGACCCTCCTTTTATTTCGACCGAAACAAATTCCTGCCGTTGACACGTGACGGAAATCGGTTTAAAGACCGAGACACCTAAAAAAACGGAAGTCCGATCGTCTAATTTTATTCGGTAGCGCGGCGATGCAACGGAAAATATGGTTACGGTACGCGTAAAAAGCCGACATTCTCACAGACTACCTTCCCCATAATGATTCTACAACTAACGTCAGTAAGTAACAATACTTAATTATTTCTTACATTAAGCATACAAAACACGCTATAAGTATTATAATATATAATAATAATAATTATTATTATTATATTCCCGAAATTATTATTTCGTTAATACAATAATTAGATTAATAAATTATTCTATAAACGTAATGAAATGAATTTAAGTGAACATAATGCATTGCTGTGAGTAGAGAGCACTACCGACTACTATTAGACTTTTAAATTGATGCATTATACCATTCGTCAAAGTCATACTTACGGAGTTGAATGAGCCATCGATTTTATTAACTTTCAGGCTCTGTGGGCCCAGAAATGCCGGGACCGAGCAGCCGACGTCACGGGAATGTTTGCATAATTAGTCTCCACCGCCGAAGGGGGAATAAATTAGCCCGGGGCGATGGCCGAACTTTCGGCCGGCGCCTTTCTTGCCCCAGCTGAGACCCGGGCGTCGTTTTTTTCCCTTCTTCCCGCTCTCCTTCCCGTCGAGGAGCACAAGAAACGGACGAGTAAGAAAAAAGGGTGAAAGGAGTACGCGGTACGGGAGAGGGTTTTGATTGATGCGAGACCCGAGCTCGATCTGTGAAATATAGCACGCCCCAAATGCCAGACGTCTGACGGCCTATACAGGATATGTGACTCGGAGACGGGATATTACAGGACCGCGGCCTCGGGTTTTTATTATTATTTATATGTCAAGAATGTTATTAAAAATTATTTAAGAAACCTAAATAAGGCTATCAATATTTTCCGCAATTTAGATCCGCTCAAGACTTTATGTATATATTAAATCTAAACTTATTCTACCCTGTTCTGTTCCCCAGTACCTCGAGTGAAAAAAAATACTACCTGTGTAAAGTATTAATTGCGTAGCATAATTAATAGCATATTTCGAGGAATTTATAGTTCCCTGTTTCTGTCTGAGATGCGTGAAAAGCAGTATATACTTTACGCCATTTCTAAAATAAATAGAAACGGGGAATGAAAGAGTTGCATGGTTAATCCTAGATTCGCCGCCAGTTACAAGGTCCTTCCCTTACTCAATATCATATTCGCTTCAATGTTTCTCATTTGCGTCCGACTCGAGAACTTTGATATGCCTTTTCACTATATTAGAGTATCCACGAAGCGTATTTGCATTCATAGTCTGGCAGCTTTGTTGGAATGAAAGCTAGGTAGAGTACTTCATGAATTTTACACCTTCTCGAGTCAAAATTAATGCTTGAATCCAAAAGTAAGACTTTGAAATATATATATATATATATATATATATATATATATATATTTCAAGATCTTACTTTTGATCAGTTTGTAACTAATTTTTAAACGTTAGGAAGTGGAACGGTAAAAGGATTTTCTTATTGCACAAAAGTTCTGAGGTAAATGTTTGTCGCTTAATGTTCCGCAAGGTTCAAAGTATTAATATTCACTAACCCTACAGTTTGTAAAACATTTTTAAACTAATCTAAAGGCAAGAGCATTTAGTGTAAAACCACTTATTGCCCAGGAATATTAAATAGATTTCTCAGCGAGTCGAGATCTGACTCATTAAAGTTCATCAGACTCGAGTCTTAAGCATTTCAGGACGAGAAATCGTTAAAAACACGACGCGATTTTACAGATCTAATAGCGGGAAACAAAGGTCCCTTGTGCGAAGTCAGTCGGGCGTACTGAAAGGCCCTCTCTCTGGCCGCCACGCCAGCAGCAAACGCCACCCTAACGACGAGTATTCTATTGTTGTCGACGGCGCAATACCGGGATGCTGACCGAAAAACACTACCCCTCTTCTTCCCCCGCCTTTTGTTTCTTCTTACCGAGAAATGAAATACAACGTGTCCGCTCCAGGTATCGCAGTGCCGTAAAAGACCTGGAAATATATTGTGCCCCCCCCCGGCCGGTTCGCTCCAGAGATAGGCGCCAGAATTTATCTTTTATCTACCGTATAAAAACTTTGCTAATTATTTCTGATACTATCTGTTTGCGCCCGCTTTGAAAATTGACCCGGCCTCTAGTGGGGACCGGAGCTAAATGTATATGGTCGGTTAGCAGTGCTCCAACTGCGTACGGAAATTATGAGTACGGCCATTTCGTGTACTTAACTAATGACATTCAGGTTATTAGAGTGTTCGAAGCTAGGCGCTATAGGGAATGCTTAATACATATGGCACGCAATCGAGTAAATGAATAATATGATACGCCGATTATTTCATACATATAGACGCATTTTTCTGAAATGGCCACACAGTCTGGTCTATATATTTCCATTTGTTAAAACACGTGGAGACATCTTGACTCAGTGTCATCTTGACAGTGAGAGTGCAGTGAGGATGCCGAAAAAATATTCAAAGTGCCAAAAGTGACTAACACCGCTACTGAAGATGGCGAGCAGCCGAAACCGGTCTAGCAAAAGACCAAACCAGCGAGAGGAGTCAGAAACGCCGCGAAATCTACGGTTTTTAATTTATAGTTTTATTAAATAATGAAGAAATGGCGCTTTGAAATTCGTCTTAATAATTCAGGATTATTGCTTTGGCTTAAAACAAGGGACTTTCGCCTTTTTTGGCGCATAAAGTAGGTCATAAACACTGCCGTTTTCATACGGCCGACGGCGCCCCCTGTTGAAGTCCGTGACTCCATTCAAATGAAATCAGATTCAGACGAAGTGGGGCTACATAAAATATTGTAATTCGTAAGCGCTCCTATTTTGAAGCGCTCCGACTACCCCGGTCCATTGTTATACTATTATCTCGGCTCGAAGAGGTCCCCGATAATAATAGCCCGGGGGTGATAATGAATTCAAGTAATTTCGAGCAAATGGAAAATGAATGTACGCCAAGGTTTCACGTCGGCCCTGGACGACAGGTCCATTACCGGGAGGGCGCCTGGAGACCCCTCTTCTTCCTTTTAAGGCGGAAGAAAGAACTCGGGCCTTAAATAACGCCCGAGAGCGTTTTTGACTTTAATTCAGGTGCTGGGTCCTCCTAGGAATGGGCGCTCCAGAGAGGGAGAGAAGCCCCTTTTTGTTCTAAAAGGTTGCCTTCCCGTTTAATGTCGTTGTCTCCCGCAGTGGGTAATATCCCCGAGAGAACCATGAATCAGCAAAATATGTCTATATGCAGACCGGCCTAACACACTGGCCATGAAAAAGTGATTTTAAAAGCGATCAATTAACATATTACTTTCGTAAATTGTGAGTGAATTAGTAATGAATCTAGTGAATTAGTTAATATTCTATTGGTGCCTATCCATGATGAAATCGAGTACGCTGTACCTTTCTGGGAAGTAGAACAGATGCGGAATAGTGACGTGTTTTGGGATATCTCTAGACCGCGTTAATATGATTCAAAAACAAGTATATCCAAACTATAATTATAGAATAAAGAATTGAATGGTGTTTTTAAGTATTAAAGAACAAATAAATATTCTCAGGGAAAATTCCATTTACCTATTAATAATGTCAATTAATTTTAATTAATATAAACATTATAGTACATACCCTTTCTCCCTAAGCATATTTTGTCCATTACCAGAGGTTTTAGTGATGGATAAGCTGCATACATACCTGGAAACAATACAAATGTGTTATATTACTAGATAAGAAAATGTGTAATGTTTTAATATCATAATTGTGGAATAATTATAAAATGATAATCCTCTGTCATCTAACGTTTTTATGGAATAATTTCAAGGCGAAAATAAATCTTTCCCCGAACGAGAGGTCATATGTACTGCAATATCTTCACCTGTGTTTATAAGTTAGGAATATAAAAGTTTAACGGATTTAAAAAAAAATTACTCCACAGGGTCGACTGAGCTCAATATGAAAGTTCTCCACATTCCACATATTTAATATCGCCGTGCCACAAAAGAAAATACCTTTGGTTAAATTTTTTAATAAACAACGACCGCCTACAGGATGTCCACTTTTTTTATTCACGGGATTCCCGGGAATCGAAACCGGTATTTCATATGTCGAAAGAATTGATTAAACTACAGAACGGAAACATTGCTCCAAAAAATTAAATCTTATTTATAAGAGTGTATTACTAAAAGCGGACTACTGAAGAAAAATTTTCAGAACGCTCAGGAATATATATTTCTTAGAGATTAATTTTATTTTTCATATATATATTTTCATATCCTGGTTTTCTTGTTGTACCTATTTTATAGTAGGGGAACCAGTCTATTACTGCATTTAAATATGTTCAGTAATTCTCGTTTAGAAGCGAATATTAATAGCGCCGATGCCACTCCTAACCGCAGTTTATTCGAGGCGTCGTATCCAAGTCTATCCAAGTTAGAAGCCGCAGATTAGCAAACTAGATTAGAAGAGAAACCCACTCCAGGGAGAACTATAACGGGGCTCACATCGGTTTCCAGTTTATTCCCAGTTCATGATATCATTTTATCATGTTATTGTTCATAACATGTTGGTGAGCATTTCGCATTATTTCGAACCCAAATATGATGTTCGTGTGGAGTCCCGCCTAGATGAGGATTTTTAATTTGGGGTTACTATCTGTGCTATACACAAAACATTGCGCATTGAAATGAATTTATAATCAACTATTCCAGAACATCCACAACAGAAATGAAAAAATTGATTTTACTTATGTTACATATACAAAAAAGGCTAACTATTACAAATTTTTCGCTGACGTTTATTTCCCAAATATGAAAAAACCATCGATATAACTCATTCGCAAAGCTGCGAATTATAGGGAAAATTTATAGTTTTTATATAAATAACCTATATATATTACAAGAAAGATATCGCATGAGATATACGTTATATGTCATTGTGTTTCACGGCACTATACAATAACGGAAAATCGCAAGAGAGGCTATAGTCCAAACCCCGTCAAACAAACACATTAATTTAATTACAGCCAGTCAGGCTAAAATTCTAGAGTAACAATCCCGTGTCAGAGTTGAGAGGGAGCTTCATCCATCTATATTAGAGGAAAGCCGAAACCGATGCAGCTCTGCCAATCACACGAGTGTTATTTAAAACCATACTGGGCCCCTAACAATATTACATAGTTTATATTTTTATCTTAATTTTGTGACGAAATTTTACAGAGACAACATACTTTTATAACAAATACATGCCACTAAAGCGAATTAGTTTTTCAGGTTAATTAAATATTAATCGCACCGACACGCCCCATCCCGACCGCAATTTATTCGGCGGGCCCCCGATCCCAAGTCCATCCTAAGTTGGAAGCCGCAGATTAGGAAACAAGATTAGAAGAGGAAACTCGGAGAACTATAATGGGGCCGAACATCAGGAGGGGTAGCTCGGTCTGGGGGCGGTGGGGGTGTAACTCTTTGCCCACGGCCTGAATGATGAGCCGAGGGGTTCGAGTCCGGCCCCCGGAACTTTCTTGGGATTGGCCCGGGAAGCGGGAAAGGGGAAGCGCCATTAGTGTCGCGACCAATGAGAGGCGCCGGGCTGCGGCTACCTGGGGCTAAACTTGGCCCATTCCGGGACAACGGGATGGCTCGGTGGGCGCCCGCACTTCCCCAGGGATTAGCACCCGGCCGAAAACCCGCGCCGAAAAGAACGAGTCCAAGTTGCCGAGTCATTAATACAGGGCTCAAGGAAGAACAGAAAATATCTCGGGTATAATTGAAAAGTGGAAACTTATGACCCGAATAAATGACTTGCGCGAGTACAATAGAAAAAGACAATATTTACTTTTTGTCTAATTCCTTAATTAGTCTTGTTGGCAATAGTGAGATATTTCCTCTTGGGACTATAATCCTGAGGAACCATATCATCAATTAGTATTGACTCCGAGGCTCCTCGTCAAGATGCGTTTTCCCCCCTTTGTCACTATTGCCATGTACTGAACCTTACATAAAATGATAGTAACTAAGAAACATTTAGAATAAAGTATATTATGCAACCAGCAACACACTGGGATAAAAGCCACATTAAATTATGTACAAACATTCAGATTAGAATTTCAGGGTAATAGTGCACTAACAGTGCTGAAAGGAAGCTTCTCTCGAGAGCCGACATGGGTAAGGACTTGGCGGAATGCTACTCATGACCACCTGAAATAGACGTGCAGTAATCTCGTGGACGAATATGCAAACAAATGACTTAAATTCACTAATACGAAATATATTTCATATTGACGTAAGACTACTTTACCATACAAAATGTTCACCTTCGCCTTAGTCGGCGCTGAAGGATTCTATACTAGATTTACGGGAAGCCATTTATCGGGAAAAGTATTAAAATAGTATAAATCTTGTAACGGCGTTATAATAACGGATGAAAATGGAGTCGAGGACAAAAGGATATTCAAGATCATTGAGCATTATAAATAAGAGACATATTTGTTGATTGACTAACGTCCAACTGTACACGAAGCATTAAATGCCCAGCAATAGTTCCATGTGGCCACCGTACACATTACAGTGGAGTGTCTGACAATTATTGAGGTTATTGTACGCCATATACATGGGGAATAAAGTATGCAGGAAACAATAATGATTTTAATCAGTCACATTCAGTATAAAAATGTCTACATTATGAATACATTTTATGTGTATCTAAAATTGGAAAAGGGTTGTTTGAATGGTTGGTTACGCAAACCAATTAATGTTGCAAAATAGGTAAAATTCCTCAAATAATCTATTATCTCATTTAATACCTCAAATAAAACTATTAAAACCAAATTAAAAATATTTTAACTATGTATTTATCCATTATCGTAACAGTAATCATTCAGCGTAAGGGTTTACACATGATTCGGATTTTTCGGTTTCGTGAAAATACATACAGAATATTTTTTTTGTATTTGGTATATTGAAAAATCTTATCCACGAAAACGGGCCGAGGGGGAAAATTCCGCTACAGCGAGATTGAATACGATTCCACTATTGCCGCTGGCCCGTATCCGCTTTCCCGGAACAAATATCCATCGCTGGGATAAAGTAGAAATCATATTTCAACTAATCTGGGGCTCTCCGGGCTCTCCGAACCGGATGCCGACCCCTCCCCCTAATGAAAATGCCTTCCGACCGAATCCCTTTACAGACTGGAAAAAGGAAAAAGCGGGCAAATAGAAAATAGCGCCGGTGGATTTTCTGATTTTTGCCGCAACGGTTGTGATGAGATCAAATTTTCACGAAGTTTCGCGAAAGATTTGCGGTGGTTGCCTACTTCAATATGTGGTTCCTACCTGGAACTAAGAGACAATCAGGATAACGGAAAATCGATACGAATAGGAGAGTAAGATAAAAAGGGCCACACATTTTTCGAGTTAAGATATTGGGAGCACCGCTTACCGGATGTGTGCACGCTTTACCGATGTTTTCACTTTCCATTTCCATTTCGGCTTCGAATGTTCGAGAACCCACAATTTTTGATTCTAGAGAGGAAAGTATTAAAAACTAAACCTATTACTTATTAAAACAATACATCCACAGTACACTCAAATGTAATACAATATCCTGTAACAGTTTAATAATTACAGGGGGGGAGGAGGAGTTAATACCAGAACGAAACTCCAGAATGAAAGTATCGGAACTAAATTCCGAATTCGTTTGAAAGTATTGATTTACAGTGAGTCTGGAGAGGGTTTATTTTTAGGTGGTCCTGGCCAGAGGGTGTGGGAACCGAGCATTGACAACTGAATCAACGGCTTGGGGTAGGGGTGCGAAATTCTAGCTTTACCTCTCGAAAGGTTGACAGGCGGTTTTCGTCTCAGCGGGCAAGTAGACAAGCCAGTCCGCCTTTCAAACACCGTCCTGCATCGAACCGATGGCGGCTATTGGATAATTTAGGAATTGAATTTTATAAGGTCAGCCTGAAAAAGTATTTAGTTCTCCCTACAATCGATTATCTTACAAACATTAACGTAGAATCAGAGATATAGAGGATAATATTTTTTTAATCGATTCCCCTTCAATATTCAAAAATGAATGGCAAGTGCAGGTTCTCGTTCTTCAGTACGTGAGACCCGGAAGGCACCTATGGATTCCGACGGGGCACACAAATACAAAATGATTAATTTTTATTTTAGGATTTAGAACTGTTAATATGGAGATATTTTCAGTTGTATCTTACTTCAATACAGAACTACAGTTAGACTTGTCTAGCAACTGAGAAACTTTGTTTTTGGCAAGGTCAATCCGAAATCTCCTTTCGACCGACCGATTTGTAGGCCTGCCTCCCTTGTTTCGCATACATAGAAAAAGCCGGGCATAAGCCTCAATACAATAGCCTCCTGGGTTTTCTTTCATATTTGTTTCCATCCTTTAATCCGCTTCAAATATTGCTTTGTCGGCGACCTTTAACTCCCTTGTTCGGAAAAAGGAGCCTGCCTTTTTGATGCCGGGAGGGAAAAAAAGCGTATTCAGAGCGGGTAACACAAAAGGTGGGCCTAATCCGGCAGAAAAAACAGCACGGTTGATTTCATTTTTGTTCTTCGCCAGTTATATTGGTCTCCCCCGCGCGAGGGTTTCCGATCGCGATTTTCATTATATTGCCCAATCCATTTCCAGATTATAACTCCAACAGTGGGGTACGAAAATATACCGATAACAATGGATTGATGATTTCTTGTAATGCTTTTACCATGATATCCAGTATCAAAGATGAGTCAACTAAGTAGTGATCATTCCTCCCTCAAATTGATTTATGAATACCTCCATTTTGTGGAATAATTTTTCAAAAATCACTTCCCCTCATTTCAAATGGCTTATGTATATATAGGCAGTCTAAATACAAGAATGCTATTTTCCAAATAATTTTATTAATCAAAAATTATGTTCGTATAGTCCAATACATTGATAGATTAGACTCAATTGTATTTGGGGGTAATTGACTGGAGTTCTTACAAGAGGTATAATGATATTGATGATTTCAATTAGAAGCACAATTATATATAGGATCAGTTACAAGCTGATGTAATTTATCTTTATTCAATACCTTAAATAATAATAATACTTTACACGATAAGTAATTGGTAACCTTATTTCGTTATGGAAAAAACCCCATCCATATCGTTTGTTTATTCACGTAAATTTTCGAGAGAGAATTGTATCATTGTTCGGAAAGACCAGATAAATAGGAGGGAACAATTTTAATTCACCGGGAGCTTTCTGATTTTTCCCCCCCTCCGGTGCAGAAACACTTTCTGGAAGTTGAGAACAAACTTTTTTGTTTACTGCGTAATTCTCAAGAGTCGGAGTAGGAAAACTTCTGGAGCCCCAATGCCTTTTATTCCCTTTGGGAACTGAGTATACCTTTCAGGATATATTCAGGACATTATTATACATCTTCGAAATTTGTTCTTTGTTCTTTCATCCCCAAGTCCATTTTAGTTTGAGTTATAAATTGTTTCGTAAACAATTGAAAAATAAATTGGTACTAAATTTTCATTATTTACTGCTATATTTAAATACGTACATATTCAGCCTATTTGCCATTCAAGTGCAGGTTAATCATTCTGTAGCGGTAAGTAGATTTCGGGCATTACGCTAAATTTAGTGCACGAACAGAGCCAACGTGGCAGCCTAGTCGACGAAGTCTCATTAAAATAAGGTTTTACAATGTTTGTATGTAATATAGATTTGTCAAAGGGCAGCTGAGGGTAGCGTTGTATAAAATATCCAGGTTATACTGATAATGGAATTACCAGTATAATTATTCTTAGAAAATTGTTACCAGTCCAATTGTTACCAATTGTTACGCAGATAGATTTCAACAATTAACAGAGCAGCGAAAAGTCGTTAGAACAGCCCTGTTTACGGGGCCATTATCTGAAGGGAGGAGGGGCGAGGAGCCAGCGGGGATTAAATGCCTGAAGTTCATGCTGGAGACCGGACAAAAGCCCTATCGAACCCCGGCCGTTCGGAGCCAGGAACTTCGCCCGGCTTCGCACTACAACCGATTAACTATTCGGCCCGTAATTTATTCAAAAGCGTTCAGACCCAAGGCGGGAGGCCCTCTAAGATTTACTGTACCCATATTTTGGAATTTCCCTGGAAATGGACTTCACACTGCAAGGAGCGAACCCGAGATATTATGGGGTCACAATATGCGCAGGTAAAAGGAATTGACCAAATAGTTTATATCATTTTTTTTAACTCAGGACGCTTCCCGCAAAATCAATCTTTACTCGTTGAATGTGGGCCCCGAATATTTTATATTTTTCATTTAAGCTAGTTGACAGTAAAATACAGTAGCTGACTGTAATCCACATAGGTACAATTTCGTCAATCGACTTTAGGGACACTAGTGTGGAGACAAAAACACTATGAAACGTAAAAAAATACTCCTGGGAATTTATAAGGACGTCAATGAAATAATACACAGCTGATAATGTTCACGTCGGACTCTTAACTAGATTAGATGGGTTCTCACTAATATTATCGCGAAACGAAAATTACATTATATTACAGATAAAGAGAATGATCTGGGCAGAATCCGAGCGAACCTATAGCGATACAATTGACGGATAGTGTGGTTGTCGATTTTGAGATCGAAAGTGTGGGTTTCAATCTCTGGTAGGTTCAATCCCTGAGACGTCAAGCGCATAGGTGTCATCGCCAGTGGGTCACATCAATCAAGCTTCCTCTATTATCAATCTTCGACATCCCCGTTTCATTTCCCCGAACTGGCTCGCCAGTAGTAATTAACACAGTCTGGCTGGTCCCTTGAATTCTCCGATAAACGCTGTAGAAAACTAAAGAAATTGAGGAAAACCTGAGGAAAATTAAGGAAATGAGGAAATTGTGGGGAATCTTTTCATCATTGGTATATGCTTTATTATAAGTACTGTGGAGTTATTTGGTGTCAGCCATAGTTATTGAAATAAATTAAAATTTGATACTGAATGGAAATTAAAGTTTTCATTATACTGAAGAAGGATAAATGAAAAACTTTCCTCCTATTTAATTAGAGAATGAACTTGAGATTACTTTTCCAGCTAGAAATTTTAACACTATCCTTTATTTTACCCTTGGCTAGACGGGTTTGGCTTATCGTGTGCAGTATTAGATATGTGAATTTCAGTGAGAATATTTTCTTTTAATGATCGAAATATTTTATTTAGATGCTATCGTCAGTATAGCGCCTGAATAACGAAGGGACGTGATGTTTACTTCACCGTGTCCAATAACCTGGAAACTAATTTAATTTCAGAAAGTACCATTGGCGGGGCGGTATTGTGCACAAAGAAAATAGCCGCTGAGAATCCTCTAAATTAATGCGTCTGTCGAGCCGTCTCGACACGTAAAGGCGGGCGTGATATACACCGGGCGGGCTGTATTTGTGCTCGGTTCTCCCCGCCTCCAGGTTATATACATCTTCAGAATACACCGTGACGAGGATCCCAAACCCCCCCCTAAACCTCAACACGCCGATCCCACACCCATTGTTGTTGAGACGAGTCGATGATTTATTAAACTTCTCCGCTTCGCGATCCGAGATCGTTTAATATATGATTTATTAAACGTCCGAATGGAGGGGCCCCCCAGCTAATTGCACTGTTGCTCCCGGTTGCACTATTGACTGCGCGGCTTTAATTATGGGCTTCGTTTAGGCCTACTGACTGCCTGGGGCGTAACTTGAATTAAACATAACCTAATCTTCACAATTTGGCTTGCCAATTGTAAGAAATTTAATTTTAGTCTAGGCCACCTTAGCAACTAAAATAAATACTCTCTAACGTCTATTTTATGATCGAGTGCTCAATCGAAACGACCCATAAAATAGTAAAAGTAGTTTGGTCGATAACCAAAGTCTTATTTAATATCCGAATGATTTTATTTGCTTAAGCAATTTACTATATATATTTTTAGTCTTCAAAACCTGTAGTTTAATTAATATACTTTATTTTTGGTAAACAATATTGGTAATTTGGTTCTGACACTAACTGAAAAATACTAGTCATTCACTGGATCGTATATGGATTATTTATTCATCTGAGCCTGACATACGTAATGGTCCGACCGGGTGATTGCTCCTACTGAATTATAGACTCCGAGTCATTAATTAAACGCCCATTAAGACCTGAAAGGCTATATTATCTCTTTAGGATGACTAAAATCAGTTACTTAAAATTCACGTCAGAATATTCTTCCTGGCCTACAATCCCTAACTATATAAAAAGTATATTTATATAAATTTATATGACTTATATTTATATATTTTATTATATATATTGTGAAAAAATATTACATAATCTGTGGAGGACATTGGATTTTCATTTTGCAATTATCCTTTGAATTGAGAATTGAGCCTCAAATCGATTTTAAAGGATGTGATATATTGTGGTTTAAATGGGTAGGGGTCAAGGTAAGGCAAAGGAGGACAGGATAGTTTAGTAAGTCTATAATGAACAATTCTAATGTGTCTAGAAATATACGAACAATAATTTCACACGTCCCGGCTAATCTGCTGTGGCTATATCACGCTTCAGGATTTATCGTTATTTTCCTTTTCGCTCCCCCTCTCTTGCCCGCTCCCTCATTCCCTTTTTATTTATTTAAAGGATCGATTTTCCTTTCTAATATCCGCTCAATAAAGCCCCCTGGGAAACGCCCGCGATAATCCCGGTCCGGCCCCAAATTGGAGATATAAATTTCCAAAAGGCACGCCCCGACCTCCGCTGTCGGTCCACGCTCAGATCCTGTGTCGCTTTCACATCTGAACCCCGTCAGAAAATACTGGTTTTCCTCCTGTAAATGTGTTCTGATGTTTTTTCATCAGGAATTATACAATCGTAAATACATAAACGTAAATGGTAAAAAATTACAGAGGCACAATAGTCCCATAATGTATTTGCTCAATGATGTGCATGATGCAAACAGTTCCCCGAACACTTAATGACTTAAAAACTATGAAATATTATGTTAGTTAATATTTCTAACGAATAATGGGAAAGTCGAGTACTAAATATTGAAAACTTCGTATGTTCGTAGAATTTTGTGCCAAAATTTTCATCGTCCTGTTATCAGGTTTGTAAATTAAATGGGATGACACAGTTATACCCACTGCGGTATTTCCTGAGACCCGCTTTGAATAATGTCTTGCTCCGATGTAAACCGATGGCCCCCTAACAAGGGGGAAGGACGGGGGGGGGGTGGGAAACGGAAACCGCAGTCGAAATCTCAACAAACAGGTGAAGGGGGTAAGGGGGCAGCATTAGGTATGCACTTTGTCGTGCCGGGGTTTGGTCGTAGCCGGCGGCTAAAAAGGCGGGTTCGTGACCGCGGCTGAGGCACAGTGCCCGCGCCGAGTAATCGGACCGCGGAGGGGGAGGAATCGCCTTTTGTTTGCCTGAGAAACAAACAGGGGAAGCCACCGCGATAGGAATAATTTAAGACCGCATGGCGTAGCCCTGATCCTGACGCAGTGTCCCGAAAAACAAGGCTATATTAACTTACTTGGCTCATTGCTTTCCGGTAAAATTGTATGATACAAAAGAAATTTTTCAAAAGAACAAAAGTAACGAAACATCCACCACATCATATCATATGGAATGGGCCAATGGATAATTAGTTGCAGTTGCAGGTTATTTTTTGTAAATGTCAGGCATTACTGATCCCCATCTATTCCGTCCATAAATAAATAATAATAATCAGGAAATCTCATCTTCGTAAATTCGGGTTAACCAGTTTCCAGCAAACAGTGCATGGTTCAGTACTATAACACCCTCTTTGGTGCGAAAAGGCAATCACCCCTCTATTAAATTTTATACCATTATAGGTTATAGGCCTATCAAGGAAAATTCGGTTCTCGTACTTTGTTGGCTCACGATGATGATGCGATATAGTTGATGGCTATTCTGTCATCTAAGTACGAATTTCAAAATTTTCGTTGCCAGGAACCGAGACAAGATCACCAATTAGCGATTTGAGACTGAGTATTAAAGTAGTTGCTACTTTTGTAGAGACTGAGGTAGGTGTATTATAAAGGAGAAACCAACAGTCTTTCAGTAAGCTTGACAATTACAAAATGTCTAATAACTGTTCTAAGTACCACAGAGTTTATTGGAGCAGATAACGACACGTTGTTTCAAAATGTATCGGTTTTATGATCGCAACTTATATCAACTTGATAAGTTGTGTTAAATGTTGGTCGGTCAGTTTCGCTTACTTGGAGATGGGAATAGCGGAAGATCCCGACGTCGTTACAAATACAAGTTGTCTTGTTAACGCTTCGTGCCATCCGTCACTCCTTTTATACTTCAGCTTTAAAACCTCGTTTCCACACCCACAGAAGTTTGAAATTTCGCCCCTTCCTACCACTTCCACGCCTTAATTAAACCACAGGACTGGGAAAACTCCCCGAGCAAAGTTAATTTATGCAACCGGCTTGTGAATGAGTTTTTAGAATCCCTCGAGAATCACTCGAGTTACAAATACTAACGGATAAAAAAAAATGCTTTCACTAAACTATTTACGTCCGAACGTTTACCAAAAATATGTTTTCAGTGGGTACTTCACATTTGTTTTATTCACAGGAATGGAGTTAGCAAGCATATTCAAAATTTGCCCGTCAACGAGCAATTATGTGTATATAAAATTTAATGAATTTAATTAATTAGAACATTCATCTAAAGCAGAGGTCACCAACATTTATAAATATGAAATTGAAGGCTTCTGATTTTTTATCAAAACGTCTATTTGTCATTAAATTGTATACTTCACAATCACAAATTGTGATTATTGCAAAACATAATGCGGCATATAACAACTTTAATGAAAATAAACTGGCAAATGCTTTCTGAGTATTACATCTGTTTAAGTGCATTATGGGCATAAGGCAACTACACAAAAATAACAAATTCAGTACTATAAAAATGTGTTCCCCAACTTTCATGTATATACCTGTATATATTTTCCCTACTATTGTGGTTGCCATTGTAATGATACAAATACTTAATTTGAAACTTTATTATTTTTATAGCTTTTTAAAGTTCCTTGAATTTCGTTTATTACCTCGAAGCCTGGAATTTTGAAATGAAACATTTCTTCTTCTACTTCAATGTCCTAACAAGTTCAACGTCCCTGCACAAAACTTCGATTTCTGAAACTCCGTTTAAATTAAGAGCACACTTTCCTTCTAGTCTTTACATCTAAGCATACCCGAGTGACAATTAACTGAAAATTAAGTTCATTAACATATTGACTTGAATCCTGAGTTGAGTAGCCTCCCTCTAATGAAAGCGTTTAATTCCCTGGACGAAATTATTTTCTCCGAGCTAAATTTTTAATTCGGGCAATTTACAGCTCCCGGACTTTCTTTTGACTTATTATTATTTTCGAAGGCGGTCCCTTTGAAACCCGGAAAAAACAGTGCTCCCGCGGGCAATTGTAATTAGGCGGGCATCTAATTTTCTATTCCCTGGGTTAGGAGGGGTAGGAAAAAATACACAAAGGGGCCTCGCTACTCCTCCTTGTCCTCGTCTCTTTTTACCAGGCTTTCTTTTTTCTATTTTTTCCCCCCCGAAAAAGCGAGGTTTAAACTTAACGCAAAGGAGGAATCCCCCGCCGTTACGGGAGCCGAGATAAGTAGATTCCTATTTAACTTTATCTCATTATTCCCGGCTTTATGCATTCAAGCCCTCCGTGGGTCGCCGAGAGATCCTCCGCGGAGCCACCTGCAATGATCGTAAAACTTAATTTTGTTGCATGCCCCGCGCTATTGACAATAAGGACAAGTGGATGCGGGCCCACCAAAAGCTAACAACGGGCGGATATCGGATTATACTATCTGGCGCGGGGGGAGAGAAAGGGAGCAATTTGAGGGAGGCGGGGGGCATACCAGTTCGGAGTCTGGGCCACAGTTTGGGACTAACGGAAACATACCCTACTACCCCAAACTAGTATTAAAACGCTTGTAACCAATAGTTGAAAAATCATTTCACTACCTAAATGCATTTTCTAGGGGTAGGAAACATTTCAAATATACAATTCTAATAGACTTCTTTGGATTGCTTTGACAATTGAGAGTAAATTTTAAGATTTACAATAGACAATTTTATTTAACACAAACGAAATTCGGATGATGCGTGTTGACGATTTTTTCATTTAAATCAATAAAATGCTAAAACATGTATGTTTTCAGCTAAATTAATATTCCTTTGTAATAATATATTATTTTGTAATATTGTAATATTTAATATTCCTCTAGCAATATCAATATTATAGTTTTTATTATAGAAAGTCTGTTGATATGTCTTGAGTGTGTACTTTTTAAAGTCACCAGAAATACAAAAAACGTAAACTAATATATTATGAAAAGCGTTATAATGACCGGATAAATAATCTAACTAAAATTGACATCGACAGTCAGTCTATTTTCGTTGAGGATATCGAATGAAGGGTATTTCATTTCAATAGATTGCGAAAGGGTTAATTGACGGGAGGGATCGATTTCCATTGGAAACTGTTGGCGGTGGTCCCACAGAAATAAGACTGGCAAACATTCTCCAAGTGTTTTATTTCCCGGGGAGGGCCCGACGGGAGATAACAATCTAATTATTTCAAACCGAATTAAATTCCCAGTGCCCCCTCTGTCTTACAGGCCTCTCAACTAAAAGGGACCGTGAATTTCTTCCGCCAATTAAGTTTACCAATTAAAGGTTTAAACGACTTGTCGGATCGTCCGAGCGATTCTAAAAGACAATATTTCCGAACGATAATATTAGAATACTGGCTATCTTTACTTTCGCTTTAATACATAAAAAAATGGAACGATAAAAATGCCATTCGCTTCATATTTCAGATATTATTTCTTATTTATTTTATACTGAATTTGTTGGAATTCAGTTTTAAATAATAATGACAAAGCCAAGTGAAATACTCAAATGTTACTCAATATTAACTTTGTACAGTGTAACTGAATTATCGTTCAAACGCAGTATTTGGTTCAGGTAATGTGAAATATATGGACAGCTAGTATAATATAGCTGCACTGGCTCATAACATAACTTCAATTCCCATGTCCCCGAGTTATGTAGCCTCGTGGAATATCCCCGCCCTAGTTCCTTGGCGTTCCGGGAGTATTCGTCAACAGGTGAGAAGTAGCTGCTGAGTTAGCCACCTGTATCATTCCATACGTCTCTTTTTATTGGAATATCTTAAAATTCATACTCCCATTCTGCCTCAAATTTTAGCAGCGGAATTCTCTGCCAATCAAATAAATAGATCCATAATAGGAATACTTTCTTAAGTACCATAGCTAATCTTAAATCTGAAATGTTTATATTTATTATGCTTATATTTATTTCGAGATATATAATGTTATTGGCATATTCTCCGGAGGAAGTTCAATGTTATTCGGCGAATGTGTAATAGAGTAATGTTGTGTTCTTGTGCGGTACGAATTCCGCTTGTATTGTTCCATGCCTTGGTATACATTATACAGAATTTGAATAAGGGAGGGAAAACCAAATGTAAATTCGGTTTCATTTAACCGTCTTTGTTTAAACTCGGGGTCGGGTAAAGGATAAACAATGGATTCCACTTTTATAGTCAGCCGACCAACGCGCAATAAAATTTATTTTAGGAGATTTAATTATACAGGAACAACCTTCATTTCTTCCTAATATTCGCCTGTACTGGTCCGGGGAGAAGGGGAAAAAGATGTGTCTGGCATTGCTCTCTCCCTCAACCTCTCACTCCTCTCACCCCCTTGACACTCCCTCACACTCTCTCTCTCTCGCTCTCATTCTCACTCTCTCTTTCTTTCTCTTTTCCTCCCTTTCTCTCTCTCTCTTTCCCTCCCGGAAGATTTAGAGCCGTTATACATAAATTAACATGGAAATGGTATGTTTCGCTCGGCGCCGGGCGCTCCCTCCCCCACCGCCCTGGAGCATTAAATCAACGTATTACAAAAGAAGACCCTTCCCTCCCACCCCGCCAAGCGGGGTGGCCAAAGGCTCGGAGATGTGGAAAATTCGGGGTTCGAACCCCATTCAACGCCGCGTTTTAAACCGGCTGACATCCACGATTACAGGACATGAATGGAGCTACAAAACCTAAATACACCATGCAGTATGTAATTTAAATAGTTAAACATTATTAAATTATTTGGATGATAAAGTTAAAATATCAAGGATCTTGCATTGTTATTCCACGTATCAAATATATTTAAACTCAACGATTACACGTATAAGAAATTCCATGTTTCAATACTATTCGCTAGATGGTTGATGTGACCGATATTATTATTCCAGGGATATTTGCGTTTAATTAACCAGGTTCCAGGCCAATAAAATAAATTAGTTTTATGATGACTGTTGTTATGTAAATGAAATAATGAACTACTTTATCGATACATACATTTCTTTATATGACTAAGCAGAATAGCTGAATATTTTTTATATAAGATGATATATTTGCCGTCCCCATATTCAGATTAACAAATTTAGACGAGCATTTAGATTTTACACTTGATTTAATTCCGAATGATGGAAGTACGGTCGCTAATGGCCTTCCAAGGTGTCCTTTAGCCCACATGCTAGACACTCCCTAGGGCAATATCCAGTAACCATTTAGTCGTCCGTACCAACTTATATCCACTGATATTTTCCACCCTTCTATAGTTCTTATTTGTTAAAATAGATGCCATTCAATGTCGAAATTAAAATCGCATTGTGCCTTAATCGAGTCCGGATTTCAACGCCATTGTTGTGACATAATCGTGGCTGTTTTCTCCCATTGTTTGTCCTCGGACGCAAAAAAGGATCGCGGCCTTTTTTTTTCGGTTCGCGGCAGTAATGAAAGGGCATTCAAAAATACATTTATATCCGTCTATAATCCTTTTTTTGGCGTGTGCCTGTTTGCGTGCTATCCGAGTCGGAAAAGGCAAATAGGCCTCAAAAATTCCGGCGCGCCCATAAATTGAACTGGCCCGAACAATGGAACCGGGCGGGCGACCACTGTAAACGAAATCAATTAATTAAACAGAAATAATACTGTTTCTTTCTCGCTCGCCGAAATGCCGTGGGCATTCATTATTGGCTGGAAAGCGAATTTCATATTTTTTTCTGAGGTTGTCCCCGAATAAAATATAACAGGCGTTCCTAGTAAAAATGGGATTATCGCATAAAAATTGTACTAAGAAATGTGTACATAGTTAAACGTATTACGCGAGAGTATGTAAGAAATAAATTTAATAATATTCAATTCCATGGTTTATTCCTTAACAACTGCCTACCATTGAAAGCGGGGAAAGGCCGCCGCTCTCAACACAAGTGGCGAGATGCGCATACATAAAGAGAGTAGGTTCCAGGAAAAGGAGCAATTGAAGGGAATTCCGAAGCCACTTGTGACTGAGGTAAGGCATAGCTGTAGTAGTGTAGGGCCGAATTTTCCCTGAATTGCAAATTTGTATACAAAATATAATTTTCTACATTTTTCAGACGAGGATCGTGGTCAATCTCGCTTGTTTCTCCTACCGTTTTCTACTGTGACTGTCCATCAATATTCTGTTAGCCGGTCGCTTAGTGTGACCAGTATGCTTCAGAAACGAATTATCGCTCGCTGTCCATACTAAAATGCAATGCCCATCATAGAGTCATGTATAATTAATAGAACTGCATTTGTAACGTGATTTAATATAGCCAAATAAAACCGTAACATATTATAACAAAAACAATAATGCCAAATGAAAACTGACTAAGAGTTATAGGTTGAAGATTTAATTCATACTGAAACGTGATTTATCACAATATGGAACGTAAAATTTACACATACGATGTAAATATAAAGTATAAACTTTTTCGTAAATATTCCGTAGATAAGTAAAGGAAATACGATTCATCAAGTCGTTTTGAATGTCAATTCCCGCGTCCCTTCAAAATTCCTATTCAATTATTCCTCGAAATGTACTCTCGTTACATAAATAATCTATTTAACCTTAGACACATTAGATGGAAAGTATTTGTTGTGGAAAAAACAACCAAACTGAATTCTAATCCTGTTTTTTTGTAACGCGTATTTCTGTCGTTCATGTTAATTTGTTTACAGGTAGCCGGGGTGTTTATAGAATAATTATTCGAGACCTATCGCATACCTAATGAAGATCCTCACACATCCGGATGTTTTCCATACGCTGATTTATTCATAAACCCCGAATGTTTACTTAGCAGAGCGATTCAAATCGTCAATATGCAGCATTTATGATTATGAATAAATTATTTCAGAGTTGACACAGTGCGAACTCCACAGCAGGATTATTCCGTAAGACTGGAAATTTTGGGGGTATTGTATTTTATTTCATCCGATAATCTTACAACTTCAAATCGTGAAAACAATATTAGTGCATGAAAAACATTAGTATATGACAATTATTATGCATCGCACTGCACACCTGTCTACAGTACAGAGTAATATTTATGTGTTTTTCATTGCTATTTATTCCATGAGTTATAGCATGTATATAAATATCTATTCAGACACATTTATAAAATCCTAACATATTGATGGTTATCAACAATTATTATTATTATATTATTTCTTCGTATCACTTGTAGTATATTTTAATACGTCTTCTAACTGTGGCCTATACCTATTCTATAAGCTTTGCAGTATAGGACGGGACTGAACAAAGGACGTGTACACTGAGTCACTCCTTGTTTCCCTCCGTCAACCCAGAAGTCACGCTTTTGGACACGCTCCGGTCTCTGTATGCCACCGACAAAGCCCAGAAAACTGAAAGTCTAAAAGTAAAGCGACGCATCGATACGGATGACCTGCAAAACTTGGTTCTCAGTGTATTTTTGCCGTCATGCGTTTTTCACGCCGACAAAGCAGTTAGTTATCTGACAAATGCCATTCGTCAGGACCACACGTAGAGCATAGTTTTCCTCAGTAAAAAAGTAGAGAACAGTCCTCTTTGTCCCTTGTTAATTAGCCTTTATGGCGCGTAAGGTCCTTTTAAAAACCCAAGAACACACTACAGCCATATTCCGAACGCTGTATATATAATTTACCTGAAATAAACCCGACAACTAATACATTGCATAAGCTGGCGAACTGAATGCTTAACTATGAAGAAAAATAGTGGTATTCAAGAGAATAAAGTAGTGACACCGCCCACAGGTGACGTACTCTCAAATTTTTGGTCGCCTTCTAGAATATCATGGGGCAAAAAAAAATCAATACCATAATGTAAAAAGGGCTGAAAAATCATAAGTTAGAATTTCAATATGTGAAAGTATGTGACTGAGTAATAAGGTTTTAATACCAAAGATTCAACCAAGCTTAGGTTTCCATCACAAAAAAACGATTGAGCCGAAACGATAAAAAATATCCACCGATAAATCCTAACATACTACTCTTACCCCCGCTACCTTTATTGACCTATAAAGTCCACCTTTGAAGATGAAATTCCTTTTTATGTTAGATCCCGAAAGATATTAAAAAATTTCAAATTCATTACCGATATATATTCCGAAACTGTCTGATTTACCAAACTGAAGGTACTGGTTTATTGCGTTATCGAGACGATGTTATTTAATGACCAACAGTTGAAACTACTGAATGGCATTTTTTAATCTAAGTAATATAATTAATACGTATATCTGTGTACATGTTCTTTAATAAAGAACACAAAGGTAAAATACATTAGAATCCTATTAATTGATCTATTTTCGGTCATATAAATAATACCAATGATAATAGATGAAACAAATTTTGTACGAATTTTTACAACTAAAAGTTTATTCAGTATGAATATATTTGTCATTTTTGTAGTCTGCGGTCCATGGCTTTATGGACGGGGGAGGCGCCCAAAAATATAATTATAAATTCATTTCCTCTTAATAATTTTTGATGGTGTGCGTATTAAAGGAGGGTTCGACTTTCATACGTGGAGAAGGGGAACGAAGTTTAATAAACCTTTTGTTGAACTGGGGAGAGGAAGGGGGTCTTATAACTGCCCTTGGATTCCTCCTACCTCACTCTCTCACCAGATATAAGTAACAAAGCAGGATTAATTCCATAGAGGCGGCCATTTAAATAATTATTAAAATGAAACATAATACCAATAGAAAGATCCCAGTTACCCGGTGTTAATAAACCTCTAATATCGGTACAGGCATTATTAAATTTTCAATTAAATACTTAATTATTATATCCGTAAGGAGTGACGACGACGTTCAGCTATTATTGGATAAGGGTAAGTTCATTTCTATTATATTTTTTTTTTAATTGTGATATAGAATTTATTTTTCAAATGTTGAAGCACAATTCCATTATCTATTTAGTACTAGATCCTGTTCTAGATGATAGGCTGTCTTAGAACATATCTTTCCTTACCTAAGGTCACAAGCCTCAAGCAATTCTTTCGCACCTCTTGAAAAAACCCTACATTAAATCTTTAGTCTTTAGATTTAGAGTGATATTTTTATTACCCGATATCTGATAAAATATTCCCGAAAATTTGGAGGGTTTATTGAATTATTAGATAATCATAATATTACATGCCTTTATTTCAACAGAGTGACAAGTTACCTTTGATCAACTTTAAAATTAAGGCAGGATACACATCAGCTATTCAGAAATGTTTAATTCTTATACATATCGACGAAATCAATTTAACTATTTCTGGAGGCATTCAATGCGTGTGTGTGAGTGAGTCTTTGTGTTATTTTGGGACCGCCATAACTCAAATTAATAGGACGGGAAGTTGTTATTCTTGTTCCCGTCGGTAAACATTCGAGGCCTGTTTAATTTACATCGAGTTGCGGTCAGCTCCAACTTACAGTTTACCGATTGCCAACACAATACAGCGCCAGAATAGAGGAAAAGCACTCAAGTTCAGCAAGAGGGACAAAAATATGACTTTAAATTTTGGATTTATAATAATCGAGTTGTTTATGATCTGATTTCAATGAATCAGACTGTAGCATATCGAGAGGGTTTATACAGAATAAATTTAATTCTAAGAAGTAAAGAGCTATATTCCTCATATTACTTTTAATGTAAATCGGAAGAATAATACTCCTCAAAAATGTGCGTTAATTATTATTACCACGACAAATGATCCTCATTAAGGGCGACATTATTGCAAAGGAAATTAAAAAAGTTAAATTGTTACTTATAATGTGTTATCTATACATGCGTCAAATAATATGAGAGAAATCTTGTTTGTATAAACTGGAGAGTATAATTAAATTTGTATTTCTTCCCTACTGTATTTTGTTTTAAATTGGAATAGGGAATGTATCGCTGAAATGACCGTTAAAATGTGTAAAAGCAACAAAATGATGATTCACAGCCCAGACCCGGACAGGCTTCAAAAGAAACGTTATACCAATATAGGAGATATAACTAAATTTGACAGGTTGGGGGCGTCCACGGTCCTATTAAAAGTTAAAACCAATTTTCGAATATTTTCTAGAAATTCGTTTAGTTGTTTCAGAAAACCAGCGTTGGACTGGCACTCCCGTTTGGAAATGCCAATCGGATTACACTAGCCCTCGAAAAATGTCAGTTTTCCCCTTTAATTGTCGCGTTATCAAAAGCGAGACCTTCGCAGTCGGTTTGTCAATTCATGTCCGGATCCTGGGGGCGGAGTATTTATTTTTCCCCGGATGCGAATCTTTTTATTGAAATTCGGCAGCGTGGATTATTTAATTGTCGGTCGCTAAAGCGTGGAGCTGCTGTTAAATGGATCTAGATTAAATTTGGATGAACACGCCGCTTCGATCACTCAATAATTCCGAGTTGTGATAATAGCGTTGGGCCCTTTCAATTCTTAGTTCCTGTTATATTTTGCCCGGATATACCCTGTTATGAATTTCCTGATGCTTTGATGAAATTATCATCGTAAATTTGAGATCTTCCGGAACCGTGAAGTTGAAACATTTTTAACGGGTCCGATAAAAATCGATTCTGCACACTAAATGTATGTTATTAGACGAATAAAATACAAGGAGATAAGAGAAGAGCTTAATAAATAGTTAAGCTAGAGTTGTCATAAAATTATTAATACGATATTTAAAAATAAACATGAAATCGCATTGAAGAACAACTGTTGGCGCGGTTTTAACAAGACATATTTCAAGAGACCACACTAATAAATTCAATACTCAATATTCATCGTGGCAAAAATTGGCGGCTATCAGTATAAGTTGGCCAATATGTTAAACTTTATGAAAGTTTGAACGCTCCGATAAAAAACCGACTGCGCTTTAATTTTGAGTGGGCAGTGGGCCAAAGCAAAGGGGAAAACTGAAATTTAAAAATCCTATATGCGTGAATGTCTGGTACAGTTTATGCGCGGTTTAAAAAGCAAATTTACAAGGCAAAATGTATGCACTCTTATCTGATGTATATTAAGCATATACGATTTAATTCACACTGTACATTCGATATGTTGTCTGAGAGTAATTAAATTAAAGCGTGTATGCGTAGGCCTTTAGAGAACTATTTTAGGACCACGATATGTGAATTAGTCTATTCGGTGTTCAGTAAAATATAGTGATATTGCAGACAGAATGTCGCACAGGAAACAAACAGGCCTAACTGTCCCACAAACCGACTGACCGAATGGTAACGAGTTAATGAAGCAACCGAAATCGGTCTAGCATCAGACCAAACCAGTGAGCGGAGACAGATCACACAAACCACGGAAATCCAAACCTTTACAGACCATTGAATAGGTGTTTCAAATTATTTCGTTTAACATTTTCCACGCTAAAAGGTCAATGGTTATTCGAAGAATGGCATCGATTAATTTTCAAGCATTAGAGAAAAACTAAAATACTGGAATACTCTTAAATTACAGAATGATAAATTGTGACGTGTAAGAATAACCATCCTCAGAGCCTTATGACTTGCCAGCCTGAAAAGCTATCGGGCCATACTCTCAACGGGCTTATTACCCTCGAGAAGTCACTCGTCTCCAGGGACCCTCGGGTATGCATTTTCGCCTTATCCCGCTGTTTCCGAGCGAATTTCACAACGTCGTCGGTGGCGGAAGATTAATGACCCTGCGGGTAGGGGAGGCCTACGGGATGACCTCTTATGCGGCCTAGTACTTTTAGAGAGGAATAATTTATATTTGTATCATCCAGCCTCGGTTTCCCAAAGGGAAATTTTTAATTTACGAAGAGTATTGTTGGCTCGGTTTTAACAGTGAAATGAACGCTTCGTTAAACTAAAGTGACCGTAAATAAATAAGATATTTAATCAAAGTCTAGTTTATATATAGAAACACCACGATACTCCTTTTGCGGTCCCATAATATTCTCAAATATCTAGTGTAAAAAAAAAGATAAAATATAATAAAAATCATATTCATTGATAAGTCAGTTAGAACAGGCGATTAAGGCGATGAAAAAATTTTTATTTATCCTATAAACTCCACAACCTATTTTTCCGCGTCCATTCCAGAGATGAAATGAAAATCCACACGAAATGATAAGGGCGCGATCCATTAAATCGCTTGCAGTACAACCCCAATCTTACGAAACAAAGGGTGTTATTTTGATTATTTAAAAATTAAAAAGTTCCGAAACAATACTATCGGCGGTATAACGACCGGCTGGCCGAATCCCAGGGGACCGCGGGGAAATGCAATTACCGAGGGTTGCCCCCCTCACCCCCACCCTTCAGTACGGCCGTTAATTACTTCCCTCTATCGGTGCCCCGTTCGCCGTTTGATGTTCCCGGCTTCGCGCCGGGCCTCATTTTTTGATTGAGATCTCACTTTTTTCTCCGTTCCTCCGGTGTCGGTGTTGTTCCGGGTCCAGCCTCCAGTTCTAATGGTGGGCCGTACTGGCTCGCTTAATTGATCAAATGTTTTTGAGACGGGTTCGCCTATACCAGACCTACTGATACGAACGCACTTTCGCAATGGAACGGAGACGATCGTTACTATAGTGAGTTTTAGGGAGGTGTTCGTAAGACTAATGAAAGTAAAAACCCTGAATTGATACCAACAGAGGGGTCTAGCGTAGACCAAACAATAAAAAGCGGACGAAATATTCAGAAATATACAGTTAAAATTCTGTCGACATTGCAATTATGTAATTTCAAAGAAATTATTCTTTTTGGTTTGAATAAACTTAATATTAAATAATAAAAGGGTTCAGAAAACAACCGAATTTTAAGAGTTCCTCGCCGTTACATTATATCTAATATTTACTTAAATAGTAGAAATATCTCGTCAAAATAAACGCAATAAACGCTGGATTGGATTTTTATTTCATCCAGCATACTTCAAGGATTATATCCGAGAGTCCTTGTAATAGTACATAAAAATCTACAGCGATTATATTTTGCTTTTATTTTCGCGTTTCCCATCCTCATGCTTAATCATCATACGCCTCGAGCAATCGGTATCGGAGACTGAATGCCTCGTTTCGGTTGGATCATGCATAATTTATGGTTGACGTATGACCGGCCCCTGACAAGTAAATGAGCGGAGTACCCTCAGTCAAACAGGGGGAGGCGGCGGGGAACTGTCCCCGGGCCGTTAGCCCGAAAGGGAGTTTGCCCGGGCCGAACTTTCAAAGGATCGCCGCCTCCGTCATTAATAATTCAACAAATATAACTTGCCGCCACCCCAATCAAGATAGCGATTCTTCGGCGGGGAATTCGCCCGACTGAATAAGATATCTCGTTAAAGAACAAATTCCGTGATGAATGTTATACATAGTAATAAATATCAAGTACTTTGGGCAGTTGAACTTTTATAGAATCCACCCAGCGTTATTTATATGTTAATGTATTCCTGTCCTAGCATTCGCACTATAATGTCACCAAACTACAAAGGTGGGTTTCGCAATTCGGGATGTATTCTATGATGAGCTAGCCAAAAACATTTTATATGGAAAACACGTTGAAAAATGTATGACTCATTAACTAGAACGTCAGCTAAGATTTCATCGACTCCCACAAACCCCTAAGAGCAGTGTAGAAATAAATAAATCATTGAAGGAAAGTAATTTTAATGTTTCATCTTCAATAAAGTCAGACACGAATATAAAATTTCATTTCACAACGATATGCTTGTTCTCTATGTCTTAAATTAAATAGATTCTATTCTCCTAACATCATTATACTAAAATAAATATTTTTATTTCAACCAGTTTTTAATATTGTCTATATATTATCTATATGTCGAGGAAGCATACAGTGTTTACTACAAATTTCCTTATTGTTGTATAGTCGTTGGAAGTTAGCAAAAATGTGGCGATTTATTGTATACTAGAACATGAGATATTATCAAAAAACAGAGTGGTTTCGTAAGTTATTGTTTGGCTGCGGTTTGTTGCATTAGTTAGAGTTATAACAGAAAGGTAGGATCATCTCCGGCGAGCAGTGGACCGTACATCGCGCACTCCTCGGTCAAGGCGCGTCGAGCAAGCGTCTCCTCCGGGGGCGGCATCCACCTCTAATGAGTAAACTGAACTCCATCAAATTTACTGCACGTTCCCTCCGTGACGGGAATTCGGATCTTAGGTCGGCGATCGGAGTTCTGTAATTCGGTTTCGAAAACGCGGAGGGGGCGTTGAGGAAATTAATTAAGAACTAGGTCGCCTTACGCCGTGTTGTGTCTTCTCCCTGAGACGCCTTATCGCTCGCGTGTATTCTTGTCCCTTTCCCTTTGTCCGGCGGTTGAAAACAAGTAAGGGGGAGCTCTGTACAAAGGGGATGTCCCCAGTTTTCTCAACACTCCGAATTAGCTCCGGATGGGGCTACCGTGATACATTCTTTTCCTCGGCTTTGTTCTACTTTTGTTAATCCCACAGGATGGTACAGAATTGTACGTATTAATGATTGTTAAAATAATTCTTACGAAACTACGTACAGGAGTGTTCTATTTGAGGTAAGTAAATAATAGAATAGGGTATTCATGTAGGTTTGCTTTGCTAGCACTAGCAAACTACCTAAATATTTTGCCTACCTACCTTTTTTTTATTTTGTTACTATAAATGCGTGTCAGAGATTGATCGGGTGCTTCATATTTTATTAGGCCACTATACTACTGAAAAATTGTTTAAATTAGTCAACCTAATCTTCTAAGACTTCGAGACTAGTAACATGAGCATGATGCTTGTATGTAATAGGGCATTATATACAACAAATTACTTCTGTACTGAAATTTTATATTGTCGAAAAAATACGATATTTCCCAAATAAAGGGAAACTCCGCACTAAAACATCAGTCAGTAAAGGCTTTGAACATATGAGTTCAATTATACACTCAAAATAGCAGTCAAACAATAACAAAAAAGCAGAGATTGATCGACACATTGGCTAAATACTGTCAAAGCCTCATCAGCGGCCGGATACTTAATTAAAGCAAGTCGCCCGGCGCAATTAAATTTTTAGTTGTCAAGTCCGACAGACCTTTTCAGAATAAAAGATGAAACGGATTTCAATGTGACGCCGAGTCTTCAATCAGATGTCATTTTTCTGCTGACAGCGGAAGCCGGCCGATTTTTTTGTAGCGATCGAAACGAAAAGGAAGTGAAATCCGACCGACATACATAGCGCAGAAGAATATAAAATATTCAGTTCAAAACTGTCACGGAGGTGTCAGCGATGGTTCTGAATACTCGTTTAGTTGTCAAATTACAATGCGCCTGTTTGGTTTGGCAATAGCCCAAACCGATTTCTGGTGAACTTCATAGAATCAAACAAAATGCAACGAATTCCTATTGATGTGCAGAATCCTAAGAAATATACCAGGGCGGGTGGGGTGTTGAAACACGATAAAACGGAAAATGTATTTTCCGTTTTATAGTATATTTTCTATGAATGTATTTACTCTGTAAAAAACTGTATCCAGAGCATTTATAATTTAATTATAAAACGTCGAAGGAATTCGTTTATATTTCCATACCATATATTTCCGTTTGACTATCGACGCGCCCGTTGTAATAACAATTGTAATGGCAATCCAAATCTACAGTAAATAAACGATGGCCGATGCCACTATAAATATGTGATCAATTAAGTTGGACACTCCGCGCCAGTGTAAACTTCCTTTGATCCTTCGTTTACACACAGAGTCTCTGGACCGATTTAAAACAAATACAATACATAACAAATATACTGATTAATTATAAACATTTCCACGTCAATTTTTCTTATACTCCGCAATATAATAAAAAAAGTTCTATTTATATTCACGATAAACGGATTTAATTTCGTAGCAGGTAATATCTAACTGGATGACATCTATAAATATAAATCTATAAATATAAGAGATTCCAAGTCTTTTTCGCGGTTGACATTTTAGGATTGAAACCGGCTTCAATATTCCTGGACTAACAGGTTAATATCAATGTAGTCTTCACAATCGATTGAATAAAAAGGGTTTGGAAATACATTGCCATTCAAAACAGTTAATTAACTTAAAAAAACAAATTCAAATTGGTACTACAATTGTCCAATTACTTTTCAAAACATAATGCAATAAACGCAAACCTCACATTGCTACAAGGCGTATCTACAAGTTGCTGCACGAATAATTAGTTTTTTAATTATTCTTATAAGCCTGAATATAATCTGATAAGGAACAGAAATTTACACACCAATTTTTATCTCGCATATCCGGTAACGGGCCTTTTCTCCGACCGCTTTTATATAATGGATGGGGAAAAATTCTGAGAATAAACGCCCGGTTCCTCACGAGCGGCCTATTCTTTCTCGGGTTGTCGAGGCGAGATAACCTAATCCGCCGAACTCGGCCACGTGTGTCGGTGTGGGGGCCGCCTTTTGTTACCCCTAAATTACAACTCCTCCGCGCTTTAAGGGCTCCTCCGTACTCCCCGGCCCCGTTTATTCCACCCCCGTTTGTCTGTTCCCATTGAAATATGCTTCCCGGGTCCTGTCGACGGCGAAAGTTGATTTATCTAGATGTGGGCCTAGATTGTACACCGGACGTCATATTGTTTTTTTTATCGGACCGGACCAGGCAACACCGCTACTAATAAGATTTTCACCACTGTCTTATTTTGTCCCTACCTTACTCCGACTCGAGTCATTATATCAGTGCACTGTTGCTAATCGATTATAACTACTGAATACTCTTCTGCTTGTTATATAACCCCAAGTGATAGTTATTTTTTTCTCACATAAACTATTAAGTAGGACCCGATGTTTAAAATCATGCGTGCACAAACTATGAAAAGCGACTCAATCCGTTTAACGTACAATTGACCTTAAGTTCAGGAGTTTTCATTTAAATTCAGAGTACATAATTCATGTTTCAATGTTGAAATACCTGGTTCGGCACAGTACTTAAAGATGCATATACAGTAATTGTATCTACATCTATTTATTTATTTATATCTAAATGCAACTAGTATGCGCTGGCAAAAACGAAAAATACATATATGTATTTTTATATACCGTTTGAGATAATCGTGGGAAAGACGTTCCAACCTCTTATTTACGTCAGAGTTTAAGACGCAATATAGATATAGAAGAATAGATAGATGGATGTGCAGGCGCAAAAAATATTGAGGGTAAGGCTGGGGCAATTTCCGGGAATGAAAAACCGCTTCTGGGCCGGTTACCTTAGCAAATGTACAGGGCCGGGGTTTCACCCACGAGGATAATCCCTCATATATTCAGTTGTTCAATATTCTTCCTTTAAGTTGGATACATGGCTTAGGTCTCCGGGAAAGGTGGGCGGGAAAGGTGGGCGGTTTCAGCGGCGGATGAACCGACCTTCATTGTTGGTGAAACACAAGTCCTCGCCTGAGAGAGAGCGGATATTTCCACGCGCTATATTCTGAAGGGAAATACCGTTATGTACTGCAAAAATAAACAAATTCGCCCAAACGGAGCTCCACTTTCCTCGTTGTCTCCCCTTGTTGTCGGACGTCATAAACATTGTACGAATTACTAATGTTATAATATTAATTACCACTTTAATGAAAAGAAATCCTAAAGGAACCGTCTCACTACTCATCCTAATTTACTCGTTCAATCACTTTCCATTGTTAACCTATCCCCTCCACAGGCCTCGGTCCGTAGTCCAAACACACTTGCTTTGTCGAGACACATGTAAACATACCGCAATTTCACCTATAACTATAAAGGTTGATTGTGCAATAAATAAAACTACAAAATAATCCCTTTGTTTTAAACAGGGAGTTAATAGACCGGACCCTGTCCATTTTCCACCATTTTCTCATAGCCCCCAGAACGGGTTTTCCTTATAGTGATGGTAGGGGTGGGTAGGCGATCGAGAGCTCTCGTCCCATTCCGCCGAATCGGTGGGTG